>JAVBJF010000161.1:0-600000 GCA_033439095.1 Pseudococcus viburni
TTCGACTAAAATTGGCGAGATGGTTTCTTTTCGAGTGGAGAATCTCCCAAAAAATTTCGAGCTCCCCCCCTCCTCTTCCAAAGAAGGACGAAACTATAGAATTTTAATTTAGAGTCTTTTTTACAGAACAGAATGCCGCGACTTTGGAGCTCTTAGATAAAGCTTGCACTGAAAACCTCGATACCTCCCCCCTCTCAGGCCCGTAGTCAGGATGGTTGGTTTGGAAGGGGGCAAATGACATTTTGGGGGGAGTGAGCAATAAAAATGACGCAAATTAAATGATACCTCCTCATTTCACAAAAAATTTACATTCACATTTCAAGCTACAAGAATTTCTTTTTACAAAATTCATATTACTCACTCAAAATCTTCAAAATCAAAGTAAAATCTTCTTGATCATTAAGAAAATTTTTTGATGAAATTTTTCAACAAATTTCAGTAGGAATACTTCTAAGAAACTTATCAAAAAATAATTTTAATTTATTTTCATGAAAAAATATTGTGATTCATTTTTTAAGCCATTGAATGAAAAACGTGAATTTGTTGAAAATTGCGGGAATCAAAATCCAGTTGACAGAACTGCCGTGAAGATTTTGAAAATTTCATCAAAAATTATACTGCACGGCCAAAAAAACTTTTGATTCGCAATTTTTCAACCAGCTTGTGAAGTGCAAAAAGTGTATTCAATTTCGAAGTCACTTGTGCGTGGAGTGTAGAAACTCAAATCGTATTTTTTAAAGGATGACCAGTATTTCCAGCAGGTGGTACTATCCAAAAGTTTATAAAACTGTGAGTGTTTTTTTTAAATGACAAAACTTTGAGGTCTCCTAACTTCTAGTTTCGTTTTTCTCGGAACAAGAAGAAGAGAGGGCTCGAAAATTTTTGGGAGAGTCTCATACGGTACTCAAAGTACACCATCTAATCAATTTTCATCAAAATTCAAGAGCTGTTTTTTTTCACCCATACTAATTCATATTCTTTACATTCAAAGAACCGAACAGAATTTTTTATCAATTTTCCAATTTTTAAATTTTTTTGCAAAAGATAAAAAATTTGAAAAATGTTTAAGGTCATGGTAGGCTTAGTATTGCTGGTTGCTGCCCAAAATCACGCTGTGCTGGTTCAGAATTTGATAAATTTTCCAACCTTATTAATTTTTTTTATTATTTAAATGTGAGTTGAAAAAAAAAACTATTGAAATATCGCCCAACCTGGATCAAAATTGTAAAAATTCATCTCAAAAGTTATTAAAGTGCCACAACATTGTAAAAAAAACATTTGTTTAGTATAATTTATGAGAATTATTGAGTATTTGTCAGCATTTTTAAAAATTCTGACGTTTGAAATAAGATTTTTACAAACTTGGTATTTTAATGAGAAATTGATTAGAATTAAAGAATTTAAAGCGAGTAGAATTTTCAAAATTTTCAAAATTTTGAATGGAAATTGATTCTAATTGAAATTTTGAGCGTTTGGAATAAGATGACCAAATGGAAGGATGCTATAGAGACAGCATTTCCATATTTTGGTTTTTACAAGAGTTTTTTTTACCAGGGGGAAATGCTTCCTCCCCCCGTAGCTATGAGCCTGTCCCCTCTCCCCCAAAAAGTGTTATTTGAATTTCTACAGCTTTTCATTATTGACCTTGAAGTTGGATATTACTTTTTGCCCTCTGCCAGGGGATTAAAAAGTTGTGGATCGCGAATTTGAAGATTTTCAACTTTTTAATTCAAATTGCCTATATTCAGACACCTCAAAACAAGCCAGAAAATTTTTTCCTCACCTAAAATGATTTTTCATTATATTTTTCAAAAAATTCCAAAAAAACATTACACATTTTTTTAAATGACAAAACAATTGTTGACTTACATTTTGCAGTTGGCAACACTGTCGTGAAATTTTTTTGAAAAATATGAAAAATTACTCAAGTGACCTAAAATAATTTTTAGTTTGATTTTGAGGCGCTCGAGTAAGCGATTTAAATTTAGTAAAATTCCAAAAATCTTCAACTTGCGATTTGTAGTTTTTCAGTACCCTTGCAGAGGGCCAAAAGTGGTATTCAAGGCAAGATCAATAGTTCAGGAAAGTTTAGGAACTCAGTTATACTTTTTAGGAATAACTGAAGTCCTCAGCAGGTGACACAATCCAAAAGTGACAAAAAACCGAATTTTTTCAAAAATAATCTTATTTTGAGGTTCCCTAGCTCCATTCCTTTTCAGGCTAGAAGTGCTCAATCTTTTTTGACGATCTCCTATTAAAAGTACAATAAACTATCTCATAATTTTTTTTTCAAAATCTAAGAAACTTTTTTCCCCATCCATTCCACAATATAGCTCATCTTTTTATAAATTTGAAAAAAAAAGTGAAATCTAAGATTTTTACGTCCTCTATTAAATTTCACCTAAACCAGATGAAAATTTTAAAAAATTAATAAATTTCCTTCGCCAAGAAGTAGACAGTTCTAAATACGTACCTGACACCCACTTTGATATTTACAAAGTCAACCAGACGATTACGATATTAAACCCCGGTCTGAAATTTGTCTCTGTCTGGTATTTGAAAAGAAAAAAAAAACTTTAATGAAATAATAAGTAGCATTTTCCAATTGCTCAATAAAGGTAAGCGATTCATGTTTAAATATTTATGTCAACGCTTAGCTAATTTAACAATTACTTTTGCTGTAGTTTTCGTTTCATATCACGTCTTCAACTAGTTATCAACTTATTCTAAAGCAGCTAAAACTGGTTAAACCTCGCGGTTAAGAAAAATATATAAAGTAGATATGTATTTCAACAAAACGGATAAACAAATTGACACATCGTGTTTACCGCACTGGAAACGAAAAAACGCAACGACCAACTAGGTAATTTTGTATAAAAAAAGTAGAAAAAAAATTTATGCACCGAGGATGATAATTTTTGTGCAAAATTTTCATTTAGTCGAGTACGCGTGAAACTATGGTCGCTATAATAAAGTCAGTTTTTAATTGTCTGCTGTATCAAAGATGCAAATAAACGAACGCTGCAGAGTGCCGAGGGAAGGATAATCTTGAATTAATTTTCCCTCATAAGACGACCGAGACGACGCTCTATAATGAATTTTTTATTAAAAATGATGTACGTACTAGATTTGTTGATTTGTAGCACTCTCGAGTCAGTAGGTAGCCTAATCCATTAGCGATCGTCATCAAAATGAGCATTACTGTTGTAATACGGTGATTATACTCAATTAATCTTATCCGTTTTTACATAATTTATAGCCTTTCGCGTAAATTAAGTCTTCCTTGATTTTTTCAAATGTGAATGCTGCCGTTTTACACTTTTTTTCGTCTCGTTTCCAACATTGTAATCATAATAATATGCGATTTGTTAATTTACCAAAACTAAAACGTAATTTTCGTTCGGAATGTAGATAATTTGTTTTAATCAAGTGTTTGCGACGATGGCTTTGAACGTGTCACGTTTTTAGTCATAAATGGAATGAAAAAAAAAAAACAAAAAAAAAGTGTAAGGCAATGTAATTTACTTCTCTTCTCTTCAGTAGCCCCCCCCCCCAAATATTTAAACACGTCTGGCATTTCATTGATATGGTGAGTAACTGAGAATAGATCACAGAGCTAGAAATTGAAATGAAAATGATACCTAATTTGAAGTTTTTAAATTGCTGTATCATCTTTAATAGACAAGATTAGCAGAAATTGTTTATAATTTAATTCAAAGTAGGCGTTGAAATCTACAAAAAAAAGTCAAGAACTTTTTTGCAGATTTCATATCATTAAACATGGTATCTACTGGATCTAAAAAATGAAAATTTTTGATAGTGTTTGGATTTTTCTTGCCATTTTAAATCCATTTTTCTTGATTTAAATTTTCCAAAAAAATGACCCTCTTTTTATATTTCGATTAAAAAAATCAAGGAAATTTTTTTTGCCATTTTTCATGCTTTAAAGGGTACCTATCGGCGGATAAGATAGACAAATCTGCCCCAGAACTGAAATTCGAAACTAACCGATGGAATTTGGTACTTATGGTCTGAAAGCCATGTGGTAAAAATTTTGGCTTCTACCCCTCTCCTAACTCTTGTTATGAGGTAAAATGTTACTTTTTTCAGTCTTACCATTGAGAATTTTAATTTTCGCGAGTTTTCAACCAAATTTTTTCAAATTTACGTGGATAATACACCATACTGACAAGGGAGGTATCCAACTCAAAGTAAAATTTTGAGCCCGAACAAAAAAAAAATCGAAAGTACATCATAACAAGACCCCGTATCCAAAATTTTAGGTGCTGAAGTTCATTTTTCGATTTTTGGTGAATTTTTGAAATTTTAAAATTACCTCCACCCCGGGAATATGAAAATTTTATTCAATCAACGAAAAAAGTTAAAATTTGGTATATACCCTATTTTTGATCTCACGAATCGATTGGAAGCGGTTTCAAGACGTTTCGGGGCCAACAGAAAAATTTTGAATTTTCCAGCGCTGGAGAAGAGCCCATAAAAATGGCCCATATGCACTTCAGCACCTATTTTCGCGGTTTATCCCTATTGGTGACCTATTTGATCGATTAAAACACAATTTTCCAATATAATATTCGTAACTTTGAGTTCAAATTTGAATTTTTGGGCAAGAAATTTTCTAGGAAAAAATTTAAAATTTGCCTAATGCGCATACATCGAGGTAAAAAGTTGAAACTTGTATTCCCCTATTTTCAACCTCCCGAATCGATGGAAAGTGGTTTCGAGACGTTTCGGAGGTACCAGAAATTTTTTGAATTTTCTAGCACATAAAAAAAATTCTTGCCCAAAAATGCGAATTTGAACTCAAAGTTACGAGTTTTGGAAAATTATATTTCAATCGGTCACCAATATGGATAATCCACGATTATAGGTGCTGAAGTGCATATGGGCCATTTTTATGAACTTTTCTCCAGCGCTGGAAAATTCAAAAATTTTCTGGTGGCTCCGAAACGTCTTGAAACCGCTTCCAATTGATATAGGTTATATACCAAATTACAGCTTTTTTCGTTTATTAGATCAAATTTTTATATTTCCCTGGGCGGGAGTAATTTTGAAATTCAGCACCTGAAATTTTGGATACGGGGTCCTGTTATGACGAACTTTCGATTTTTTTATGTTTGGGCACAAAATTTTACTTTTAGTTGGGATACCTCTCTTGTGAGGGGTATTGGTGGGTGGATTGAAAAAAATTTCGACAATTTTTTCTGGCCAAAACTCGTATTTGAAAACTTCAAATCGTGTTTTCTACATGATGCTTCATAGGTGCAATTCTGAAAAAAATCATGTATCTAGCTTCTACATATGTTCAAAGTGATATTTTTTCAGAATTTTTCAGGCGATGAAACAACTTGAAAAATGCGAAAAACCATTTTTCCACAACGTTTTTCACTCATAAAATGGGTTATTTTTGGTCGAAAAAATTCTGATTTTTCAAGTAAATATAGGATAAAAATGGCTAGAAATTGAACATCTCACTTTCTTTGTACACGAAATTGACATACGAAAAAATTCGTATAAGATTCGTGTTCAGCAGCTCAAACTATCTCCATAAACTTCATTTGCACGATCATATGTAGTAGATCTAGTCGATCTAGATACTCAAATTATGAATTCGATACTGGTATTAAAATTGAGTTTTATGTTCATTTATTTCCAGTTTTGATATTTTTACCGCCCCCTCCCCCACACACCCAGATTCAATTTTTTTTGTTCAACCGACATTTTCTGAGGTCTTATTTGGCAGTAGTGGCAAATGGGAAAGGGGTCAAAAATGCTTCTTGACCATTTTTTCCCTCCTATGTGTCCACTGTCCACCTCACCTCGTCCCTCAATCATATTGCTACTGCTAAATAAAAACAAATGGGTAAGGTGGGGTTGTCACATGGGAAGAGTAGGGGGGGGGGGTCAATTAGTATTAATTTCACTAATTTACATAATACTACTATTTTCATGTCCAAAAAATACAGTTTACGCAGGGTACGGAACCAATTGAAAATTTTTTATTGGTGGTTGTGGTGCTTCGCTTTAACCTTCAAAATGAAAATATGGTTCAGATTTTGGTTTTTGAATTGGTTTTTATAATGGTCTGAAACGGGTTCATTTGTCTTTTGTCGTTTCCACTGATTCATCTGGTTCTGAAATGGTTCCGTAATCAGTTTTTTTTTAGGTTGCGGTTCTAGGCTTGTTCCCTGTTTTTTACTTCTTGTGGTTCTGGTTCTGGTTCCTAGAGTTAAGACCATTTCATGGTTCTCTCAGTTCCAATTGGTTCTGGTTCTCCCGGTTCTAATAGTTTTTTTAAAAAATTGTTTCGCTTCAAAATGAAGCATCAAAATTTGATTTAATTTGAATTTTGAAATCAAAATTAGGTCTTCAATTGAAATTTGGAATTTTATCAAAATGTTTGTGCTTTAATTAAAGTTTGAACAGAAAAATTACCAGCCAAAAATATTTATTTCATTCAATTTTACATTGATTTGGAAAAATAAGTCAAAAACGTGATTTAAATCCAGCCAGGTACATTTGCAATTTTTCAAATTTTTGTCCCATCGCTCATAGCTTTCCTCAGGGAGTACTATTTTTAATAATTTCAATAAAAATTGTGTACCATTATTGATATTCTGAATATGGGAGGAGGAGAGGAGAAGCGTTGAAAATATAATATTTAAATTTTCTGTTGGAGGAAGAGGCCTATGCAAAAGGAGCCCATGCTCTTTCTCCTTGGGGTTTGAACGAATTTTTCTGGAGTGAGGGGGAGAGGGGTAATTGGTCAGAAGAGTATCACATAAGAACTCGAACATGAAATTTGTCAGTTTATAAAAAACAATTATCCATTCTAAATTTCAAAATTTTGTCAAATATGGAATCAACATTGAAAAATTTTCAACTTATGGTTTTCGACAATTTTGACCTCCTGAATCCAGTTCTACCATTATTTTGATTTAAAATTCAAAAATCGAGCCTCTGAAGCGAGAAAAGTGAGTCCAAAATTGAAAACTATACAGTGAAAATTTTTCAATTTTCATCATTGTTGGTATTTGGGGTATTTGACTATTTGAAATAGAAATTAATTTTTTTTACAAATTTCAATTCACATTTAGAAAGCTTAAAAGCAAAACCAAAAATCAAAAAAGACCAATATAAGAACCATTAACCAATTCATAAAATGGCGGTAGTTATTCTGCTCTTGATAGAAAATTCATTTAATATGGTTCTGATATTGGTGGTACTTCTTCAAAATACCATGCTCTTATCCTCGTGGTTCTGGTCAATTTCAAAATTACTCCACTCTGGTTGTTCTCTCTATTGGGAATTTCTCTCTATAACCTTTCTATTGGTCTTTATTGGGAGTGGTTCCATAAATTTTTCAAATGGTTCCAATTGATGCTGGTTCTCATTTGAAAATTCTAAAAAAATGGTTCTTCCGGTCTTTTTTATGGTGGTCCCAATTGGTTCCGTACCTTGCAGTTTAGTACGATTTTATAAATACATTATCACGTTTTCAAATAATGGTATATTTTCCAAACTTCCCATTCTTCAAGACTCTATCTCTTCTGCTAATGGCTGTACAAAAAAAAATTTCTCACAAAAAATGTTGGAAATTGAGTGTAGGACAAAAAAGTACTCGGCTATTTTTACCCTAAAATCAAACCTGAGGGAGATAATGTAAAAAAACATTTGGGGGATCACCTCCTAAAAAATTAGCTCGAGGTCTGCGGGTCGTTAACTCTTGGTTCAATTCAAAGGACCATTCTCGACAATTTTTCGCAATAAATTTTTTTTTTCTAATTCGCCTCCGCTATGGCTCACCTATTCATTCTTTTCTGGTTACACCTCTGATTTCTATAGTCAAAAAATTGAGATTTCTTCATGAATATTTCGAAAATTTTTATTTAAGGAGAACTCTTTGACTCAAAAATTGAAAAAAAAAACTTCAAGAATTAATATCTGTGACAGATTTTGCTCAAATTAATTCACCCTTTGACTTTTCAAACGGTTCTAAACTTTTACCTCCAAAACAATACATTATCCTTAATCCAGTTACGTCGATCTTGATAATAACTTAAAATTAGGGCATTGAAAAAAGGTAAACCATCAATCGAAAAATTAACATAATATTTAACCCCAAACAATAAAAAAAACTGGTTCTCAACCTCACACCCCAGGTGCTCCTTTTAAAACAAAGAGAACCGAAAAGAGAGAGACAAAAAATAGAACACTTTTTTTCTATCTAATACGAATACGAGACTCGATACAAAGCAAAATTCACTCCCTTAAAGTACGCATTTTTTTCCTCATCTTTTGATTCATGCTATTCTTCGGTATAATTTTTACGTTGAGAAAACCATTAAAAACACGTGAGAACCGAGCTTTAATGTGGCATAAATATAAATACAGATATGAAATCTGTTATGCGAAGGAAAAAAAAAGGTTGTCTGTTACACAATAAGATAATTATAAGCAAATGGAATGATGTTTTAAGCTTATTTTCGTTATTACCCGGGCATTTAATTAATTAATGAAAGGACGGCGTATATAAATATTATTGACTCGGAGCTTATGGAGGATGAGAGGATGCTGAGGAAAAACAAAACTTTCATAGGTACGCAGATTTCTGTTTTAATTAAACTACTAGAATAAGTTTTCGGTTTATTCTAATTCCGTCTTGAAACTGCCTTTAGGCGGTAAGTTTTGCATTTGAAATACAATAATATGGTTTTTTCGAGTTGGAGATTTTTTTAACATGGCTGGGCATAAAATCGTATTAGTTTTGTAGCTGATGTGTTGGTAGGTAAATAAGAATAGGTAATGAATTTTTAAAAACAATCAGTTTTCGATGATACTTTATGAACGTTTGTGGAACGAGGTTATTGACCTTTTTTATTTCTCGACGTGAAAGTGTCTGCAAATATCGAAATAGAATATCCACATTTCACTGAACTCGTTTCAAAATTTTTTCCCCATGATTTAAAAATAAAAAATACTAAAATAATGACTTTTTTATACCCATCTGAAAAGAACCAAGGTGAAATTTTTTTTGGGTGGGTTTTCTAGCAAAAATAATCCTTATTAAATTAATTTTAAAACTTATTATGGCATATGTGATGACCCTTATTAATACTTGACAAAAAATTGTTCGTTTTCCATCTCTCCTCAATGATGTTTGCTCTGGATAAATCCAGCCCGGTGTTCAACGACACAATTGATTGTCACAAACTTGGGAGATAATATGGTTTGTTACGTTGAACAAAGATTTCAGCTAGTTTGGCTCCTCTTTCATTTTTTTAAACGTAGTAAGAGAATATAAAAAAGGTGCATTAATTAGAATTATGCGGGGTTTAGAAATTATGAGACGGCGAGACGGAGGAAACACACTGTCCTTGAAAAAAAAAAGATTAACACAGCTGTCGAGTCGTCTGGACCCGTCACTGGATGTTTGTTTTTACGAAAAAAATTATTTTTCTGTTTTCTAAGTAGGTATTTAAATGAAGTAAAATTATATCCAAAGGTTTTAATTTCAAAAAATGACGGAATCATAAAAAATGATCAAAATTTGAAGATTTGATTTTCTCATTGTCACGTAGTCTCTTTTAACAGAAAATTTGTTTTAAAAATTTTAGCCTCAGATGAGTTGTACCTACTCAAAGATGTTTCGAGTTTATGCCAAAAAAATTGAAAAATTAAAAAACTTGAAAGTTTATTGAAAATATATTCACCATAACAATAAAAAAAATTTGTAAATTAAATTTCCTCTTCGTCAACTTCCAAAATTTCATTATTTTATTCAAAAGTCAATTTGATTCATTTTCTATAAAATGTTGCATTTTTTAGGAAAAAGGACCACTTGGTCACAAAAGTCATTTTTGAGATATTAGCATTTTCTGAATCTATAT
This sequence comes from Pseudococcus viburni, assembly GCA_033439095.1. NCBI lineage: Eukaryota > Metazoa > Arthropoda > Insecta > Hemiptera > Pseudococcidae > Pseudococcus > Pseudococcus viburni. The sequence continues at coordinate 9,909 of JAVBJF010000161.1, forward strand.
AAAATTATCTTTCAAATCAGCTATTAGTGACCTTTTTTTTTTTTTTATGAAAAATTGACCGTTTTACAAGGATTTGAAATTTAATGTTGGAAAAATGTAGTTTCGAGAAAAACGCGTTCAAAGTTTTTCAGTAAAAATGTTCAATAAAAAACGAATTCATGGGACAAAAATTCGATTTTTTTTAATGCTAAGGAAAATTTGCTGTAGAATCCGAAAAAGTTGGTTCAGGAGCTGTATCAGACTTCCAAGTGTTCCCAAAATAGCCCCAACCGTTAGAAACTCAATAAAAATTTAAGAAAAATACAATTTTTTGCTTTCAAAATTTCATTTTTTCAACTCCTCAACGGCGTGTTTATTTAAAACATGTTTCAATAAGCCTCAAAAAATGAGTAGAAGATGAAATTTCTTTTCTGTGGAGTTTAATTAGTTTTTTTTCTAAGAGCTTAGTTTTTAAGATATTTTCAACAAAAAAGAAAAGTTGAACTTTGAACTTTCGGTTGAAATATCTCGAAAACGAAGCTTCCCACGAAAAACAAAATGAACTGTATAGAAAGGGAATTTTACGCTCTACAATTTATGTTCTATTCGTTTTTTTCAGAGGGCCCTTCTCTGCCTATAAATTCGACTTCAGGCGTCAAAAGTTAAGTATTAAAAAAAGTAAAACAAATTTTCAACAAGAAATTCAAATTATGAAAAATCGAAACGTGATGGAGAAAAACTAAACTCATATTTGAACTCAGCTCTAAAAAATGAAGACTAGCTCCAAATTTATTTTAATCTCTAAATTCAAAATTTTCAATATCTTTAATTCTAGATTTTTTCAAAATTAAGTACATGATTAAACTCTTAAAATTTTTCTAACCGTAAAATTTGTTTGACTTAGGTACATTTTCTTAAAATTTATCCCATTTCAATTTTTTCAAATTCTTTTCAATTTCATATTTTTAAAAATTGCTTTTAATTATTGAGATGAAAGAAAAAATTGAAAAACACGAAGTTGAAATTTTTTTGTATAAACTTCAAAGATGAAAATAAAATTTTAAAAAAGTTTTCGAGTTGGAAAAAATATTTTTAAAATATTATGAAGTTGAAAGAAGATTATAAAATTAAAGTTGGAAAAATGTTGAGAAAATTTAAATTAAACATTTTTTACAGTTTGAACATATACACCGTCGAAATTCTATTTTTGGCAAAATTAATTAGAAGCTAGTAAAAGCAGGCCTGCGTAATTAATTTTTTTCTAATTATCAAAAATACATAAAATATAGTAATTAAAATAAACGTCAAGTCAAAATTGTGTGATGATCATGAAATTTTAATACTGTAGAAAGAAAAAAATCAAAATTACACACAAACGAATTAAAAATCTCAAAATTATACTCGCGAGCTTGAAATTTGAAAAGTGCGTAGTCCTCAACTGCGTTTTAGAAAGAGATGGCGATAATTTCAATGTCTTTTCCTCTTTAAATAAAAGGTACTTTTATGGATAAAGTTCAATTAATTTATGAAACGATAAACCTCTGTTTTTCTATAAGAGGCAGCTAAATTTTTTTCTAAAATCATTTGTTATTAAAAATGACTACTTACCCTGAGGAAATATAATAAAAAAATTTATATGTAATAGTAATTTTTGTCGATTTTTAAAATTTTTTTAAATTTGAGCGAACTCAAAACATTTTTAATTTTTATATCTGGAAAAACTAAAATTTTTTTAGCAATATTCTACATATGTTAAAAGAAAAATTATTGAGAATCTGGCACAATTTTTTTAAATTTTTCATTTGAAAGTAAGACAGACATTTTAAAAACTGAAAATACTTTCGATGACCGTAGGTGAGTTGATTCTCAACGAAATATTCACTTGAAACGAAAGGCGAATTGATTCCCATTTTTTTTCGAGGTATGTACGAGTTGATTCTCACTTTTTTTTCAAGTCAGTAAATACAGATCGAATAAGTAAGTATTGACTATTGAATACCAAAAATCAGAAAACGAAAATGGAAATTTTAAAATTGAAAATCGAACTTTAAAAATCGAAATTCAAATTATCTGATGTCAAACATCAAAAATCAAACAGGTTGGTACACGGGGTGATAGTTTTACTTTTTTTTGGGAAAGTTGAAGAGAATGGACAGTCAAAAAATTATGCCTAGGCCCTGGATCTTGAAACGACGAGGTGAATATCCCCCCTCCCGACTCCACATTTCCTTTCCATACCGGACCCTAAAGTCTGGCTATGCTCAAAAATGATTTAGTATGAACGTCTTTATCCAAAAATACCATTATCATAAATTTTGAATCAGGGGTCCTTAAAGAATAGATATCAATTTTTTCATGTTTTTTCAACATTTTGTAAAAAATCTAAAAAAATCGGTTTTTGCCCTAAAATGATATCAACGAATATTTTAATATTAGCCTCAATTTTCCACGCTGTTTTCTTAATGGTTCAAATTAAATTATTCATGCTCTCATCATTTCGAGAAGTTTTTTTCAATTTTTTTTTATTTTTAGCTAAATATTAAAAAAACATGAAAAAATGTATATTTTTAAGGACCCCTGAAAAATAGGATTATGATTGAAAATGGTAATTAAAGAAAAAACATCCATACTGAAATCATTTTTGAAAAAAATCATTCAACCAACCTCCTCAAGGTATCTTCTGGGTCACGCTAATAGGCTAAAAGAGATCCAGAATCAACTCGTACATACTCCAAAAAAAATGGGAATCAATTTTTACATACTTTGAAAAATTTAAATCCCGTAATTTACTCCCCTTGGCAGAAAAATCAGGAATTCCTCATTTATGCCAATAACTTTCACATTAAGTTTAGATCTTTTCCTCGTACGTATTTCCAAACACAAAAGATAAAATTTGAATTGGTCGCCAATGACGTCGTTGACTCGATATTATCTTCAAAGGGACTTTCGTTCTTCCTCACCAGCATATTCCAACCAATTAGGAAGTAAATTGGGTGTTCTCTACCCTTTTTCATCATTGTTGATACAAACGATTTTCAGATTAAGTAGCATAATAATACGTACGTATTTTGCTCGCAATAAGCTTAAGTCACTGTATACGATTCGTAAATAGGAAAAATACCAAAGATATTTAAAAAATCTTTAATTGAGACTATTTTGTTTTTAAGGTTGTCGAATCATGATAGGAACGACAAACAATTTTTATTCGAGCTCTCATCCGACGTTTATCTCAGATGTAAGTAAATCAATTACTCATTATCTTATAGTTGGCAGCTTTTCGCTTGTGTATTAAAAATCAGACTACCTACCTAAAAGATAATTAGTTGATTTTTTTATCGCATTTGTTTTAAAAAAAAAGCGCTAATTAGAAAAACACCTTATTTGTCGCGAAATTAAATACAATTTTTATACTCGTACGAGTCGCTGGAATATTCCAAAGGATAAAAAATTCATTCGAACCAAGCAGCGCACACATTAATGTACGCAGGGCAGCCAGAAGCAGACTTTTCCAAACATATGATACGATCTATTGATCACGAGCCACTTCAAACCAAAACCCCTTTATATTGTTTAAGCAAAATAGAATGACCGTTCCTAAAAACAGTGTGCACCGTGCAGGCTGCAATGTGAACTAAAATGGTTTGCTTTGCCTTTTCTAATATAATGAACCTTTACTTCATTACCAGCCTACCGCAGTAATTAAGTTGAAATCTATCCCTCTGTTGCCTTCCAACCGCCGCCCATCATTTTGATAACGACACTAAAGCAACCACCGCCATATAATTATCAAAGACAAAACTCATTTCCCAAACTTCGCTATCATTTGTGCTTAGTTTCGAATATTCGCAATCCGCAACCATACCAATCGGATATAATGGTTGTATGTCGCCATTTAATTCAGCGCGCGCGGAAAATGTTAGTGTTTTTGTTTTTACAATGGTAGCCGCTTCGAAATTAATACCAGCTTGATTCAATTTAATTTCCAACTCACCTGAGCCCCGAGAAAATTCTCCGTGTTTTATTAAATACGTAGGTACGTACGCCAGCCACATTGAGTGATACGACTGCAGGTGCAATACGTCGAGGAACACCGCAGGCCAATTTTATTGCACCATTACGAAACGTGGATGTCATCTTTTTACACAATTTTTCCATGGTTTTTCTTCGAATCGAAATTTTCCGTTTAACCGGATTTTAAATTTTTTTTAACGTTTTGAGAACAAAATAAGTATTAAAATATTTTTTTATCGACTAAGAACTCCCACGTCTTTTGGTAAAAAATAATTCGAGTTGTTAATTAATAATTATCAAAGAATTCTAAATTGGTCGAAAAAGAAGACATTCAAGTTCTCAGTTTTGGCTGGAAAACCTAAAAGGAAAATCTGTTCCATTGAAAAATTAAACTTCTTCGAATTTAAATAACGTTGAGATATATTTAAAGTGATTTCAGCTCGTTGCTTATCATTTCGAACTTCGAACTTTTCATATCACTGCTTCAATGGGATATTTTTATGGGGGGGGGGAGAGATTTTGAACTTTTCGCAATTACCCAGTTGATCCCTAAACTCTACATCAGAATCGTGTTAGGCGTGTGTATAGTAAGATCTTTTTGAAACTGTCCAAATCGGAAAGCTTATGTTTTTTACAATTTTTTTCCTACTCGGCTACGCCCTCTTCGCCCCCCCCCCCTGGGACAAAAATATGCAATCCAATTTCAACTTCTAGTCAGGTCTTAATCGTACAAAAAAAGGCTTCCGCGCGAAATTCCAGTTAAAATTGATTTTATGATTGATTCTTGTTCTAGATACTAAAATAAAGAAATTAAGCCTGTATGCCCTTTTCCCCCTCTCCCTTTGCCCCGGGGTACCCCCTCCCCCACACACACATTTCAAACACGTGTATTGCCTTATCTATGGGTTGTAATGAAAACATTTTCAAACAAAAGTTATCTCTCAGCACCCAATGTACATTTTCATTTCTCATCAAAATCCATTTTGGAGCGACTCCTGCCCCCCAAATTTGAAAATAAAGCAGTTTTCAGCAGGGACTAGGAGTCAGCCAAAAAGTTTACTCCTGACTCCAGCTTGACTCCGGAGTCAAGGGAGAAAGTTGACTCCTGACTCCGACTTGACTCCGGAGTAAAGAGAGAAAGTTGACTCCTGACTCCACCTTGACTCCGGAGTCACTTTCAGACCTCGACTCCTGACTCCATCTTGACTCCGGAGTCAAACTCACACTCTGACTCCTGACTCCACCTTGACTCCGGAGTCAATTTCAAACCTTGACTCCTGACTCCTGCTTGACTCCGGAGTCATTTTCAGATCTTGACTCTTGACTCCTCCTTGACTCCGGAGTCAACCTGTTACCTTGACTCCTGACTCCGGCTTGACTCCGGAGTTAATCTTTGACTTGACTCCCTGACTCCGGCTCGACTCCGGAGTCAAGCCGGAGTCGGAGTCAATTTGGAGTCAGCTTGACTCCGACTCTGGAGTCGACTCCTATTCCTTGGTTTTCAGAGAACTTCAAAATCACGTTTTCTTCATTTTAAGCGAAAAGTTTCAGAGATACGGCAAAATTTGTAACCACAAAAAGTATTCAGAATTGAATTTTCTTTCCAATGGACTTTATCACGACCATTTTCACCAACTTTTCCCGAAAGGGTGGATCTCTCCCCCTCCCCCTTATCTCAAAAGTTGGACCCACGAAAAAAAATTGAACGATTTTTGTTCTTCGATATCTAATGCATAATTTCATTTATTATCAGAATTCATTTTGGAGCAAATTTTGTTCGTGGGTCCATGGGTTGTGAAAACGAGTAAGGGGGAGAGGTCCACTGTGTCGGGAAAAGTTGGCGAAAATTGTCGTGATACAGCTCATTGGAAAGGAAATTCAATCCTGAATACTTTTTGTTATTACAAATTTTGTCGTATCTCCGAAACTATTCGTTTAAAATGAAGAAAACGTGATTTTGAGGTTTTCTCAAAAACATGTTTTGTTTCTAAATTTGGGGGGCAGGAGTTGCTCCAAAATGGATTTTGATAAAAAAAATGAAAATGTACATTAGATGCTGAGGAACAACTTTTGCTTGAAAATTTTTTCATTACGACCCATAGATAAGGCGATACACACGTTTGAAATGTTAGGGGGTGGACCCTGGGGAAAGGGGAGAGGATAAAAAGGGCATACGAGCTTAATTTCTTTGTTTTAGTGTCCAGAACAAGAATCAATCATAAAATCAATTTTAACAGGAATAGCGCGCGGATGTACGATCGAGACCTGACTATTCCTGTTCTAAGTTGAAATCTTCAATAATAGGTACAGTAGGTAGGTAGGTACTTCAAAATTATGAGGGTAAATAAGACATTTTCAAAAAAAAAGTGTGAGTGAGTGATGGACTTTTTAGGATTGAAATTGTTTTGCTTTTGTTTTCATTGTGTTAGATAAATAAAAATTTTAAAATCGTGTTAAAATTTTTTTTTTCGAAACTTCCCAAATTTTTTTGGAGCTGCCCAACAGATTTTTGAAACTACCCAAAGAAAACCTGAAATCCCCTTAGAATACACACTGTAAGTTTATTTGAAAAACATTTTTCGTAGTCCAGGGGCTAAGGAGGTTTCAGAACTGGAATTAGGAAACATTTTGGAATCACTGAATAAATTTTTTTTCAAATTTAAGGTCATTAAATATTTTTTAGAGTTGAAAAAATTGATGATTTTTTTGTTTATTGACTTTAGGGGCAAGGGGGATATATTTTGAATTTTTGAAAATTTTGTGACCACCGTTTTGTATTTTCCTTATTGCTTGGCAGTATGGAATTTTCAGATTCTGAACTTTGAATATTTTTGAAAAAATTTCATATTTCCATTTTGAAATTAAGCTCCAAATTTCGTTTCGAGATCAAGATCGATTAAAGAAAAAAGAGAAGGGGGTCAGTTTGTGATTGGCTTTGAATTTATTTTTTCAAAAAGTTAGGAAAGGAGGAAAGGCTGTTAAGATTTTTTCAAAATTAGGTTGAGATGATAAATAAAGAGTCGTAGATCTAAAATTTGATCTTTTCAGGATTCGTATAAAAAAAAACACAAAGTTGTACTTTTTTTGTATTTTAAGAACGCTATTTTGTACTTCTCCAGATTTAATAATTTCTGGATGACCATGTATTTTCTTTGATCAATTTTTTTTTGTAAAAATGTTCTACTTTTTGCCATTTTTTCCGAGAATTTCTAGGTACTTTTTGAGTATTTTGGTACTAGGTACTTAATTTAATGATAATTTTTACCGAAAATGTTTATTATAAATGTAGAAAATTGTAATTTTCACTACAAAATGATCATTTCTCGGATTTCGATTCCTACTTTCGAAAAATTATCATTTTTGATCGATAGAAAAAAATTTGGGGAATTCTTTAGAGTCGTTTAAGGTTTGACAAGAGGTATTTTCAAAAAATAAGTGAAAAAAGTTTCGATGGGCTACTATAGACCAAAATAGTTGAAGATATGTTGGCATTTTTCCAAAATTTTTGGACTTTAAAAAATTGCTATTTTCGAGGTCAGTGGTCAAAAAATCCAGAAAATGAACACTTTCACCAAAAATAATAATTTTATTCAGAAAATGTAACATTTTCCTAAAAAATATAATTTTTTTCTGAAAATGCAGACTTTTATCGGCGGTTTAATTTTCTTACTTTTTTTCGTACTTTTGTACGCGATATGATCCCCTTCTTTCTCTTCATCAAAGTTTCCCCATTCTTCCAATTTAGCTTTGGAATCAAGAAATTTCGATTTCTACCCCTTTTTCCAAAATAATTGAAAAATTGAATTTTTGACCGAAAAAATTAAGTTGGAGTTGGAAAATTTGCGAATGCACCTACATATTTTTCAGAAAATTTTTCCCTGTAAAGTATAAGCGTAAACAAATCTGAAAAAATTCGATTTAAGTTAAAAATGTTCAACTATCAACCCTTCTCTTACCCCTCCCTCTCCTCTTCCCCTCCTAAACAATACAAAATCCGTTTTTTCTCTCTGTCTACTATCAATTCAAAGTGAGATAAAAAGTTTATTTTTCATTTTAAAACCGAAAATGCACCAAATTTCTTCTAAACTATAAAAATTAAAATTGAAATGCAAAAATGAGAAAAAAATCTCAGAAATTATTATTTTTTTTAACTTTGAAATGAAATAAGTTGGGTCGAAACGAGCCGAGGACAGAAAGACTGTCTCAACCGTCCAAAAAAGACAGAAAATTGAATTTTTATTCCGAAAAATTGCGATTGAGTCGGTAAATTTGCAAAAACGATGATTTTTTAATTAAAAAAGCATTTTAAGTTGAAAAATTTGCATGTTAAGTTGAAAAAATTTCATTTCAATTTGAAATTTTCAAATTTTTGCAGCCTCGAATCAGCCAAAAAAATTTTGCTCGTTCCTAGAAATGAGAGAAGGGATACTTTAAGGCCAGTTTTAATACCTTTCTTCTATAAATTTAATAATTTTTCCAGCAATCTCTTATCTCTTCAATTTGACAAAAAAAAAGAAAACTGACCCAGCCGAAGATCGTCCGATAAAGCACTTCAATGGCATTATCATTCGTATTAAAAAAATGCATTTAACACCATTATTTTTAACGTAGGCACACGTTTGTAAACTATTAAATTACATCGTCTTGTAAAATTGAATTTATTCTGCAATCAATATGCTTACCAAATTGCTGGCGTAATGTTGATTTAAAAGTCTCGAGGGTATTGAGCTACATAAATGAAACGGCTACGTTTATAATTAAATAAGCTGGTTAAGACTAAAATTAAACTTTGTGTCAAGTTTTTGTTATTACTTTGTACCAGGACCAATTTCAAAATTTCGTTCTACAATAAAAATTCAAATTTCCAAAAATAATATACCTACCTACTTAACCGTGAGTCAATTTCATCTAAAAATTTGGAAAGTTTAATTGAATGAAAAATAAGGGAGAAAGAAATTCAACGGTGAAATTTTACAAGAGTGAAATCGATTAATAAATTATGCCAAGTACTCGGCAAATTTTTAGGCAAAAAATTCACACCCAGAACCTATAGGTAATAAATCAGCAACTATTCTATACCTTTAACTAATTCCACGCCGTAAATTTATTCAACCAACGAATCATAAACTAAATAGGTATACAAAAAACATACAGGAATCTAATTTTTTCATCCAAATGCGGCGATTACGAATCGAATGGTTTCTTGGTAACATAAATACGATTAGTTTTTCATTCGATAGGTTAGGGTGATGCAGGTAATACTTGAAAACGGTAACCAGCGCTATCGCCAGATTAAAATAAAAACCTTTTATAAGGAGAGCCCGTTATAATTAATTATGATTTTATTTTTTTTATGGATTTATAAATCGAATTTCGAATGTATAATAGCGTAGGACGTTTACGAGGTAACTCTGGGGAAAAGTCGTTTCCATTGTCCCTTTAAACGTATTATTCGTGCATGTGGTAGCATAATGACGAACATTATTATGTAGGTATAGTTGTTGTTCCGGGTCCGAATGTTGATTCGGAATTTTTAATTAATACGTTGACCGAATGAAAATTCTTGGATGCGAGGATGATTTATAATTATATTTAAATACCTACTGTTTGTTGTAAGAGTATTAATGGTCGGCGAGGTGATCGTCAGATCTAGTAGGAGGAATTTACAGAGAAATATTTCAGTGTAGTTGGTGCGTACAATCTGGTAAAAATTAGAACAGGTAACAAAATGTATCGAAATTGATGATTTTTATTAATATTTCGAAGGTTATTTTTGAAAAATGCTTCATCGATTGGAAAATTACTCATTTTCTCGAAATTAGGTGCATTATTGAGACGTTCCATATTAAAAGGGACAACTTAGTGAGATTTGAAAAAATCGAGTTATTCATACCACGCGATAGTAGATGAAATTCTGCACAAAATGAGACCAAAAGGAAAAGTTTTCGTTCATATCCCTCCGAGCAGTGAATTTTCAAAAATGAAAGTTGAAAATAGTACATTTTGAGAAAAACGAGCTTTAAGTTTTGTGTACCGTTTTTTTTTTCACTTTTTTTAAGCGTAAAAACCGAAATAAAACCGAAATTGTGAGAAAAGGAAGCATCCTAGCGAAAAAATGAATAGAACCAGAATTGTAAAGCTCAAAATTTCCTTTCCATATAAGGTATTCATTTTCATCAAAAATGCTTCGTTTGCATACTATTGTTAAAAAACTGCAATTTATCAAATTTTGAAAATTTCACGTTTTTCAACATAAAACTGAATTTTGCGAGAAAAGGAAGCATCCTAGCAAAAAAAAGAACAGAATCAAAATTGTAGAGCATGAAATTTGCTTTTTGCTCAGAGTGGTTAGTTTTTTGCTAGGAAGCCAACTACAAAAGTTATTCAGTTTTGAAAAAGTTGTGTTGTAATTTTTCCCAGAAAAAAACTTATCAGATCACGCCGCGTCACAGAAAATCGCGTTTTTCTGCTACTTGCAACCTCTCTAGAAACTTTCTGAATATACTCGTACCACGAGAAAGAGGATGAAATTCTCTATCCGAATCGACCAAAAACCGAAAAATGATATATTTGACCCGAACATCAAAAAACGGAACGTCTCAATTAAGATCGAAATTCAGAAAGTAGGTAAAATCAATGTCGTGAGATTGAGATTCTTTAAGTTGAAAATTGAACGAATTTTGTGCTACAAACTTTTCTCCTAACATCAAAAATGAAGGGGCTACGGATCATCCAAAATTGAGAAAATTTTGGGAAGTCCGCTTATTTTGAATGACCCGTAGCCCCTTCATTTTTTATGTTAGGCAAAAACTCTGTAGAACAAAATTGTTCATTTTTCAAATTTCAACATACTATCCATTCCTTTGATTAGTTCATTTTTTTAGAACTTTTTTTGAACAAAATTTTTTGTAGCCCCTTCAATTTTCAAGTTATGCAAAAAGTCATACAATGAAAATTTATTCAGTTTTCAAAGTACTATCCATTCCCATGGTTGAAAAAAAAATTTACATGATTTTTTAAAAAACATCATTTGCCCCTTCAATTTTCAAGATATGCAACTTGTTCATCTAATTTTTTTTAGTGATACCCGGTTATATCTAAAAATGAAGTATGGCAAACCACTTACTGGACACCCTGTATATGAGATGAGCCTGGATGCTGAAACCACCCTTAGGGGTCAAAAATTGGTTTTTGAGTTGACCACTGATTTTGTACCTTTCAGAGGGAGTAGAATCAAGGGGGAACCTAAACTCAAAGACCAATTTTTGACCCCTAAGGGTGGTTTTAGCATCCAGGCTCACATTGTAAAATTAACATAAAATGTATAAAAATTATGAATCCGGAAAAAAATTTATACAAGATATTTTCTTCAATTCAAAACCCGGTAAAATGCAATTTTTGAACATATTTAAAAATTGTGGAAAACAGATACTGAGGAAAAGAAATAAACAGTGTAGGTAATAAAATAATCCCTCTGGGTTGTTTCTTTTTTGTAACCTACTCATCAGAAATTTCACAGCCCCACTTCCCCCGAAAATTGTAGCTGAAGGTACCTTGAAGTCTTTTTTTTTTATATTTCATTTTTTCACCTTGAAAATATCTTAGGTGGAAATATGAAATTAGTCAAATAAAATCAATACATTCGTATCTAATGAATAATTAAATTAAACTGGACATTTCACAGAATTAATACGTTTGTGGTGTATTTTTAAATAACTATTTATGCATTTGTCTTCTATATTCCCAGTCGACTAAAATTAAACGAATTTGATGAGTTATTGAAAGTCATAGTTAAATAAAGTTTGTGTAAAATAGTTCAATCGATTTTTCAGCTCCCTCAATTATTATCCTTACGTCATTTCAATTATTATAAATTAGGGGAAAATGATCACTTACCGATTGATTTAATTAAAAGTACATATTGCAAACTGGTGTCGAATAGGGAAGTATCAAATCCATTCCCTACCACAATGATTAATTCGGACCATCTATTTTTGGACCTGAAAAAAAGCGAAGAAAAAACATCGAAATAATGGAGATGAACAAGAAATTTACTGGATATACATTAGATTTCCAATAAAATTGAATAGAATTAGGTACCTATTTAATGTACTAAACATAGCCTCATACAAGGCTCCTAAAGAGACCATGTCGTTGGATCTCTCCATAAAGGTAGATGGATAATACCCATATCATAATTTTTGATCATGATCAAATATGAAATTTTCCAAAAATGGAGTAAAAAATATCAAATAAAGGTATTTTGGGATATGGAAGGATCCTAAAACTAAAAATGGGCCAGAAAAAAAATTAGTAATGAACGTTTTGAAATTTCAAGAAAGCATATTGTATTAAACTTCTGAGATCAATTTTTGATATTATTTCAACTAAAAAATTACAATGATTTCAAAAATGGGTAACATGTGGCATAATTATCGAAATTCTTGTAGGGTGCCACAGTGTGCCTTTTTTTCAGCAACGATTTTCTCTAGTTTTTCCAGGTTTTCCAGACCAATTTTTTCACGTTTTACAAATTTTTTATCAATATTTTTGGGTAAAATTTTTACATAATTTTACAGAACTTTTCCTTCAAGATATTCAAACATAACAAAGAGAGGGGAGATTTTCTTAGCAGAAAAATTCAGTTTCATGTATTTTTTTTCTTGCAGGATTTTAATGTCTATTAAGGGGAGAGAAGTTTATTTAGTTCCAAGTTTTTCTTAATCTAGAAAAAAAAAAATGAAATTGAAATGAGCCTCATAATCAAGGCTGATGAAACAGCACACAAAAGTATGAACAAATAATACAAATATAAAAACACTCAAATTTCTGTTTCGGTTGAACAATAAACAAAACTGAACAAAATGATGCTCTGAACAAATAAAGAATAACCGAACAGATCGTTTGAAAATAGCAGGTATTTGATGATATTATAATCCTGAAATTTTTGGAACTGACCGTTTGAAAATGTGAATAGATTTTTGATGGCCCGATAAACACCCTTTTCGCGATCGTTTTACTCGAAACCCCGAAATTCACTTTTTTCGCCATGAAAATCAGTGAAAAAAGTGAATTTTGAAACTTTGAGCAAAACTATCGCGAAAAGGGTGTTTATCGGGATATTTTGACCTGCTGAACACGAATATGAGATTGGTTTTTTCATTTGGTGATTTTTTCCCGGAAAATTCGTCATTTTCAAGTTTGAATTAAGTCTCTATGAAAAAATTTCAAAAAATTTCTGGTCATGGAATATTGTAACTCTTTAGCACGATTTAATGTCAAAGACGTGGAGGATACGCGGAGAAAAAATTTCACCATCACTCCTCTTGGGTGGGTTCTGTAGTAGCTCAAAGAGAAATACTCAAGTACTTATGCATGCATATCTTCGAAATGTGACTCAAAAGATTGAAATCGGAAAAATGCCCATTTCTGACTAATTTTGGGTCGTAGAACACGAATATGGCATTAATTATTGTCTATTATAATTTTCTTGCCCAGGAGACCTTATCCAAACTCGAAAATGGCGAATTTTCCCAGGAAAAATCACCAAATGAAAAAACCAATCCCATATTCGTGTTCAGCAAGTTGAAATACCCCGATAAACACCCTTTTCGCGATCGTTTTACTCGAAGCCTCGAAATTCACTTTTTTCGCCATTAAAATCAGTGAAAAAGGCGAATTTTGAAACTTTGAGCAAAAGTATCGCGAAAAGGGTGTTTTCCGGGATATTTTGACCTGCTGAACACGAATATGGGATTGATTTTTTCATTTAGTCATTTCTTTCTGCATTAAACGCTCAAAATTTGAAAAATCTGCTAAAAGGACAACATTTCTGTACGGTTTTTCCCAATTTTCGGCCCTTAGTTCAAAGAAATGGCCAAAACCAAATGCACAGAAAAATTCTACATAACAAAACGTATATTTTAGTAATTTTTCCAGGGTGGTCGCTCTTCGCTTATGAGGTGTTTTTTACAACTGAAAACTTCAGATAGCCGAAAAAACGTGAAGGAGTGCACCAAAATTGTTGAAAAAATTATCATAAATACACCTCTACAAAATGTAATTTTGTGCCAAAAAAACCAAAAATTTTCTTCATTTCCGTTGAAATTAAAAATTCTTGAAAATAATGCAATAAAAACTGGAAACTGAAATGTGAAATAGAACAAATCAACTTGAATGAATCTACAAAAGAACAAGAAAAATAATTTTCCCTTCAACAAAACACCAGAACGATTCATTCATTTGGAAAGAACAAATCGACGTTCTGTTCCACCAGCCCTGCTCATAATTCGACGTATTTTCAACAGTGACAAAATCAAACAGGCGGTTCAAAAAATCAAGGAAATTTTTCACCAAAAATAGAAACGAAACTAGAATTTTTTTTTAAAAATGCACTACTTACTTTGGCATTCAAAAATTTCAAGTCATAAATTTTTCATTTCATCTAATCCCCCCCCCCCTTCTACTCTGAAATCATCTAATTCATCATTTTATTCGGGTTTCAATTTTCATTTTTATTTTCAAAAATTATTATTATTGTATTTTATCACTTTTTCAAAAACCAACGAAAAAAAATTTGAGGACACTTATTTTGTCATAAATTATGATGGATTTACAAAAATTTTGAAGAAAAATCAAGTAATTAGGTATTTGAAAAGAAGAAAGAATGAGCCTTAAAATTACGCAGTAGAATCAGATTTGATGACGAGAATATGCGATGAAGTTTATTAGAAAAATATTCCGGAAAACCCAGAACACTAGAAGTGTTGGTGAAGTAGAAAAAAAAGAAACAGAAAGTTTATGGAAGAGGGAAAGGAATTCTCTTTAAGTGGGAGGACGAGATTATTCTTTACAGATGAACTAAAATTGAAAATTTCCAACCGAAATAATTTTATTTTTATTTTTTTGATTCGAAGAAACATTTTTTAACTTTTTTCAACTCAAAACGAAACTTCCCCTAAAAAAGGAGTGTTGTTTGTAACATTTTCCAATTGGAATTCAATTTTTTTCAACTAAAAATCCAGTTCTGCTATATGACAGGGGGCGGGGGCAGCCTCCAATTCGGTTCCTTAAAATTCGAAAATTCTCAACTTTTTGAAACGTGTTGTGTCAAAATGTATTGAACTACCAAGTTAGATTTTGATGTCTATCTCCAAAAAAATCGAAACTTGTTGATTTTTCTTTCAAAATAACCCCAAAAATGGATTCCGTATGTTATAAAAGCTTGCACTTCTATTTCTGATTGGCAATTTTCTAAAAATTTTGAACGGAGTCCTATCCCTTGAATTTTTTTTTCAATAAAGTGACGTTAAAACCCCTTTTTACCGACTTTTCTTGAAAAGTCAGGTACTAAATTTGTTGCCGCGGTGAGACTTGGGGTCGGGGGTGAGTTTTCTTTGCGTTTTGGGTCATTTGGAACACAACTGTACCATTGGTTCATTTTCACCTTTCCTTATATATATATATATAGGTAGTAATATCCGTACATGTGAGCCACTTTGTGGGTTATTTCTACATACAAAGTGAGCCACCGTACTTCTCAGCCATGGCTGAGATTGAATGGGTTAATTCTACATACAAAGTGAGCCACCTGTTTTCAAAACTTCCACCAGAGTGCGCACCACTTAGAAATTGAGTCGCGAGGACGAACGCAGACTCATTTTTTAATTGGTGATGAGTAGAATGAGGTGCACTGGTCGGAATTTTTTTACCTGTACCAAATTTGGTTATGCACAGTATTAAATTTAGCCCATCATTTTTTTGTCATTTTATCAACTTGAACAAAAATTTTTGACACCAAAAATTTTTATTTAACCCAGGCTTTTTTGTAACAGAAAAACTTTTCCAAAATTTGCAATGGCTTAGAAAATTTTGCAATTTTTTTTCAAAAATTTTGTTGTAGGAGTCTCATTTTTTTTGCTAAGGTGGATTTTGTGTAGCTGAGAAAGAATCTACAATCAGAATTTTGATTGGTCAACTAGGAAAAAAATGAAAAAAGATTGAAAATTTTGAAAATTTTTGAAAATTTTCGAGTATATATAAAATTTGGCTCACAACCTACGGTCGCGTGCAATTATATATATATACAGGCATATTGCAGCGTTGCGAGACCCGTTTTGGATATCTCGCTATCCTTATTAGGCCCGATTTTACCTTGCGAGGCCCGAAATCGGGTCTCGCAACGTCATGCCATATAAAGTGGTTTTTCATGATGTATGCATACTCAGGAGTCTGTAGGCAGAGGGTCTCGCAAGGTCGTTTGTATATCTTTATATACAAATTACCTCGCCTCTCTGCACACAGCAACATTTGAAAACTTTAACCATGCGCCATTCAAATACGAATCAAGCTAAAGGGATGGCGTTTGCTCAGTGAGATTCGTCTCATTTTCTACTATTTTTTCCGCTCCACACATCGGCGGTATTACCTGACCCTTCATTTATGCCGATTTTTAAAGTTTCGGGCCTCACAGTGCCTGTATTATCTCCTTTTGCAAAACGGGTCTCGCAAGGTTAGTATGATCCATATATATATATATATACAGGCATGCTGCAGCCTTACGAGACCCGTTTTGGATATCTCGCTATCCTTATTAGGCCCGTTTTTACCTTGCGAGACCCGATTTCGGGTCTCGCAACGTCATGCCATATAAAGTGGTTTTTCATGATGTATGCATACTCAGGAGTCTGTAGGCAGAGGGTCTCGCAAGGTCGTTTGTATATCTTTGTATATGAATTACCTCGCCTCTCTGCACACAGCAACATTTGGAAATTTCAACCATGCGCCATTCAAATACGAATCAAGCTAAAGGGATGGCGCTTGCTCAGTGAAATTCGTCTCATTTTTTACTATTTTTTCCGCTCCACACATCGGCCGTATTACCTGACCCTTCATTTATGCCGATTTTTAAAGTTTCGGGCCTCACAGTGCCTGTATTATCTCCTTTTGCAAAACGGGTCTCGCAAGGTTAGTATGATCCATATATATATATATATGTATGAAATTTGTCCTGGATTAAACTCCGAAACTATAAGGTCTGAGAAAAATCTGAAAACGTCGAGCTGTTGGGGCATTGGTGAACCTGTGAGATTTTAAGTTTTATCAAAATCGGTTGAAACGTTTTTGAGAAAAATGAATTTTTGTGATTTTTTTTCATGGAATTTGCCTGAAAATAGCGTCCAAGAAGTGGTCTTCAGGGTGTCCAAAAAAAAAATAAATAAAAATGCTTAGGAAAAATTATTTAACCAACTTAATTGAAAAATTTTAAATCTAGTGTCATTCGTGGTCTATCACCATTCAAACTGTACATGATGGTAGAATAACAAGACTCCCATGATAACTATGGCCTTCTTTAGATGATGAATTCATAGTTACTGGTTTCCATCAACTTTGGAGAAAAAGAGGTCTTCAGGGTATCCGAAAAAAAGCTTGCAATAAAAATGCATAGCAAAAATCATTTAACCAACTTAATTGACAAATTTTAAATCTGGCATCAGTCCTGTTCTAATACCATTCGAATGTACATGATAGTAAGAAGGATCCATTCGAGATGGGCTTCTTCAGGTTACAAATTCATCATTTCCGGTTACCATCAACTTTGAAGAAAAAAAAGAGGTCTTCAGGGTGTCCAAAAAAAATTACAATTAAAATGCTTGGCAAAAATTTTGTAACCAACTTAATTGTAAAATTTTAAATCTATCGTCAGTCTTGGTCTATTACCATTCGAATGTACATGGTGGTAGAATAACAGGACCCTCACGATAATAATGGTCTTCTTTAGGTGATGAATTCATTGTTTCTGGTTTCCATCAATGTTGGAAGAAAGGAGGTCTTCAGGATATCCGAAAAAGCTCACAATAAAAATGCATAGCAAAAATTCTCCAATCAAATTGATAGAAAAATTTCAAGTCTGGCATCATTCGAATATACATAATCGTAGAATAACAGGACCCACTCGAGATGGACTTCTTCAAGCTCGATTAAACTCCGAAACTGTGAGATTTGAGAAAAATCTGAAAAAGTCGCGCTTTTGGGGCATTGCTGAACCTGTGAGATTTTGAGTTTTTTTGAAATTGGTTGAAACGGTTTTGAGAAAAATGAATTTTTTTGATTTTTTTAATGGAATTTTCTTGGAAATGGCGTCCGAAAAGAGGTCTTCAGGGTGTCCAAAAAAAAAAAGAAAGAAAAATGCATAGCAAAAATTATTGATGAATTCAATGTTTCTGGTACCTATCCATCGAATATGAAAAAAAAGAGGTCTTCAGGGTATCCAAAAACCTTACAATAAAAATGCATAGCAAAAATTATTTAACCAACATAATTGAAAATTTTTAAATCTGCTGTCAGTCGTGTTCTAATACCATTTGAATGCACATAATATTAAGAAGGATCCAAGATGATAGGTATCTTTGATAGCTAATACATTGATGCATAAAAATACGAGAAAAGTCGGTTTATCTCACGATTTAGGCGTGAGAATTTTTTGGATTTAGCGCCAATATAGCCCAATTTTCAATTTTTTGTTCAAAGGAGTTCATTTGAACTATTCTGATATTTTTTCTTTGTTTTTTGTTCTTTAATACTAATTTCTTCAATTTTAAAGTTGAGTAAAAATTTTCATTTGAGAATTTTCTCATTATAAATATTACCAAAAAAATATTACGACGAAGGCTGCACAATGAATAGAAATATGCGGATGAAAATAATGCTCAACTTGGGTAACCACTCATTTAAGGGTTTCTTCGCTTTCGAGCAGAGTGATTTTAATTTCTGCAGTTATAATTCATACAGTAACTTTTGCAGCATTTACGTTTATTGGAAATGCTGCAAAAGCTTGATATTTTTGAATTGAAATTAGCTCAGTAGGTGTTTTGCGAAACAATAACTGCGTGAAGCGAACAAATCCCAGCTTCAAGTTAATGAAATTTCAAAGCTTATAAATTTATCCTCGTTGACAGTGAAACTTGTTATTTAGAGAAAATATTTTAACAATAACTTGGCAACTATTTTATACCTACTACAGTGCATTTACTCGCAGATATGTAGTACGATATAACTTTATGGGCGAATCATTACGACGAAATTATACCTAAAATATGATATTAAAATTCGATAATGAGGATTTTCTTCGATACATTTGAATTTTTATAACAGTGTAGAGTGTATCGTCGTTTTGATTGCACTTTGAAGCACAATTATTCGAGTATGGGTCACACGGTGTTATTTTTTCAGTCGATTTTTTCCCCCTTTGAAACTTATTTAACGAAACCGATTAATCATTAGAGGAGCAGGATGAAAAAAAATACTGATCAAGATTTACGCTTCCAGATTAGTTATAAATATTACGGGATATAAGCAAAGCCGTTTGCGAATATTTCAAATGATATTTGAATAATTCATTTTTCATTATATTGTCGATTCTATTTTACGCGAACCTTGATGAGCTTATTCCTCTTTACTGCTAATTTTTTTCGCCGTTGTCTCTGTTTTTTCCACGTTTAGCTTTCGCTGGCAATATATTAATTCCTATTTAATATACACAAAAAATTGATAAACAAAAAACTACGCGTTCTATGGCATACAGCATGGCAGGAGGAAAAAAAACAGATATATAAATCGGCCTATTTGAAACCTCTCTTTCACGCATTCATTTATTCCTCGTATACGGGGTTATACTCATACAGAGAAATTGCGATTTTTTTTAATTCGTTCAACGATTGTAAATCAAATAAAAATGTCATTCGAGCGAAATAGGATAAATCATACGCACATGTGGGAGATATTTCGAATTTAGGCTATTAAAATTCAATATCCTCTCGTATCATAGGTAAAAACAAAAAAGAATTTTCAGCATTGAAGCGTAATTATTTTTTCATTAATGGTTCAGAGGTTTATCGCTTTATTTTTTTAAATTAGGTGGGTAGTAAATAGGTAACTGAGGTGTGGGAAGGGGAAGGGGGTTATTTTAAATTTCCATTCGATATTTCATGTCCAAAAGCCAGAAGCAGGAAGAGGCAAATGTCAATCATTAATTTAAATACGTCTCGAATATAGCTGAAAAAACGCGACCTTTTTCAGCACTTGGATTCAATTTTTCGGGTTTTAGGCAATTCATCATCAGATTGCAACATAAATTGATACATTGATATTTCAATTTTTACATAAATTGCTGATTTATGTTTCTTCGTTTCAGGAGTCGAAACTCTCCTCCTTCAGCTCCTTCCATTCTACAATTTTTTAAAAATCAGAAGCACTTTTATAGCAAAAATAATAATTCGTGATTAAAATTTATGATATTTTTCAAATTTTGACCAATTTTTTAAAATTTTGGAACAGAGAGTTTCAAGAAATTTCCAAATTGAAATACTTAGGGAGTGGCTCCATATACGCGGCACGGTGCGGTGCGGTGCGGTGCGGTGCAGTGCGTCGCGGTGCGGTGCGGCAAGACGCGATTTTTTTCCGTCGAAAAATTTTTGTCTAACAAAACATAACAAAAACATTTTACAAAATTTTCAGCAGCCAGTGATAAATGAAAATAAATAAATTTTATTGGTTGCCAAGGTTTTGCACAGTTGCTCTCATTCGCTTTCGTGGTGACAACTTTCATTTATCACTGGCTGCTGAAAATTTTGTAAAATGTTTTTGTTATGTTTTGTTAGATAAAAATTTTTCGACGGAAAAAAATCGCGTCTTGCCGCACCGCGTCGCGCCGCACCGCACCGCACCGCACCGTGCCGCGTATATGGAGCCACTCCCTTAAAGCATTTTTCGAGAATTTTTATCAAACTTCTTGAGGGATGTTTTTCCTTTCTCTTCCGTCAAAAAATTAAAATTTCAATTTCGGCGAAAATTCTCGAATTCAAAAAAAAAACATTTGAAATACTCATTTGTGACCCCGGCAAACAAAACCACCGTTCCGTCCGAAAACAACTTTTCGAGATACGAGCTTTTAAAGTTTGGGGTGCGATACTGATAAAAAAAGGTGAGGTTTCCTTGCTTGTATGACGTTTTAACCGTATTCTGCAACTGAAATGAGCTACAAATAACCTTAAGCACTCTTTCTAGGTAGCTTTTTGTGAATGGAACTGTACGTTTCATTTACGGCGATTTTTAAAATGTTTTTTGTACATGTTTTTTGCATGCTTTTTTCACAAAAAACTTCACGTTTTTGCTCATTGCAAATTTAATTTTTAACTTTGGGATTTCAGGTTAGTTTCTACTGAATTTTAAGGCTTCAGAGAATAAAATTCCGGAAAAAAGTGAAAATTGAAATTTTGACACCAAAGCTTGGTTTTGTCTGCCGAGGTCACATTTGATGTTGTCAACCACTCGCTTTTTTATACTTTATTTTTATCAATGAACTAGAGAAAAACTTAATTATGAGTACATTTTAAATGAAAAATGCAGACTGTTGAGTCAGAGAACTTTTTTAAGAGCACTTCTTATTAATTTTTAGCGCTACCACTTCTTCAGCTCTCTCAATTTTTAAAGATCTTTTACTTAGATACCATTCAAGTTACATTCTGAGGTTAAAGTCAAATTTCACTTTTTTGGAATTCAGAATCTTCAAATCTATGAATTTGAAGATTGAGGTTCCAAAAAAATTTCTATTTGAAGGTAAATTAGAGTAGAGGCAGTGATCCGACTTCGTATAAATTTCGTGGATTTATCTCCCCTCCCCCCCCCTCACCCAAAAAATTATTTTCCCAGCAATTTTGCACCATTTCTTGTTAGAAAATTGACTTTTCGGATCATTGAATAGATAATTGAAAAAATTCTAGGACTCCTACCCAAAATCGAATAAGAACCCTCGACTCAATTGTTTCACATTGAATATGCTACAGGGTAACCCAAAAGTTCCGGAACGCAACTTTTTTTTTGTAATTTGAGAGGAATCGCTCCACATTGTCTCGCGTTGATCCGAACGAAGGGTTACGCCAACGCTGTACTCAAAATATCTGGAAAGGGTTGAGGGGGGAGGCAGTGTTGCCATTTTCACGAAAACTTGATTTTTTGTAAATTTTTGCATCTTCAAATTTTTGATTAGGCAAAAATTGCATACGATTATTTTTGATCCTTAACCAAAACTCCATCATATGCAACTATTAGGATTTTGAATATTTCAATTCTTAAAATTTTCGAAATTTTGGGGTTTAAAATTTTTTTTTGAAAAGTACAAAAATCGAAAAAAGCCCAAAATTTTTCGAAGATTCGTAATCAATGAGGGACGAATTCATATTTTTTAAAGGGAATGGAGCCTCAGCTATGTCGTAAATGAGGTTTCATTATTCGTTGGACCTTATTACTTTTTTTTAAAGAAGCAATTTTAGCGTTTCGGAAGTTTTAAGCCACCCTGTAAGAGTATTGATGATAGGTACTTTGGGAAGGGCGTACATTAAAGTTGAAAACCAAGCATTTTCCAAATAAAAAACTAAGCAAAAATTAGCAAAAATAAGAATTTATTATTTTTTAATTTAATTTTTCTTTCTTTTCGACCAATTTCTTTTAACAAGTTGAACTTCTATATTCCTCGTTATCGATTTTCTTCACCCACCCACCACCACCACCCACCCCCATTCCAAAAAATTTGTTATAAAAAATAACCCAACAAAGAAGTAGAGGATAGGACCCCAAAATTTTGTACGAATTTTTCAAGAGTCATTTCGAAATTTTTGTCTATTTATATCTCGGAAAGAGAGGGATAAATGCTCAAACTTTAAAATAACCAGGTAAAAATTCCAGTACCCTTACCCCCCCCCCACCTTAAATTCGACGAAATTTGTTCCAAAAAATGTGTTAAAATTGAAAAAAAATTATCAAAGATGATCTTAAAATATAGGTAAATATTTTCCACATTTTTTTTTTAGCTCAAAGCCCTTTTCCAGAGGTAAACTTGAAAAAATATTTTTTTCGTTCTTCGATTTCTTCGTTAAAAATCAAAAAAAAAAATCGAGAAAATTATCAATGAGAACAAATGTGTTTTTGGGAACAGCATCCATAGGATTTAACACTCTTTTTAGCAAAACTTTTTCAGCATTTTTTTCAGTTTTTCAGCATTTTTTTCAGTTTTTCAGAATTTTTTGAACATATTTCGAATTTCAGAAGCAAGTGGGATAGAATGAGGATCGAGTAAGGAGACTGAAATTTTTACCAGGTAATTTTCGGATCTGGACACAAAACGATCACCCCAGTACTTAATCACCAATCACCAAATTTTTAAAAATTAAAAAACTTTTAAGTAGTAGAATTCACTTTTGAAATACTCTACCTAATTAATTTTAATGAGATTTTTCAAAAATGGGGAATCTTCTTTGTAAAAAATAAACCAAAAGTAGTATTTTTGATTTTCGATGGAATTTTTGAAATTTTTTACTCTCAATTATCTACCGACGCAGCAAATCAGCAAATTGAAAGGAAACAGGGAAAACACAATGAATTTTGAAAACATGCACTTGTCAAAAATCAAAAAACAAAGGAAATTCATCGAATTTTGCATTATTAAAGGGGGGGGGGGAGGTGTGAGAAATTGAATAATTCCCGAGTAATATAAAATTTTTCTCATTTTTTCGACTTAAATACAATTCATCCAAACTTTCCTCACTCAAATTACGAACTTTTCCAGAGTTTCTGAAAAAAGTCATAATTTTTCTAAACTTTCAAGCTCAAACGTAATTTTTCCAATTCAAAAATCATTTTATTTTTATGCAGTAGGAAGGTCTGAGGAATATATGACATCTACTTCCTTTACCCCCTCCCCTGCGTTGAAAATTTGAGTAGGTATATCCAAGTTATTTGAAATAGATTTTTTCGCATAAAAAATATTCTCAACGCAAACCGTAGATACATATGCATCCAACGCAGGCATTTCCAATTTTCCTTATCCTCAAACTACAATCGCTTAATTCGCATAATTGCCTATTTCAAATCAAACTCGACTCGAAATAAAGATGAAACCGTCGAAGTAAAAAACGCACCGCGATACGAACGAACCTTCGCACGGCAACAATAATAATTAACATTAATCACTCATTTGCATACTATAATCAATAGACGAGAGAAAACTTTCATAAAACGACCCGAATTATACCAAACGTTTTGAAAAATAGCAAATATATTTCGCTGCAAATCGATACACAGGGGCTAATAAGGAAAGATGCATGATGAATTCAGAAATTTTAATTAAAAAGTTATACCAAAGTGTAATTTCCGCATATGAAAAAAAATAATAAATAAAAAAAATAACGCTTACAAAAAAAACAATGAAGGAAAACAATTAAAAACAGGATAATTTTTAATTTTAATTTCTCTGAAACCCGATGTATTTTTAATTTTTATTTCCCATTTTTCCCCCGATCTTTAATTCTGAACGTATATTTTTTCATTTATGTGTGACGATGCCCCCGTTAGTTATTTAATTGAAATCGTTGGCGATTGTTACGTCAAAGACAAAATCGTTAAACATTTCATTTCGTATGCCGTGAACAGCACATATTACGGCGCTATGGTGGAAAAAAATGAAAGGTGACCGTCTCCCTTTCTATATAAATGTTTGAATTAGATTAAAAATGGACTGGCATTAGAACATCAATTAATTTTATCGAATGAAAAAAATTCGCTCATTGTACGATAAAATGCGATATGTACTATTATATTTATTTCAGTTTTTTTTTCACAAACAATTAATATCTCCTGCGTATTTATGTGTTACAAATTTTTATTTCGTCTAAAATGAAAAAAAAACACGCATGAAAAAAAATCATAACAAAGATTTCGAATTAGTTTTTTTCCCGTCATGTATATCAAATATTGCTATTCGTAATCGTTTAACGGTGTTTTTTATGGTAAAGGAAGGAAGGGGCAGGCGGAAGGGTAAAATTAATTAATTGTCGTTGCGATTATTGTTCTCAAATCTCATAAATGTTAGATACACATTCACCTGGGTATTTAATTTATCGGAAAATATGTCAATGTAATGTTTTTTTTTGTTCTAAAGCGATATAAAAATGAAAGAATTAGGAAAAAAAACAAAAAACAGAAATTTCTATCCATTTGTATTGTTTCGTTCGTTTTATTACATTTTTCAAACGAATCATCAATAAAATTAGGGATAACGGAAGCCAAATAATATACCTGCCTACACATCGATTTTGCAGGGAATTTCGTTAGTATGGAGAAGTATTACGAAGAATCAGATAAAAATTAACTTATTGATTAAAAAGTACGTTTATTATAATGCTAATTTTATAATATTGATATTCCCACGAATTTTAATTATATTAGTCGATTAAGTGGCGAGTACAAAAGCTGTAGATTTGGAAGATGGTAATTATAATTTTCAAGATGTGAATTGAATAGTAAATAATCTCGAACGTGTATTAATAATTAAAATCCTTATTATGAGAGATAGTACCATGCCCATTCGTTAAGGGGTTTCTAAACCGACAACTGGATTGGATTTTTGTATCGATGGTAATAATTACGCGATTTTATAATTTTCTCGAGACGATTTCTTTTAAATTAGCAATTCTATTGTTTCTGTTGATAATTTTTTATGAAAATGACTGATGAAAATCAATGTAATTTTGACCTGTTTTATATTTAGTAAAAAAGAAATTGTAGCTTTGACTTAACTCATGACTGAACAAATCTCAGAAGATGACATTTCCTTGAATAAAGGTCTCTTGATCAAAAGTTTAATAGAATGCAGGATCAGAAAAATATGCATACTCATCTGAATTCAAATAGACCCATTTTTTTCAACATAAAAAAAATGAAAAAAATATAGTGTCACCTCAATTGAAACACACACATATAAAATTTTGGTCCTTCTTGGCCATTGGAACCAGAGCTATGGGTACCTAAAATAGGGTAATTTTTTGTAAAAAAAAACGTAATTCATTTTTTTCTCCGACCCAACCATAGGGTACCCAGAAATTGTGTAAGGGAGGGGCTCAGATTTTGAAAAAAATGGGGGCGAGGTCAAAATTCAATGAAAAAATGAAATAACCTGTTATTTCAGTGGGTCTGGAGTAGTTGGGGGATTTTCATTTTTCAGTGGGAAAATAATATATACCTACAGATTTGAACGGAAAAAAATAATTAAAAAATGAGATTTAATGATTTTTTCAGTCAGAATTACTAATTTTTTGATAAATGGGACATTGGCTGAGGAATTAGTAATTTTTGACCGAAAAATTATTGAAAAATCACTCATTTTCAATGAAAATTATTTTACTAGGTAATTTAAAAAGACTGAATTTTTGCAAATTCAACTTATTCAAATGTAAAGAGTGGTATGTTTATTTAAGAAATAGTTACTAAAATAAGTGAGAAGGGTGAAGCGAGGGCGAAAATTTCTTTAAAAATCATACACTTCTTTGACATTTTTAATGATAAAAATCTCCTTGCCAAGCTTGGGGGCTCGAGCCCCCTGAGCCCCCCTCCTTCCTCCCCCCATTGGATGCGCCCCAGAACTCAACTGAGTTCAGCATTAAAAATAAAGTGTTTTCGCAAATCAGTGCTTTTCAGCAATTCAAAATGGTTTTGACATCATTAAGTGAAATGAAGCTCCCAACGAAAAAATTTGTTACCAAAACGAATTGTTTGCTTTCATTTTGAGAAAAAATAAGAAAAAAGGAGGAAATTGAATTGTCAAAATTTTGGAATTTTGGAAGAAGTAGATTATTATCAAAAACCTAAGGAGATCGGTTGAGGGGTGAGGGGTGTGAAATATGTATTCATGAGAAAATTCAGTATTGCCTACCCATGAAAAATCAACTTTCCCGAGAAAAAACATTTTTAAACCATAATTTTAGGAATTTAAACTACAAATTTTTCAACGGCTGAAAATGCTTCACGTCTCTGAAAAGAACTATTCGTGATTTTTGCCTCTGATTTGAATAAATTAATTTTTACATCAGTTTTAGTCATCTTTTTAAACACATTTAATTAACTTTTTCATAATTTTTTGCAATAATCATAAAATCAGGATTCATCAATTTTTGAAGTTTTTAAACCAGAGTCAGAAAGTGAAGATCAAATCGATTTATGAAATTTTTGAACGAAGGTGAGATTTTTGGAAAGAGTAAGTACCACCCCCTCCTACCCTCCAGTACCTAAAATTATAGCTTCCCAATGTCAATTTTAAATTTTTAAATGTATCATGTTTTTGGGCTGGGGTCATTTTTTTTTTCATCATGCAATTTTGTAAGACGTTTGAGGTCTTATTGACAGCAGGGTTGTGCGTATTCAAATCATAATTCGAATCAGTTATTTTATGTTTCGAAAAATGATTCGAGTCTTTTGTCAGCAAATGATTCGTGATTCGTTGGATCCGTTACTGTGAATCGTGATTGGCGATTCGAAATTTTGAATCATTAATTTTTTTGAAATTTCCACTGTTTCTCTGTCATTAACACATTTTTTGGGGTATTTTGCTATAATAAAGTATAAATACACCAAAAATTCCAGAAAATAAAAAATTTGTTAAAAAAATTGTCAGGTTTCTGTACTAAAAACTGAAATTTATTTTTGAAAAAAAGTACCATGAATGATGAAATAGGTACTACATTTCTCATCCAAAAAGTGGTGTTTTTTGTGTGTTTATACATAAAAACCAATTATCATATTAACAAAATTATTTCAAAAGAATTGAATGATTCGAAAAATGATACAAAAATTACGAATCACGAATCATTTTGATGATTCGAATTAAAATAAACGATATTTGGCACCCTTCTGTATTGATATTGTGTGCAACTTTTAAAATCTTGGAGAAATTTTGACGAATGTGTAATGACATTTTGTTAGAATTTCGTCTGACTTTTAATGACATTTCGTTAGAATACCAATCTTTGAAGAAAATATACTGTACTCTTTCATTCTGAATCAGTGAAAAGTCACTGATCAACAGTCAGAATTGCAGCACCGGAAAAAATCAGCGAAATTCACTGATTTTTCAACGATTTTCACTGATTTTTCTGCCAATTTCATAAATTTTACTGACTTTTCAGTGAATTTTCACTGATTTTCCAGTAATTTTTTTCACTGATATGCTTTCATTGAAAATTTTTTCACTGATTTTCTCCTGTGCTGCAATTTTGACTGTTTCTCAGTGATTTTCAGTAGTTTTCGCTGATTTATAAATGAGAGAGTAGAAGTTATTTTTCGTAGAAATAAAATAAATGGAACAAAAAATTATAAAATAGACAGAAAGAGAAGTAATCAATTTTTTTCAAATAAATCAGCCCAAAAAATTGTGTCGGTGACATGAAATAAATTTCTAATTCAGGTACACAAAGGAGTTTCACAAAATTTGAATCCATTCGACTAATCGAGCCCAAAAACCATATGCCAAAAAAATTTAAAAGCACATGCATTTATTCTATTTCGTTTCTTTGGTGAATTTTTTAAAACTTTGCAATCACTCTGGAAGTTCAGAGTGGCTTTAAATTGTAAAATTCAGAATTTTGAAGGTCGATATTAGAAAGGGACCGAATTTTCATTAATTTTTGCAGAACAGTACCTACTTCTTTTTCAAAAATGATACATTTTGCCCAGAAAATACTTATAATTTTTAAATTCTCGAAAAATCGAAAAACTAATTTGAGGTACCGAGCTAAAATTATGTTTTCGAGACATGATTTCTCTAAAAATCTCACTCTCGTTCAAATCAAAGACAGATACCTCGAGAGGTTCCATTTATGAGATTTAAAAACTGATCGCACAAGGAGGTGTCGAATATCGAACCTGTTTTTCTTCATGAAAAACTGAATAAGGTTAAAGGGAAAATCGAGAGAATAAACACAGAAAACTGAGATTTTTACCACTCAGTGATCAACCGAAGAAAAAGAAATTGATGTAAGTGAAACATCAAAACTTCCACTTTCAAACCTCTAAGTATTGTCCTAACCGAATTCTGTCATTTCAAAAACAATTCATAATATAAGAAATATTTTCAACTTGAATTATATTTTTCCCACTCAAATTTATTATGAGAAGGGAGGGGGGTACGTTTTCTTATCCTTCATTTGGTCATATCCTATTTCACTCAATTTTTTTACGTAGGTAATGGGTACCTATTAGATTTAGTGGAAAAACAATTTGTTTCAAATTTTACACCATATTACTTCCAAATGGAGACTGAATTAAAATCTAGAATCAGACCCAGTTTAAAAACACAATACAGTCGAGTTAGATCGGGGGGGGGGGATTGCTCCCAATAATGGCAAAATGTAGTGAAAAAGATTAAGTTTTAGTTAAAAAATCCGCTTTGATTGGATTTTGATTTTTACCCCTTCACTCTACAAAAGAGCCAATTCCAGTTTTACTCTTTACTAAAGGACTTCAAAATTAAAAATTTTACCTTAATTTGAGATTTCAAAACA
The DNA here is from genome assembly GCA_033439095.1 of Pseudococcus viburni. Lineage (NCBI taxonomy): Eukaryota > Metazoa > Arthropoda > Insecta > Hemiptera > Pseudococcidae > Pseudococcus > Pseudococcus viburni. Next base: position 39,284 of record JAVBJF010000161.1, read on the forward strand.
TCAAAGCTGCATTTACTTTTATAGAAAGACAAAAAAAAAGAAATTAACATTTTTTGAGTGTTCTTAATGAAAAAATACATATAAATGTGTCATTTTTCATTTCAATTTTTTTCGAATAAAAAAATCTAAAAATCAATTTAAAAAAATATTTTGAGTTAGATTCTCTCCCTCCTCACATTTCCTATCCACAGTTTCTTTTTTATTTCCACGAACAGAAATGTAAATTCAAATTTTTCCAGCCTTGAGAACCTTTTTTTTCTGAGTGGCTGATATCTTCATTATTTTATAAATCCACCTCATCCACATCCTCCCTCGAAAGAGAAAAAAATACATCGAATCGTACGTATTTGTACAAAAATCAAAACCTGACGATATTCGAATTTCGAAACTCGATTCCCACACCAAACATCACTTTTTTAGGAATACCTGAGCTGACGAAAAGAGAAACTGGAAGGAAGACTGGATAAAAATGTGGAAAAAAATGAACGTGATTAAAACACGTCGTAGGTAGAGAGACTGGGCACTTTATAACACGGATATTAGGTAGGTATGTTGGTAGTCTGTATCCGAAGCCGATATAACGGCCATGTACAGTCGATAACCAACATTACCGCTTATTATTATTTAATAAGAAAGAATGGTTAGCCTGTCATATTGATAATATATGGAAACTAATTATTAGACACGTTGATACAAACACTAAATTAAATGCCTACTTAGGTTATTATCGCTTAATAATTACAAACGGTGGAGAAATGCGAGTACCTATAGATCTATCTACTGCATTCAATCTCAGGCCGAATGATTTAACGACCCGGAGCAAGAGATGAATAAGCTGCGAGTTTATTCCTCCTATTAACAGCCCTCCACCTGTAATTCTTAATTAACAAAATAAGTTATGCAAATGCGCAATATCGGACAGATAGCTTCGCTGGTCTAGCTATCTGCGTATTTTCCTCTCTCTCTTGGCTGTCATTAACTCTATTATTTCGTTTATTAACAAATACAGCATAAACAATTTCAAATTTGTCGTTAAATTACAACGGGCCTATGGCTTGTAATCGTAAAGCGTAGAGGTATTTTTTTCACGGGGAATTTTTTTCCATGTTATTAAAACTTCTTCACATTTTTCATAACAATTAATATTTTTGCTTTCGTTTGTTCGCGTTTATCATTATCAAAGAAAATAAATTAGCAAAGTTTTTAAAATTTCATTTCTCAAGGATAGTTCAACTCGCGAAAGCGAGTATTTTCAACCCTGTCGTGCTGCGACGATATTCTAGTAACAGATGGGGTGTTTTTTCGACGAAATTAAAATCCAAAAGTGGTTATTTGGATGTGATATTTTTAGTATGATGTATGATTTTTGGTATTCGATTTGTTCTTTCATTCTCTTTAAATGGTCATTTTTAGAAATTAAGAGGTAATCCAATATATTTTATAATGATACTTTACGTACAATGCCTTCTAACATAATCTGAATTTTTTCGAAATTAAATAAGATCTTGAAAGTAATTTACCTACAACTATTTTTTACAAAAAAAGTGAAAAATCACGCAATGCCTATTTTGCCTCCAACATATTAATCGATTGTTGGCTCAAAGTGATTTAGGCCAGAATGATAAATCATACCTTGAAAATTAAAGTAACTTTAATGGTTTCAAGGAACCATTTCGTGGTTTCTGATTGGTTGAAAATGTAATAAGGAACCTTTAATGTTCCCTCAACTTTTATTAGTCCAGTGCATTTACACAAAAGTACGAAAATAATTTCCATCCAAGGTTTTTTCAGCTTAATTAACTCAGGACCATATAGGTACCAAACAATATTCCATGAGGTCCTGGTCTTCAAAGGGCACCGAACTCTCCTGGGGATGAGGGGGAGGGGTGGGGGTAGAACTCCAACAAAATAGAGTTTTTGCTTATAATTCGACGAAAACGCCATTTTTCAAAAAATTGGTCATTTACAATATTAATCTACGTTAAATTTTCTACAAAAATTGCTATCTTCGTTTTTTGAGTAAAACGTGAATTGAGCCCACAAACGCACCTGCAAAAAACCCTTATACAGCCTTATACGGAAGACATTCGTAGGACTATTCCATACTAAAACTGACCAAAAATGAAGTCGGGTCGTCCGATATCGCTCAATTTTTTTAACGAGTTCCCCTTGGTGGTCTATTCATAAAATTACGATCATTTCTTTTCTAACCCTCAAGGGGGCAGGGGCGGGCCTCGAAATTTTTATGCAATTGAGATTTTTAACCAAATTACCCAACTTTGAAGGCTCATATCTCGAGTAGTTGTACTTGGGGAAAACGTTTTGCGGAATCTGAAAGAAAATTAATAAGAGATTCAAAAACGGTAATCACATTTTGAAAAGCTCAAAGTTGAACTTCGCGGTGGTGAAAGAACAACTTTCATAATAACAAAAAATTAAAGCTACCATTTTAAAATCTCAGAAATTTACAATGAATACCTAGCCCTATTCACCCTTTTTTCATCCAACAGATTTTCAGGATGGGATCTCTAGACCCAGGGGGGGGGACAAAGGTCCACAATTTTGACCAAAATTCAAAAAATCTAAAAAGTAAAGTAACACATCGAGTACATTAATTCGAAGGCACTGATTTCGAATATATACTCAGTTTTTTCCTCCGACCCCTCTGAACCCCCTAGTAGCGTCCTTGATAGGGCCAAAATTTAAAAAAATGAAGAATAACGTGTGACCTGTCGTTTGTTAGGGTTTTAGGGACCCTGAGTTCGGATATTTGTTTATTTTTTGGATTCGACTTTTTCAGTGCTCCTCCAGCCTACAATTTTGGGAAAAAGTATGTTGAGAAATGAAAATATCGCGTGGCATATCGATTCTACCTAATTTGAGGACGTAGAATTCGAATATCGATATCAGGGTGTCTACCAATTTTTAAAAATCAAATTTCGCGACTTTTTTTAAAGGTATCTAGCATCTACCTCTCAATTTGACACCCCCCCCCCCACACCAAAAAATCAACGAGATCAAATTTATTATAGAAAAAAGTTTATACACGGAAGGAAATACGTCTTCAATTTTGAAAAAAGACAATTTTTCACAAAAATTTTCCAAAAGTGAGTTATTTTATGGTAAAGAAGAGAAGTAGTTACTGCCCGAGCGAAGCGTGGGTGAAAATTTTACAAAAAATCATGTTAGAACGGATAAAATTGTTAAGTGATTATTGAGAAATAAATTCATGGAAAGTCTGAAAGATTAGCAGATTTGGCCCAATTTTTTCGAAGAATTTATTTAAAAAACAGAAAAAAAAGACATATTTCCAAATGGTTTTCTCCTTTAAAACATCCCTTAGAAAATTCCAAAATTCTCCAATTATTTTAGATTTTCCTGACAATGGACACAATATTACCTTTGAAATTCCCAATCGTGACCGCTACTTAGTCTCCCACAAGAACATATTTTTCTGCTTCAAAATATTCAATTGTCTGAAATAGAAGCGAGGGCGAAAATTTTTTGAAAAAATGTTCAAAAAGGTGAAATTTCTTTACTTTTTCTGTTTTGTAAAAGGCGAAAAAATGGAAGTAATTTCGGAAAAAGTCGCGACTTTTGAGAAATTTTGGGTCAATTTCGCGACTTTTTCGCGAATTTCGCGACTTTCGCGACCGATAGACACCCTGGATATACTTTTTGATCCAACCTCCTCGCCGAAAAACTCAATCCCGGGGGGAGAGGTCCACAATTTTGACCAAAATTCAAAAAAAGTTGGAAAAGTAAAGTAACACATCGATTACTATACTAATTCAAAGGCGCTGATTTCGAATATGTACTCAGTTTTTTCATCCACCCCCCCACCCCCTCCATTAGCTTACTTAATAGGGTCAAAATTTTAAAAAATGAAAAATAACGCGTGACTTGTCGTTTGTAAGGTTTTTGAGGACACTGAGTTCGAATATTTGCTCATTTTTTTGGATTTGACCCTTCAGTGCACCTCTACCCACCCCCCACCCTATTTCGGGAAAAGAATGTTGAGAAATGAAAATGTCCTGTGGCATATCGATTCTAACTAATTTGAGAGCGTAGAATTCAAATATCGACTTACTTTTTGTGATCTGACAACATCCCCTCCCCCTCGGTGCTCTGACCAACCCTCCTCTCTCCTCAAAAATCGTATTTTTTCACTCATTTGCTTTTGAATACGGACTTGAAAAAAAACAACGTTTGATCAACATATTCCAAATAAATTTTTTGAAGAAAAAATGAAAATTAGATTCCAGAGGGGTACTCAGAGCTTCTGAAGTCATTAATTTTTACCTGTATAGGTAAACTGTAGGTAATAATCTGAGAATTTTACATAGGTAATTTCAACATATTTTTTGACGTTTGAAATTATTGAACTTATCGACATATATGTGCCCACAGGCGGTACCTCCGTAGAACGAATGTCGGTTTTCCGATTTTCCCAGCGGTGGAGGTGGTGAATTTTTTTTTTACAGACATTCGTCTCCGACGAGAGTACAGAAAGCTAATCAAAATGCAATAAAATCGATAATTATTGTGTCAAAGGTCGCGCACGCCGAAAACTATCGTCAACCGGTCTAAAAATAATAAGTGATACATGCCAATTATACACAAATAGCTGCATGGCTCACCGAGTTGTCGTCATCGAATACGTCATAGATGATGTATTGTGGGTTGCAATTGAACGTAATGTATTTCTGATCTATGCGCCGTGCACGTTGTAGGTGTATCTGTCTAACCCCCTCCCCAATATTTATGACGTTGATCTGTTGTCTCAACTCTTTTTCAATAATACATAAAACCTGTTCTACCCCTACAAGGTGAATGGGGCATGTATGCAACCTGCGAAACGCGGTGAGCCCAATACCTAAACAAAATCAAAATCCAGATTACAGTGTTTATTAATTATAAGAACGTTGAAGGGAACCGGAGATTTGGTCACTATAACCTACATTGCCTTTTTTTTATTAGAATTTTTATGTTAGGGTATGTGAAGAGAGGCGGGCGAGGGAGGAAGTATTCGAATGAAAAAGCATCATTTTAAACGACAAAATAACAAAACGTTTGTTTGGAAAAAATTAAGTGAACAGATATTTCCCAAAATCAAGGGTCAAAAGAGAACAGACCCACCATCGACCCGAAGCACTGATAATAAAATGAGGAAAAAACCACAGGCGCAAACTGGCATCATGGCACAGTGTATTCCGAACCTTTCAAAAAAAAAATATTAAATGCCTGCCCTCAGTTTAAATGGAAAGCAAAAACTTGTTTAAAACTGACACTTTTACACTCATAAGCGCATCCAAGGGGAGGGGGGACCTCAGGGGGCTCGAGCGCTCCCACCCAAGCTCGGCAAGGAGATTTCTTATCATGAAAATGTCAAAAAAGACTATGATTGCTTTAAAAAAAATTCGCCCTCCCGCGACTATTTCTTGAATAAACACACCACTCTCTAAATTTGAATCAGTCGAATTTGCAGAAATTCTGTTTTTTTAATCAGTAAAATAATTTTCATTGAAAATTAGTGATTTCTTGGCCAAAAATTACTAATTTCTTAGTCAATGCCCCATTCATCAGAAAAAATCATTAAATCTCGACATTTTTTAATTTTTCTTCTCTGAAATCTATAGGTAGGTATGTATTATCTGCCTACTGAAAATACCTTAACTACAGTAGTCCTACTGAAATAACAGGTTACTTAATTTTTTCATTGAATTTTGACCCCCCCCCCCTGATTTTTTCTTGAAATCTCAGCCCCTCCCTTACACAATTTCTGGGTGCGCTTATGTTTATGTACACTCAAGATTTACAACCAGAAATCAAAGTAAAACGTATAATTTTTGAACAATTAAATTGATTATTTTCTACTGTAGGTACATATTTGTGAAGAGAATGCAAATACCCACATTTTTATTTGTTCTTTGTTCACACTCAAGATTATTGTATTCCTGGACACGAATTGGTTTAGGTTTACAAAAAAAAAAGTTTTCATGTGGTAAGATTTTTTATGCGATTTTTTGTGCTGGGCGAACCAAAAATCAGGTTCTTAAAAAAGAGATATGTTCTTATACCCAATGTTATCATAAACGATTGCAATTAACATTATGTTGTATGGAGTTTTGCAAGGACTTTCAAATTTGGTTATTATCGTACGTAAAAAAATGATTTTTGTTTCTTTTCCTAAAGTTGATTTGAGGGCTGTATCACGTCTCTAAGTACTCCCAAAATGGCTCCAAAATTTAAAAATGTTGAGTTATTTTAACAAAATTCTAGTTAGTTTGTTTGAAGTCGTTTTTGGAACACAAAGGTGCATGATATGGCCTAAATCAAACAATTTTTTTTTTTTAGATTTTTACTAATGAAAAAGAATATTTTGTTCATAAAAATTGCATTTTTTGTAGGGAACCACTTTTGGAACACAAAATGGCATAATGTGGTTTTCAAATCCAAATTTTAAAACAAAAATTGCATTTTCTTTTTTAATAGCCCTCTAAGGGACATTCGAGGACGTGCTATGACCTTGAAATCAATTTTTTTGGATTCCACGTTGAATTTCCCTACGAAAATCATGAAGAAAACAAAACTAATGGCTTTTTCAACAACATATTATTTTCCATCCTGAACCGCTTTTTGGGGCATTTGAGTCTCGTGACACTACTTTCACTACTTTCAAACCAAATTTTTCAAATTCGTCGTTATTTCTTATAAAATTGCTGCAAAGATGAATTCAGTAAATTTACAATACATTATTTCAAAAAAGTTTGAAAGTGAAAAATCAGGCATGTCCTGCCTCCCCCTTCCAAAAAAAACGGCAACGCCATCACTAAATTACTTACACGTATCAAGGACCCTTGCTCCGCTCCTTAAAAAAAAGCAGCACATCAAGAACCATCCAAAATGATTTTTTCGTTGAAAATATTTATTTAAAAAAAATCGATTGATTTTTATCAAAGTTTTTCAGAAAAAAGGGGAAATTTTCAAAAACAAAGTAATATTGTAAAAATAGAGTCTAGAACATGGTGGCAAGGCAAGATCGAAGAAAGAGGGAGGAGACAGTTTATTCTCAGCCAAAATTTCATTTTCAGTTGGAAAATGTGAATAATTTTACATTTTTTGAGTCCGAAAGAAATTAATCTAATTCTTCTTTCTTTCCTGTTCTCATAATATCAACTTTAGTTCTTGCTTTTACAGATAATCTCAAACATAACCCCCTCCTTTTTCAATTCTTCCCCTTCCAAAAAACTTGAATTGTACTTTATTTCAAAGCAAACATTTCATATGTGAGGCTTGATATAGAAACCACCCTCAGGTGTCAAAAATTGATTTTTCAGTTGACACTGATTTTGGGCTTTTCAGAAGGAGTAGAATCAAGGAGGAAAACTCAAAAACCAATTTTTGACATCCAAGGGTGATTTCTATATCAGACGCACAATAATGATTGATAAATATTCAAATTTTACGCGATTTTTGATTATGTTTTTATTAAAGCCAATATTAATTTGATGAAATTTGAGAAATACGAACAGCAGTGTTTCCAATTAGGGACTATTTTATGATCAAATTTCACCAAAAAGTAAATTTTTTGAAATGAAAGTCGTTAAAATGATAAATACCCAATTTCAATTTTTTCAGGTATCCAAAAATGGGGGTGTTTGAATCTTCTCGACGATTCATAATTTCTCACGTTCAAAAATAATCGATCAAATTTTGGATCTTGAGTGTAAACTTATAAAAAAAATTCACCTTCGAAAACTAAAATAACGAAGCAATTAATACCTAATAATAATTTTTCAGTCAATTTATTAGATACCTCTTTACCTCGCTTTGTTTGTGCTCGATCGGTTTGAATAATTGTGTAACACTCGAGCATTCTCCAGAACTTCTAAAAAACACAGAGGGCTGTTGAAGATTTTTAGAGACAACTCTCCCTCCCTTTCCCCTTCTCATCCCTTTTTCCTCCCCGTTTAATCCTTGACAACCCACATCACCGGGTAAAAAACGAATTTCGATGAAAAAGGGAGACCGAATAAACCAGGGATTTCAAATTTCAAGGTATCATCGGACTAAAACTTTATTCGAAGGTTACATAATAAAATCATCTCTTCAACCATCTCCAACCCCATCGAATCCGGAGCCTTTGAATTCACCTCATAGATTTTTCACCAAACTGGCCCGAATCGCGTAGAAAACACCTGAAAATAAACGCTTCGAATTGAAATTAGCCCAAAAAAATGGAAACCACGGAGGATCGGAGGGGTGCGAATATAACAGTAGAAAATAACGAATAGATGCGATAATAATCTGACAATAGTTTACATTGTGTGCGGCAATATAGCAAGAGTTGTTTCGAAACGCGAGCCGGGAAAAAAAGTGGTATTCAAAGTTCGAAATAGAATTAGAAACGGACTGGAAATTTTCGAGATAGTGCAAATGTTAAGGGGTTTACAGGACGATGGCAACGCCGTTTGAATCTGGAAACAAGCATCTAGTGAGCATGAGTTGAGTAGCTTCAGTTCATTTGAATTGCTAATTAGCGAGAAAACCTTCGTGCAATTATTGGATTAATGTAAATGAGTGAGCTTAGAATTGGAAAGAGGGGAATATGCCTTTCTTCTGAAATGGTAGGGATATAATTAAAATACGTTGATTAATATGTAAATTTAATAAGATTACAGTGCTAGCTGTTCGCAGTTGTGCCTTGCCTGTGCTCGTTTGCCTGGTACGCTATTGCTTTTTCTCCACAGCTCTGCTGCTGTATTCTCTCTCTATACTCTGCGAACTGCAACGCTCTCGCGCGACAACCGAGCCACCACGCCACGCTTTCGCAATGCTATACATATGACTCACACCCTGGATATAGATGATCTGGTCCACCCTTTCATGACATTATTTGCCTTTTCACGTATACGCGAACGTATCGCCCTTTTCAAAATATGACCATCGCTCCGACGGCGATGGCGAAATTTACGACGTGTTTTATTTAATTCGTCCGACCGACGATTCGACCGTTGGTTTTTTTTACCGACAAATCCATTTCGAAAAATTAAATAAATAATTAAAAGAAATATCTAATTATTTCGAAATTGAAAAAAAAACACCGTTTTTATTTCGAAAACGCTGCTTTAGGGAAAAAATTACCCCGGAAGGATTAAAAACGGCGGTAATACGAGGAAAGGAAACAGTATCAACACTCTCGAGTACACTAATGGTAATTACCATCGAAAGGCTACAAAACCAAAGAAATTAATTCCTCCATTATAAAAATATGAATATCGAAGAAAGAATATAACAGTTTGAATTATTAACAATATTCGTTATTTTGATATGTAAATGACGAATAAAAATTTCAATTTGACGATTTCAAGTGTAAACGAAAAAATTGTAAAAGTATTTTAATTGGCCTGTTTGCGATTTACTCGTACTTACCCGACCGAATAATTAGGTCTACTTTTTCATACGTTGGGTAAACGTTTTACATATCAAAATCAACGGGTTTCTTTTCCATACCATTGTTCGAATATATTCTTCTCTCGGGCCTTTGTTTCGTCGCGATTGTTTTCCAAAAGACGTTTTATTCGCTGTTGTATAATCGATTGTACCCTTTTCACATGTGAAAAAGCATGCTGATGAATTGGGTGAAATGAGGAGGGCTTTGGATCGAATTTTATGGAAAATTAGTCGTAAGGAAGGGTTAGAGGGGTTGTTGGGAGACCTTTGCCCCAAAATTGGATCAAGATATCTCGAAAGGTCATCCATCATTATTTTCCCATCAAAAATAATAATTTAAGAATGGCAAATTTGAATTCAGCACTTTTTATGAATATGTTGAGGTTTGAATTTTATGGAAAATTGATCGTACGAGAGGGTTCCAAGGGGTTGTTAGGAGGCCTTTGTCCCAAAATTGGATCAATATATCTCGAAAGGATTTAAAAAAATCATCCACCATTATTTTCCCATCAATAATAATAATTTAAGAATGGCAAATTTGAATTCAGCACTTTTTATGAATATTTTGAGGTTTGAATTTTATGGAAAATTGATCGTACGAGAGGGTTACAAGGGGTTGTTGGGAGACCTTTGCTCCAAATTGGATCAAGATATCTCGAAAGGATTTAAAAAAATCATACACCATTATTTTCCCATCAATAATAATAATTTAAAAATGGCAAATTTGAATTCAGCATTTTTTATGAATATTTTGAGGACCAAATTTTATATAAAATTAGTCGTACGAGAGTCTAAAGGGTCGTTGGGAGACCTTTGCTCAAAAATTAGATACCAGGGTGTCTACCGATTTTTAAAATTCGGAAATTCGCAATTTTTTCGCGACCTTTTCTCTACTTTTCTCCATGCTATCTACCTCTCAATTTACACCCCCTCCCCCACCCCCCAATAAAAAATTATCAACGAAATCAAATTTAATACCAAAAAAAAATTCAAAACGGAAGAAAATAGTATTTTAAATCAAAATCATAAAAAAATGAACGCATTCTGTAACTTTTTAAAATTTCTAAAGTGAGCAAAAATTGGTGAAAAAGTAACCTCTATAAAAAAATTTCACTCCATTAGGTACATGAGGAATGCATGAAGGCGGCAGAATCAATTTATTCTCGTAATGTACAGTTCGAGATGGAACAGGGGAAAAAACCAAGGTCACGTGAAAAAACATTAAAAAAAGACAATTTTTCACCAAAATTTTCTAAAAGTGGATTATTTTTATATTAAAGAAGATATAGTTACTGCTCGAGCGATTTTTTTTAAAATTTATTACAAAATGAGCAAAAAAAACATTTCCTATAGTGATTTTCCCTTCTGAATTTTTAAAAAATATCAGTGAAAATTCCAAAATTCTTCGATTTTTCTATATTTTTTGAAGAATAGATACAATGTCCCCTTTTCCAAAAAAAATCGAAATTTTTTTGAAAATTCCTATCGTGATCGCCACTAAATTTTCCACAAGAACGAATTTTTTTCGCTTCAAATATTCAATAATTATTGTCTAGAATAGAAGGGAAGACGGGTTATAATTTAAGAATGATGTACGAGGGTGAAAATTTTTATAGCGAAAAAGTCGAGTAATTTGGGAAAAATTCGCGACTTTTGATGAATTTTGGGTAATTTCGCGACTTTTTCGCTACTTTAGCGACCAACATCTGAATTCGCGACTTTTTCGCGACTTTCGCGACCGGTAGACACCCTGGATACGTAAAGATATCTTGAAAAAAAAAATCACCCATTATTATTTCCCTTCAGTAATGATAATTTAAGAATGGCAATTTTGAACTCGGAACTTTTTATGAGGGATTTTGAGGATGGAATTTTATGGATAATTGTTCGTACGAAAGAGTTACATGGGTTTTTTGGAAGACCTTTGCCCAAGAATTAGATAACAACATCTTGAAAGAATTTTTTGTTTTAAATTACCTTACTTTTATTTTCCATTAATAATGATAGGTAATTTAAGAATGGCAAATTTGAATTTAGCACTTTTTATGAATATTTTGAGGATTGAATTTTATGGAAAATTAGTCGTATGTACGAGAGGGTTCCAAAGGGTCGTTGGGAAACTTTTGCCCAAAAATTGCAGGATACCAAAAATATCTCGAAATAATTTTTAAAAATCACCCATCGCCATTTTCCCTAAAAAATAATGATTCAAGAATACGACAAATTTGAACTCTGCACCTCTCATAAGAAATGTGACAATAAAAATGGAACTTTCAACCGAAAAAAAAAGAACAAGTAAAAGGGAAGGTTGAACTCTGATATCAGTATCAGACTAATTACTCGACACAGAAGTTAAGACTAGACGAAAGTTTAATCTCGAGACAACATCTCTAGGCTCTACCTTTATACATCTTTCTGTTGTCGTGCGAGTTAAAAGAGAAATAAGGTAGATTTACAATAAACGATACCGCTGTCGGAAAATTTTCCTTCTTCGTTTCATTCCTTATTTCCCTTAAGCTGCGTTCGAGTTTTTTTTTCTCCCATAGAAACGTCTTCCTACAGTGAGTATCAAAGCAACATTATCTTTTAATCGGATTTTTGTACATGTTTCATTCAATTATCGCTTTGACCTTTTTATTTCGAAACGATGAATGGAAAAATTTGTCAACGAAATTTCCGAAATGTTTGAAAAACTTTTCAAAGATTGGAGAATGTTATTTATAATTTTTCTGAATGGAAAATTAGAAACATCTTGAGTGTTTCTTTTTTAAGCGAAAAAAAAATATGAATCAGTAAACACGCTGGACACAGGGTGTTCCAAAAAGTTCAAAAATCAAGATTGGCGGCTATTCTCGATACAAAAAATTAATTTTCCATAAAATTAGCGAGGTTGTGAAAAAATAGAAATATGGGGCTAAATTTTGAAACATTGCCTTACTTTTAACTTTATACCTAGTAGTCTGAACCCACCAAAAAAAAAAAAAATTCAAAATGTTTGAAATCGAAATGGAGAGACTATCACAATCCATTTTTACCTTGTTTCTTCGAATATGATGAAAAATATCGAATTTTTGTGCTTTTCTGTATCTACTTTTGTGGAAAAATTCAATGGGTTAAAATTATTATTGCTCTTTTCCAAAAATATGCAAATTTTTTATAATTTTAAAAAAATTATAACGTAAAAAAAAGGAAGATAGATATTATTTTTGCTCCTTGAAATAAGAGCAAAATCGCTTTCGGTAATTTTTTAAAAATTTCTTTTTAAATTTTTTACAAGAAACTCTAAAATTTTGGTGAGACAATTTTCTTTCAGTGTCAATTTTTTTTCATCCTCCCTTTTTTCAACCTTATAAAGAGGCTTACAAAATTAGGTATTTAATTTTTTTACCCGATGGAAGAGGGGGAGGGGGGGTTATCATGAAAATTTCAAAGAGATTGATTCATACTTCCACTACAAAAAAGTTTTTTTTTCTAGAAGTGAAAAGTGATACCAATAAAGTTTAATTTTTCATACAAATATGTTTTATCATTTAATAAAAGATAATACATAATTAAATTTGACTTTTTGTGATTTTTTGATATTTTCCCACACTTGAAAAAAAAATACAAAAAATGTCGTTTATAAGGTATAGAAATTTTCACTTTGGAAATTCTTCTCAAAAAGGGTCAAATTTCCAAATTTGCTTGAAAATTGAAATTTTTGTCTACGTAAGTAGGTATAGGTACTTTTTGGTCATCTTGGAATTGTTTTAAGGCTGTATTTTTTTCTACTTCAAAAAAATATGGGAAATTTTTCAAAAATTTTGACGATTTTTTTCAAAAATTGAGGAATTTTTCAAACTTTGGTCGATTCTTTGAGCAATTTACCATTTTTCAAAAACGGACGACTTTTTCCTGTTGTGTCTTTCTTTTTATTTTTGAGAATGAACAGCTTTTGCCATGGCACAGTGGGCACCTGTCTACTCGATTGGATCTGCCAGTAAACATAAGTTGGATAATGTTTATAGCTTTTGACTTAGTTCATAGCTGTTTTCAATCATTTTGAATTTTTCCCTACTTAAAAGCTAGTCAAAAAATAGATACGTGAAGCGTATAGATTTTATAATTAAAGTTATCGAAAAAAAGCCAGAACTCCATTTTTAATTACCAACTAAAATTAATTTGGACACGTTTTGGAAAAATTCGAAAATATGTACTAAAAAAATATAAATTACGCTGGAGGCTCCAGAGTGATTAAAAATGGTCAAATTTTAGTTCGAAAGGTTAGTATTCAATAGGGTCCTGAATTTCATCATATTTGGTAAAAAAATGGAGTCTTTTTTCAAAACTATCACATTTCTGTTTAAAAAATTGATTTTTAAATTGTCAAAAATTCGAAAAAAATCGAGATATCAACTTGGGTTGATGAAATTTTGGCTGTAATTTGAAATACACTAAAAGGACAAAAGTATATATACCATGTATCTGAGCTCTTCTCAACCTCTTTCTTCCTCGCAGTACATTTTTGAAAAATCGAATGATGATTCATACTTATGTAATTTGAAGGTTTCCTTGCATTTCGGGTTAAAATTAGTCTAGGTACATTGTCATACAGAAAATTACTTAGAAACTCTACGTCACAAGATCACACTTCGATCATCTCAAAAAAAAAACAACAACAACAACCTGCTTACGTACAATTTATTCTTGACGTAAGAATAATAAAAAAAAATCACAACAGTGTAACAGCTACTAAACAAATAAATATTATTCATATCATATCGGATGCCAATAATCGTCACTTACACAACATTTTCGTAGGTCAGGGCAAAAGAAGAGAGAAAAACACGAACGGAAATTAGAATACATGTCATTCGTGTGACTACCACAACATTTTTCCCTAATTGAACGATAATGAACGTAAAAAAAAATAATGGTCATCATACTTGCTAACTATAATAATTCTCAAGTATCTGCTCCAGATAGCTTATCATAAGTACTATATTTTAGTATGAAACTAAATTTTTCTAAAAGTAAATGCTGTAATCAATATTTCCTGCAAAAGGCGCTAAACAAATTAGTCAAGTTTATTAAAAATTAAATATTCGTTTATTCATGAGCATATAAAAACTTGACTGATATGTCTAGCGCCTTTTTTACCAAAAAAATGTAAATTTTTTTTTACACCAATTTCCGACATCTTCAACAGTATTGCCTACGGCCTCTGCGGTACCTTTAATGAAATCTTTTGTACTTTCAAAGACCTTTTTTCCACCTTCAGCGATAGCAGCGATGATTTTGGTGCAGTCACAATTGAATGATTTTATTGTAACAATACCGCATTTTGCACAGATTACAGTACAATTTCTGCTATTTTCTCCAACTGTGCCGAGAACACCTTCTGAATTTCCAATCATTACCTGGGCCAATCCCACCAATATTGAAACCTGTAAACGAAAACAGATGATTATTGTACTTCATATTGATAATTGAAGTTGGTCATGAGTTGTATGCAAAATTCAACATTTTCATAATTCTTGATAATTTATGTAAGCATTTTCATCAAGAACTAATTTTGTAGGTACGATTTACGAAAAAATAATAAAGATTTTGAGTAAATTTAGGACTTTGGTGTTGTTATCTCCGAAATAGATTGGCGATGTAAGATGTAAGCAGAACACTCATTTACATGATGACTCATCAATCAGAAATTTTTCAAGACTTTAAATTCTGTGAATACGCCATGATGGTATGCGTTACAGAAACACGACGAAGCGATGTGTAGTGGGAAAGTGAATCTCAAATTTCACCAACAAATAATGCAGCAAAGTACCAAATGTGGATCAGAGCCAGGTTGTGAATCAAATGAACCATCATAGAATTTTTTTTTTAATTATAGTCCTCTGTAAGTGGTTTGAACCACAAACGGGACCTCTGAAAAATTCGAAAAAATGGAGGTTTGGGGAAAAAATTCTCACAAGCAAAGGACTCATGGAAAAAATCTGAAACAAAGGTATTTTGGTAGTAAAAACTCCACTCTTCCAGATTCCGCATTCAATTTTACCTGAAACTCAAAATTTCAGGGTCTTTTGGGCGATCAGAAAAGCCTGATCCACAAATGGTACTTTGCTGTATTCTAAATTTTTCGTAACTTTTCATCAAAATATTCCAGGTTTTTTTTCCAAAATTTTGAAATTTGCTTATATTGACTCAAAATGAGGGGTAGAGACCAAAAAAGAGTTCTCGATTCCGAATGTTTGAGGCCCTTCGATTACGATTTTCTATCGATTTTAACACTCTCGCTGCCAGAGCTTTTTTCGAAAAAAGTCGTAACTGTCACGGAGAGGGGGGCGGTTGATTCTTACTAATGGGCACACAAGGAACACGTTTAGGGTACTTTTTCACCCTTCAACCCCATACAAGGGTAAAAACTACCCGTGTGCAGTATTGCACACGTGGCTCGAACCCAAGAATTATGGTATACTGTGGGCGAAAAAGCACAAAATGACTCTGATAACATGGTAAAATTGTGGGGAAAAAAAGCAAACAGCCTAAAAAATCATTATTTCATTCAAAAAAAGAAGTATTTTCAAATTCCGATCACAATAATTTTTTTTTGAAAATTATTTAATTTCAATTATTTGTTTTTTATTCAAACAATTGAGGTAAATACATTTTCCCATGACATCAGGAATTACGAAAATATTGTTTATTGGCAAGAAAAACAACAAATTGTTACCCCAAAACAAAAGTCAAAATTGTTTTACTCATAATTCGCTTTCAGTGTTACCAATCTATAGGCTGAGCATGAATATTATGTATTGGAGCCAGTAGAATCCGAAAATCACATTTATTTCAACGTAAAATGTGATCTATAACGTACACAGCCTTTCCAATGAGAAGAGTTGGGTGTGCTATATCGCACACATGGCGTAGACAAAAATCGTTGTGTGTGCATATATGAACACATGGCAGCGAGAGTGTTAATGTCAGTTATTATTATAAATATCACTACTTTTTCATTACTTGGATAAAATTTCTACCTTTCAAAATTTCCAAAATTTTTGTGACATATTTTTGGATAAATAGTACTCTTGAAGAAAAAAATTCCATTACGCCTATGACCCTTCATTACGCATTGAAATAGTAAATTTTTTCATTTTTCTCTCTCCGTAAATACTTTTCGACATCAGAAACAAATTTCTCGTGAAATTTTAGTGCAAAAAAGTAGTTTTGGCAGCTTTTTTGATGATTGATAAGTGCATGAAAAAAATAATTTCTTTTCGTGAAGATTTTTTTTTTCAAAATTAAACGCATCGTAATGATGAATTTTTCATTTTTCTCATCTCCGAAGGTAATTTTTGACGTCAGAAACGAATTTCTCGTAAAATTTTAGTATGAAAAAGTAGTTTTGGCAGCTTATTTAATGATTGATAAGGGTAAGGTGCCCTAATTCCGACCAGTGCCTAATTCCGACCACCCCACCTATCTCGTCTGTTAATAGCGCGATCTTCATGAAAAAATTTTTGTCGTGTTCCTTTATCACAGGCGATTAATTTAAGACCAACCCGGCAACCATAAAGCCAAAACTCGCAGAGAAAATTCAATTTGAAGAAATCGCATGTCAAATTGCCGTTTTTTTTTCAATGTTCAAAGTCAAAAATAATATATTAATTTTGAGTAATTTAGGAATGTGAAGATATATTTGTGATCGTTGAAGTGTCTAGTTTTTCATAAAATAAAAGTTTTTTGAATAAATTACAGGTAAATAATCAAAATTTTATCAAGTATCAAAAATGAAGGCGGTGCCTAATTCCGCCCACCCGTAGTTTTTCGTGTTAATTTTTACATCGTTGGGGCGTTTAAAACTCAAAATTTTGAAAAATTTCGTGTTGGGTGTCAAAATATATGGTTTTCAATGTGCTGAATTCATTTTTGAATTTATTTTGACCCTAAGTCATGAGCAACCCCCCCCCCCCCCCTGGGGACCAGAATCTGATATTTTGTAAAATGTTGTGTTGGGTGTCAAAATAAATGTTTTTTGATATCCTAATTTCATATTTAAACATATTTTGATCCTAGCTCATTGGGAACCTCTCCCGAGGAGAGAAACTCCAAAAATTTTGAAAAATGTCATGTTAGGAGTCAAAATATATGTTTTTGATCCGTTTAAGCCCAGCTTGTAATATGAAAACGGGAACGTTAAGGGAAAAGTTACCTATTCTATGTTGAACTTGAAACCCAAGATGGATTAGGCGCGCTCAATATTATGGATGGGGCCACGAGGTGTGTGACGCAGCGGCGGAGGACTATTTGAATAAAGAGATGTACGTCTGTACTTATTGTTCGAATGACTAAGGTCAATTTAGAGTCGAAGAAATTATTCTCATGTGTTTTATATTACTTAATTTGCTCATTTTAACACTCTGAAATGTTAATTGTACTTCAAATATACGATTTGCATGCTTATTAGTACATTTTTGCAAGTGGTCGGAATTGGGGTACCAAAAATTTTTTGGTGGTCGGAATTAGGGCACCAAAAATTCAAAATTGGATTTCGAGGTGTCTCGGGGAAAAAATCAAAAAAAATACTAAATATTATCGTGGGGCCCTAAAATTTTAGTATGACATGGGGGAAGGTTTGATCTATCTTTTAAGCTATTTACGGCATTCCTAGGTCAAACAGTCTTCGATTGGTGGCGGTTTTCGCAAAAGTGGTCGGAATTGGGCGCCCTTACCCTTATATAAAAAACAGTAAAAACTTTGAACGCGTTTTTCTCAGAATTTTGTTTTTTTGGAATTTAAAAATTTCCTAACTTCAAATGTCTCTATCTCGGCGAAAAATCTATTTTAGATGCTCATCAAGGTCTCAATATGTTCCTTATGGTCTCCTTCATTATTTTAGCAAAAAAAACTCATTTTTGAAAATTTCGACTACAGGTACCTTTTCCCTGCACGGGTCACAATTTCTGTATTTGGCGAAAATTGAAAAAAAATTTAAAACATACATTTTGGCTCCTCTCTCCTGAATACTTAAGCCAGACGCCAGAGGTTCAAAATTATTGCGTCAAAATTATTTGCCCGAATAAGCGACCCTTTTGGCGTAGGAACAATCGAAATCGGTTTTCAAGGCCAAACCACCTCACTTAACCGGCTATGTCCTTTATTCGAAAATCTTGGTAATACTGAAATTTTTGTTAAAAAATTTATCTCGTTTTAAGCAAGCAGTAGAAATAATAAGTATGGCTCGAGCGAAACGAGGGTAAAAATTTTAGAATCTATTTTAATTTTAAAAAAAATTGAATGAATTTTACATGTTTTTTGGACATGATGATGATGATGATGATTCTCACACAATTAAATATCAGGATTGTATGTACCTAATGAGTCGTTCTTAGATTTTTACAAAATCTAATGATTCGAATGGCTCGACGTACAGGACATATTTGGTGTTTTCGAGGATGAGAATATATGTGTACCTCCGCATCGAAAGGACCCATTCTGTCGGTATGGAGTTAAGACCAGGGGGCAATAGTAGGATAAATTTCGGCCACAATGCGCAAACCAGAGGTCTTTTGGTGGAAATCTCGATTTTTTATGAATTTTTTAAAATTGATAAACTGAAAAGTTAAAAAATCAAAATTTTGAGAAAAACGCATTTTAAAGTTTCAGAAATGTTTTTTGCTGATAACCCCATTTTTTTGGTGGTTTAATGAGATTTTTTGACTGATCAGTTGATCACTATATAAAGTGGTCCAGAGAAGGTGTCTAGCTGAAAAATGCACCAAAGTGCATTCATTGAGTGCATCTATGGGAACTATCACGAAATTGAAACGAAGATTTTTATTTTTATTAATGCAGAGAAATAGGTGTACTGACAAAGTGAGCCCTTTCAATTGTCACGGATTTCAGTCGTACGTAGGAAAAAGTGTTGAAAACTTGGTATCGACAAAGTGGGCCCTTTCTCATCCGCGATGTTTTTCGCGATATCTCGCCTGAAAACCGCGAAAACGAAAAATTTTCAAAACCAGCTGATAGAGCAGACCTTTAGGTATACAAAACGAGAACATTTTTTTTTGACATTTTTGACCATTTTTCACAAAAATGACTGTATCTTCGTTTCCTGGATCGACCAAATGGGCCCTTTCGATACAAAGGTACACATATATGGAGGTACGTGACTAAAAATAAGAAGGTATTATGAAGAAAAAATCGTGTACTCACCCAGATCATTTCTGTCTTCATGATTATTGTTAATTCCAAAAAGTTGGAAGTCTTTAAACAATAAAAACACTCGATTTGCAATTAACACTTTTTAGCGATTTAATTTAACTGCTGGTATACTAATACACAAGTAAACGTTAATTTTAAACAATCGCCAAACTTCGAATTACAATTAATAAAACTGAACCCGACAACGCTAGCCTCCGGTTACTCGACAACAGACTAATACTGAATGACCATTGACTAACGTAAGTACCGCATGGTACCGCATCACTTTATAAATCTTTTTGGTAAGTGACAATTATTACCATAGACACCAACGAACGCTCTAATTGCCCGAAAGAGGTTCGCCGGCATGCTTACGCAATTCAGATTACTTCGGAGACAATTATTGTCTCATAATTATTTACTCTTATTATTAGATGGTGATTCATTCATAAATCATTTGTGAACAACGAACAATCGAAATGTGATGCTTAATACCAATATTTCTAAAAAACTAGCCATTGATGCAACCATTCATTCCAGGAAAGTAGATTTCTTGTTCATTACGCTAATGAAGCGTCATACCTGCCTTGCGCGATGAAACCCGGTAAAAATTTTATTTCGTAAAAAAATTAATTACAAATTTTCACCTTTCTCGTTTTTGACTTTGAAAAGTTACGAAAAAAATGGAAAAAAAGAACGATCTGCGAATAACTGATTTTACTTACTGGCATCGCGTGAAAAAAATCAACCACCTTCTGCGCAAAATTCCCAGTTCCGCATCCATTTTCTTTATAGATTTCACAAGTCGGTGTTTCTAAATAAATACAGCAGTCTGAGAATCGGAATAATTGAAAGCTGGCACCTGCCCCAAAAGTTCATGTATGAATCCCCATTTCGAAAACCACCAGTCTGCGGATCCGCAGCTGCTGCTTTCAAGCGCAGTGAAAACTCGAAAGATCACAATTTTCAAGAACTTTCGACCCAAAATATTGATAGTCGAAATTGGTGTCAAATTACAGGGTTTTTTGAGCCGACCCCTAAGTACTACCAACGGTTTGGCAGACAGAGCAAAAGGAGGAGAAAATTCGAAAAATTCACAGATTTTTAGTAAAAGTTACTGGCCCTCCTTTGGCCCTGTTGACTCCTCTCCCCCTGAAACCTAAAACATTCAGAATTAATTTTTCAACGTCCCCCCCCCCCTTCCTCCACCTTTTATTCAAGACATCACAAATTGTTACCATCTAATTTTTAATCAATTGATTAAATACAGGGCAAAAATAAAATCATGGATATATGTTTTGGATGATTTCGCTGCCATTATTTTTATTTTTAAAAAAATATGTTTTTTTTAAACGATTTTTCCCAAAATATAATAAAATAATTTCAAAGACGAATTTAAGGAGGTGCATGAAACAAAAGCAACGGCCTAAATTTATGTTGTACCTATTTATAAATTCACATTACATTTACATCAGATAGGGATTTTCAAAGCATTAAAACATGAAAAAAATATATATTTAGGACATTAAAATTCAATTTTTTCAATGCTTTGCTCGGGCATGAACAAAATTACAATTCTATGATCTATCTGAGACGAAAGTGCAAAAAAAGGTTCCTTTTTCACCCCCTCACCTTTGAAATTCTTCTGGTATTTCAAGTATTCATACCCTCTTTGTACCCTCTCAAAAAAATCTTCCAACGCGATGTCACTGAATAGGTGCATTTTTAGCAAGAGTCTTTCTTTTCCGCTTCGAAAAAGTAAAAAAAAGTTGTGCAACACACGGCCCCATTTGTGCCCCCCCAATTTTCGATTCTGACGATGCCACTAGCATGAAAGCCTGTGCCCTCCCTGAATTTCTTTTTGATGACTCAAAAATAGGAGAAAATGACAGAACCTTGAGTTTTGACCATTTTTTGGGAGGGAAATTTTTGTCTCTGTTGAAAATTGTTAGGTACAAAAAATTGGTATCATGCAATCAGAAATTCAATATAATTTTTTTTATATTGGACACCCCCTTCCCCTTCAAAATCAAAACTTTTTGCGACATATATTCAATGAAATTATTATTTCTGAACTTTTCATTCCAGAGTTTCAAAATTATAGGCAAAATCGTAAGTTTGCCGGCAACATCGGCCAATTACCAGGAGATGATGAAAAAAAAACATAATTTGACCCATAATCTGAAAAGTAAAAACTAGATTGTAAGCAATATTTTTTTGACTACAATAACCCTCGTTTCGTTCGGGTTTACTTAAATAATTTTCCTTATTTTTTGAAAACCGAGACTCTTTATCAATTTTTTTTTTTGCTTCGATGTGAGTATAATTTTCAGCTCTTGAGAAATTTTTTTGATAGTTTTTCTCTCTGGCTTCCCTCGGCCGAGCCCAAATATTTTTACACTTCTTGAAAATTGAAGATATTTCTCAAAATCTAGGTATTTTTTACCCAGATCTCAAAGATTTTCTTACCAGAAGTCTCCTGCTTTATTGATGACTCGAATTTTTTATCGGTAATTTTAGGCTCTGGAGTTTTTTTGAAAAATTGTATGCTCTCACTTCGCTTGGATTCGTGCATACCTTGAAATAATTGAAATAAAATTTCAGCTCAGGCTTCAAAAACTTGACATGTCAGTTTTTTCATGACCCTCCACCCTTTTGCTTTTATTTTGGTTCATGTATAGGGATGGTATTTCTGTCATAAAAATCGTATTTTATGCGCATAAAATATGCTTTTCGTAGTCTAAAATATGTCAAAAATATTCCTAAAAAAACGAAAATATGTCAAATAAGAAGAGAAATACATACCTATGGGTATCAAAATTCAGGATTTTTGAAGGAGAACAATAATACGACCAACTCAAAACGGAAACTTCATTAATTTATTCGAAAAATGTAAAAACTTTGTCTTTGAAAAAATAAATTTTCGAGTATTTTGTGAAATATGTCGTAAAAAATGAAAAAAAAGGTAAAATATGCTCAAAATATGTCAAAAAACGGGTAAAATCACAAAAAATATGTCAAAATATGCTCATACAAATTGGATTTATTTTACTCGGAATTTTATGATTCGCAAATATAATTATTGTAAATATTCCTACCGGAAATCAACCAAAAAAAAA
The DNA here is from genome assembly GCA_033439095.1 of Pseudococcus viburni. NCBI lineage: Eukaryota > Metazoa > Arthropoda > Insecta > Hemiptera > Pseudococcidae > Pseudococcus > Pseudococcus viburni. The sequence goes on from JAVBJF010000161.1 coordinate 62,050, forward strand.
AAAAAAAAAATGTAAGAACATAAAAATCCCACCCCTATAACACGTAATAAAAATTTATAATTAATTGAACGTGGCAAAAATATAACTGTACTTTTTATTCTATGATTTTTATCTCCCCTCTCCCTCCCTCCCTCCCTCCCTCCCTCCCAGAAGGAATGTCTAGTAACGCCACTGATTCTGAACCTTTGAGATGAAAAGCATTTTCACAAATCATCCCACGCTTTTCCGAGATTTCGAGGGCGGATGACCTTTGAGATGAAAATCAGTTTCACAAAACATCTCATGATTTTTCCGGGTGTGAGATAACCTTTGAATTTGAGATGAAATTAATTTTTACAAATCATCCCAAACTTTTTTCGAGCTTTCAAGGGTGAAATGATCTCTGAGATAAAAATAATTTTCACAAATCATCCCATGCTTTTTTTGAGCTTTCGAGGGTGTGATGACCTTTGAAATGAAAACCATTCTCTCAAATGACCCTATGAATTTTCCGGACGTAAGGCGACCTTTGAGATAGCTGGAAGTTGAACTTGAAACTTGAAACAGAACTGCAGTGTTGCCAGACCATGGGAATTTCTCACTAGAACTAGATATTTTTGACTTCGTTGAAAGTGTCTAAGGACTTCTCTAGGGATTTTTCACTTTTTGCAATTTTCTGGAATTTTTAGAATATTAAAAATTGAAAAATACGTTAAAAAATTGCGTTTTTTTGCTTTTCAAGTATAAGTTTTCGAAAAATTTTCGTCCAAGCGAAATAAAATATGTCTGCATTTTGAAAAATTCTTTCAAAAATTATCAAATCATTATGTCTTTATCTGATCAAATTGAATATTTTTAAAAAATTCGAGGATTTTAGGGATTTTTAGTCGTTTTAAATGAAACAGGAAAATCAGGTAAAACAGATTATTAGGCTTTGAAATAAGTTTTTTTTTGGCAACTTGGGGAATTCGAGTTTTTTTTTACCTGAAAATCAATGATTTTTTTAAAGTAGAGATTTTTTAAAACACCCATCTGGCAACCCAGAACAGAAGATGGATATGCTACCTCATATCATTTAAAATTTTAAAAAGTTAGGTTTGATCCAAGAAGGATGGGAAAATTCGTTCATTTTAAATAAATCCATTCTGCACAATTATACGGGTATCTTTTTCTCCCAGTCTGACGCAACTACACACATGTAATTCCTCCAATCAGCACAATTGCAGAATTACCTCTCAACATATTTTGCAAAAATACCCCAAAAACACCTACGAAACCCTCCCTAGTTCAAATCAAAACACACTACCGAAATCAAACCGAACCCAGGTCGCGATTGGAAAAATATCATCTACCGGGAGCAATCTCGCGGATTCGTACAGCTCGCGAAGGAACAGAATAGTTTAATTAATATAAATGGATCGGCGAAGCAGGAAAAAAAATGAAACTATATCGTTGTCCTAATTTACGTTACAGAACAATTAATAACGATTAATTACCGTTTAAGGAAAATATTTCGAAGATTTCATTAGTTAATTAAAGGAAAAACGGCGTTCCGCTGATATGGATGAGGCCAGCGGCGTCGGCGACGGCGGCGGCGCAAATACGTAGACTACGAGGACGGTGCGGCGAAATGAAGTAAGACAGTAGTTACTAGTATGGAAGATAAAGAACGAAGACGAACAGTTGATAGGGGTGCAGGAGATTTATAATTAGAAGGAAAAAGGAGCATGAATGTGTGTGCCGGAGGGACGGAGCGGGACTCGGGGTTCGCAAAGGTTCGCGACTGGAGGCGAAGCGGAGTACGCATTAATATCGTAAAATGTACTTCATTTACATTTAAATAAGGTTTATAGTTTAATGTAAGAAAGCGGAATAAAACGACGAAAGGGGTGAAATTTATTGCAAATGTTTCATTAATGATTGGAGCGTACAATTAGATTAATGAGACGTTTCTAGTTATTACAGTGGGGAACAAGCACCCCCATGTGGGCGGCTCCGTTGTCGAATCGGACGACGGCAAGGATACGCAATATAGAGTAGGTGATGCGCGAGGGAAGAAAACGCTAATAATTTAAATTTTGCCGTATACCGCGCGCGCCCCTGCTCTCCCCCTCCCCTCGGAGCGTATTTAATATTGCGTTAGGACGGCGTAAAACCAAGAGGCGAGGGATGCAGATTAGCCGAATAATAAGATTTTATGTTAATTAATGCCGCGCGCAAAATATACGCAATGTCAACTTTAATTGGAAAATTTATCGTTACGTTCACTTATTTGTTTAGCCGACCTTCTGCTGTTCCATAATCCAACTATTTCGCCAGTTCATCATTCAATGATTTCAAATCTCCGTTTCGAATTCTATACATAGTCCTATACTTTGGGTAGGTTTTTTATTTTCGGTTCCAGCAGGCTATTGTATCGAATTCGTACCGTTGCGGTGTCGAATTTCAAGTAATGGGGATAATTTCTGGCCTGGTGTTTTGATTCGGTAGAAATTGGACGAAAATCTACCAAGTTTTGCTGACATTGCAGAAATTTGGCAACAGGTGCAGAAACAGTATTCAAATCATACAATTCAAATATAATGAGGATAAATTTTTTTAAAAATTTCTCCGGGTCAAAAAAATTGAAAATTTTCAACTGAAATGTAATTTTCTGTTTTTAGAATTTTTCCGATTCAAAAAACATTTTTTTCATACCTATTTTCCAAAAAAAAACAAAACGAGAAAATATCATCACTCTTGAAAATTATGTCGAATAAAATTACAGTTTTGCCCTCTTCGGGGAAGAGAAAGGGAGTGAAAAGTGACCTCTTCTGTTCCTCGCGTTCGATTCGTCTCTGAAATCGAAGTTTTTGTTCATTTCAAAAATTTATACTTCGGTATAAGGAATTTTTATGAATCGTTGGAATTTCATTTTCACAAAATTGAGGAGAAACAGCTGATGTCCACAATATTTCTGAAATGATTTTCCCTGACTTTTCCAGGTTTTTCACATATTATTTTTGAAGTTTTCCAGACCTTTTTCATATGATATTCATAAAGTATGGAGTAGAGGGTAATTTTTTCGCATGATATCTCACGATTTTTTTCTTCAAAAGGCATTACTTTTTACGAGATTTTTAGATACACTTTTCCGACCTCAAAAACGACTGAAATTCAATTTTGAATATTTCTGACACCCCCCCCCCGCATAAAAATTTGAGAACTTGAATTTACCTATTACAGATCAATGCAATTTTTTGAAAATTTCATAATAAAATAATCAAAGAAACACTTTTCTAGATGATTTATTTTTCTATCGGATTTTTAGAAAAATTCCAGGGAAAATTTCAAAATTTCCCGACATTTCCAGAGTATGAAAATTCATTGACTTTTCCAAGTTTTTCAGAAATTGGTCACTCTGGGAAAATGGGGATAAAAAACGAGAATCAGATTTTTGGGAAGAGTATGCTCCAAAATTCATATACACCTGAAATTTCAACAGTTGAAGTTGATTTTTCGATTTCGGGGAAATTTTTGAAAATTTGAAAATTGTTGGGTATACTTTATAGGTACATATAAATATTTTTAGGAAAATCAAACTAAAAAAAGGTCCTACTTCGCTAACAAAATTGATGAAAAGAAAGTCGATGAAACATATCCACCTATTGAACCCGAATTTCACCATTTTCAGCCATTTAGGAGCATCTGATAAAATTGCGGTGGTTTTTGAACCAACTTTTAATTGACTACCAATCAAAAATTATTGAAAGCTGCGCAAAAAAAATTGAAATGCTTACCTAAAAATCATCATACAAACAAGGATTTCCGTATTAATTTACTGGAAGTGGTAGAGGGGATCGACTTTTACTTGCAGGAGTCAAATTCTTTGCATTATGGGGAGATTAGAAAATACTGAAGAAAATCAAAATCTCACTGAAGACTTCAAAACATCTGGAAATGGTAAAAATTGGGTCAAGACTCAAGAGGAGGAGGAAAGTGACGAAATTGGGCAATAAAAAATTAATTTCCTTATAATAGATATTTAGATGACAACAAATCTTTTTGTTTTTTCGAAATTAAAGTAAATAATGGTCAAAAAAACACACTTAAAGTGCTTACATTTGGATATCACGACAAAAATATGGATTTTAATTGTTAAACTACCTATGCAAAATTAGGTGGAAACTTGATTTTCAACTGCCCAGATTAATTTCCACACAAAAATACTGCAGAAAACTAAAATTTTGCTGGAGGCTCCAGAATAGCTGAAAATAGTGAAATTTAGTTTGAAGTTGATACTGAATGACTTATCTTTCCTTAATCTGACCAGAGAAGCACTAAAACTTAAAATTTTTAAATTTTCTAAAATTTGCCAAAAATTTAAAAATCAGCTTGGCCAGCTGAAATTTTGGTAATACGAATTCTGGAACAAACTTTTTTCGGAAATGTTGTTTCCGTTCAAATCGAGCACCTCTAGTAGTTTTTTTTTTGTAAAAAGTACTAGAGTAATAATTTTCAAGTTGTCTACTAAATCACAAAAACAAAAATTCGTAGTCTTTTCGGATCCGTTCAGATTTTTCTCGGACTAAAAATTTTAAAATTTTCTCACAATCCATTGCTTACCCCCCCCCCCCCAAAAAAAATAATTCTCATCGCAAGTTGAAATACTAAGCTCGTGGCTTTAGCAATTATAACTTACTTATTCATTTCTACATTGCATAAAAAATGAATCATATCAGGAAAACCAAACGAAATTTTTTTTACGTTTTTCATAAATTTTAGCAAAAATTTGTACTTTTTCGGATTTCTGAATTTTTTGGATCCAGTAGAGACTTTGATTTTTTTTAACACCAGGACATCGCAAGAGTAAAAATATATTTTTCATTCATAATTTCTATGAAAAAATAATTTTTGACATCTTCGTTACCTTTCATTATTTTACCACTGGATTTATACAGTTTTTGCAACCTGTTAGATAATAAAATATGGATTCAAATCCTCTGGAGACCACATAAATTTTTGATTAAAATTTAGATTCAAGAAAAGGGCGAAAATGATGTCTTCTCTAGATGAGCTCAAAGGTCCAGCAATTTGAATATTACCCAACTTCGTTAAACAAACTTTCATGCAAAATTTTTATAGAATTGTTACAAAGGAGAAAATTTACTTTTGGCCACGTGTCTCGAAAACTGGCCTTCAGCGAATTTCAAATTGATCATTGAAGTTCAATTTTATGTTCGAAATTGTCGCTGAAATGGACAATTCATTTTGTATTTTTATTCAACTTAAAAATTCATTATTACTGCTTAAAAAATTTTCAAAATCGATTCAATTATTCAATTCTGAAACTTGGTACATCTATTTAACAGTAAATATTTGTTAAAACAGTTTGACGGTCATTTTTCAAAAATTAATTTTTGGTATACTTATTTAAGCCTGAGCGAAATCTCAAATATACAGAATAAAAAAACAGTTATTTTTTCAATGGATACAGTTACTAGCTTGGAAAAGAAACAATTTTATTTTTAAGATTCCAGCCATATGCCCCTCTAAACACTAAAATAAAACAAGCAATAAATGAACCCCTACTCAGATATCCCAAAAAGTTGGTATATATTAAGAGTAGGTAGGTACATCGAAAACACTTTATTAAATATGTTTAGTAAAAATTTCAGCATTAGGTAATACTTCAAACTCCCCCCCCCCCCCCCCCTCCGTACCTAAGAAATGATAAATACGTAGGCCAGCAATTTTTCAAAAAAGGAAAAAAACATAGCAAGTGTTTCATAATCAAAGTGCCTCCTTCGACTCATAAATTAGGCAACCCATCCTGAATCTAATTTTAAATGTTTACCTGACCTTTAAACCGCAGGGGCTAATTATTTCTCATTTTATTCTGTAATTTTATAAAAATTGCCACATTATTTCACTTAATTTTGGATCCGAGCAAGAAAAAAATTCGGGAAAATATATTTTTCAAAGGTGTAAGCTTCAACTTTCTGCTTAAGTACATATAATATGTAGGTACTAGGTACCTGTTGAATCGGAAAAAATCCAAATGGAAATTTTTAAAGGATTTTTTTGCCCCTGAGGTTTGAGAGATTGGCAGACATAAATACCTAATTGGACGCAGAATGAGTTGTCCGCTTTCTATATTACAGGAGATAATTCAATCACTCAGCTATAAAACACTCGACATTTTGCCACCCAACACAATCAATAATATTTATTAGACCTAAATAATTCTTCAACTCGCAGAAAATTTTTATCAAAAATCAAACACTAAATCGACATCGTGGTCAAATCAAATTTTTATAGAATAAAATTTACAGACAAAGAGATTGATATTCAATCAATGACACCTAATGAAAGGAATAAAAAGGGAAGCAAGAGAAAAAGTAAAATTTAGAGAAAAAAAAATTTCTTCCAAGAACGTAAATCTATCATCACAATAAATCAATACATATTCTTTATCACTCGATGAAATTTTTCAACTACAAAAAACACCTTAAAAATTACCCCTCCCTCCCGAATCCTATCACCATTGTCAAACAAAGCAACATTACAACCCAACACACCTTATCTTCGAAAAGATCTCAGGTATATATTGTACCTACGAAACACCTAGCAACCTACGCACCATCTATGTATTTTCCGCCATAAAAATTCTCTCTAGCTAAGAGCACTTACCCCAGTATAAATGTTTAAACATATGTCAACCCAGAAATGAATCTCATATTAGGCCTAACGATGAGCGAAACGGTCGAGCTCCACCCTTAGTAATACGCAAGTTTGTAATTTCAATTTTCGAAGTTAAAACTAATAACACCGAAATTACATTTACGATTTAATTTTTATTTCCATTAACGGGACGAGTGAAATTGTAAAGGAAATTACATAGTTGTTAATTGATGAAGGGAAAAACTAGATGAATATTTTAATTAAGAAAAATTTACGTGGTATGATGACTTTAATTTGATAAAAATTCCACGTTCGATGTTTAAATTAGTATAAAAACGATCGAGCTACCTATGAAATCTAAACAAATAGATACCCATTTTCTATAAATATATGAAATATTACCAATGATTTGATAAATTACTGAAATAAAAAAAATACATATCTACAAAAACGAAGGTATGAACGTATAATAAATCCTGTACAGCATTCGTATGTGTATTATAAATTTACATTTTTATTTCAGTCGAGTTTTTATTTCGCCTTCGTATAACTACACTGACTACCTACTCATTCAACAGCACAATAAAAAGGTCCTGTTCTATGGCTTTTAATTTGTTACCGCTGAAAATATCTTTTAGCCAGCATTATGGAAATTTTAAATGTAAACAATCGCGGTTCCCCAAAAAATTGTGTTTTTTTTGTCAACCCTCGCTGTGAAAATTATTTCACGAATTACAATGAAATATAATTCACCCTTTAGAATTCGTTTTTACACATAAGCATTATTTTAAGAAATATTTTCAAAAATTAGTTCACATTTTTCAAATTTTTTTTCCCGCAGGATACAAACGTAGATTTGGAAAATAATGGTGAAAATTCAGATCACAGTTCGAGACGACATAACGGTTCATTTCCAAGTAGTCCAGTAGAAGATAGAAAATATTTTTCTCAGTTTTCTTCAGCCGAAAATATGGTCAATTGTTCCAAAGTTAAAAATAATAAAGAACATAATAACTACGGATGGCCGTCATACAGTGAGTTTCTATAGAGTACTAATTCCATCGATTTTTATATTCTGAAAGATTCCGGATTTAAAAGATTCGTTTCGTGAATATGGCTAATTAATTTTCGACTGATCGTATAAGAGAAAATATACTATGAATGATGTGGAGGAGGAAGGGGAGGGGGAGGAGAGGAGGATTAAATTCTTAGGTCTTTTCACTTTTTATACCAGGAAAAAAGTTGGAAAAATTTCCGAATGTGAGCTAGACGAGTGTTCTGAATGTCACATTGCTCATTTTTCAATTCCCATTCGCTCTTCGCCTCTTATCTCTTGGATAAATTTTTTTCTGGAAAAAAATTCAACCTTGCCAAAAAGTCCTGGGAATTTTTAATCTCGAAGAGGGGGGAGGAGGTTACTTTACAACATTATAATATAGTCCAGTCATTTTAGAATTTAACCTCCCAAAAATTCAATCATGATTTTTTTTTTCGTATTTTACGTTCGCAGGCATCATAGTGAAATTTGATGGGAAAAAAGTAACTTTAGTAACCCAATTTGGGAAAAAAAGTAACCAATGTATTACCAAAAAGTAACCAAAAACTCAATTTTTAATGGTAAAATTTGTAAAAAAAAAAAAAAAAAAAAAACATGTATGTACTTAATGCAATTATTATAACTTATAAGCGCTCCCAGAAATTGTGTAAGGGAAGGGCTGAGAATTGGAGAAAAATGGGGCGAAGGGGGGGGGGGGCAAAAATTCGTAACAAACTTCAAAATCTATTTTTACAGTAGTGCTCGTAAAGTCAGGTTAATTTCAGTGGACAGATGAAAAAATATAATACAGATAAAAGCGAAGAAAAACTGAAAAATTGCAAGAATTCTCTAAATCTGAATCAGTGAGATGAATATAAATGAAAATCAGTGATTCGCATTGATCGTTTAGTCAAAATAACTGATTTTTTTCTATGGTTAATTGAAAATCGACTAAAAAATCAACGACTTTTGACTGCAATATCAATGAAAATTATTTTATTGGTTCAAAAAGGCAGAGTTTTTATAAAACTTGATTGATGTAGATTTAGAAAGTTATATTCTAATGTAAGAAATAAGAAAAATTATTTTTGAAGAGTAATAAAATGCACTTCTCTGAACACTTTTGAGGTAAAATTTCATTTTTTTATTGAGCTTGGATTGAATCTGCTCGACTCCGGGACTTAATCAGACATTATGCAAGGGCGGGGAAGAATTTGAAAAAAATGAGGGTGTGTCAAAATTCAGTAAAAAAAACTGAGTATCTAGCCTACCTACCCTGTAAATTTATATGAAAATCAGTGATTTTTCATTGAAATATTAATCAAAATTACTGATTTTTATTTGACAAATTAGAAATTGATTGGAGTTTTGACTGAAATATGGGTGAAAATCTCTAGTTTTTGATGAAAATTATTTCACTATACTTAGCCAAGAGAATGAAAATACACCATTTTGACTGATTCAAATTTAGGGAATGATAGTGTATTCAAGAAACAGAGGTATCACTGTACTGCCCGAGCGGAGCGAGGGCGAATCAATTTTTAGAGAAAAATTGTGAATAAAAGGGTAAATTTTTTGAGAAATTTTGGAAAAAAGTAACTTTTAAAGGTAAAAAGTAACCAAAGTAACTTTTGAAGTGGAAATAGTAACCAAAAGTAACTTGTCTCGAAAAAAGTAACCAAGTTACTAAAAAGTAACCACGCTATGATGCCTGCGTTCGTAATGGTCCACTAAACGACATACTAAAATGGACACCCCAGGAACCCTCCGCAACCCCCAAGGGAGGGATTAACGTCTGCTGAGAACCGGTTTTTCGTGAATATCTCCTCAAATAAGTCTCAAAATTGAAAAATAGTTATGAACAATCTTATTCTACGTATAATTTTCTATCAGAAGGGTTCTTTTTTTTCAACGATTTACAGCATATTTTGAAAAAATCGAAACTTTCGTGAATATCTTTTAAAATAAGCCTCAAAATGGGAAAACAGTTGTGAAGAATTTTGTTCTACGTGTAATTTCCTATCAGAAAGGCTCGTTTTTTTTTTCAAAAACGCCCACTTCTTTGCCCGAAAATGAAGAGTAAAAACGCCTATTTTTCCAATATTTAAAGCATTTTTTGAAATAATCGGAAATTCGAAATTACGACTGAAGGTACCCAAAATTATATCAGTGAAGAGTATTTCTCTTACACACGCTAGTAGGGCATTCCAAAAAAAGTCATCGCTAAAATTTCAGCCCTATGGTCAAATACGAGGGTGGTTATTGAATATTACATTCAAAAAATCGAGGTTGTGAAAAAAAATACTTTGAACAGTTTGAACGTGATGTTAATAATTATTATTGATGATAACGAAACATTTCTTTACGTCCTTTAGATCCAAAACCGATTTTTCAGTCCAGAAGGGTTTGAGCGGAGGGGACAAAAATTCACAATTTTGAAAATTTCCATGTCTGGTGTCAAAAATTATGTTTTTTGGCATGCCAAATACGATTTTGAGGTTGTTTTCTCCGAAAAACCAAAAAGTGGTTCGAAAAGACAGAGGCAAAACTCAAAATTTCGATTTGCGACGTTTTTGTTCAAAATTTTTGGTGGCTCGGAGGGGGAAGGAAAACCCACAAAACTTTGGCGACAATTTTTGGAAAAAATTACCAAAATTTTAAATTGCTCCCTCTGATCCAAAAATTTTGAATAAAAATTTTGCAAATCAAAATCTTGAGTTTTGCCTATAATTTTGGGTACCCTCAGTCATAATTTCGATTATTTCAAAAAATACTTTAAATATTGGAAAAATAGGCTTAATTTTTGGGCAAAGAACTCAAGAAGTGGGCGTTTTTTGAAAAAAAAGAACATTACTGATAGGAAATTACACGTAGAACAAGATTGTTTATAACCATTTTCCTATTTTGAGCCATCTTTTAAAAGATATTCACGAAAGTTTCAATTTTTTCAAAATTTGCTGTAAATTGTTGAAAAATGTATGTTTTTTACCCTTAATTTTTGGTCAAGGAAGTGAGTTTTTTTGAAAAAAAAGAATCATTCTGATAGGAAATTACACGTAGAACAAGATTGTTCATAGCTATTTTTCAATTTTGAGACTTATTTGAGGAGATATTCACGAAAAACCGGTTCTCAGTGGACGTTAACCTCGGGGTTGCGGAGGGTTCCTGGGGTGTCCATTTTAGTATGTTGTTTAGTGGACCATTACGAACGTAAAATACAAAAAAAAAAATCAGGATTGAATTTTTGGAGGGTTTGGTACATTTTTTCTCTTATTTGCCTGGACTAATAATCCATTATTGTAATTTATGAAATCCTTCTATTTTTACAAAATAACCAAGTTTAAATTTTTTTACAGATATACCATTAAATTGTTCAACTTACGACGACAATGAAAATGTAACGAACGCTCCACTTAATTTAAGTTTAAATGGCAACGGTAAGTAAATTAAGTAAATTGGTGAAACATAATCACCCACACCAATCAATTTATCAAATAATTCCAATAGTGCAATAAAAAATACCAAACGAACTCCCACTAGCAAACAAACAGGAAATACGAAAAATTAACTATATTAATACCGAATCATTAAGAAATAGGAAATCTTGCTATTCAAATGTTATCTTTCGTCATAAACGAATCACAAAAAAGAAGGTATCAGCTGTATTTTCTATCGAAAAAACTTCGGATTATTTTAACAAGCATTTGTACGGGTTTTATACACCATTGAAAATCAACACATTCGTTTAAATTACTTTTTGCCACCCACACCACGTATCGACTAGAAAATTTGACTATTTTGTAAAATAATAGGTAAGGAATCGCTTACGAATGTAAATACTCGTACTGCAAAGTTTATTTAGCGTTTAAAAAACCAACATTTAGGTAGGTTAATTTACCTTTTTGTACTAGAGTGTTTATTTACGAGTAATTAAACTGTAAACTGGTGCAGAGACTAAATTTAAATACGTCGAGCTAATAATGCGAATATTTTTCAGATTCTTTAGAGCCAGACACTGTAAAGCATGCAACGCCTCAATTGCTCTCTCTGCCAAATTCCAAATCAGTAGCCCAATTTATTTTAACATCGGGGCAAATGGTACAAGGAATTCAAGGGGCTCAGCTTTTTGTACCTACTTCGCAAGGTAAATATACGTGATCATTTTTCAAGTACTTAGCGAAATGTACGTAAAATTAAATTTTGAAAGATACGAAGGTATCATAATGCCTTCATTCCAGTGATACAGCAACCCAATTATATTGAATGCAAGAAGATTTGTTAGTTTGTGAATTCGAATGTGTAAAGTTATTCGATGTTCTATCAGAAAAAATTCAACTGTTCAAAAAATGATGAGAATTGTAGATTTTTTCATCAACCGGAATAGAAATTACTTTTCATTTGGAATAAACCTGATGAAAAAATTGAAAAAAATACAGCTGGGTAATGGATATACATACTTCACTTTTTTGATTTTCAATTTTCTTGGCAATTAATGTTTTCTATAATGAACTGTTATAAAGAAAAAATCACGAAAACAAGGACATTAGTGACTAAAATCGAAAAACAAGCAAATCACTAGAAAAAAATCTCGTATGATGTCTAAGCGAATAGAAAATTGAAGGGATCAAGGTTGAAGATCTTCCAAAAAAAAATTATCCCCAAAAAGTTTGAAAAAAGAACATTTGACAGTTTGACCTTTGACCTACTTAATGAGATAATAACATCTTTTCTTAGAAAAACAACCTGGAAAAAGTAAGTCCAAAAAAGGATGAAAAATGGAAACAGTAAGTTTGAAAAAGCTCAGAAAAATTGGCAAAAAAGTATACAGAAAATTTTTAAAAAACGTCAAAAAAATGGAAAAAATGAACTCGGAAGAAAAGTTTTGAAAAAAAATCTAAAAAAAATGAAAAATCCCAAAAAATTGAAAAATTGAAAATGTCAACAAATTAATTCACAAAAAAACTAAAAAAATTCAAATAAGGTTCGGTTGCAAACATTGGTGAAAAAGTGACAAAAAATTAGAAAAAACTAAAAAGTATTCAAAAAATGTATGAAAGTTTGAAAAAACAAAAAAATCATAAAAGCTTTCAGGGTGTCTAACAAAATTTGTTGAGCAAAAAGCTTAACTTAGTTTCACCTTTTGGAATGCCTTTTTGCATGACTTTTCCGAGCAACCCCCCCTTCCCCCTTATAAGTCTGTACGCCACCCCCCCCCCAAAAAAATCGATACATTTGCGTGCTTATAGCTATTTATAGAAAATTAAAATTTTAACAAACACATTTAATTCAAAAAAACGTAATATTCAATAGCTATATTTTTGAAAAAAGCTTCCTTTTTTGAGTAAATCAGGGTAAATTGGTCAAAAAGCTTGACTTTTCAGAACCGGCATGACCTTTTTGAAAAAAGCTTGACTTATCAGGACAGCTTGACCTCTTAAGACACACTGTTAAAAAACTGAGTGTTGAAAATTGGAAAATCAAAACTCAAGAACGTTTCAAAAAATCAATTATATAAAAAAGTTTTTCAAGAAGCCCACATAAAAAGTTTTTCAAAAGAAGTCTAAAACCCTAATAATATAAAAAAAAAAAAAACAAAAAACAAAAAATCTCAAAAAGTTGAATTACGAAAACCAAAGAAAGTGAAGACAGAAAAAAATGGAGAAAAAAACTTCAAAAAACCAGTTTGTAATTTCACAAAACAAGCTCGAAAAGCTCGAAGAAATCGAAGAAAAGACGTTAAAAAAGACTCGGTTACGAAAATTTGATAAAAATGCCTACCTGATGTAATAAAAGGCCAAAAAAGAAGCATAAAAAATTGAAAAGTTGAACAGAATTGTCTGAGATAATTTTTTTGTCTTTTCATGTCTTTAAATAATAAAATATTTTTCCAGAACAAAATTGAACCATAACACCACGATTTAAAATTTTTAGTTCAAGAAGAAAATTGTGGTAATTTTTCAAATTTAAAATTTGAACATTAGTGAAGTCAGTTTATCGATTTTTTCTCCTTCAAATCTTAGAATCGACAAATCCATCTGCAGCCTTGTGATTCAAGTTGCAGCATTATCTACCCGAAGGCAAAGTTGACAACCTTCGATAAAAATGTTTCATGAAGGACGTCATCTTGAAAACAATTATTTTTTTTATCAATGGTTTTGTTGAAAATATTCTACTTAAAAATGATTATAATTATTATTGTTTCAGGTTTAGCCAAGCAAATAGTTCTAACCATTCCAATTACTCATGTGACAACAGATCAAGTGATTAATTTATCATTAACCGACGGTCAAATAATTCCGACCACTGTTGGTGAATTATTAAAATTAGCAATGCCTAAGAATATGTTTCAAGACGATGTTACTGGAGGTAAATAAATTTAATATTTTTAGTTTTCTGTACAAATTTTCGAAAAATGTATTCGTATTTCATGAGTATAACTTCAACCAAAAGAGCCTATTTTTTACTTCCAAAAAAAAAGAACTTTGTAGAAGGAAATTCTCCTGAAATGTGTGATTTATTTCTAATTTTTTCTTCGAACATTTCCATATTTATTTTTTTTCTTGCTTCCCCTTCCCTGCCCTTCTCATGGCCCTTGTCATATTCGTACTGCGATCATTCAAAAAAATAATGAAAATTTTTTCCCTTATTTTTACTCAAAAATTTAAAATGGAAAATGGAAAATATTTACAAATAATAATTCTTCTTTTTTTTTTTTTGCAGAAAAAATCATCAACGAATTGATGAAATTCTCCGAGCAAACTTCGGTTTACATGGCCGAGTACATGAAAATAGCCTTAGAACACAGTAAAAAATACTACAACGAAGGTAAAAGTAAACTCGAAGAAAACGACGACGAAATCAATCTAGAATCAAAGAAAGTAAAAGAAGACGTGAAAAGTCCCATAAAACACGAAGAAGAAAGCGAATTCATTTCCAAATCAGAAGATACTCCTAATAACGTTGAAAAATTACCCAACGAAGTCGATCCTAATCCTATACGAAGTGATTCGAAACCTATACAGAATCGTCGCAGAAATCCTATAAATTGTAATATTGAAAATGTAAACCAACCCGATGTAAATGCTGCTTTAAAACATAAATCTTTAAAACGTCTCCACGATTCTCATAATTATGTAAGTACTCGTTCATTTATTAACCAAAAAAAGCGAGAAAATTTCGAAACCTATACTTAATTTTTTATTACAGAGTGATATTCGTACTCCTAAAACATTAAATAATCATCGTCTACAAAACGAATTTCCTATGCATTTATTCAATTCGGAAAAACCAGATAAAAATATAACTGCCACCGTTACAAAAGAAGAACCAACGTCTACAATCAACCATGACGAAAATTGTGCCAAATCCGATCTAAATATGAGATCAGAACGTAGCTCATCGACAGATTCATACGATGAAAATGGTAAATTTTTAATTTTTTCCCCAATTTTAATCGTTTAATCACGTCGGATAATTTTTTCCCTAGATTTAGACGAAATAAAAGAATTCGCCAAATCGTTCAAACTGCGACGTCTTTCGATGGGACTGACTCAGACTCAAGTAGGACAAGCACTCAACATAACCGAAGGTCCTGCGTACAGCCAAAGCGCCATTTGCAGGTTAATTTTATCTCAATTTAACGAATTTTTCAACCCAGCTTGTTTTAATTTTAGAAAACACACTACCCAATTTTTATTCTTAATTTTTTTTTAAATCGTAAAAAAAAGCGATTATGTTACGATATAAATATAACACTAATTAATATGTTTTATTCATGTGCAGTGCTCTGGCTTCTCACGTGTATGCAGCTCAAATCGCGTCACAACAACATTCAATGTACGTTACATTGCATTATTAATGTTTCGTTAAGTGAGGGTTATGTAGTTTTTTTTCTAATTTTATTAAATGCATTTACCAAAAAATATAATTAAGCGGATGCTTGTTTTAAATAAAAAAAATTCAAACAGCGAAAGTGTAATTATTAATTTAATAATAAAATCAGAGCGATATAAAACTACAGTGCACTGGCTTCGTTAATATTATTTTTTAATTTAAATTCGTTTTAATTAAATGACTATATATAACGATCAAATGACCACGAAGGATTTGCTTTGAGTTTAGCAAGAAGCCAGAGCACTGTGGTTAATTAGATTATTGAAATTTATATTTTCCATGAAAAATATATCGAGTACTGAAGAAAATTTCATTTTCCAGATTCGAGAAACTAGACATAACTCCAAAAAGTGCTCAAAAAATCAAACCAGTATTAGAACGTTGGATGAAAGAAGCCGAGGAAAGGTGATAAATATAATTTTGAAATTTCAATCGGTCGTATTTATTTGGCGAAATTTTTAATACCGAATTGTCGTAGGTATAGAAATGGACAAGGCTTGCTAACAGAATTTATCGGTATGGAATCGTCGAAAAAACGAAAAAGAAGAACTTCGTTTACTCCGCAAGCTTTAGAAATCCTAAATAATCATTTCGAACATAATACTCATCCATCAGGTAAAAATCTAAACATTTTTATCGATTTCACAGATGACATAGAAAATGCTAATTGAAGTTTAATCGTGAAAAAATTCCAACACCCGAGGATTTTTCACAATTTGAATTTTTCGTAGAAGAATTTTTTCTACACTTTTTAATAATTTTTGACGCCTAAAGTCAATTTTCTGAGCAAAGGATGGGTTCAACGAAAAAAATGAATGGAAAATAAATTGTAGAGCGTGAAATTTCCTTTTTGTAGAGTCCAAGTAGTTTTTCCTCAAGAGGCTTAGTTTTCGAAATATTCTAGTTTAAAGTTCAACTTTTTTTAAAATTGAAAATATCTCAATAATTAAGCCCCCAGGGAGAAAACTAATTGGACTCTACAGAAAGGAAATTTTATGCTCTACAATTTATGTTCCATTAATTTTTTTCGTTGAGCCCTTTCTTTGCTCAGAAAATCGACTCTGAAAATCAAAAATTGAATCAAAAAATGTAAAACAAATTCTCAACAATACAACAAAAAATTCCAATTATAAAAAAT
The DNA here is from genome assembly GCA_033439095.1 of Pseudococcus viburni. Lineage (NCBI taxonomy): Eukaryota > Metazoa > Arthropoda > Insecta > Hemiptera > Pseudococcidae > Pseudococcus > Pseudococcus viburni. Next base: position 78,759 of record JAVBJF010000161.1, read on the forward strand.
CCCAACGTGATGGAGTAAAACTGAAATCATATTCGGACCCAGCACTAAAAAGTGAGCCAGAATCACCAATCCAATCAGAAACAATTACGCAGGAAAAATAGTTGATTTTCAGGCCTTTAATATTTCCATTGTTACAAATGAGAAATGTTGAAAATGTGGTTCATTACAAAAAATCGATTTTCTGGGAAAATCAAGCCTCCAAAAAAAAAATGAATAGAACATGAATGGTAGAGAGTACATTTTTTTTCTGTAAAGTCCAATTAGTTTTTTCTTCGGAGGTTTAGTTTCTGACAAAGGAGGTATATACCAACTCAAATTAAAATTTTGAGCCCAAACAAAAAAAAATCGAAAGTACATCGTAACAGGACCCTGTATCCAAAATTTCAGGTGCTGAAGTTCATTTCTCGATTTTTGGCGAATTTTTGAAATTTCAAAGTTACCTCCGCCCTGCAAAATATGAAAATTTGACCTGATCAACGAAAAAAACTGAAATTTAGTATATACCCTATTTTCGACCTCCCGAATCGATTGGAAGCGGTTTCGAAACGTTTCGGAGCCACCAGAAAATTTTGGAATTTTCCAGCGCTGGAGAAAGCCCATAAAAATGGCCCATGTGCACTTCTGCACCTATAATCACGGTTTATCCATAGGTATTGGTGACATATTTGATCGATTAAAACTCAGTTTTCCAAAATTCGTAACTTTGAATTCAAATTTGCATTTTTGGGCAAAAATTTTTCCAGGAAAAAATTAAAAAATTTGCCTAATGTGGATACATCGAGGAAAACTAAAAATTTTACTTTGAGTTGGGGTACCTCCCTTGTGAGATATTTTCAATAAAAAAAATAAGTTGAACTTTGAACTCTGAACTAAAATACCTCGAAAGTAAAGCCTCCTAAGAAAAAACAAATTGGACACTAAAGAGAGGAAATTTTACGTTCTACAATTCATGTTCTATTCATTTTTTTCATTGAGTCCTTCCATTGCTCATAAAATTGACTTCAAATGTCAAAAGTTATCAAGAAGTGTAGAAAAAATGTTCAAAAAAAATTCAAATTGTGAAAAAACCTCGGGTGATGGAATTTTTTCACTACTTTTTTCGGGATTAGCGTGAAAAGTACAATAAAAATTACCCATTAAATTTCAAACAGCATTTCAAAAGCTTTAAACTGTCGATCTATGTTACCTATGCAAAGCAAAAATACCAATAAACTAAGTTTCCGTTTTTCAGGAACTGAAATTACAGCATTGGCTCATCAACTAGGATACGATCGAGAAGTGATTCGTATTTGGTTTTGCAACAAAAGACAAGCTTTAAAAAATACAGTTCGAATGATGTCGAAACACATAATGTAAATTGCATTTTCCAAGGGTAAATCCTTTTCTACGAAAAAATCTCATTTTTTAAATAAATTATACTCAAACGAAGGAGAATTCTGAAAATCATACGATTCTCAAGTCATACTCATATTTTTCATTTCTACATTCAAATCGTCTGTCGAGAGTTACCATTAATTTTTTAAAAATATTTTACCTCTCATCTTAAATATAAAATTAACATACTCATTATTTATAAAAAATAAATTTAAAAGTAAACTTAATTCCATCATTAGTTTTTCTATCGATTTTAAACTTAGGCATTTTTAATTTGTACATAATTGTAAATTATGCAAATACCAAAATTCGATGTGATTATTTAAATTTACGATTACGTAGCCTAATTATACGATGCTTGATTACTCTAAATATTTCTTTACGAAACGTTGAGAAAAATTTATATAATTTATTGAGACTGAAATCTCAATTGAAAAATTTATATTGATGTAAATTTTACGCGAAAATGTCGCCAAATTCGTGATTTACCTTTAGTAATTTATAAGCTCCCTTCTCATTTGTGTGTGTAAATATATCGATAAAAATATTTTGTTGAGATTTAAAAATAAATATAGAAAGCGTGCGTGTTTTGCGGGGCGAAAATCGATATCGTTTTCAAATTACGAAGTAGTCTGGTGTATCGAGAATTAATGAATTGATGAGAGTAATTCATTGAGATAATGTAAATTACGTGTGAAGATGATAATGGAAAGAAATCAGGCGCCAAAAAGTGTTTCGTGTGGCGTGAGCGTCAGTTCTTCTTTTTTTTGAAAACAAAAATATCCTAATACTTGGTATTGTAGGTAATGAGCAGATAAAAATCACAATGAGTCGAATTTACGTCAAAAATTTATTTACTCGTGCAATTTACCAAAGTGATTAGGTCGCTATCTAATTTTCGAGAAATTTGTTGCGTTATAAGAGATAAATTACTTTTGTGATGTCATGTGAAAAATTTTTCCAATCATTAAAAACAAAATTATGTAACTGAACGTCAGAAAAATATGATTTTAATTTTAGTACCAACGAATTTGTTTTAAGACAAAAGAATATTCATTATTGGATTCTTTATAATTTTAATGGTATAAATTGGGAAGCATTTGGCAGAATTTTTTTTTCTAATAAAAAATCTTATGGAATCACTGCCATATTTTTGGATTTTGATAAGGGCACAAACAAAGGAATCGAAAATAAATAATTCTGATCTTTGAAAGAAAGTAGATCTGAAATTTTTTAGAAAATATTTAAAAATTGTTTTGTTTGAGGTAGGTAGGTAGCAGGTACCTATTTTTTCCAAAAAAAAAATAAATTCTGCCATTTTCAACTTCGTTGTTTTTTTTACTCCTCAGACTTGGTGATGCAATTTAAGTCCATCTACATATAATTAAAACAAGGAAGATATTTCAGAAAATCGAGGAAAATTGATATGAGAGAGGACAGTAAAAGTGAAAACTAAAATTACGTCTCAAGCTTTGTTCATTGATTTATTTTCCAATTAAAAATGAAACTGATCAACTGATGCAATAAATGAAAGAGCAGAGAAGATTCTTCATGTAGAATGTGGGTTTTTACAATGTAAAAAATAACTTACAAATTAATTAAACTTAATCCACAGTTTACGTAAAAGAAATTTTCAGAATAATTAGTAGCAAGATATCGATTTTAACCGGATGTAGGATTTTAGGTGCGAGGTACTAGGTAAATTGTAAATGTCAGTTTATCAAAAAGTACAAAGATTAGAATGCGTCATCTTGTATGTACATTCTAAAAATCGAGACGATGAATGGGAAAAAGAAACACTTTCGGATTCAGTAAACGTTGATTATTTTGAGATAAACGTTATTGACTTTTATAGAAGAATCAGATTATGAAATGACGATGTAATGAATTCAAATCTCGACGTTTGGATTTTAAAATAATCTAGAATTCGACTATTTTAAAACTTCGAGGGGCATGGGGTAAGATTTTAATATTTGAAATATAAAAAATTGCCAAATTCTAGAATTTGGAAAAATCTATCGATTTGAAAAAAGTTTTTGACGAAATTGAAAAATTTGGAGACGAATGAAAAAATATATACTCACGCTTGTACTTTTTTCCTACTTCATATTTCGAAACAGCTGACGCAGCAAATTGGGATTGATTGATAAATAAAAGTTTTCGATGGTAATTAATTTCAGTTCAAATTTTTCAATTTCTAAAAAATGAAAGATAATTCCAGAGAGGGGAATACAGCGTCAGATCTTCAAACGACTGATAAAAATTTTACCCTTTTCCCTTCCCCTTCCGACTTGGTTATCATCATTGAAAAAATTTAGAGGGCAGATTGTCTCTAAATAATGACAGCTTTCAATTTTTAGTTGGCAAATTTTGGAAAGCGAAGATTTTTCTAGAAAAGTTTCATTTCAAGCCGAAAAAATCTATTTTAGTCAGAATTTACGATTTTTTTGCCTCTTCCAGTTATTCAAATTCGGCACATTGTTGAAAAAATGTCATTGAAAATAATCTAAAGCGTAAATGTTTTTACTTATAAATACCACGATCGCATACTTTTCACTTTTACCCCTATTTTTAAATTCAAGGGTATCCTTTCCCTAGATACTTGTTTTAAAAAAAAGTAATCTTACGCTCAAAAAAATTGGAAGAAAAATTGTGAGAAAATTTTTATTGCAGATTTTTAAATGATTTCGAAAAAGTTATCTGGACCTCAGAAAATCAGCGATGATGAGTTTCACCCCCCCCCCTCCTCCTCACTCGTAGATACCAGTACCACAGTCAGACCTTTTAATTGAAGAAAAAAATTGAATTGCATAAAATTCTATTTCATTTTTGTCTTGAAAAGTCACTGATTAAATTGCCTATTTATAAGATTTAATTGTCTAAAAAACGATACAATTTCGAGGAAAAAACATTGAAATTATTATTTGGCTGAATCATCCACCGACATTTTTTTTTACAAATTGAATGGGAGAAAAAATCCCAAAAAAGGCTTGGTGAAAATTTTACTCCTTGATTTGATACATTTACCCATCTTTTAAAAAATATTAAACAGCATAAAATTTAAAAATATATATATATTTTTAAAAAAGCCAGAGCCATTCGAAAAACTATATTTTAAAATTTTTTGAGAAAAAATAGATGATACAAAAAATGCAAAAATGTAAAATCATCACAGAAAACAGAACAAGGAATGGGAACTCTTCATTTTTCAACTTCGAATTGAATAAAAATTAGATAGCGACTGGCGAGAAAGAATACATCAAGAAACCCCTAAATCCATCAATTTTTATCCACAGAAGTTGATTTTTCAAATTTTGGAAAATTTTTGAAATTTTGTGTAATTAGATACCAGCAGCAAAATTCTGAATATGAAAAAGTCGAATTCAGGGTATTCGGTTCACCTGAAGAACTTCGGTAGCTGAAATTTCAGGTAAGGATATGGTATCACATCCAAAATTGGTCTGTAGGATACCTGTCCAGATTCGTAAAATCCGGTCAGAAAGTCAATTTATTCCATAGAATTTTATGTGCAATTGAAAAAATTTACTTTTTCCTGACCAGATTCGTGGATCCGGGCAATAGTACTAAACAGTGACGTAGCCAGAAATTTCTCCTGGAGGGGGGGGGGGTCCGAAATTTCGTAATCGTAATTTTTTGAAAAAATGTTAATTCCCCCCCCCACAAAATTTTATTTTACTATAAAACACTAAATTCGAACTTTGAATCATTTTCATAAATATAAGGAGTCCCACAGGTGTTATAAGTAATTTTGGAACAAAAACTTACACAGGTACTTACTAATACAAATCCAAGCAGTGGCGACAGAAGCTTTTTTGGGAGGGTGCAAAGTGGGTATAGCAAGACTAGAGACTTCGAATATCAGTAGGGAGCTTTTTTTGCAGAGTTGATTCAAATATTTTATATAATTATGATTTTATACATGCCCGAGCGAAGCGAGGACGAAGCTTTGAGAAAATTTGATTTTTAATGCTCCAAAAAGCTGACGCCAGGAGGTTCCCCCCTTCCGTAGCTACGTCCCTGGCACTAAAAGTCGATTACGAACGTAATATCTTGTTCCAAGTCAAAATTTCAACAGAAATGCTGAAGTTACTACAATGGCTAACATCGAGCAGTTTTATCGATTATTTAATCGAATGAAAAAATCATTTCCTGATCAAACCTTCGAATCCAGGAAACGATTACCTATGATGATTAATTTCGGATTTGATATCATGTCCTTTGGCAAAAATTTCAGATGCTGAAGTTCATTAGGTATGCGATTACAGCAACTCTGTCGAGCTTTTCTTCTCCACTGTTGAAATCACACAATACGAAAATTTCAAAATTCGCTAAAGATCAAAAAATCATCTTCAGCAGTTGAAAATTGATGTAAATGGGGGTTTTGACGAATCTGAAGTAAAAAATCCTATTTCTGGGTCTTTTTTGACAATAATTTTTCAAAATTTAAAGTTAACTTGTTATTTGAAATATTTTATTTCAATCAAAATAATACGTATTTATTTTCATTTTCTTCAAAATTTTTCTTTTTTTCAAAATATTTCATTTTTTTTATAGTAAGTATTTTATAATTTTTCTTTCAATTTTTTCATTTCTTGAATATTATTCAATTTCAATGAACATTTGGGAAGGACGAAAGATGAGTTCAATATTGAACCCAGAGGAGAGCCTTTCACTGGGCCTAATTGTAATTAGACACAATTTTTGTATTCCTTTCTCTCTATTCATAGTACAAAAAAGTAAAAAATCATACACTCGAATTCCAATTTTGACGATTTCCCCAAAAATCTCATCATTTTATCCACAGTCCTTTCCAATTTCGAAAAAAATCCTAAAACATTCAAAACTACCACACAGCTTTTCAATATTTAAAAAATTCTTTCTCTTACCCAATGAAACCAATGCCTACACCAAAAATCATCAATCGTCCTTCACAAAACACATTCGCACATAATTTCACCAAGCAAATCGTACCACATTCTACACACTCAGCGAAAAATCGACTTGAGAAACTAAAACCCATTGTCATTCGCCACTCATACCACACTACATTTTCCAAGAACTCTAATTTATCGTCAAATTGACAATTACAGCTCAATCGTAAGATTCCTCCTACCAGTGAAATTCCATTTCGCGAATCGTAATTTCATTCAGACCAAAGGTAGCAGTCACCTGTTGCTGAATCAGCGACTAGCGATTTCCATCAAACCATGCAATAACCAAGTGATCGAATTCTCCGAATTTTTTTTTTCATACGTAAACGAGCCGACTTTAACGGTACGGTGGTGTGATTTGAAACTGCGTAATTACAATATCAATAGAGTTATGGTTGATAACCTCGTAATGAGTAAATCGTTCAAATATTTGATCAAAGGTACCTACTCATAGAAATTATAGTCAAATTCCCATATTTTATTCCTATTTGTTTTTAAATTCGGCTTTTTCCCTTTTAATTAAAAGAAAACACCACGAATATGAAAATAATATCTACGTACGTATCTGTAATTTCATAACAAAACAGAAAACACTCATTACTCAATCAATATCGGTTTCCTTCCTTTTAAGAAAGGGAAATTTATAGATATGATCAACGTGTAAACGGCGTGTTTGTTTTTGAAATGAAAAATTATCTCGAATGAGAAGCTATTTTCTAACTTTAATTTCATTCGAATCGTGTTCCAGAAACAAATATCGAATTAATTCAAATAAATACAATGTTGAAATAATTACCAACAGACAATCTAATTGCTGTATTTATTTAAAATTCGCGTACAAATAATTAATTTTCAATTTAATTACGAATCTCGTAGACTTTTAATCATTTCATAAACGAATTTTAATTTAAAAAATGATCCAAATAACGAGAAAATTAAACCACAGCGATAAATGACCTAGAAACTGAAACTTTCACCCCTTCGTATAATTTTTTACTTGTAACAGGTGACCAGATGAATAAAATCGTAACTTCTGAGCGCACGTGACTCGTGACACATCGTCTGGTCGTATTTTTATTTTTTTTTTCGCTGACACAGGAGATAAGACGTAATTAAATTGTAACCGATGCCAGAAAACACTCCAGACGAATGTTACATCATAGATAAATCACTTAACGCGTCTGAGCCCTTTTTGCCCCTTCCTAACGCTGCAAAATTATCATTAATTTTGTCCCGTTTGATATTCGCCGTCCACAGTCGTCGCTGGCGAATAAATGACGTTATTACGATGCTAGACAGTTCGCAGACGAGTCGTTGGCAAATCTCACCTATACCTATGAGATTTAGGGACAAAATGAGCCAATATTTTACTCTTATACGACTGGCGCCTTGAAAAAAATTCACCGGTTGTCGGAAGATTTGCGCACGAATTCTTGACCGAATTAATATCGACACGTACGTCATTTAAAGAAAAATTGCATCATTTTCAGAATTTATACTCGTATTTTTGCGAGAAAATGAATTCAAAATGACCAATTTTTTACGAAAAAAATTATTGGGATTTCAAAAAATTTGAAAATTTATGATATTTAAAAAAAATTATATACCTATCGAGATTTCAATCAATTTGGAAACTCGTGCGACAAAACGTGCAAAAATTGTCCGGAAATTGCCTTCTTGGGTAATTTCGCCCAAGCTTTCGACCAATTTGGCCAGCGCCAGCCGATGGCGTGATGATTTCGAATACATGGTGCCAAATTGAGACCAAACACATGTATTTTTCAACACCCAAATAGCCGTATCAAAAACTCGAAACATGTAAATAGTTTACACTTTCTCAGTCGCACGTGTTTTTTTTACACATCTGACAAAAAAATCCGATTTTTATTTTGAATGACATAACAATGTCATCGCAGGTCGCGCGTCGCACTTCATTATACAATGTATTTTCTATGTCAAAAGTCTCATTTGAAACGAAATCTTCCTGCGTAATTAGAATCGGATGTGATACCCTTATCATTATTGCCTCGGCTTGGCTTAGTACTTCACAGATGAATGAAAATACATTTTAAATCTTTCGTCAGTGTTGGAAAAAAACGAATCGTTTATTTTGAAATTTTCATTTTAGAGGTGGTCCAATATTTCAAAAAAAAAGCTTAATTAATCGATATTAAATTTTATAGGGTACAAATGTACATTGGTACTTAGTTGCGGGCAAATTTAAGAATAATTGCTCAACCAAAGTTGGATTATGATAATGTACCTTTGTGTGTACCAAATACGAGTAGATATTGCGTACATTCGGTAATGAGAATGTGTGATTTCCTGTTTTCTAGGAACTACGTAGCGTACGAGTACAATTTTTCATTCAGCCGAATCGTATTTTAAAGTGGCTGAGAGGGTAATGTGTAAAATTGCGTCAGATTGATGGCTGGTTGAAAAACTGGGGTAATTAATTAGCATTTTTTTTTCGCATCTGCTAAAAAAAAAAACAAAAGGTAATTGAAGCAGGTGCGAGGTAATGTCGAATAAGGTTCATGTTCAATAGACTTTTTGAAAAATATTCGTCATCTGTTTCGATTCATTTCGTCGAGGTTTTGAAAGGAGGCTCTACATCTCGATTTGTTAGAAAACATATTATAATATTACAGACAATTAAACGTAAGGGAGAGGAAAGAAGAGAACACCTTGCCTCCCTAATTCATGCAAAATTGCATTTTTTTAATCAGAAAAGTTTTGTTTGAATGGAAAAATTTACAAAAGTGATGGTTCTCATTTTCTGATTCAAAAAATTCTGTATTTTTAGTAATAAGAAAGAGTAAAATTCTATTCTGAGTCGAAAGAAGCCGAAAAAATATCATCTAGATCATTTTTTCTAGTTTTTTGGATCTCCCCTCTCCCCTCTCCGCTCTCCACCACCCAACAATACCAATTCCAGTTCTCTGATTATTGAAAATTCAGTACCTACCTCAAGTAATCATTTACAATTTTGAAGAATAAAGTATTTCAAGTCTACATATCGACAGGTGGTAGGGAAAACAGTGGCATTCGAATATTTTTGGGAAGAAGATGGGGATGCCGGGAAGAGAGGTGTCATTGTACTTCGAAATAAAAATAAAATAATTTTTATGCTATTTTGAACCATTTTATTTTTATCTCAAAGTACAATTAGGGCATTAAAAATGATACGGTTTTTTTTGAACATTGTGTGAATACCACGAAAGATATAAAAATATTTTTAAAACCAGTAAAATATTTTTTTTAAATTCAAAACCTCATATAAAAATTATAAAGTTGATTTCAAAGTTACTGAAAATCTAGTAAAAGATTTTTCGATTATCACAAAAAAAAGAAATCGTTCAAAAAATTTAGAAAAATCGTAAAAATGAAACAGAAAAAAATTATGCAAACAAAATAATGTTTTACAATGAAATTACGAAATTATCTAAAAATTTGTTCAGATAGTTAGACAAATTACCAATTTTTTTCAAATGTTAGTTACTGAAAATGATGTAGGTAAAATACAAAATTATATACAAATTTTCAAAAAAATTTCAAAATGTAAAAAAATAGTGAAAATTTCTTCTATTTCAATAAGAAAATGACTGTAGATAAACTCTGACAAAATTAGATTATAAAGACCGAAAATTGCCCTCAAATGTTCCAAAAACGCTTCCAATTTTTTTTCTTAATCGATCCCGATTGGAAATTTCATCAATGATTCGAAAAAAAATAGGAGCGCCAAACCTCAAAAACGTGAAAATTTCGATTTTTTTCAAAATTTCAAAATTTTTATAGCTTGGCATTGGCAGGTCCTTTTTTTTGACACTGGGGCGAGAATTATATAGTTCTCAAATTAACATTTTCAAATTCTATGTAAAATTATCTATCATAACAGGTACTTTCAATTTTGGATTCGTTTTTCTTAAAGAGTCGGTTTACAACTCATTCCCCCTCCCCCTCCCCACCTTTTGAAACCAAATTACATTACCTATGTTGAAATTTCCATAAATTAAAAAAAAAATTATTCGATCGATAGAACTAGGTACTCGAAATATCACAGAATTTTTTGAAAATATTTGGAAGTAGGTACTTATTAGAAAAATGGTTCAAGATTCTGGTAAACATTTGTTTTAAAATTAAATGAAAAAAATTGATAAAATAATGAGGCTTTTCAAAATATTACTAAAATAGCTTGTAATATCGTAAAAAATTTCTCAAACTTTAAAAAAATTGAAATTTTCATAAAATTTGTGTAAAAATATTCAAAAAATGATAAAATATGAATAAATTACTTCAGGTAGGTAACTATCTCAAAAGTTATTGGAAATGAGATTAAAACTGCATAAAATGTGAGAAAAATTGCTGAACTTTAATAAAAACCACTGAAAAGAAAATTATTGAATTTTTATAAATAGGTATATTGACTTAGCAATTTTCACAAAAATTTGAACGATTTTAAAAACTAGTTTTAAAATTTTTTCCATGTTTTAAACAATTTTTCTGACATTATAAATGTTTTGGGAATTTTAAAGGTACTTACTTACCCAATTTCTTTTTCAAATATTTACAAAAATTTGGATAGCAATTTTCCTTTATAGCTGATTTTAAGAATGTCAGCAGATGTGATGCCACATTTTAAGATTTTTTCAGAATTTTACAATTAATTTTCTATGATTTATGTAATTTTTTACAATTTTTTGAGGGGGGATTTTGGACGACTAAATCTATCAGCTCATAGCAATACTTATACATATAAATTACATCAGAATTAAAAAGCCTTTGAGACAATTTCAGGCATTTTTAAGAAACCAACTCAATGATCAAAAGCCAGTGTCATGAAGTGAAAAATTCTCGACATATGCTCCAGATGGAAAAATAGTTTCAGGATTGTTTAAAAATTATCAAAATCATTCCTAAATAGCTAAAAAATACTCAAAATGATTTCAATACAAGTAATCAAAATCTCGTATAAAATTCCAAGGCATATGATATTAAAAATAGTACATAGAAATGATCGACCAAAAATCAATCACAGATTGATCAAACATTTCACCAAAAGTCATTGCTAGCTCACAACCGATTCAAGACCATCCATAATAATCACTCAAGGAGGAGGAGAGTTCGAAATTCGAAAAATTTTCCATTTTCTGAATTTTACAAACTTGAAATTCTTCACGAAACCGTAATTTTTAATCAAATCGAACCTTTGGCCTAATAAAACACCGATTTTAATAATACAATTTTGTTTGCGCCAAAAAAAGATTGCAAAAGAAACCAGGAAACAATCGCGAAACAAATTCAAAGTTCGTGTTTTTAATGGGTCACTGAATTTTTCAACATCCTTTTTTTTCTCGATAATCCAAACCAAAATCTTTCAAAAAATTAAATCGGTACGTGTTGTAAAGTAATTTAACGTGAATAAGTAATATTTATCTAATGATCGGTTAAAATGATGATGAAATACGGTTGGCTTTACAATTGTTACGTAATCGTAATCTTAATTATCGGAATGATGAATAAATGATATAGTATGCTTAGATAATGGTTCAGCTTCAGTGTGATTTCGGTTATGCAATAATGAGAACTATAGGTACTTTTTCTAAGATAATTTTTGAAGCATCGCAAATAATTTTTTTCTGTTTAGAAAATGACTTATCGAGGTCAAGAAAATTCCATCATACAAAACTGAAACTGAACTTTCAAAAAAAAAATCATTCTAGTTTTTGATTTACGTGGAAAAATATTACTCCCATGCCAGTGTAATTTTTAATACAGGCATACCAAATCACGAAAAAATTACATTTTTTTAGTGGAAAAATTCTTCAATTTGGTAAATTTCACTCACTTTTGATAAATGGCCCAAATTTTTTCTGAAATCGTGCGATTTTTTAAAAAAATCAAGTATTTTTAGAAATTCGTCCAACTTTTAGAGAAATTTTTTCATCTTTGGAAAATCATCCAAATTGGAAAAAAATTGGCATAATTTTCGTAATACACGTTCAGCGTTGGGGTATTGACATTGCAGTTTTTCCCAAATTGAAACCTACAATTATTTCCCTCATTTTCCCGCAGAAAATCATAAATTTCCCACGTTTTCGCCTTCACGTTTTTTTCATAAAATTCAATTTCCCAGTTTTTCCCTTCTTTTATTCATAAATTCATAAATTTCCCACGTTTCCCCTCTTTTTTCGTCAATTCTCAAATTTCCCACGTTTTTCCTTTCAATTTTTTTTTAAATAAATTTTATTTCTTCATAGGAAAAGTTGTTTGGGTAGGGGTCAGATTCTAGTTACGAAACCAAATTCTCGTGAAATACAAAAAAAAATCAAAAAATTTGCACCTTTCCCTCTTTTTTGCTATACAGGCGAATTTCCCATTTTTCCTCTTTTTGATACGAAACCGAAACCAAATTCTTTTAAAAATACTAAAAAACACATAGAAATTTGTATTTTTCCTTTTTTCCGGTCCATTGGGCAAATTTTCCATTTTTCCTCTTTTTCTATCAAATTTTCCACAATTTCCCTTTTCCCCATCTCTTCTCTTTTCACTTGAAAATTCCCACGATATAGGAAATTTTCCACGAAATCACAACACTGCACGTTGAAAAATCAAACGAAAAAGCTTAATCGAGATTTGAACGAAATAGCCCATTGCCCCAAACCTACAATATTTTCAATATGTAACCCCATTTCTACTTCACATGCCACAGCCAATCTAATTTTCCATAAAAAATTCACCCGAGATTGTAACTATCCGAAAAAATGAGGCGTTTCTCAATTAATTTAATTTTTTCAAATCTTGTAATAAATTTTTCGTGACTCGATAAAGCCAATGTACATAATAAGTACCAATAAGTACATAGACACATTAAATGAATTATCTTATCATCTTTGCTTCCGATTTAAACAAATTCAAACGTAGTAATGCATTTCGAACTACGTCGATCGAATTAAATTTCTACGCACGTTAATCAATCACAACAATTTCTGAAAAACATAAGGTGAATAATCTTTCAGAACTCATACTGCGTAATATCTTTCAAATTGGGTGCAACATCGCGATAAAAATCACCCATAATAATAGACATCGGAGGCTAGAAAAATTTCCATACGATATTTCGTCGAATTGAAATCATCTAATTTAAAATTCAAAAATCATCTGAGAAAAATGTTCTCCGAAGTATTATTAATCTTCGGCCAAGTTTTTTCAACTCGGACAATCGTCCATTTTCTAAGAACGATGTCATTTGCTCCAAGTTTCGAATATAATTCCGCCTTTCGACGTAATTATAGCGAAATTTCTACAAAGTAATGCCCAGTTTCAATTACGTATAACGATGAATTTTCGCAAGCAAAAATCCCAATTAGCATTACGGAGAAAAACACAAAGGCTAAAGGCCTTTCCAATTATGACTCAGTCAGATAATTTCTACGAATTTACCAGCAGGTACTACGCGTCAAAAATCACGCAAGATGAATGACGGAGTAAAGTTAAATGATGCTCGAAAAACCTAATACACAACACATTCGTGCGTTTGTGGAAAATTCTAATTAACCGTGCTATCGTTTCGAAAAAAATTATGAATCGATTAAATTTATCAATAAAATTGAGAAATCGGCTAAATTAATTCTCGCGATGCTCGAATAAAAATAAAAATTTTACGTTATTTAGATCTAATCGTAGATATTTATACCTAAATTTACCAAAAAAAATTAGTTTTTCCTCATACAGAGATTTCAATTAATGGCCACGTGTGCAGCGAACGTGTTATCAAAACACGGCTAGACTTTTCATTGCCAAAATGTGAATAAACAGAAGAGCGAAACGAGTGATAAATAAATAAAAATTATACGAAAACGTAAATTTTACAACTTTTGCCGTTAATTATCTGGTCACCAGTCGGAAAATGTACATCTGCCAGATAAAGTGACTCGTTGGAAAAAAAAATTAAAGAGAGAAATGTAAATACAACTGTGGAATATAAAATATGGTCGTAGTATTAATGAAACCCTGTAAACCCGGTCATATTCATTTTACAATTCTGTGAAAAAAGTAAAAGTAGCCCTCCCCCAATCGTACATTTACACAGTGGTAAAAGTGCCAACACATTATTAATTATTAGTCTTAGTTCTCATTATACCATTATCATAATTATAACATCCAGACGTCGCACATGTTTACTGACCAAAATGAGAGTGAAAGGACATTTTGAAAAAGTATCTTGTCACAAAATTCGCTAGACTGAAAATCAGTCTATAAATACGATGAGTAAAGTTTCGTGCTTTTTTTGCCTTGACAACGTGTGAGACTAATAAATTGAAAGTTTACATGTTCTAGAAACCGGTAGAAGTAAGATAAGGGATCTAAAAACACAAAATATTATTTATAGAAGTGAGTATTGAACCGCAAAGCTGTTTTTTTTTACGAGGTTAGCTTACGATCTGTAACGAATTACATATCTGAAGAGGAAGTCATTCTTGACTACTGGAACGTTCAAGTTTTGACCTCGAACAATTTTTGTTAAATTTCCGGTCTCTTCTCGTCTTATTATTTGGATTTAATCAATATTTTCATTTTATTTCTAAAATAATAAATGATTAATTTTTTAAAAATCTAGAAATAACAATTCTTTGAGTAATTTTTTTTCTAGGAACCCTCTTCTTAATTTCCATGTAGGCAACTGCATATTTACGAGTATTGATTCCAATTTTTTTGAAGCTGATTCAGTTCAAAAAAAGAAAACTTCAAAGTACGAATGAAGAGGAAGGGCTGAGTGAGACGAGGAGGAACGAAAATTCACTGAAGACCTGTAAAAGACCAGCAAACAATTGGCCACTGAAATTTAATGCATTTCAAATGTATCCAAACCAACGTCGAAGGGTCCAGCCTATTAATTAAAAAAAAAAAAACTAAAAATATTTGATAAATTCAGTAAATTTTTAAAAAAATTGGCAATATTTTAAAGAGTCAGTCGATTTTTCAACTGGCTAAAAATTCAAAATTGAACAAATTGAACAAAATCAGAAAAAATATTGGAAAATTTTTTGAAATTTTGAGGTAACTATTTCCAAAATTTCGGCTCCACTATGAAAAAAAGTAATAAAATTCAATATTTTTTAATCTTACATTTACTTATATATTTTGATAAAACCGTTAGAAAGTTGGTGTTTTTGGTCTATAATTATAATTTTCGAAAATCTTTTCCTCCTCGAATTCAATGAAAAATGCTGAAAGGGCGGAGAAATGTTAAAAATTTCATTTTGAACTTCTGAGGGAAAAAAGGGAATCTCGCTCAATTTTTGTAGATGTGGGAGAATCACACCTTGATTATTTTGAAAAATGATATCATCAGGGTTTCTATTGGATTGGTTTTTAAAATTATCATGAGTTTTCATAATTTTTTTCGGGACTTTTTCATTTTTCAGAAAAAATTATTGTCGTAATAAAAATCGATAAAAAGTGTTGAAAATTTTTCAACGCGGGAAATTTTATTTTTTGATGATGATGTTTATTTGAGGATCAGCCTGTGTGGTGGCTATTACACTCATGGTTGGATAGGGAAATTAGAAAAAATGAACAATTCTCTGCGATGTCCAAATAATCCTATGCATTTTTAATAAAATCTTGACCTTTTTTTTTCAAATTTCATGACTTTTATGACTGGTGGATTCAGACCTGAACAATAAAAGTATGGGAGGGGTCCTCTCGGGCTCAAGTTTTTTTAGGGAGTTCTGCAAGGCTAAAAAAAATTGTCTCTTCACTGTGAGTGCTCTCAAACAAAAAATTTGGCTTGACCACGTCGTATATCGACGTTCGAAAGACCTTTTTTTTGGATCTTATACATTTTCCACTCTGAATTTGTTTGCTCCGATTTTCTCCAAACGACCCTCAGTGAATGCTTACTTGGAGTTTAAAAACTAATCCCATATTCTCGTCGATACTTCGAATTATTTTGTTTGTGCAATTTTCAAGAAAATAATCTAATAGAAGATTCAAATCACTAGTTCAACTTTTGGTGCTGGAATCGAAAAGTTATAACAGAAAGCTCAATTTTCAAGTATACGAACTATTTATTTTAAAATTAAACGATTCAGAAATTAATGAAAAAATCACGAAACATAATGGTGAAATTTTTTGATTTTATTGCTGTATGAAAAAATGAAAATTCAATTCACATTTTAAAATTGAAATTTAGCTTCATTATTCGACAAGAACTTTTCTTTTTGAAATTTCTCATCTTCAAATTTTGGAAAAATTTAAAAAAGTAAAAGTTGGTATGAAATATTGTTTTTAAAGCAAATTCGAAAATTGGATAGGCATAAAAAAAATCCAAGGTATGAAAAGCCGAGGTTACTTGATGAAAATTTTTTTCACTGAGGTTGGACACACGAATCGAACTTAAAAGAGTTGAAATGATGATTAAGTTCAAGTTACGATATTATAATTGAGGTCTTCTATAGGGCTGTTGAAACTGACGTCAGTTTAGAATTTTCTCACCAGTTCAACTTTTTCAAAGCATTTTTTTTTATAGCTACAAATTTACTTATTTTCAAAATTGTCACATAACTTCATTTTTTTAACAATAAAGTTTATAAATTTACCTATGAAAATTCAGTATAAATACGTACAAAATGAATATTTTTTTCCCACCAGTTCAGTACTTTTTGATAAAATATGACCTTGGATGACGTAGTTTCAACAGCCCTATGTGAAAGGGGTTAACATTGTCATAAAAAATCGTTTTCTTGACCCTTTTTATATGGAAGACCTCGATTTAGGATTTGTAGTAGTTATACGACTGGAAATTGTATCAAGTAGCCTTTGACAATTTTTCAGAAAGGTCAGAAATAATACCCTAAATCTGAATACATACATCAAATTTGAAAAAATGTTGCCTTTTTGAATCAATAAAATTAATTTTCAATAAAAATCTCAGTCAATTTCCAATCTGTCTGAAAAAATCAGTTATTTCCGAATGAAATACATATCAATGCAAAGTTATTGATTTTTAGTTCACTGATTATCTGTGATTTGAAAAGGCAGAATTTCACCAAATTTGACTAATTTAGATTTTTAGAGTATTATTCGGAACAGATTTTCCATGGCCTCCTCTCAAAGACACCACAGTTCAAATAGTTTACGAGGGAGGGAGGGGGAGGCAGCTTGCCACCACAATAATAATAAAATTTCATTTAAAGTCAGAAAATTTTCAAAAGTGACACCCATTTTTATAATCAATGGGAAAAATTTCCTTCATTCGGTTCAGAATTTTTCAAATTTTTGCCATTCCAATAATAATAATTCAACTTCGATACGTCCTTGATTATAATCAGTCCATTACAAGCAATTCTATCCACATTTTTTAATTTGATCAATTTTTCATCAAAATTGAACAAACAAATATTATAATAAATTATTTAAATTTAAAACAATTTTCAAACTTTGAAAGAGGGGGGGGGGTGGTATTTCAGTAATCTGAAATTAAAACATTTGTTCAATACTAAATGAATAGGTACCTACCGTATTTCCAAACTGAGCTAACTTCATAAAACCGTATACGAGGAAAGAGCCTTAGGTGCAAATTTTTTCGGAAAGGGTCTTGGGTACAATTTGTTTCTTTAAAAAAATTACACCTAGGGCCCTTCCCACGTACACGGTTTTTGAGTAGAGCTCGGTTTGGAAAAACGGTACTCAAATGTATTCCAAAATATACATACATAACCGCTCAATAATACCTTGAGAGTTTTTAACGTTTTTTTTTTTTTTGGGGGGGGGGGTAAAATTGAAGCGAGGGAAGCCAGAAAGCTCTTTCAAAAATTTTATTCATCAATTTTTATCAGCCAGAATTGGGAACCATAAAACTTCAAATAATTCTTAGACCTTCTTTTAAATCTCGACTTCAATTTTTTTGTCGATAAATCATGAAATAGACATCAAAAATTGATCTTAAAATTTAGGTAGTAATCTGAATCTGATTACGCGAACTTTTAAAAAATAAAAATAAATTTATAGGTAACGAAAAATATCCTGCGTAATTAAAACTAATTTTATTGCCAATATTTTCAAAACGATGCATTCAAGTATGAAGGTCATTCGGTGCCTAACCATTTGATGTTTTCAAAATTTTCAAATTTCTTCTCCATACGTTACTTGAGAAGGAGAAAATTTTGGTAATTTTTTCATACCATACAAGAAATTAATTGAAAAAGGATTAAACGAGCTAAAAAATACTGCTTTCGAATTTCGTCCCAAATACAAAATTTCGTACAAAATCAAACAGTAATTAGGTATTATTCGAAATCTCATTCTATCCTACTTCAAACAAGTCTACGAAAATTTTGCCCGAACATCTTTCTCATATTACACGTACGAAAACCGAAGATGAAAAATAATCAAACCTTCAAGTGCTGTGGGTCACATGACCCTCACAACGGTAAAAGCCCTTAAACCATAATTTTGGGTCTCGTCCCGCCACACACCGAACTTTCAACTTATACTACGACTTATGTGGTACATTCATTGATATTTTTTTACGTAGCACTCACACTACGCTTCGGGTTATCGCAGGATTCTCAGGAGTACGAAGCGAAGGGTATACGACGTAAATTACTCGCCGTCGCCGACGAGAAAACACTCCGGCTCTTCTTGACACTTTGAAGATCCTCCCACTTTGTCGAACTCTTAATTACGCCATTTTTATTCTATAAAATAGCCGGCGCGGCGGGAGCGTAACAACTTCATTCAAAACATTTATCATCTGCTGAAGTGCTCGGCTGCTCGCATAGTAGTGTTCCGCGATAGTAATAAATTCTACTATTATTGTAGTACGCATTCATTCATTTCATTTTACTATATACTCGCTAAACATCGCCTACTTTTTTTAAACTTTCGACTTAATTGGCACTGCGCGTTAATCAAATCGAGCCAGAAGATTGATATGTAAACAGCATCGTTCCAGCAGTTCCGAAAAGTCAGCCAGAATCAAATGCTAATAGCTAAAAAGTCAGCCTTTTTCGGGTTCCAAATCAACGTGATCAATATGTTCGTCGTCCTCAGCATCACCCTGATATGTGCATCGATCATTCAAGCTGCGCCGGCCGATATCGCCAGTAATGTGAGTCAATTTTTTTTTTAATTTTTCTATAGTTTACAATTTTTTTTAAATTTAAAAAAATAGACTAATTTTGAGTAGAAAGATAGGTAGTTGAGAAGTAGAATTACAATTTGAGAATTTTTCGTGTTTGAAATACCCAAACGAGTGATTTAGTTGATTTTTTTCTCTTGATTGCTTCATGTGAAACAATCAAGGATCTGAATTGATTAGATAATTGTAGTGTTTCAAAACAAACATGCTCGGAATATACATGGATATATTATCCAAAATGAATCCATTTTTCTCCTCTGTAGATGAATTCTGTTTTTTCGAGTCTCATTTCAAGGTGTATGAGAAATTTTAATGACTTGAGGCTGCTACTCTTGTCATGATTTTTTAGAATTAGGTATTTACTTAGGTATTTTAAAATAGCCAAACCAACATTTAGATAGGTAATGGAAATGAAACATTACACATTTATTTCTTTGAAAATAATATCCCTGAACAAAAATATTTCAAAATTGAGAAAAAAGCTCATGAATAATTTTTAAGGATATTTTCTCTTTAAAATTCGACAAATTATAATTTCAGATGTATATTAGGTCTTAGGTCAACAACTGCCTACCAATCTTGGTAGGTTGGGTTGTGCGAGCTGTCATTCTTTTATCTCATAATTCAATGTCATTGTTTCGTCTAAAAGTCTATAATCAATTTCCTCAATGCCTAAAAATTTCAATAGAGGTAATTCACGAATCTTATCTATTCTGATTCATGGGGATAACAATCTGGAAAAGACGACCTTTCTAATCTATCACGTTTTCAAGATCATGACGCACATTATATCAGTTGAGATAAGTTCCAAATTCTAATGGTTTATTCCATTTGGGAATTTAACTTTTATCTGGTCCACTATCAAATTATTATTGACTTTACACACGATTTCGTAGGAAAATTCATTTTAGTAATTGCAGGTAGCTAGATGAACTCATAATTACCTTCCAAAAATATATTCGGTTTCAAAAATCTAATCAGCAATTTGATTAAAATAGATTAAAAATTCTCATTATATAATTAAATTATTGCAACCAAATGTTCACGCAATAAAAATATCCTGAATTTTGAAAAAATTGGTCGAGAGTTTACTTTGAGTGGGAGACCTTATAAAAAATTTCAAGCCTATCATCTCAAAGGAGGGAGAAGCTGAGGGATCTCAAAGGGGAGGTGATTTTCGAAAAAACGTGGTTTTTTGTCACTTAAATATTGCCACCTGCTGGGAGCCTCGGTCACTTTCTAAAAAGGGTGGAAATTGAGTTTCCACTTTTCTCTGAACCATTGACCTCTAAATTATAAACCACTTTTAGCCCTCTAGGCTCTAAAAATGGGTTGAAAGGCTGCAAATAGCAGATTTAACGAATTTTTGATTTATAGGAAATTCAAATCGCTCGCTTGAACATCTTAAAATCGATCCAATTTTTTTGGCTTTCTAGAATAAGTTTTGATGAAATTTAAAAAAAAATTCTATTGGAGTGCTGCCAACTACATTTTGATTTGAGCAAATTTTATTAGATTTCAGTTGGTAACACTGTTGCAAAAAAAAATTCAAAAAATAATTAATTTTTATTTTGATGGCCAAAAAATTTTTGGCTTACTTTTCAAATCACTGAATGAACAACTCGAATTTTAAGAAAGTCGTGTAAATTTAAATGCAGTTGGCAGCACTGCCTTGAATTTTTTAAAAAATTCATCAAAAATTATTCTAGATCGCCAAAATTTTTTGGCACGATTTTGAATTGGGTGAAAATAAAAAATTCGTCAAATCAACGAGTTGCAAAACTTATTAACCTCTTTATGGAGGACAATAAGTGGAATCTTATTTCAAGGTCAATGGTTCAAGGATGTGTAAAAATTCACCTTTGAGGAGTCCTAGCTCTATCCTTCTTTGGACTGCAGAGCTCAGAATTTTTTTGGAAGATCTCCCACTTAAAGCTACCTCACTAATTTTTGTCAAAATTCAGGATATGTTCTTTTTTCAATCCATCCTAATGCCCTCTTCAAGGGGCATTTTCTAATCTGGGGGGGAGGGGTAAATGCTCCCTGAAAATTAGTTCTTCACTTCTTCGTGATAAATTTTTTCAAATAAGTTTAAAAATTGAGGAAGAATGGTTAAATAATCATGCTCCGCATACAATTCCCTATTAAAAAGATCCAACTTTTTTTTTTATTGTTGAGGTTGATCAGTAATCCATACATAATAAACAAGAAATACGAACAAAAATCAGGCTCGACTTTTTTCGAGGTTCAATTCTAATACGACAAGATTAATCTAAAAAATTTTAAGTAAAAAGTCATTCTTTAAAAAATTTATAAAACTACTGAAATATTTGCCATTCACTATTCAGGTGGGAAAACACAAATAAATAGGGCATCGCGTATCGTTTCACCGTCTGTTGGGATTTTTCTGCTAACCCAGCGTGATTGCCGTGATTCATTGGAACCGATAATTTTCGTACAATTAAACTTTAGATTTGCAAAAATTATCAAATTAAATGAACGAAGTACAATTTTGCATTTTTGCAACAGTTAAATAAATGTAGCAAAAGGTAAATGCATCGAAGCAGATAATTCTACAAAATGATAGGTAATTTTTCAATAAACCCATTCACAGGTACAATAATTTCGATCATAACTACCATTTGTGATAAAATTAATATTCATTGTTACAATTTACCTTGAAAAGCACAACCACCGATTACCTCGTTATCACCACCTTTACCTCATACTTTTGATATCATTATCTCCCAACGTCACACTTCTTTTATTTCTCAATCGTTGCGCACATACTCAAAAGAAATGCCAACGGCCTTAAAAAATTTCGCGAAATATGTTAAACAGATAACGAAAAACAATCAGGAGAAGCTCGTAATCACGCGTTGAGGGATTCGTAATTAATGCGTTAAGTTGTACAGTGTTGGATTAAAGGTTATAAACCAAAATAAATTATCGTTTTTATTCGCATTACTTACTCAATATTTTGAAAACGAAATGATTTCTTATTAATGAACTATGTTAATATGATAACGCTGACGCCATCATTCATCGTTAAAATCATATTATTGTAATAAATGGCGCTATGGCAAATTATCTAGCCAAAATATGTATTACTTAATCTAATTCCTTAGATTTCTGTTTTGTATGTATACCGAACACATTCACATTAGTTCGGATTATTTTACCACGAACAACACGATTTGATATTGAAAAGTTTAAGATCAAGGTCTCAACTCACCTGCTCATATCGTCTTCGTCGTTCTTCGTCTACGAATTGCTCATTTTATCTGAGAATAAAACGTAACTTGAAAGTGATCAGATATACCATCGATCACAGCTTTTCCTAAGAGCCAAACAAAGTATTCGTAGTTAGAAATCTGTATAAATTGCATTCTTGAATCAAACAAATCACATATTGTAACCAAATTATGAATAAATAATAAAATATTTCGATGATTTGGAACCCTTTTCTCACAAGTCACAATTTATATATGCGATTTACTTAGTGATAATAAAATTACATTAAAATATTTTGGTACCTTATTGAGAAATAGTCAACTTCTTCTTCATTGAACGATGTTTAAGATTTGATAATTGGTTAACATAAGTAACGAAGTTGTCTTTTGAATCTTCAATAGAAAAATGCATTGGATTAGATATATTTCACTCGACTCTGTTACTCGATCGATGTTCTTATGAAAAAACAGAATAAAAAGAATGAAAATAAGCTGAGAAAATTCAGATTGAGGTCGATATGTTTCAGTAAACAACGTAAACAAATTGACAATTCCACTACTTACTTACAAATTACTCTACAGCATCATGAGAATACCAATCCTAATTCGTATTAGTAAATTCATCAAAGTTTTATATCGGTACCCAGGTAGTGAGGGATAATTAATCTGGAAAGAAATTCGGATCTATTTCGGATAAAATCTGATACTGTCTTGATACATTTTTCACTCTGTTTTCGTTTGGTAACTTACTAGTTACTTACTAATTATTGCTCGGAGTGATCTTAGAGGTACATCTAGCAATCTAAAGATCATTTTAGGATTAAAATCAACAATATTAATTATTTCAAAAACGAAGTTAAGACGAATTTACTTGTACAAATTTCAACCTGACCATGACGCTTGTTTGATGTTTTTCAGGCCACGTCTACGCCATCAAAACCAACGGAAATTTCTTCGCCTTCGATACCGGTAGAAATCGTTTCGTCTTCAATATCGACATCGACAGAAAATGTTCCTTCAACGTCAGATCCATCGGAGTTTGTGACAACTTTGCGAACCAGACCAACGACGGAAACAGTTATTTGTCATGGAAGAACACCTTGTGGTTGGGCTGTTTATACGCCATTTGTGAGAGAAATAGAACAATTCATTAAAAATAGGTGAGTACGAATTTAAATTGTTGAATTTGGCTAAAATTAGGTGATACATTCTAAGATAAACTTACCGCAAGCTGTATGCTATCTCGAGTTGGTAAAGGCGATTGATTGAGTGAAACAGCGAATAACTGCATGAATAGGAAGCATTATGTTAGGTACTAGAAATATCAAAGTATTTCTTAGAATTATGTAAAAAAGTGATCTAAAATGTTTTAATTTAGTAAGGTGTTTGAAACAATTCGAATCTGGAATGAAAGATAACACGAAATCAAACACAAACAATAAACATAGGTACTCCATTTTGAGTAACCGGCGATGATGACGTCATGAGGAGTTATGTTGTGACCTTGTGACGTCATCGTCTACCCCAGTTTTAATTTTTTTAATTTTTAATTTTTTTGAATTGAAACTCATAATGACGTCGCTCGGGTACAATGATGAATTGATAATTTAGGCGACCTAATTTTTTTTCGAATTTGCGATTTTTAATTTTTTAGAAAGAATTTATGTCCAAAAACACCCGTAGCCAAAATTTCAGCTACTCAAGTCCCAAGTTGACCTTGACATCTCGATTTTTGGTGAATTTTCATAGATCTAGATCTTAACAATTGTGTATCAACCTCTCAAACCCAAATTTGATCATTTCTCCCATTCTGGAGCCTTTAGCATAATTTCGATTTTTTTCAGAAGGCACCCAAATCAACTTGTGTTGCTAAAAATCGAGTTCTCGTTTTTTTTTCAACTAGCATTCGAAATTATTGAAAATGATCAAATCGCCAAGATATTTGAAACAAGTCAACATTTTCTCAAAAATATCCCTTTTGCTAAAAATCCCAAAAATCGAGGTATCAACTTGGGGAGTTTGGCAGTTGGGCAGTTGAAATGTTGGCTACGAAAGTTTCAAGACATGTTTCTAAAAATTCAAGACCGAATGCAATCGGAAGCGAGCACCTTAAGTGGTTTTTTGCCTGAAAAAGTTTATTCTTGAAGCTTGATTTCTTGATGTAGATAAATAATAGTTTCTTCACTTCTTCAGCATACCTACTTAAACTGTAGGTACCTACCTACGTTATTCAAAAATCAAAACTCAATCATTAATTCGATAATTTTTCTATTTTTCAGATGCGTATGTCCTTCACATTTATTCTGCACAAGATCCAATGATAACTTATCAGTTTCAGCTTACGTTTATCGTTGTGACGAAAATTATAACGAGTACGATGCACCCGAAAATTACGAAATTCATTAGTTTTTAAGACAGATTTTTAATTTTTATACAGAAAAATAAGTATTAAATTTTTTTAAATGTAGAAATACTTAGATTACTTTATTCGTCATTTGATGTTCATGCTCAAATGATGAGTAAAAAAAAAGACAGGAAGAATAACAGATTTTGTATTTATTTTATATTCAAATCAATAAAGTGAATTACTTTTTTATTCGTGATTCTCAGCATTTAATTTAGAATGTAGTTGTATGTTAAGTTTTTTTTCTACTTAGTTTAATCTTTTGAATGTCTTTTTTATTACTTCTGGCAGAAGATGACTGTGTACTTATACTACTTTTTTTATAATAAAGTTAATTAAGTTACTAAAAATGGTATTCTTTTTTGTTTTGCGTATGTACTTAATCATACTTCTTTATATTGATTTTATTTAATTCGAATGAAATTTTGTAGGTGCGTTATGAATTACGAAGTCAAAAATAGGTACCTATTTACTGATGGTGTATGCTTTTCTCGTGTGATTTCGAATTCTGATCATAATTTTATTTATGGACATTTGGAGTTTTTATTTAAGAACGCCATTAATCTCTGATGATTTGGATTAGGATCACAAAAAAAAAAAATTGGCTGAAAGAGATAATTACGTAGTACCTAATATAAATGATGGTTAAAAATCATATAATAGTGATTAAAAAAGTTGGGAAAATAAAACAGCGTCGGAACTTTTCACAGAATTTCACTCGTTCTGTTACCTGCCTACGTACGGTATTTAAATTGGGCAAAATTGGAAATCCAATGCAATGCATGGGGTTTTCATTTTTTTCAGAACTTTTATTCTGAAAATTGTAGTAAGTATAGGTAAGTATACCTACTTTATTAATCAATACTTAACACAAAAAAAATTGAATGTGAACCTACTCCAAAGATCTTTGTGCCTTTTTTTTGGCGAGTTTTTACTCATTTTTCCACTTTTCTCTATTTTCAAATATTAGAGCAATTTTTCGAGCCAACTATCCTTGAAATTTTACTAATTACCGAAAGGAAAAAATTCATAAAATATTGAAAAATCGAGAGAAAAATCAAAAATTTTGCCTGAAAATGGTACCTACGTATTATTAATTGACTTGGTTTCAAGGCAAAAAAGTTGGTAGAGTATTTAAAATACGTACGGCTTTTCGAAAAAAATGTATTCGAAAAGAAAAATTTATTTTGCGAATATTTCGAGAAATAATAACATTAATAACCCTATTCTTGTAGGAAATTTTACCATGAACTGGGAAAGGGTTAGTTTTAGATTCGTATCATGGTTCAAAATATTCCAAAAAAGGGCTCCAACTCCAAAAAATGATCTCGAACCCCAAAAAATAGAAATTTAGATTTTTTGGGGTATGACATGGCCTTCTCGGCTCTGAAAGATCTTTTTCGTTCCAATTCCTGGTAAAGTGTTCTCTCAAAATCGAAAAAAAAAATCAAGTTAGGATTATTTTTAGGATATCATTGGCGGTGAGATCCGGCCTTCAAATCAGTTTTTCGTGGTTTTCAATCAATTTTCTATAGGAATAAAAAAATGAAAATGTATTTTTTGTAAATTACCTTCCCCCCTCTCCTGTTATAGATAGCAAGTCACACCCATATTTTTACCTAAAAATGTCATTGGTGTTTACCTTTCACCTTTACTTCACGTTTCAAGAGAACTTGAAAAAAATCACTTTTTCTATAGGTAGGTACCTTTCAAATTTCTATAAAGTATGGAAAAAACTACGTACCTATTTAAAAAATTGCTTCTTTGAATTCCAAAAGGATACTTTTTCCAAAAAAATTATTAGCAGTGATTTTCCACCACCTTACGCTTGTTTTTTCCAAAATTGAGAAGTACCAGACCTGTGTAATACATTTTCTTTCATCTTTGAAACATGACCGAGGGAGGTCACAGAACTGTCCCCTCAAAATATGAATGAAAAGTGGTATAATTTGTCGTCCGCGATGCGAATATCAAAATTTCAGATCGCTGTGTGCCCGGTTTGAAAAATGGTCTAGGCCTATGCGATCAAAATTTCGATTTTACATGGATTTTTACATGTGTTTCAAATGGAGGAAATTATTTTTCTCAGAAATCATCATTTGTTGTGACCAATTGATGGTTCGTGTCCGTGTCGAGAGAAACAAAAAATATGATATACACTTTTTGCCTACCTAACACGAGTATTGCAGTTGCAGGGGCTATTTGTATAAATTTGATATAGAGCCCCTTCAATTCTTGAGCTAGGCAAAAAGTGTATATCATAATTTTTGTTTTTCTCGACACGAACTATCAATTGGTCACATCGAATGATAATTTCTGAGAAAAAATGTTCCCTCCATTTAAAATACACGTAAAAATCCATGTAAAATCGAAATTTTGATCGCATAGGCCTAGACTATTTTTCAAAACAGGCACCCAGCGATCTGGAATTTTGATATTCGCATCGAGTGCGACAAATTAGACCAGCTTTTATCCATAATTCGAGAGGACAGTTCTGTGACCTCCTCGTAAGAAGGAAGAGGATAACAGTAGAAAATAGAAGACGATAATTCTTTTGAGTAGAAATAACTATATCAAGACCATTTTGAAAATTAGTTTTTTTTCGATTTTTTTCCGAAACATAAAAAATCAATTTTTCATCATAGAGGGAGTAAAAGTCTACTTTTACTCCCTCTCGCGAATCGCTCGAGTGCTTAAACTCGCCTTTTACTCCCTCTATAATAAAAAATATCATATGCAACTCGGGAGATAAACGATTTTCGACGATTTTGAGTTATTTCCCTCGCTTTGCTCGGGCAATAAACCTCAAAATTCGTCGAAAATCACTTTATCTCCCTAGTTGCATAATATACTATTTTAAATGAGTATTTTAAGTACCTACCCCTGAAAAATGGAATAGAGGGGGAAAATGGAAACCAATGAAATTTTTAGATTAATACTTCTAAATATCATTCCTGGAAACATTTTTTTTTAATTTTTCAAAGTTGTTTGGATTCAGTTGCCTAAATTTTAAGAGCAATTAAGCAGAGGTTATTGAGCCGAGAGGGTGAAATTTTTACCTGGTATTTTGAGGTTTAGACACCACTTTTTACATCCCTCGTTTTTTCCTCCTCTATTTAATTTTCAAAAAAAGAAGGTAAATCTATTCACCCTAGTAAGTAGGTACCTATCTATCATGTGTTCAATGATTCAGATGCCTAAAATGAATAGATAGACAGTTAGGCACATAAAAAATCTATCAATGTCCATTATTTTCAATGAAATTGTAGTTATGGAGTAGCCTCGAAGGGAAAAGGTGAAGATTCTTCCACGAAGATGCTTTGAAATATCTACCCAATGGATAGTTTGAGCCCTCAAATGTTTTAAAATAGTCAAAAACGTCAAAGTCCATCCTTTCAAAGACTCGGGCGATTTTTATAAATCGGAGTCCAAAGGTGAAGGTAAAATACATTCACGAGCCTTCACCAAACACTAAACTACCACCTATTGATACAATCTTACAATTATAAATAAACTGCGCACCACTGCTCCATGCTTATTGATTTAATTGCTTACACATTAAAAATCGAGGAGAAAATTTTGTTGTGCATACAATGTATGTACAAACACAGCATTATATCAGACCAGTCATTGTATAGTATCTAATATGATCAGAGGGGTATGAAAGGTAGGTACACAACATACAATACATATGTACATTACCAAGAAATACACTTCGGATTTTCCTTATGTATGTTATATGAAGATCCTCCCACTTTGGCGAACCTCTCATCATCGCGTAATTTTTATTCTATAAAACCGCATGTCCGTGTGTAACTTTATTCAAATTCTATGGGTTCACCGTTCACGTATCTGTATCGAAGTGTCGTAAAATATAGCTTTTCACGTGTTTTACTCTTTAAATTTTAAAACATGACAATTTTTGGTGATCTGATTGAGAGAACCGAAGATAAGAAAAATTCGTCGCAAGAGATAAAAATAAAAGAAAAGAAAATGGCTTTTTTCGGTTTACAAACAAATAAGTTTAATATATTGGTCGTGTTCAGCATCGTTTTATTTTTATGCGTTTCAACCATTCAAGCTGCACCAGCTGAAGTATCTACGGTAAATTTTTTAAATATTTTTATATTTTTTTTAGAATTTTTTAAAATTAAAATATCATATAATGTGATTGTATGATGAAATAACTGATTTTAATTGCAATTGATTAAAAATGAGAGCAATTTTGATTTTAAAAAAATGTAATACGTGTCAATAATGTTGATTTGAAAAAATGATAGATTTAAAAATTTTTGAAAAATTTTTTCCAATTTTATTTTTTAATTCAATTTTCTAAACGTTTCGTTTGAACGCTCGAGAAATTTTCTTTCGTCATAAATGACCAAAAGCAGATAAGCTAATCCATCTCAAAAATAGAATTGGCTTCGAAAATTTTACCACAAATTTCTTTCAACGAAAATTTAAGCATGGTTGATATTTGACGTCATCCCTCATCTGCTTAATCTTTTTCATCAATCTCGAACGTCATACTGAATTACTCATCTTCTTACGTCACACATCAAGCGACTAAATCCCGCTGAAATTCAAAAAAGATGGATAAATAGCTCCTTTGTGCAATAATCTTCTATCTACTCGTTTTAGATTTTTTCTAAATAACCTTTTTTTTCAGACCGCTCCAGATGGTTCACAACCTGCTTCATCTACTCCACGACAAATTAAAATCTGCACAGGGATGGCACCTTGCGGTTGGGCTGTTTACATTCCAGCCACCAGAAGAGTTGATTTTTTCGTGAAAAATACGTAAGTACAGCTAAATGAAATGATCCATTTACCCAAAATTTTATCTCTAATTAAATTTTTTCCAAGTTGGAGTAAAACTTGAGATTTTCTGTTGGCCCATTTCTGTAATAATTGGTAAAATAAATAAATAATTAATTATTTAAAAATTTTTTTAGATGCTATTGCGCAACGGATAAAGTTTGCACCAGACAAGAGGATCATTTATCGGTCGGAGCTTACGTGTATCGTTGTGTTGATAAGGCACCTGAAACCACAACAACTGAAAAAATTAATGAGGACGTCGAAGAGAAGCAAACGTAAAAATTAATTATTTTTATTTTTTAAAATTTGCTGCACCACTGGTAATGGTATTTTGGAGAAAAATATGGATTTTTGAGAAGGCAGTTAGATGTACGAAAACTACCTATATTTTGTATTAAATTGTAATTGATTTTAAATAATAATATCTGATTTTGTATGTAAAAAAGACAGTGTCTTATTATAATGTAAATAATGTAAATAAATAATTCTAAGTATAATGAGTAATTGTTTTCTACAAAGTAGTTTAAAATCAAAGAAAATGCTTATCCAAATGTTTAGAATGAGGTTAAACAAGCTAAAAAAAAAATGAAATATCAATTTTATTTTTTTTCTCATTAAAAAACGTTATCAAATGTTGTAGGGTACTTACCTACCTACATTTGATACGGGCGATTGTAATTATTATCAATTTGACGATGACTTCTGACCAATCACCATTTGATTTCTCGAATTGAATTTTATCAAATTGACTTTTTGATACTTTCCTATAAAAAAAATTAATAAAAAGCTCGAATCAATCGAACACAGGAACCTATTAGGTAATATAATTTTTCTATTATTAATGTTGCATGGCATTTGCAAATTGCAAATTCGCCTTCGTGTATTCTGAACGCAACATTTCCGGATTTCCTGTAATGATTAGAGTATAATTTTAAAAAAATAAAAACTCGAAATTAATGATACCTGAACAGATAATTTTTATCAAATTATTACTTAGGTCATCGGTCGATCATCACGCAATTTTTTCGTGAATTTTTTTCTACTTTTACAAATTTTATCAAACTGTACGATATTTCTAGAAAAAGTTCGTGTTTGGATGAGGTACATTTGACGTAGGTAAATTAATACGACGCAATTTTCAGATTCCTACGCTCATCAGATTTATTCATTTCTCAGACTCAGGAGAAACTTTTCTTCTAGATGGATTTTAAATGCGAAATTCATTCAAATTCAAAAAAATATCCTTTTATGGAGCCTCATCCATTTTAAATTTTATAATCGTCCATGGCTCTGAAATATTCACCCAGAGCTTTAAAAAATATTTCATTATTTTGAAAATGACAATTAGATAAGTACTTTTGAATTTCTCAAAAATTCATATCCTCATTGAAGTTTAATCCCAAAAAATGCGTATAATTCTTCGCTCGAGATTTCGTTGACAATTTTTTTGCCCCTCTGTGACATCACAACCACAGATGGACGTTGTTGGCGGCAAATTTATAGTTTTACTACGTTGTGTTGTGTCTATGGTGTACAAGGTCGATTGTTAAGTTCACTTTGATGCTCAGTCTCGACTCTCAAGCGTGAGTAAGAAAAAAACGGAAGCATAACCTATTAATTTAACATTTACGTTGAAAGTAAATTAGTTATTTATTACCCAGGTACTTGTGATTTTCAGCACTTAATTAAGAATATAGCTCGAGTTTAATTTTTCTAGTTAAGAACTTATTGAAATCTTTTAAGATGTCGCTGTTGCTTCTTTTTTATTAGGCCTACTTGTCTAGCAGAAGATGAGTACATTTGTAGGTATTTTTTTTCAGAAAAGTTGCCTACCTACTTAATTTACTGACATTTTGCCTATTTTGTTTCTTAATTGTTCTTAATCATCGAAAACATACTTAATACTTACCTAAATATGTAAGTAACCATGTCTTTCATTGCTTTGGATATTTTCAATACTTCAGATTTACTAATTGAAGACGATAGGAAAAACTGCAAACTAAGTACATACTAAAAAAAATGAATTTTGAACCCAAATAAGCTACTATCTCCAAAAATGATATGTAAATATTTCTACACTTTAAAAAACAATGTATGTAGGTACAAGGCCTCGATCAAAGAAACGTTTCCGCCGATTTTTCTGCTTTGATTACTCCGTTGAAATTTCGTCGTCAAATAATTTTTATTCTTTATAAAACAGTAAGTTGGTTGGAGT
The DNA here is from genome assembly GCA_033439095.1 of Pseudococcus viburni. Lineage (NCBI taxonomy): Eukaryota > Metazoa > Arthropoda > Insecta > Hemiptera > Pseudococcidae > Pseudococcus > Pseudococcus viburni. The sequence continues at coordinate 110,905 of JAVBJF010000161.1, forward strand.
TTAAATTAAATATAAGTTTATTCATTTTTACTAATACTGAAGTGAGCGTAGCAATTTTTAAGATAGGTACCTATCTTTTCCACTTTTTAAATTTTTCATGTGACAAATTGCGTTAGATAATCAAATAATTGAGATTAAAATTGCTGAAAGTTAGTTTCATTTGTCTCAAGAGAAAAAAAATCAAAGAAAAGTAGCCTTTTTCGATTTCCAAATGAATAAGTTTAATATGATCATCGTAGCCAGCATCGCGTTCGCCTTGTTTTTTTGCTCATCAACCATTCAAGCAGCACCGGCCAACAACGTAAGTAAATTAAGAAGTATTTTCGTATTTTAAAAATTGAATTTTATAAATTGGCCTTGAGCACATTTCGAATAAGAATTGAAATTGGCTTGAAGAAATATTTTGAATAATTAATTTGAAAATTTAGGTACTGTCTAAGTGCCTACCTAATATTTCATCTTCTTCAATATTTTTTAGACGATTCCGGAAACCACAACAATGGCTCAAATAGTCTGCCCAGAGAAAGAGCCTTGCGGTTTTGCTGTCTACATTCCATCCACAAAAAAAGTCGACTTCTTTTTGAAAAATAAGTAGGTCCTAGGTATAGGCAATGTACAATATGAATTAACTAGATTATATGAAAAATAATTCCTCAAATTTCGATAAAGATTGGTGAGATAGTTGACCTTGAATGACACGAAGTACCTCCTAGAAAAATTGATCTCCATAGGAGTGCTCAAAATGATGCCATTTTTGAAAAAAAAAAACAATTTTTTGTCAGTTCAGGTGAATTACCGTAGTTCATATCTCTTTCAGTACCAATTAAGTTTCTGCATTTGCACCTGTTTGATTCTTCAATTATGAAGTTAAATACCCTATTATCCATCAAAAAATGTTGAAAATAATGCAAGTCATGAATTTGAATAAAAATTTCCTGATTTTTAACCGACTTACCTGCTCACTTTTACCTCAAAATTTAACAAAAATTTGTTGGTGGCTGAATGAATTTAAAAAAATTTCCATAATAAAAAAAAAAGTGCTGCTAACTTTATGACGATTTATGCACATTTAATAAAATTCAATAATTTCATTCAATATGAAGCCAAATATTCTTTTGGTAGCAAAAATAGATTTTAATTGATTGATTTTTTAAAAAGTCATCTTAGCGTTGGAGTCAATTGAAATTTTATAAAAACTACACAGATGTAAATTGTAATGCAGTTTAAACGCACTGTTATGATTCTTTTTAAAAACACGATCTCTGTCCAAATTTATTCTAAGTTAAAATTTTTTCAATCTCTCCGATTCTATATTTTTTTCAAAATTGTAAGGTCATTTGGGGTAATTGTAAACATGGGGTAATTGTAAACAAGTCGTGCTGTAAATGCTTAAATGCATCTAGCGAGCTGGAGTTGCCAAAAATAACAACTTTGAATAATTGGTCTTACTATAATAAAAAACTTCGGGTTTTTGGTGACAGCTGTGATGAAAAATTTCGCGATGAAAAAAACATGATATCAAATTTCGATTTTCACACAATTTACGTAATCTTCAAAATTCGAGAAAAAATAGAAAAAAGTAAAAAAGTTGGTGTTTGATGCATTAATTTAGTTCTACAGACATTCAAAAATGATTAAATTCAATTCTTATGATTTTTGAAGCTGAGAAATTAATTTTCTGCAGCATTTACAAATACCCATCAAATTTTTCAGGTGTGGGGTAATTGTAAACACGTGTTATTTAAATGGATTCACAAATTTAAACACAAAATATCTTTTTTTTTTTGGTTTTGATTTTTTTGATTTTTTTTTCACAAGTTAGTTTTTCTACGCGTTGAAATATTTAATCTGTATAATTTTTTTCCAAATTATGCAAAAAAACCCGAGGGATACGTTTTTTATGGGGCAAAATGTATGCATTTACATTTACCCCATCATAGTGGGGTAAATGTAAATATTCTTGTCCAATTGTAAACGAAGTCCATAATTTCGGAATGAATAATCGAATCGATGAAAACAAACCGCCATATTACTCCTCATACATTCATTGATACATGGTAAAAATTTCAATCACTTTACTTTCTTACTTACAGAGTAAAACGAAAAAGAGTATCACAAAATCGGTTCAATTTTCCGAAAAATTTACAATTACCCCAATTGACCTTACTTATCCAATTGAAGATTGACATTCCAAAACGCAGTAAGTCCAAAAACTTTATATGAGAAAAGAGACTTAGATGTAACTTTTTTCAGTGTATTCAAGTCCCTTTTATAATATACAGAAGTTTTTGGACTTACTGTGTTTTGGAATGTGCCATTCTTCAATTTTAAAATTTTATCAGATGTAAATTTTTTTAGATTTAAATCTTCTCAAAATTTTTTCAACTTTGATCTTTTCAATTTAATAATTAAAAAAATCTTTCAATTTCATATTTTTAAAAACTTCTTCAATTATTGATTTTGAAGAAATTCTGAATAGGTAACATAAAATTCAAAAAAAATTGTTGAAAAATTCAAAGTTGGAAAAAAATTTAGGCACAGTTCAATCGGAAAAATTCCCAAGTTTAAAAAAATTGAGGAAAAATTTCAATTGGAATTTTCTTTAAATATGATGTTGAAAAAAAATTGAAAAAGTCAAAATTGGAAAAAATTTGAGTTAGAAAAGTTTTTAAATTGGAAACAATTGAAGCGTCCGTTTAGAAAACAACCATAGTCCAGAATCTGTATATGAGAAAGGGGACATAGGTGTATCGAAAAAAAGGTTGCACCTGGGTTTCTATTCTCATATTTACAGATTCTGGACTATGGTTGTTTTCCAAACGGACGTCTCAATTTTAAAAAAATTTATGAATAAAGAAATTAAAAAAATTTAGAATCGAAAAAATTTGAACTTGAAATAAATTTGGATTTTGATTGTTGGGATCCCATTTTTTCCAAAAATAATTGAGAGCTAAGGAACATTTCATCAAAATACATAAATGATCACTGATCAGCAATCAATGAAAAAATGCATGATTAAGGTAATGGAGTGAGCGATTTGAATTATTTTTGCAAAAAAAAATTAAGAAACCTTTAAATTTGCTATCTAAAACATTTAAATCTTGTGTAGAGGACAATAAATAATACCTATTCAGTTTCAAAGTCAATGGATCATAGAGGTGTAAATTTAGACATTCAAACACCATTTTTTTAGTACGCGGGGGAGGGGATACTATGCAGGTGGTACCATCCAACAATATTTTTCAAATAAAAATCCTTGCCTCATATCTCCTTATAACTATGGGACTAACAATTTTTTCCGAAGTCCTCGACTTGAAGCTGGCAAACTTTCTATTTCACCAATTTTCGTCAAATAGAGTTCATATTCTCAAACATTTCATATGGGGTAATTATTATTAAAAAAAAATCAAAAGTTGATTATTTTTCAATTTTTTTCCAGATGCGTTTGTACACCGGATAAAGCTTGCTTGAGAGAAGAAGATGACGAAAATGCAGGTGCTTACGTTTATCGTTGTGGTATTAAACCAGGAATTATTGCTGAGAACATTGTGGAAACATAGATGAAAAGCCTGTAAACTCGATTGAGTGGTAGTTTTTAAAATTTTCGAAATGATGCTGGATAAAGAACTCAAAAATTATCTTAAGGAAGGAAAGGGCGAGTATAAGAGAATATAGGTAACATTAGATTACAGTTTTTTTTTCAAAAAAGAAGTAGGTACGTTCTGAGTACCTATTGATTGAAAATCTTGTTTCAAATAAAAAATTTCTACACTGAAAAATCAAAATATTGAATTTTTCCTTTTTTTTTTCATTCATTATTTATGTAAAAAATTACATCAAAGAGCAAAAAAGCCTATTTTTATTTAAATACTTATTGGAATGCGGATACCAAGGACATGCGAAGCATAATTTTTGTAAGTATATATGTAGGTACCCTTGTTGTAGTTTCCGGCATTGTCTAAAAAAATATTGAAGTAGGTAAGCAACAAAATTGGGATTAATCTCATTTGGTAGGTAATACCTAACTTTTAAAATTATTTATTCAAAGTATTTCTTCAAGTCAGTTTTAATTCATATTCGAAATGTGCTTAAAGTCAAATAAGTCAAATTATTAAACTCAGTTTTCAAAACACGAAAATACTTTTAAAAATTTCTACATTATTGGAGAGCACTGTTTGAATGGTTGATGAGCAAAAAAGCGAGACAAATAATTTTAATTTTGCTTATAGCGAATCTAAGGTTAAAGCAGTATGTATATGACGTCAGCAAACGCTATCTAGGTAGGTATTTAATTGTATGAAAATAAATTGAAATTTGAACCTAGCCTAATGAAATCGTTATTTATACAGTAACAGTATGATAAATTTTAAAAAAGTGTTTAAAAAATAAAAAGGCCAATTATCTGTACAGTATGTTTAAAAAAATTCTGCTCAGTGTAGATAATTTTTTATTGTATGGAGATAAGTAACCTAGATAATTATTCTAATAGTTTTGAAAATTTCTTTTGATGGCCATTTTCAATCAAGGTGTAGGTTAAAATATATTTTGGTTTTACTTAGACAGGGTGTCCCAAATATCACACTGAAGTATTTAAAAATTTTTATTTGGTTCATGACCTAAATAGAAACAATAAATGCAAGTTAAGGTAAATTATATAAGCCATTCATTTTTGAACTTCGTCGACCACAGTGGCGTCGGAAGCTTTTTTTTGGGAGGGTACAAAATGAGAACCAAGACTTGAATATCAGGAGGATTTTCTGTGGAGGGGGAAAAAAGAAACATTTTTTCGTCCTGTCGCCTCAAATAATCCATATAATTGTTATTTTGTTCATGCCCGAGCGAAGCGAGGGTGAAGCTTTGAGAAAATTGAGTTTTTAAAACCCCAAAAATGCATTTTTTCCACGTTTTAATGCTTCGAAAATGCCTATTTGATGTGATTTGGGGGATACAAATGATACTTTGTACCCCCGTCAGAATTTTGGGTGGTACAATGTACCCCTTGTACCCCACTTTCCGACGCCACTGGTCGACCAAGTTCAAACCAACTGGTTACTGAACATTTATCATTGAAAAATGGATAAATTCGTCCCTCCACCAATTGAAAAAAAGTGTGAAATAGAAAATGACAGATTTTCAATGATACCTATCTCATTTTTATTCGAAACTCGTTTTCGAATTGTTAACCTAGACAATTTTGCGCACTCAGAGTCTAAAAAAATTAAAATCAAGATACAAAATTCGTAAAGCAGAAAAAATCCAATATTTTTTGTTTTACATTTTTTTAAACACATATCTACTAAGTGGATTTCCATTCTAGAATCGCTGAATCTTTGAGGGTTTGAGGAAGTACAATAATCTAATAATCACATCACCTTATTAATTTTGGCCAAAATTCAAAATCCGAATTGGAGGATGCTTGTGTACCTACCTAATCGTTTGTCAGTATTTCTGAGTCGCTGAGTTTGAATATTTATGTATTTCCATACTAAAACAGACCAAAAATGAAGTCGGGTCTTCCGATTTCGCTCAATTTTTTTTTACGAGTTCCCCTTGGTGGTCTATTCACAAAACCACGATCATTTCTTTTCTAACCCTCAAGAGGCGGAAAGGCGGGCCTCGGAATTTTTATGCAATTGCGATTTTTAGCCAAATTACCCAACTTTGAAGACTCATATCTCGAGATAGGTTGTAATTGGGAAAAAACTGTATGCAGGGTCTGAAATATAATTAATAAGAGATTCAGAGACGGTAATCACATTTTGAAAATCTCAAAGTTGAACTTTGGTAGTGAAAGCTCAACTTTCCAGCCGAATGAAATTGTTATTCATACGGTGTGATAAATTTTAAAAAAGTGTTTGAAAAATAAAAAGGCCAATTATCTGTACAGTAGGTACCTATGTTTAAAAAAATTCTCCTCAGTGTAGATAATTTTCTATTGTATGGAGATATTCTAACAGTTTTGAACATTTCTTTTGATTGCCTGATTGCCATTTTTAATCAAGGGGTAGGTGTCGATACATTTTGGTCACAAGAGCTGATTTTTATCAGGAAATTGAGGTAAAATTTTTGAGACATTCATTTTTGTACCTACTTGCTCAAGCGGTTCCCAACTGGTTATCAAACATTCATCATTAAAAAATAGATAAATTCGTCACTCCACCAGTTGAAAAAAAAGTGTGGAATGGAAAATGATCGATTTTCATGGCCTCTAATTTTTTTTTCGAGACTTTTTTTCGTATCATTAATTAAGACAAATTTTCTCACTCAGGGTTCCCAAAAATAAAACTTAAATTGGAAATTACTCACGTATGATTTATTGTTTGTCAGAGCTTTTGAGACGTCAAGTTTGGATACTTATCCGCCTTATTTTTATTATCTAACAGCCCATTTCCCCTGTTCGGTTTTATAGCTTTTCAAATTCGATCGAAAAAACATTTAAAAAATCAAAAAATTGAATGGCTTTTGCTTTGTTTTAGTTTTTAATTGTGTTGAGTTTCAAAATCAAACCTCTCTGCCACATTGGCATTTTTTTACAGGAAAATGTCAATAACTTCTCTCGAGAAAACACCAACTCATTCATTTAGGTAGGTACGTAGATAGTAGGTACCTACCTATTAACTTTGGAAATTATTGATAATCAAAAGAATTAACAGCGATCTGCGTTTCATTTTTTTTTGCCAAAATTCTTCATTAACGAGACGTAGGAAAAGTTTCGCTTATCACAGTTAATTTTAAAAAAATTAGGTGAAATTTGAACCCAATCTTATGCTAGGTAAGTACTTAACATTATCAAGCGATAAATTCTACAATGATTATAAATTAGTTAGTCAAATCTATACTGATTTCGATTTCATTAAAAAAATTACATTTTTTACACGCAGACACAACATTATATCTGAACAACCATTTTATTATTTTCATACCAAATCGGTAGATTAGAGGGATACAGAGGGGTAGGTGGCAAAAATTATCAGCATGTGATATTCTTATTCTATAAATGAACAGGTCATATTTGTACAATTTTTAAACTGCGTATTTGATTGGAATTTTCACGAATATCCGAATTCGAGTTTAATAAAACGGTCGTAAGAAAAAATTTTATCTCGAAAATTGTGTTCTTAAGCTTTCGAATTTTCAAAATGACAAAGTGCCAGAATAATGGATTTAAAACAATGAAAGACAAGAAAATTGACCTTTTCGATTTGAAAATGAACGAGTTCAATATGTTCATCATTTTTATCACTTGTTTGTTTCTATGCGTTTTAACTGTTCAAGCTGCACCCGCCGAGGTAAGCGAGTTTTAAAATCGGTTTCCATTTTGTTGATGATTTTTTCTCAATTTTGAAAAACAACTTGATTAAAACCAAATATTTTTGTGACATTTTGACATTTTTCTCCTGCCATAGTAACCTGTGACGTTTTTATGAGCTAATTTATCCTTTAAAAAAGGGATCAGAGTCAAAATTTTAGACAGTTCCGAACTTCTCATTAATAAATATTTTTTCAATGAACAACAATAATGGAGGTTCCTGCTTGGCCTTTCAAAAATGGACGTCATTGTTGAATTTAAATAAATTTTGATTCAAATTCATCCTTATCACTTTTTATTTTCTTGCATGTACATCTTGCATTTTTATTCTTCTTATCATTAAAAGTATTTCGATGCATTAATATTTTTCAGACAACTGTGAAACCTGCCAAAAAAGCGCCAGAAATCTGCTATAACAAAACACCTTGTCTTTTTGAAGGTGTCGAACGAATGACAAAAAAATTTGAATTTTTCTTGAATAGTACGTAAGTAAGTGAAATATTTATTGATATAATCATAGCTAGGTACCTATTTGGATGAATTTTTCTAAAATAATTTTACCGAGATCCAATTCGTGTTCACAAATTTCAGCGCGATGATTGGCAAAAAATATACATATGAATTAAATAATTTTCAGGTGCGTTTGTAAACCGCAGCAGGATTGCTCAAGGTCATACGAGTTGAAGATTATTTCCGTTTATGTGTATGAATGCTTTGATAAACCAACGTTGAGGAAAAGATAATCTAGAATGACACAAATCTTCAGTTTTTTGTCATTTTTTGAAGGAAAAAAATGATAGTTTTTTCGATTTGGAGAAGCTGTCGTACATAATGGGTCAATTATTCAGTATAGGTGATTACACAAATTAGGTATGCGTTATTGGCAAGGAAAGAAATGACAAAAATAAAATGAATTTCTGACAATTTATTGTTTTATTTTAGTAAGTGTTATGAATAATTGGCTTATGGGTATTTGAAATACTAAAGGTATTCGTATATAATAGTTCTGGATTTAAATTTTGACAAAAAAAAATTAAGTAGGAGTCCTCTTGAATTTTTGATAACTTCCATCATTTTTTTCACATCTGCAGATATAAAAATGGAATTCAATAGGAATGTTTTGACATTTTCAAAAAAACAAACTTGAAAGTATAAGTTTAATTTCAGGCAACTTAGAGGCTTCATTCACTGCGTAGGATGGACATATGAAAATTTTCTAAAATTCCAGTCATTTTTATTGCAGCTTCAAGTTTAATTTTCAATTTACTCAAGATTTAGTCAAAAACGAATTTCTTGTTTTGCCCTCAAAACAAAAAATACAAAAAACCTAGGTACCTAATTATTAATCTTTGCACCGACTTAATGTTTGAATATGTGACTGTAATTTTCAGAAAACGTTACAAAAATTTTGAAATTTATGCAAAAAAAAATCTATTTTAAGTTTTTTAGCCAAGAAAGTTTTTTTAGTTAAAAAACCAAATTTTAAATAATTAATATTATTGGAAAACTGATGATTTTTTTTTCATTATCATCGGAAAAATGAAGCTTTTGAGCTTCAATCTCGAAGATGATTTTATAAAATGTTGTCTGAGTGGAAAATTCCTGCTGACATTTTTTGAATAAAAAATTCACATTAAGATAATTTCAATGAAATTTTCTTAAAAGTAATTATTTTAAATATAAAATACATAGGTATGAAAACACGAAAGAATTTTTTTTTTAGAAATAATCTTTAAAAAATAGGATAGCAGCGAAAAATGAACCAATGGTATTTTTGAGTAAAAATAACCATTGACCCAAAATTATTTTTATGGTCGAAGTAAAAAAATATTTCAGCAATATGAAGTATTTTGTTGGAATTTATGTTTTTTGACCTCTTTTGAGTGTGTTTCTTATGTAATTTTATTAAAATTACAAACTGGATCAAAAAGTCGAGTTAAGGAAGGGGCTGAAATATAAAATGGTATCAAAACGAATGTTTTTCGACCCCCCCCCACCCATTTTTAAATTTATATTGAACTCTAACCTAAACCAAAACCCTTGCCATTCTGAGACGAACAGTGACATTTTTAATGCCTTTTTTAGCTTTTTTTGCTATGAATGTTTGAAACCCCTATTTTTGCCAAAAAAAGCAAATGACCCGAAAAATTCGAAAGTTTTTTTGTGTGAATAAAAGATCGGAGTTTACAAAAAAGTTTTCGGAACTTATCAATACGTAGTTATGTAAGTACTTTTTAGTTAAAAAAAATTAACTTCGTTTTATGGGTTTCTTGTTCAATTCAATTCAATTCAATTCAATTCAACTTGCAGCCATAATTTGATAAGATTTTCATACTTAGTTTGAGAAGTCCTTCATTCATTTAAACACCTATTTCGTGTTTTTTAGTACCTACTTAAAAATCCTGGTCTTATTTGTAAACGTATATTTTAGTAGGTATATAAAATAACAGCTAGAAATGTAACTCACTTCAAATTTAATAAGAACATAAATCCATATCAAATTAGCCGTATTAGTTTTCACATTAAGTTGCACAAATTTTCAAATTTACCAACGCGATATTTTCAAAAAAAATATTTATAAAAAATGGTCTTTTTTGGTTTTCAGATGAAGAAGTTCATTCTATTATTGGTGTTTAGCATTACTTTGTTTTTATGTTCATTAACTATTCAAACTGCATCCGCTCGAGTGAGTAAAAATTAAAAAAAATTAATCTTGAATAGTGTTTGAGTGTGTGTAGTCACTTATTTGTTTCCTCCCTTTCCTTTTGAAAAATCTTAGCTATGCCTATACTCGTGATTCAGATTACCTACTTTTATGACTGGAGAGAAAAAATACCTACTCAAGTCTTTAAAAAGTAAGAAATACAAAATGTTTATTCAATTACTCGATGAAAAAAAAATCATCCCAGCTTAGTGAAAATTTCATATTATTGGAATATTGCAATCTGCAACTTTTCAACCCCCTGGTAGCAGTATGAGTTTTGATCGAAGAAGGATGGTAATGGTTTAGGGAGATGTAGAAACTCAAATTGCATCTTTCAAGTGCTAAGAAGGCTTCTCACACGATTTTGATTGACTAAAAAACACAAAAAACAACGTTTTTTTCAAAAGGAGGTGCAGAGGTGCACTTTGAGCACCTCTTGCTTCCCTCCCCTTGCTCCTAGAGAGCTAAAAAAAATTTTGGGAGGTCTCCCACTCAAAGTAAACCACCTTGCCAAATTTGGTCAAAATCCAAGATATGTTTTTTTTTCACTTCACCCTAATGTACATATTATAGGTAATATCTAGGTACCTAATCACATACCTACAATTCTTTACTTTTATTTCGTCGCGTATTTTAATATTTTTCAGCGAAAGGAAAAAATCTGTGGTCCGTCAAATCCGTGCGGTTTTTTTATAAATGACTGGCGCAAAAATAGAACTTTTTTCCAACCTATGTAAGTAGTAAGTAAATCCAAGTGAGCGAATGCTTTGATCAAGTAAGTATTTATTAAAATGATATAAAATGATCTACCAACTCGAATGATTTTCTTCAAATACCTATCATTATATTATTTCTATCAAGGTTATAAAAATTCTCATTTTCTGCCCATCCGCATACTATTTTAACAATGAACAATAAGTAAATCTAAAAATGGATTTTTAATCTTTCTTAGATGTAAGTGCCCATCGGGAGAAGAATGCGTATCAACAGATAGACGCCATCCCAAATCCTCAGATGTAATTGTGTATGAATGTCAATAATTTAAAACGACTTCAACATATGATGAGAATTTGTAATTCGATTTTTAGTACTATCTAATTTAATTGGTGTTTTTTTTTAATGGTACCTAAATATGTTCATCTTTTAAAATAAGTAGCACATAGAAGCATACTGTATGTAAGTATTTGGCTCAAAATTGAATAATTCGGGAGAATAGAAAAGATGAAATTGGTATCAAAAAATTCTAAAATGTAAAGGAAATCTTGTAAATCAGCAAATTGACCTGTCCATATGACAATTTTTAAGAAAAGAGGATATTCTTGAAAGGGAGAAAAGAAGAAAAGTTTGTTAATGTTTCATATATATTTTTTAAATTACTACTTTTCTGGTTTTAAAACGAAAATTCACCAAGAATTATTTTTGTTTTCATTTGAATAAAGTTTCTATGCTATTTAACTTTTTGTAAATTATTTTATTTCCTCTCTGAAAAAATTTAAAAAATTCTATATTCGAAATTTCATGTCCTTTCCCTGTGAAATCTTCGTCTAAATTGTAACTATGGAAAAATAAATCGCGAAGGAATTGAAAAACGTCGTTGAAAATAAGTTTTATCAATATTTTCAGCCACCAGATAAAATCAGTTTCAACAAAGTAGGTATCTATAAAAAAAACATCAAAACTTTCAGCTACAGACCTAAAAAAAAAAAAAACAATACTTCATCTGCCTAATAATTATCAGAAAATAATCTGAAATTTGAACCCAACGTTGAGCAATCGTTTCGGACGATTAATTTATAATTTTTACTATTGTTACAAGCAAATAGGTAACCTCAACAATTGCCTAGATGAAAAGTTTATAGGTTGCTAAAAAAAAACTCTTTCTTGTTTCCTTACGTCATTCATCATCCCCTCTATAATTTTTATCTTGGTGAAATTTTCGATCTAGGTAAGTATAAAATAAGATGCTGGAATGCGAAATTAATAAATTCGCGTACTTATACTGAACTTTTGTGATAGGTAATTTCTTACAAATTCGTATCTACAATTTTAGCCATAAATTTTTGAAAGTGAAAGTGATAGACAAGGAGGTACGTGTGTACTGTTTACGTGAAGAATTGGATACAAGAATCATTTATTAAAAAAATGCAAGGAAAGGCTGTTTTTTTTGGTTCCCGAATGGACAAGTTCAGCATGCTCGTCGTGTTCACCATCGCCTTGATTCTTTGCGTGTCAACCATTCAAGCTGCACCCACCGATACGAATTTAATACCGGTAATTTTTCAAATATTTTAAGTTCATTTTTTCAATATAATTTCGAAAAAAAACTATTTTTTAGTTAAATTTTACAAATTTACTTCAAGCACAAAATTTTGACTGAGAATAAGAATCATTTTGATGAAAGATATCCAAAAATTATCAATTTCAATGAGTTGATTTGAAAAAAATACATTTTTGCGAAATGTTTGTTAAATTATTTTATTTCATGGGAATATTCAAAGTGTTTTCTAGGGTAAAAATGGGAAGGTGTTTTTATTTTCTGATTTTTCACATTTTTATCGAATACTTCGTGAATTTTCTAAGAAAAAATTTCGTTCATAAATGAAGAAAAATTAACCAGAACTATTGAAATTAACATAGTATCCCTCGAACCAAAAATGGTTAGATTTTCTTTTCTTCCAAATTGGTATGTGCTTTGACGAATACTTTTTTAGAAAATTTTTTCGATTTTTTCTGAGTGCTAGATTATTTTTATTAAAAACCTAATGTAATATACGATGAATACATACAATGGTTTTATTGACATTTTTCAATTTTTAGGAAGGACAAAACTGCTGTCCAATGAAACTTTGCTTCAAGTTAGAATTCCATTCAGAAGGAAACTATAAAATGGATTTCGTGGCGACACATACCTCGTAAGTACAACTACTGTGGATAAAATTCACTGAGATTTACTTAATTGAATAATTTTCTCTATTCATTTTATTGAAATTTGTATCACTGAAATTTTAAATTTTTCCTGTTTATCTTTGGTAAGAATTTCACCAATGATTATGTATTTAAAAAATAATAATAAATGTATTTTTAATTTTTTCAGATGCGGTTGTAATGCTGCATTGGGCGAAGTTTGCATGAAGTCGTTTGATGACGTAGAACAGTCTCTCAGATTCTTGGCGGCGAGATCGAAACATTTTGAAGGGTAAATTTTTAATTCCTGTCAACTGAATTCATTTTGATGATATTTTCCTATTCTTTCAATCAAGATTATTTAGAAATGTGAAATTGCGTCGAATTGGTAATTTTAATTTAGTGTTTAATAAATCGAATGAAAATTCATCTACATGTAGCAGATTATAGGAAAGCAAAGAATTTATGATTGAGTTTCGAAAAATATTTGAAAAATTAAAAATAATTTGGTTGCGAAAAAGAAACTCGTTAGTCAAGATTATCCAATCTTTAGAATTTTTTTTAGTACATATTTGTTAGGTAAATTTTTTTTAAGCATAATTATACTTATCAGACATTTTTAGTAGGTATTGAAGAAATGTAATATTATAGTCGTTTCATATATTTTGTATGTATAAAAAAAATTAAATAAAATTATTCTTGATATTCTTGTTCTTTCTCATTTTTATTAGATGCATAAATAGTTACCAATTTTGTTCTAGTGTTATCATGTTATTTATAGGTGTAGGTAGGTATGCACTTAGCACTTACCTAATTTTGAAAGAAACTGGTTACTGGTTAGTTCTTATTTTTTGACTCTCCGATGAGAAGGTAGGTAATGAAAAATTGCATAGACAGAAAAAAAACGAAATCAATTCTTGACAATTTTTTTAAAAATTATTTTGAGTAGGTAGTTGTCGCTGAGTGATGAATAATCAGCAAGCAGTTCGATATTTGATATCGAAAAAGTAGGTATTTGACTTAAACTAAAAAATGCCAACTTAAAACTCACGAATTTGCTTATAATTTTTTTTTTAAAAAACTTAAAATTTTCTGACTAAAAGACAAAAAATGACTGCCGCAGTATCGCAGGTATAAAAAACATATTTATTGTTTAAAAAAAGAAATGGAAATTCACTAGAAAGATAATATAGGTGAATTGGTTCAAGGATGATTTTTCAAATTTCCCCCCAAAAATTGTTTTGTTATTGTAAAAAATAATTTCTAACACAATAATTATATCCCCACATTACTTCAGGGAGGAGTGACTTTGAAAATGTGATTTTGCTTTTCAAAATATAACTCCACCAGTGTGTTTGCTTTTAAAATAATTGAAATAAAATCCTGCGATAATTAGTTTTTAAAATAGGTAATCAATCAATCCAAATCCAAATTGTTTCAAGATTCATTAGGGTCGAATTAACTGAGAGAGTAAAGAGGGAAATTTTCCCTCCAGGTGTTGATCATAAAATCACAATTTTAATCGGAAAAATTATACTCGAGCTGAGAATTTGAATTTGGAAAACGTGATGGCTTTTTTCTAGAAAACTTACAGTTGGAGTTGTAGATTTTCAATTTTTTATTCTTTCAATAACGCTAAATACTTTCTTCAGTTGATTTTTAATAAAGTACCATAATTTTCCAATTCCAACCTCTAATTTAAAATTCGAAATGGAAAATTTCCAAACTCACTAAGAATACCTCACTCCTCCACCAAACTCGCAGTTGCTACGTCTCTAGTTATATTTATCCAATAATTATTTTAAAAATACCTATGAAATTTGAACTTGACGTTATGAAATTCTTAGAAGCGATAAATTTTTACAATTGGTAGATACGAAGTAAGCCTAATTACCCGGATACACGGCCCATAAATTACCAAAAAAACACTTTCTGTTTCTCAATCTCTATTATCGCCATTTCTTCAAATTTTTATCATCGCGTAATTTTTTATCTATAAAATAGCAGGCTGGAATTTGAATTTATAGAAAATCGATAATTTCACGAATCTGTTAGCTCGTTATTACAATTCGTACGGTTTTTATTTTTTGAATTTTAAAATTAATATATTCGCTGAACCGGAGATTAAAATCATACACGAGATGCAAGGAAAGGCTGGCTTTTTTGGTTCTCAAATGGACAAGTTCAATATGATCATCGTATTCAGCATCGCCTTGTTTTTCTACGTTTCGAGCATTCAAGCTGAACCCGGCAAACCGAAAGTGAAAACGGTAAATTTCAAAACTTTTTTTACTTTGTATATTTTTTATTTCAAAAAATTATGAATTTTCAATTAAATTATTTTAAATTGATCTAGAACTTAAAATTTTGGCGAAGAATTGGTGATTAATTTTCCCCCTCTGATTTTTAAAATTTTCTTGTGAAGTCACACTTACTACAGTTGTGATACGATTTATCATGACTCAAAAAGTCGATTCAGCTTCCAACTGATGTTTTTTAAATTTCTGATTGATATAGACTACTTACATATGTGAATGAATTTAGGTATTTAGAACTGGCATTAAATTTATTCTAGCTTTCAGCGATAGCAATAGAACTTTAAATTTCAAACAAATCAATATCAAAAGCAATTCACGAAGAAGATATCCGTTGACTTTTATCAACTTGAATATAAGCTTGTCAATTTTTACAATAGAATTTTGCATGCCATTTCTTAAAAAGGTCAAGTAAGGTTCAAGCGTAAAAGAAAAACATTAAAAAAGGAGGCAAATTAGCATCATTTGGAGGGGAAAAAACATTTTTGCCTAGCAAAGCTTTCATTGTAGAAAATTTTCGAGAGTGGTCCCCTGAATAACCCTAAAAAGTTACCACCCTACAGATCTCAGGTTAAATTTTTTAGGGGTTACCCCAAAAAAACTGTTTTTTCACATTATCTCCTCAGGGTTTGATTTTAGGATAAAAATAGATCAACACTTTTTTGTTATACACACAATTTCCAAAAAATTTTGTATGAAACTTTTTTTTGTACGACCGTTAGGAGAGGAGATAGAGAGTCCTGAAGGAAGGAGAGTTGGGAAAAATATGCTGTTATTTGAAAACGTGATAATAATATAGCATATTTCCCTAAACCCTGTTCCTTCAGAACTCTCTATCTCCTCTGCTAACGGCCGTACAAAAAAAAGTTTCATACAAATTTTTTTGGAAATTGCGTGTAGAACAAAAAAGTGCTGATCTATTTTTATCCTAAAATCAAACCCTGAGGAGATATTGTGAAAAAACAGTTTTTTGGGGGTTGACCCCCTAAAAAATTTAACCTGAGATCTGTAGGGTGGTAACTTTTTAGGGTTATTCAGGGGACCACTCTCGACAATTTTCTGCAATGAAAACTTATTTGGTAGGCAAAAAAAAAAATTCCTAATTTGCCTCCACTGATTATTTATGTAGGTAATTCAATAAATAACATAAGATAGGTAGGTACTTATAACTACGAATCATGAAAAATAACTTAGGTAGGTACTCATCCTCTATAGGTAGGTACTTTGATATTAACGACGAAGATTCTATTCAAAACCCACCTGAAACAAAAAAATGTTCGTTAGTATACTAGCGGACTTCGCCCCGGTCCGCTCCGCGGCCCCAACCCTTGGTTCGCGCCCTCGGGCCTCGTTACGCTTGGAATGCTCGCTTTTGTTAATTGAATTAAAATATTTTTGTGAGTACTCTTACTCTAGTTCTTATACATTGAATTAGTAAAAATTGACTGATGAAATGTCCAGATTTAAATCAATGCAGAAAGCAATGAAAAAAACTACAGATTCAATTATATTAATATTTTCAATTTTGAATCAGTAATTTTTTTCCATTACGGATCACAATTGAAAATATTAATTGAAACTGTAGTTTTTAATTGATTTCTGCAGTGACTCAAATCTGGTTACATGTTTCACCAGTAAATTTTTACTGATTCGATTTTAGAGAGTATCCAGGTGAATTCAACCCCCCCCCCCCCATGTACCTCACCTTACTATTTTGAAATTTTAGAAAATTTTTCATTTAAAAAATCATTAACTGTCGTTGAACATCTTTTAGACCCTCTTGAAATAATTGTTCAATCCAAAACTAAAAAAATGAAAAATTTTTGATAGTTTTTTCTTTTTTGATCTAGTCTAACCGGGGCTTACATAGAATAAGTGGTCGGTCAGCATTTTATAGGGCATTCGCGCAGATATGCGGATTGCATACTCTATGCTGGGTGATTTGGTGCAGTTATCACGATTTTTTGATTTTTTCCAAATAATATCTAATCTAAAGAAGAAATTTTTCATCTTTTTCATAATACTTGACTTCATTTAAAGAGTATGAGTAAAGCTTTCGATTGGAATCTATAATTATAGGTACTTTTTGATTTCGTGCAGCTCAAAAATTTTGTAAATTCTGATGGAGAAAATATTGCAATTTTCAAAGTAATGATACCAATTGAAAACGTATTTCATCCTCTACAAATCAAGTTATTATTATGAAAATGATCCCATTTTTTTGGTTCAAGTTATTTAGAAAAAGTGAAAAAAATTGTAACCAAGCGCCAATACCTCAGAGCATTTTAATTGTAAGACCAGAGCATCACTCATAGAGTAAGATATGCAATCCGCACATATGCGCTCCTTCCAACGGGAAGGGTATCATATGACAAACCGGTTGCTGCAACGCCACGCCCACCACCCCACAACGTACTGGTCCTCGCGGCAACGTGAGACCTTCGTGAGACGCAGTACCCACACGTCGCCATTTACATGAATTTTTTGAGTAATTTTGGGTGATTCGGTCACTGGAATTTTCAATGATTTCTCGCCACCGGTCAATTTTTTCATAACGAATGCGGAACACACATATTAGTAATGAAATTTTGAAACTTTCCCTCGCTTACACCACACCTCTAGCTCGTTTAGTTTTCGAGTTATTTTAATCCAAAAATCATGGTCGGTTTTTCAAAAATAACTCAAAAACTAAAAAAGCTAGAGGGTTGGTGTAAGCGACGGAAATACGCTAAATTTCATGCCCTTCAATTTAAGACCACTCCCGAGTCTGTAGCTTTCATAGTTTTCGAGTAATTTTCAAAAAAGTGAAAAAAAATTGAAATTTTGATTTTTTGGGGCCCCAAATTTGAAAATTTTTTGAATCGAATGTTTGATGGCTCATCTACACGTCAGATGGGACATATTGAAAAAAAAATGAGCAAAATCGGTTCATTAGGAGAGGCTGGCCGATTGGACATAGGTTTCGCTGTTTTACAACCTCCAAACCTCTTTTAATATATATAGATTATTGCTTCATAAGACTGTTTTGTAATTTAATTGAGCTCAACCCACTGGGGATAGAAAAAGCTAAAAAAAATTGAAGAGTGGGAAAAATTGGAATAGGTCATGATTTTCATCAGTGCTCAAATTGAAGTTGAAATTATTACTGGAAAACTATTAGAATTTTTTATAAAAATAAATACATTTAAACGAAGTGATGGGCGAAAGGGAGGGGATATGAAAACTAAGAATTTGTGGTAATTTTAAAAAGTTTCCAAGGAGCCATTTACACATCATAAGTAAATATTTACATTGAAAATTTTTTTGGAATATTTTTGCATTATTTCTTGAAAATTAAACCCGAAAATATACCAAAAAAATAAATAAAATGAAAAAAGGAACTATATTTAAATTTTGAAAAGAACAATTTTAATTTCAATACAACTTTTTGAAAATAATTACAACTCGATAATTTGTTTGTTCAGTAATGAGAATCGTATCCAAAAATGAAAACAAAACTCGAAAAAATAAACAATTGAAAAACGTTGATAAAATCTAAAAGCATCTCAACAGTTCTTATTAAAATTTTATCGGAGAAACAAAACCCGGAATGTTCTAATCACATTGTGATTTTGCCATTCAACCGCATTCTCAATTTGTACCTACGCTATTTTTTTATCAACTGGAAGATCACGAGCATACGAAGATAACGAAAATCATCTAGCTATAAAAATACCGTCTTACTATGAAAATTTCAACAAAATAACTCAGCTCGCTAATCGGATTCGTCAGCTAGGCATTCGCCTAGTTGGTTTTCGTCGATTGAGCGTTGGTCAGACCTCCTTAGCTTGGATCACAGGAGTACGCCACCACTCCCGGTCAGACGACATGTTCAAGAATTTGTATATAAACAATTACGCCAGTTTCAAGATCTCTGGGTGAAATTTTTTTATTGATATTTAAAAAAATTGAAGTCATTAAGGTCAATCAGGCTAATTGTAAACAGGGGGTAATTGTGAACGAGGCATTTACCTTCTGCCAACAATCGGGAAACTAAGCCTAAAATACTTCAAACATTGTAAAATTAATTACAAAAAAGAAAAATTCACAATCCCAATTATTATATTGATAAAACTCGATTTTTAGTAAAATTGAGTATTAAAAAGGGGGTAATTGTGAACGAGGCAATACCTTTTGCCAATTATCAGGTATCTTGGCAGAAAACTTTTTCGAACATCGTCAATAAGTCACCGAAACAAAAAAAAATCACCGCCATGACGATTTGTATTGATGAAGTTCATTTTTAGTACCTCTGTTCACAATTACCCTATAATTGCCGGGTAATTGTGAACATAGCATGTTCAATTGTAAACACTGTATTACTCAAAACTAATTCATGAAAAAAATTTTTCAATTGCACGAAAAT
Organism: Pseudococcus viburni; assembly: GCA_033439095.1. Taxonomy (NCBI): domain Eukaryota; kingdom Metazoa; phylum Arthropoda; class Insecta; order Hemiptera; family Pseudococcidae; genus Pseudococcus; species Pseudococcus viburni. The sequence continues at coordinate 130,542 of JAVBJF010000161.1, forward strand.
GTAGCTTGAAATCTCTACTTTCAGACGCTTTATGTACTTTTGGAAAAAAAGTTTCTATAGGATCAAAATAATTCATAATAAATGAAAAAAGAAATGAAAATGCAAAAAGTGTTCACAATTAGCCTGATTGACCTTACTAGGGTTGTGATACGATATATCATAAATCAAAAAGTCGATTCAGCTTCCAACCGATGTTTTTTTAAATTTCTAATTAATAAAGACTAGGTACTTATATTTTGCATTTTCTTCAGAAAGTTGAGGAGGGGGGCAGCTAATAAGTTATTTTTGAATCTCAAAATGACTGGGAAGAAATACCCTTTTAATTCTGCCTTTGCCCTTTTCGATTTGGTCTCAGAATCTGACTATGGTCAAAACATTTTGATAAATTGAAAAAAAATCGAATTTAAAAAATGGATTTAATGTGGACGTCTTTACCGAAAAATACCATTGGAACCTAATTTCCATATTGACCCTATTTTTTCAAGGATTTTTCAAGGTTTCGTAAAAAATATAATTTTTTTCATGTTTTTTCAGTACGAAATTTTTCCCCTGAAATTATGTTAGAATGAATATCTTGACTCTTAAAAATCATTGGTGACAATTTTCCATCATCCATCCCCTCCGCATCTGAATTATTTTTCAAAATGAAGAAAAATGGAATATGTCTATAATAGCTACGTTTTTTCAAAAATTGAGAAAAATGTGAAAAATCGCCACCAGGAATTTTTATGGATTAAAATATTCATTATTAAATCATGATATGTATGAGAAATTTTTTCAATTTTTTTTTGATTTTTTATCCACTGATGTTTGAAAAAACATTAAAAATTGATGATATTTTTAAGTAGGTATCCTGAGAAAAAGGTGAAAATAAAAAATGGGCACCAATGATATTTTCGGATAAAAACATCTATTCTATAAGACGATTTTTTTTTTTAATTTTGTTGTTTCTAACTATTCAAATTTTCTGAACATAACCCCCTTTCACATTAACATTGGTCAGAATGACGAAAAAAATGAAGGAATTTCTTCAAAACTTTTCCCGTTAGATGGTACAAAAAATTCAAAGAAAAATTTAAACTGTTTTATCTCGAATCAAAAAAAGTATAAACTTTTTCCTCTCGGATATTCGGTTTGATAAATTTTAGAATTTTTCAAGAATTTTTCTGGCTGTTGAATTATTTGAATCTTTAAAAACTCATAAACCCCTATTCGATGAATAAGTGTACAAGTACATGATTCAATATTTTTCAGGAAGAACCAAAATGCTGTCCAACGAAACTTTGCTATAAAGTAAATCTTATTCCAGACGAAAAAATGGAGTTCATAATCACACAGACGACGTGAGTACAGTTACCTGGATCAAAATTTATGCATTGTGAATAAAAATGACTGCGATTTACTTGAACAAATAATTTTTTTCTCATAATTTTAATCAAAATTGCATGCAAAATGTCTTTTTTTCCTATTCAGGATTTTCCTTAGCGATTGTTTGAAAAAAAAATTGAAAACGTATTTTTACTTTTTTAGGTGTACTTGTGGACCTGAAGTGGGTGATAATTGCATGAATACGTTTAAAGATATAGAATATGCTATTAGCAAACTACATAGAGCCTATGATTTCGGACGGTCAACCAATCAAGTTCCCCCTGCTCCTGTGGATGTGACAACGGTAAATTTTAAAATATTCAAGGTTTCATTCTTTAAAATGATTTCAAAAAATGATGTTTTTTCATTAAATTTTACAAATTGACCTCGAGTACAAAATTTTGACTAAAAATAAGAAACGTTTTGATGAAAAATAGGCACCTATCTAAAGATTAATTTCAATGGAAATTTTTAAAATATGTACTTTGATGAATAAGTAATATGAATTTTTTGGACAGATTTTTCGAATTTTTCCTAGCGTTACATCATAATTTAAAATTAAACACTCAAAAATGTGTATTCCACGAATAAATGGTTTAATATTTTTCAGCAAGTACAACAGTGCTGCCCAACAAAACTTTGCACCAATATAGCCTATCAACCACATGGAGCCGGATTGGATTTGATTGTGGCATTGATACCTACGACGTAAGTACATTATAATGACTTGTGGATAGAAATGAAAATTTTTTAAAAACTGTATCGACTTTAATTTTTTACAGCTGCACTTGTTCATTACAACCGGGTATAAGCTGCTTGGACTCATTTGAGTTGATAGAACAGGCTTGCAGCACCTTCGTGGGTGCGAAATACATCATGGGATTCGAGTAAAGTTTAATTTTCGTGGTTAACTCGATTTATTTTGATGGTATTTTCCCTTTCTTCAAATTACGGTAATTTTTAACAGAAATTAAGAATATGTCGAATAATTTTAATGTAGAGATCGAATGAATAATTCATCCAAAAGTAGCAGAAGATCGTCGATTAAAGAATTAAGAAAAATTTATCATAAGATTAATTTTAAGAAAATATTTCAAATATTGAAAATAATTTGATTGCGAAAAAGGAACTCATTAGTCAAGATTACCCAATGTTTAGAATTTTTAATTAGTTTTATGGAAATATTGGATTCTTTAAAATCGATTAGATGTATTTATTATTAGTGGTTTCATATTTTTGTATAAGAAAAAAAGAATAAGGAGAGAAATATACCTAAGTAATTGATTTTTGATATATTTTCAATTTCGATTTCTACTAATTCGTAGGCGCTGATTTCGAATATGTGCTTAGTTTTTTCATCCGACCCCTTTGAACCCCCCTATCAGCCCCCTAATGAGGTCAAAATTCAAAAAAATGAAAAATAACGTGTTGTTTGTTAGGTTTTTGTGGGCGCTGAGTTTGAATATTTGCTTATTTTTGGGATTCGACCCTTTAGTGCCCCCCTAGCTCCCAATTTTGAAAAAACACATACAAAAAATGGAAATAGCATGTCTCATATCGATTTCTACTAATTCGAGGGTGCTGAGTTCGATTATCAACTTACTTTCTCCATCCGCCTCCTTCATTCCCCACACTTACTCCTAAATTACCAAAAAAAAAAATGAAAAAATGTGTTTTTTAAAAATTGAGGCTAGAGGGGCACTAAAGGGTCGAATCCCAAAAATAAGCAAATATTTGAACTCAGCACCCTCAAAAACCCAACAAACGACACGTCACACGTTATTTTTCATTTTTTTGGATTTTGACCTCATTAGGGGTCTGATGGGGGGGGGGAGTCAAAGGGATCGGGTGAAAAAACTAAGCACATATTCAAAATCAGCGCCTTCGAATTAGTAGAGTAGAAATCGATGTATCACTTTACTTTTTACATTTTTTTGAATTTTGACTAAAATTTAGGACCTCAGTGCTTCCCAGGGGTATTGAGATCCCATCTTGAAAAGTAATTAGTTGAAAAACACATAAAAAGTTCTCTTCATAGTAATTTTTTCAGATTTTAAAATGGGGCCCTTCATCTTTTATACTTATCATGAAAGTTGAGCTTCCATCACAAAAGCTCAACTTTGAACTTTTCAAAAAGTGATTATCAATTTTGAATCTCCTTTCAATTCTGTACAAAACCGCATGAACAGATTCATCTTAGACCTAACCAATCTCAAGATATGCTTCTTCAAAGTTAAGCCATTTCGCAAAAAATCGTAATTATACGAAAATTACAAGCCCCCCCTCGCCCCCTTGAAGGATTAGGATAGGAATGACGTTGATTCCTTCATTAGATCATCGAGGAGAAATCGTAAAAAAATTTTGAGCGAAATCGGAAGACCCAAGGTCAAAACCTGGTCACGTTCACATGGAATGAGCCAATTTTGAGATTTTTGAAATAGGTACCTGAAAAATCAATATTCACGAGGCTATTTTTATTATTTTTTTTGTTCCTTTCATTAATAATTCTACTTAGGTATGAGAATTTTTGTAAGTATCTCAGAAATAGTGTTAGAATTCTACATAATTACCTACCTAATCAATCTAATTTCAGATTGTAGTATCATGGTCAGAGGATAACCAATCGAGTTCATAAGGGACACCTTGTCCATACTCATGATCACACAATACATTTTTAGTCGAGAAAATTGGGTTTGAGTCAAAATTTTGGAGAAAGTAATGATTTCTTTAAAAAAAACTTATACTTTGAGAAGAAAAAAAATCACATTTTAAGTCAGAAAAATCGAGAAACCTGCAATCTGAGTCAAAAATTTTCTATTTTTTGCCCCATCCAATAATGCCAAATGCCAACTTCGTCTCGTTCTTGATAAAAAGCTAAAATTTTCCAGCCATTTCATTCAATGTACCCCCCGATGACTTCAAATAATATAAATTCCAAGGTTTAGAACTCGCTGAGAATATCATACCCTCCCCCATTTACAATAGCTACGTTTTTAGCTATACCTATATTTTTATCTGCCTAGTAGGTAATTACCTATAAAAAAATGATATGAAATTTAAACTCGACGCGACGTTACGAAATCCTTTGAAGCGATAATTTTTTACAATTATTAATACGAGTACCTAATCCTAATTACCCGGAAAGGCCTTTAGGTTACCAAAAAAACAGTTCCTTGTTTTCTAAGAAGTACCTACGTATATCACTACTTATTTAAATTTTCATCATCGATTATTTTTTAGTCCATTAAATAAACTGGAGTACAAAACTTGTTCGTGATCATTTTCTACGTTACGAATCTACGATTTTTACTTTTCAAATTTTTAAATCGACATAGGTAGTACCTGAAGACAAAAATTATTTTTTTCAAGCGAAACAAGATGCAAAGAAAGGTTGCCTTTTTCGGTTTTAAAATGGACATGTTCAATGTGTTCATCGTATTTAGCATCGCCTTGGTTTTATGCCTGTCAATAATTCAAGCTGTACCGGCCGCCGATCCAGATGTAAAAACGGTAAAATTCAAAAAATTATCTACTTTGTATTTTTTAATACGTGATTTTAAAAAATGATGAATTTTGAATGTATTTTTAATTTTTACTTCGGGTACGAAGTTTTAATTGAGAATTATGTTTGTAAAAATTTATTAATAACACAAGTCAATAAAAAAAAGTTCTGTGTTTCAGTTCTCATGGCCAAATTCTGATTCTATACTATAGACATCAAAATACACCAATATGCTCATTCGCGGCTCCCAAAGTTTGCTTGGGGGGATGGGGGGGCCAAAAATGTGATTTTTCAAAAACAATACACACAAATTTGAGAAAAATTTGAAAAAAAATTTTTTTGATCCACCCTTATGGAAAATTTTACTATGAATCGAATGCCGCAAACCGCAGACCTATATCTCTTTTAGAAAAAAAGTTAGGGTTAAAATTTTCCTAAATTACCTAGGTATGTGAAAAAATCACATTTTTTTCGCCTTGCTCACCAAAAAGTGGAATTTCTGAGAAATCTAAGCATTCTACGACCATAATGATCATTGATCATGAACAAAGTTGTAGAGAATTAAATTTCCTATCGGATAAGTGCATTCAGATTTTTCCGTGAGTCATAGTTTTCAAGATATTCTCAAGTAAAGTTGAACATTAGTTGAGGCAATTGAGAAAAAAAGAGAAATGAAGCAAGTTACAACGAAAAATTGCTTCATTTCTCTTTTTTTCTCAATTGCCTCAACTAATGTTCAACTTTACTCGAGAATATCTCAAAAACTATACCTCACAGAAAAATCTTAATGCACTTATCCGATAGAAAATTTAATTTTCTACAACTTTTGTCATGGTCATTATGGTCATAGAACTCTTAGATTTCTCAGAAATCTCACTTTTCGGTGAGCAAGGCGAAAAAAATTAGATTTTTTCACATAATTTAGAAAAGTTTTAACCGTAACTTTTTTTCTAAAAAAGATAGAGGTCTGCGGTTTGCGGCATTCGATTCAGCGTGAAATTTTCTATAAGATTAGACCAAAAAATTTTTTTCCAAATTTTTCCAAATATTTCTCAAATCCGTGTGTATTGTTCTTGAAAAATTACATTTTTGGCCTTCCCCCCCCCCCCCCAGCAAACTTTGGACAAAAAAATTATTTTTCCCTTCATTAGATACATAAAAGCAACCCAAATTTTGCAATCGGAACCCAAACACAAAAATCGTGCTGACTTGTGTAATCTACATAAATGAGGGGCTTAGTTCCAAAACTCACTTTTGCCAAAAAAAATCGATGTCGTTTTTTTTGCAGATTTCGATTCAGTATGAAAAACTGAACCAGAATCCGCAAAAAAAACGACATCGATTTTTTTTGGCAAAAGTGAGTTTTGGAACTAAGCCCCTCAAATAACCTCTTCCCTTCATCCCTTCAGCATTTTATTACCTAGACTGAAATGACGAAAATGAGTATTTTTTGGGTGGAAAAATTCCGTATTGAGGATAACTTTTGATTCTACTGAAAATTTGTAGGAAATACTCAAAATTAGGTACCTACTTACGTGAATTTTTTCCTGTTTTTTACTCCGTTGATGAGGAGAAATTGATACCGGGTGCTCGATTAATTCTGGCTCCCCCCGATACTTTTTAGGTCAAAAATCGTAAGTTGGCTACACTTCGTTCGATTTGTTTAATTCAAAGAAGTATTGCCAACTTACGATTTTTGACATAAAAAGTATCGGGGTGAGCCATAATTAATCGAGCACCCGGTAAAATAAAATAAAAAAACCTTACGCAGTCGCGTAAGGTAACCGACTTTTCGGTTTTCACATACAACGTAATGTAAGTTTATTAGCATCGAAGGATGATTCAACTCGAAAAATTAAGGCCAAATTTGAAAGAGTTTAATCAAAGACAAAATTGTACCTTTTATATTCAAATTTCTCACATTTTCACCTTTTTTATTCATTTATTCAAATTTCTCAAAGTTCAAAGTTCAATATCTCGAAAACGGCCGAATGGATTTCCGAGATATCTTACTTTGAACTTCGAGAAATTTGAATGAATGATGTACACTTTTGTCTTTGATTAAACTCGAAAGCGGCGAACTTTCAGAAGAAAACACATATCACAAAAATTGTAGAGGAAAGATTGAAATTTTGAGATTTTCAAACCGATTTGAAATCCATTCAGCCGTTCTCGAGATATTGAACTTTGAACTTTGAGAAATTTGAATAAATGAATAAAAAAGGTGAAAATGTGAGAAATTTGAATATAAAAGGTACAATTTTGTCCTCGATTAAACTCGAAAGCTGTGAACTTTCAGAAGAAAACATAAGTATATCACAAAAATTGTAGAGGAAGGATCGAAATTTTGAAATTTTGAATCCGATTGAAAATCCATTCAGTCGTTTTCGAAATATCTAACTTTGAACTTTGAGAAATTTGAATAAATGAATAAAAAAAAATTTGTGAAATTTTAATGAAAAAGGTACACTTTTGTCTTTGATTAAACACGAAAGCTGTGAACTTTCATAAGGGGACAAATATTACAAAAATCGTAGAGGAAGGATCGAAATTTTGAGCAATTTTTGTGATATGTGTTTTCTTCTGAAAGTTCGCCGCTTTCGAGTTTAATCAAAGACAAAAGTGTACATCATTCATTCAAATTTCTCAAAGTTCAAAGTAAGATATCTCGAAAACGGCTGAATGGATTTTTAATCGGTTTGAAAATCTCAAAATTTCGATCCTTCCTCTACAATTTTTGTGATATGTGTTTTCTTCTGAAAGTTCACAGCTTTCGAGTTTAATCGAGGACAAAATTGTACCTTTTCCATTCAAATGTCTCATATTTTCACCTTTTTTATTCATTTATTCAAATTTCTCAAACTTCAAAGTTCAATATCTCGAAAATGGTTGAATGGATTTCAAATCGGTTTTAAAATTTGAAAAGTTCAAGCTTTCCTCTACAATTTTTGTGATATGTGTCCTCTTCTGAAAGTTCGCAGCTTTCGAGTTTATTCAAGGACAAAGTGTACATTTTTCAGTCAAATTTCTCAAAGTTCAAAGTTAGATATCTCGAAAACGACTGAATGGATTTTAAATCGGTTTGAAAATCTCAAAATTTCGATTCTTCCTCTACAACTTTTGTGATATGTGTTTTCTTCTGAAAGTTGGCCGCTTTCGAGTTTAATCAAAGACAAAAGTGTACATCATTCATTCAAATTTCTCAAAGTTCAAAGTAAGATATCTCGAAAACGGCTGAATGGATTTTAAATCGGTTTGAAAATCTCAAAATTTCGATCCTTCCTCTACAATTTTTGTGATATGTGTTTTCTTCTGAAAGTTCACAGCTTTCGAGTTTAATCGAGGACAAAATTGTACCTTTTCCATTCAAATGTCTCACATTTTCACCGTTTTTATTCATTTATTCAAATTTCTCAAACTTCAAAGGTCAATATCTCGAAAACGGTTGAATGGATTTCAAATCGGTTTGAAAATCTGAAAATTTCAAGCTTTCCTCTACAATTTTTGTGATATGTGTCCTCTTCTGAAAGTTCGCAGCTTTCGAGTTTATTCAAGGACAAAGTGTACATTTTTCAGTCAAATTTCTCAAAGTTCAAAGTTCAATATCTCGACAACGGCTGAATGGATTTCAAATCGGTTTGAAAATCTCAAAATTTCAATCCTTCCTCTACAATTTTTGTGATATGTGTTTTCTTCTGAAAGTTCACCACTTTCGAGATTACTCCAAGACAAAAGTGTACATAAACGTATATATATATATATATATATATGGACCAACATATCCTCGACGTCACCATTTATAAACAGTACCTTTTCGTCACCACGTTTAGATATGCTTCTGTTGATTTCTACACGTGGTATTTAAAACCAGCATAGTTTTTATAGTGTTTATACGTCTTTGCCTCCCTCAAGTCAAATGATTAAGCAGGTGGCGCGACATGATAAAGACTTTTATTACAATGGACTTTAAAATCTGTATATTGTAGGTATATACATAGCCTCCACGTCACCACAAAAAAAAGATCGCGATCTCATGTGCATGGTGAAAAAAGCAGTTTTAGGCGAGTATACACAGGGGGACGTCTGCGTAACCACCAGACGCCTCTGTCACCTTCATTTTGGGTTAAAAAGAGTTGTTTTAACTTGATATACACAGGGAAACGCCTACGTCACCGGCAAAACGCCTTCGTCACCGATTTCGGTGACGGAAAGGATACTTGCCTATATAAACGGTGACGAAGAGGTACTGTTGGCATATATATATATATAAGGAAACCTCGTTTTTTCTCACACGTCCTATCGTGTTCAGAAGGTCCTAAAACGTGAAGAAAAGTTGGTCCCGACGTCCATTTCAACCATGATGAACAATTTAGTACTCGACTTTTCCATAAATGGAAAAGTCGGTAAAATGCTACGTATACCTACTAATTTGAAAACAAAAAAATATACCCTACCTAGAGATCATTTTTTAAATATTTTGGTGAGGTTTTTTGGGTAAATATTCAATGAATACCTACAACCATAGTTTAAAATCTTTTAGGAAGAAAAATGCTGTGAAAGGAAATTTTGCATGAACATAACCAAAATTCCAACTACAGGCGAAATACGAGTTGCCGTCAGACCTACGACGTAAGTACATATATACGGCTATCAATATTAAGTAATGTGAACCAAAATGAATAGGATCTATCTACTTACGTAGATGAGAAATTTTCTCCAGTTAAGCTGTAGTCCTCTCCAGGGCCAATTTTGATAATTTCAAGTTTTTACGTACCTTCCTACATTATTATTTCATCGAGATCACATGCGAAAAATTCTCAATTTCTTGTGTATGCGAATTTCGCCATTTAAGATTTTTAGAAAAAATTTGCGTTCTTTTTTCTTTAGGGTAAAAACCTTAGATCATGGATATGTTAAAATAAACTTTAAAAATGAGATAATGCTTCTAAAACTTTTTTTAAATGTCAATGCAGTGAAAAAACTCATAATTTTAAAATTTTTACGTTCTTTAATTTAAGCAAGCAGTGTTGCCAGTAATAAAATTTAAACATCGAATTCATAGCTTTTTAAAAATAATATTTGGCAACATGAAATATTTCTCTTTTCAAAAATTTACCCCTAGGCCTAACTAAGACGTATATCTATCCATGTCCAAAACAATTAAAAATGAATTTTTCATTTCTTTAGATGTGGATGTGAAAAAGCACCGGGCGTACGTTGCGCGTTTACAAAGGATGAGATGGGAAACCTTATGTGGTACTTCACAAATCATCGTAATCTTTTTTTTCGTTAAATTATACTTATTCTACCGCCCAAAAAAAAACGTTTCACAATTTGGGATTTACCTAGTTGTTAATTACAAAATGATACAAAATTTAATTTGAAAAAATCTAAACATTTCATGACAAATTTTAACAAAATGTTGCAGCCAAAAACCAGAAAAAAATTCCATCAATTCGAAAAACTATAGCAATCGACGCGTTAGATTTGATTTTTTCCAATGAACGAGTTACAGGTATCAGATTGCAACCATTTGTAGTAAAATGCAACCCATATTTTGGCACAAAAGTATAACATTTTGTTATTTGGGACCTTGAAAAAATTTTCACAACGGGAATTGAGATTGATACCTCTGTAAATGTGGTTTCACCCTCGAAATCAGATGTATTTATTTTGATGATATTTTTCTATTCTTCAAATCAAGGCACTTCATCACAAAAGTTGTACTAATGTGATATAAAATTGAAGAAGTAGTTTTAGGTTGGTTTAAAAGTGGAATGAGAGCTCAATTCAGCAGGTGTTAGTGTTTAATTACAATGAGTAGATCATGGAAGAAAGAATGGAAGAAAATTATCATGTTTGATTTCAGCAACATTTTGTAAAAAATTATGAAATAATTTGATGACGAAAAAGAGTCTCATTAGACAAGATTAGTTTCCTGATCATTAGAATATGTAGGTACCCATAATTACTTATACTTATTATTATTTTATTTATTTTTTAAAAAAAAGTTAAATGACTTTTTGAAAATCGAAGAAACTTGTGTTATTTGTTATTTGATAGTTGCATCAGAAAAAAAAAGAGAGAAATAAAAAATATTAATTATTGATATATTTTTTTTTTCTTTTTTACTAAAAAGTATAATTATAGGTGCCTGTTTTTTCAAAAATACTGAATTAGATCCGAATATGTCAGAGATGTGGGAAAGGTGATAGGAAGAATAATTATTTCAGCAAATTCCATATTCTTTACTTGAAAGAAATGAATATTAATTACAGTTTTCATTTTTGAATTTTCCTATTTTGAGTTTTACGAAAAATTCAAACCGCTCTCTCAAACACCTCAAAGTTGAGCTGTTTTTTTCTATCGTCAAAAATAAATTTAGATAACACTTTTTGAAAAATTATCGTAGAAATGATACCAATTATGTTACAAAATTTTTCTAAAATTTAATTCGTTCATCAAATAGCTAGAAAAGTAAACCAAAAAATTCTTGACCATAAAAATAAATTTAGCTCCAGTACTCTTTATGGTTGGTGGCTTGAATTTTTTTTTCTTGGCCCCTCTCTCGAAATAAACCACTTCACTAATTTTCATCAAAATCCTCATTATTTTTTTTTTCACATAGGTACTTACTTTATTCATTAATTTGGGAATGTTTCTGACATTTGAACTCAACGTAACTATTAAATTGTCTCAAACGATTAATTTTCATAATTGTTATCATCGAATTAAAAGCCGTATTAATTACTTTTTCTAAGTACAAGGCTTATAGATTATCAATAAACACTTCCTTATTTCTTTTCGCTATCACTTCTTCTTCAAATTTTCATCATCGTGTAATTTTAATCTAGGAAATAGCAGACTGGAGTATATTATTATAAAAATTCATCGAGTATTATCCGTCTTGAAGTGGTATCGGTTACACGAGTTTTACTTTTCGAATTTTCTAAGTGATACATACTTGTATTTGAAGTCAAGAAATATTCTTCTCGAGAGAAAAAAATGCCAGGAAAAAAAGTAGTGTTTTTTGGTTTCCAAATGGACAAGTTCAATATGGTTATTGCACTCAGCATCGCTTTGTTGATCTGCACATCAATTATTCAAGCTGCACCAGTCGCCGATCCCGATCCAAAAACGGTAAGTTTCAAAATATTTTTCAACCTTTTATTTTTTTTACAAATTTAAAAAATCATTTCGACTTCGAGCACGAAATTTTGAATGCCTGAATGTGAATATTTAATCAACACATCTATCTAATCAAATTCTAAAATTTTTTTTAAATTTCATTTTTACTAAAAAAAAAAATGGCAATAAGTAAGGTATGTGTTGGTTAAATAGCTGACCATATTTTCTGGTACAGAAATTAACGCAAATTTTTTTTACTTCAATTCATTTTCTATGTTTAAACCATTTTCAAGGAATTAAAGGACTTCTCGAAACTCGAATTAGTGTTTACAGATCAAGTGTTTCGATATGATGGGGAAAAAATTCTAAACATGTAATCACTAAAATTCAACCTGAAAAGAAAGAGGTATTGGGGAAATTTTAAATCAACGAGATTTTTTCTAGAGGAGAGTACGAAAGAAATTTGAAAAATACGTAACAAAAATTCAGCTCTGAAGGGGATATACTTACTGGAGGAATTTGAATTTACTAAAATTCAGTTCTGAAGGAAGGTATGGGAGAAAATGTAGATCAAGTGCCTATCAAAATTCAGCTCTGGAGATGGAGTACCTATAGGAGAAAATTGAAATTTTTGAAATTCTGATCTGAGGTGGTTACAGGAAAATTTAGCTTTAGAGGGAGTTCCGGGAGAAAATTTAAATTTCTAAAATTCTGCACTAAAGAAAGTTTCGAAAGAAATTTTTAATTAGGTACTAAAATTTTGCTTTGAACAATGGTACAGGAAACGTTTGAGAATGCATCAAAATTCAGCTCTGGAGGAGAGGAGATACGAAAGAAAATTGAAATTACCAAAATTTTGCTCTGAAGTGGGGTACAGGGCAATTGAAGATAGCATCTGTAGAGCGGCCTAAATGCAAAATTGTGATTTTTGAGTTAGCGATGCCATTTGATGGTCGAGAACATACAAGTACTACAAAAGGGTATAAAAACACTTTCAACCAAGCACCATTAAAACAGCTGGTATCCGTCACTGAAAATGACTATTCCAAGTCTAGTACCTATCTGCAAACTGACCCTAAATTTTACATTCCTGGAATTTGCGACGTCGTGTGCTACTGTTAATAGAAATTTTACGTTACCTATTGTGAATCTCGTACCTGTAATTATTTGTGCTTCTTCATCATTTCATACAATGGTACATATTGATTTATTGCATTATAATGAGTGAATGAAGTACTTCGATTCAAAATAATTTTTTTTACAGATTTTTTTATTCGATATTCGGTAGTGGTGTTAATATACCTAACAATACAAGAAAAAAAAAATCAATTTTGTTTGAAAACTTATCTCAAAAGTGATGAAACGTATTTTTCATACCTGCAAACTGACCTAACTGTAACATTTTTGTTTTTTAGAGTGCTGTAGCAACAATGATTTTCTGTTTTTCAAAAAAAAATTATACTTATCACCAGGTGAGTGAAGGTTGACCCTTTCCATTTCCCGAAACAGATTTCTAATATCTAACTTCCCCTTCATGGGACAGCTGTTTCTTATTTTTCTCGAAATCAACTTTTTGTACTCGGTTGCGTTGGAGGTCCTATCTTCAATTTACCTAATTCAGTCTGGAAAAAATTAGAAGAGAATTTACAAAAAATCAACCTGAAAGGGGCACAGGAGAAATTTAAAATAGATACCCCGAAAATTGAAATTATCGAAGATTTGCTCTGGAGGGGAGGGGGTGCAAGAAAAATTCAAAAAATTCGAAATTCAAAATTACCAAAATTCAGTGTGAAAAGTAATACAAAAGAAATGTGAAATTATCCAAATGAAGCTTTAAGAATAATACGAGAGAAATTTCAAATCAATGATATTTAATGACCACATGATTCAATATTTTCCAGGAAGGACAAATTTGCTGCACGACCAAAAAATGCGCTAGGCTAGTCACCAATGAAACAACTGGTGATTTAGATATGTGGATCAGAGATACGAGGTGAGTACTGAATACAATTGGACAGTAGGTAATTCTGTGAATTGAAAAAAAAAAATAGATCTACGTATTGAATAACACTCTCTCTTATCGTTAGATAGTTTTTATCGAAATTGCACTCTTACGAACCAATTTCATCGAATTATTTTTTTCAAACGACTGAAAATGGATTTTTATTGTTTTTTAGATGCGCTTGTAAAACTGCATCCGGCGAGTATTGCATCACAACAGGTATGGAAATAGCAGACTCTATAAACATGTATGGTGCGCTGAAATCCCATTCAGTGTGAAGTTTCACTATTGTAATCAATTGCATTTATTTTTTCGTATTCTCCTATCCTTCGAGTTAGAGAAATTTTTTACAAAATTTTTGAACGTGAAATTACATTTATGTAGTAAGTAATTGATTCGGTTTAAAATGGCAAATTTTTAGAATAATTATAAGTCTTTCACTTATTAAAATAGAAAAATAATTTGGTTACGAAAAAAAAAACAAGTTGGTAAAACAATTTTTGTTACTAAATAAGTATATCGTTTGAATTTATAATAAGAAAACAAAAAAATAAAGGAAATAGAATAATTTCTTTAAATTTTCTTACGTCTTTATTCATTTTTTCATGTTAATAGGTAAATAAATGTAATGCATGGGTATTCGAAATCCAAGTGGTAGGTAAGCACCTACTCAGTTCAAAATTGAAAAATTCAAGAGAGAATAGAACAGTGAAATTCGTCTCATGTAAAAATTTAAACTACAGACTTCTGTTTGTGAATAACTTCAATATAATTATCAAATCGACGATAAATTTAGAATACCAACAACATCCCAAACAAAAGAATTTTCTGGTTCATTAAAAGCGAAAACATTTTTGCAGTGGAATTCAAAACCTATCTACCAAATTTTATTTGCTGAATTAGAAAACAGAAGAATGAAATTATTAAAATTAATGAAATTCATTTCTGGATGGAGATACAGGTGAATTAGGTCTGCAATGAAATGAAGGAAAAATTTTGAAACCCCAAAAATAAGTTTTGGCGGGAGTGCAGTTGATCGATCGAAAAAAATTGGTTCAATTTTGAAATAGGTATTTGAAGAAGCGGTTTGAATTTGATAAAAATTAAGAAAGGTTCAATTTCACCTTCTGAAAATTTTCAACCTATTTATAAAGAGCTGTAGATTAATGGGTCAGGGAAGTGTAGAAAATTGATTTGCACTTTTTCAGGGGTACCAAGGCAACACAAAAGTGGCACTATTCAAACGTGTTCATCAAAAAAACTATATTTGTTAAAAAAAATAATAATAACAATTTGAGAACCCCAAACTTCTTTCTTCTTGAGGCTTGAGAGCTGACATTATTTTTGTTGGAAGGTCTCTCCCTTCCTCAATATGTATTATTTATGAAGCTGAAAAAATCTAAAATTTGAACCGAACGTTACGAAATTGATGCATGCAATTAATTTGTATAATAATTGAAATCAAATAACTAAGCTTAATTATCTATCTTGGTACAAAGCTTTATAGGTTACCGATAAACAGTTGCTTGCTTCTTTATGCTATCACTACCTCTTTGAATGTTTATCATTACCTAATTTTAATCGATCTACGTAGGTATAAAATAGCAGACTGGAGTGAAAGGTTACACGAATTTAATATTAAGTACCTAAACCTATATTCACATCTACTTTTACACTGAAGTGGTTTTGATATTCTCAAGAAAAAAGTGTATTTTTCGGTTTCCAAATGGAAATGTTTAAAATGTTTGTCGCCTTCGGTATTGCCTTGTTTTTCTGCGTATCAACCATTCAGACTGCACCTACCCATGAACCGGATGTGAAAACGGTAAATTTTAAATGTGTATTTTTTTATTTTTGTTATCTTTAAACTATGAGTTTTCAAATAAATTTTGCAAATTGACCTCGAGCCACCTCGAGCACAAAATTTAACACTACTACCAATTATTAGGTAATATCAATGTTTTATCTGACTCCAAAAAAAGAGAAAAAAATTTCAGAAAAAAATGGCAATATGTTTTTGTTAAATTTTTAACTAGGTACCTATAATTTTTGGTACCTACGGAATTTCATGAACATATTCACTTCTATTCATTTTATATGTTTTCGACGTTTCTTTGGGATAAAACGAATCATTACGGTAAGTTTCATTTTTATTGTGTTTACTAGCAGTGATAATTTCGTACCTTTTTTGAAAATTGAAGAGGGGTTACCTAGAAAGTTGTGGGTAGGCCTGAAAAGACGTGGAAAAAATTCAACCCCTGATTCCACATTTATTCCTTTCCACCAGACCTTAAAACTCGATCAAAAAATTTTGAAAAAATAAAAAAAAATGTTTTAATGTGGATGTTTTTTCCTTAAAAATACCATAATAGCACCTATTTTTCATCTTCACCCAATTTTTCAAGGGGCCTTAAAAAATACCACTTTTTTATGTTCCTTTTTATAAAAACAAAAATATATAGGTATTTCATAAAAAATTATGAAATGATGTTTGCATGAATAGGTGTTTTAACGCACAAAAATCATCAAAACGATATTCCAGCATCATCCTCAATCTTGAAAATTTTTTCAAAATGAAGAAAAAATGCAGTATAACTGTAAGTAATTTTACATATTATTTTTTTATAAATTGGAATAAACGCCGGAAAATCGTCGTCGATAGTCTACAGTCCAACCTGCAAAAAGAGCTCTAGAAATCGAATTCAGCTTGCTTTTTTGCGGGACAAAAAAATCAGTTGGCTTTTTATATATATGGGTCCCATAGTCCCGAAAAAGTGAATTTTGGATTTTTACCCTTGCACAATAGGGAGCTGGAGCTTAAAAACCCCCGTTTTTTCTCATTTTTAAAATTTGGCCGGGGATAAAAAATTTTTTCACAGACTAGTAGCGGACACTTCCCTGACTCCGAATATATATCTACTTCCTTGGGCAACGTGCACAATGGGGTGCCAGCCCCCTTAATGTGTGATTTTTTGCGAAATTTGGCCATTTTTGGCTCAATAATGGCTCCATAGGCGTCATATGGTCTGCGGGACAAAAAAAAACTATCTCAACACATACATGGGTTCATTCCATACTCATTAAGCCAAAGTTTATGGAAAATGGTCGGCACAATAGGGTGTTGTGAATTTTTGAAGTTGAGAAAACGCATAATTTTCGACCCCTTTTGTTAAAACTGAATTACCGAAAAAATTTCGGAAACTGGGGTAGCGACCTATCAAAATGGGTTAAAATTTCACGAGCAGTACAAAGATATTAGTGAAAATGTAATTTGAGCATTTTTGAATATTTTTGAGCAATTTTGAGCCCATATATTGGGTCAGTTTTCAAGTATTTTCCAAAAATTTACGTATGACCTATGAAATTGGGATAAAATTTCACCAAAAGCTTGAAAATGTTGACCAACATTTTTTTTGAGTATTTTTTGAAAATTTTGAGCATTGGCCAATTTTTGAGTAAGTAGGTAGGTATTTTTAAACAATTGACGTGTGACCTATCAAAATGGGGTAAAATTTTACGAGCAACACAAAGATATTAGTTAAAATGTAATTTGAACATTTTTGAGCCATTTTGAGTCCAAAATCTGGATAATTTCAGTTTTGAGAATTTTGAGCACAGGTCAATTTATGAGTATTTTCAAATAATTAGCATGTGACCTATCAAAATGGGTTAAAATTACACGAGCAGTACAAACATAAATTAAAATGCCATTTTTGCATATTTGAGCGATCTTGTGCTCAAAATCAAGTTAATTTTAAACTCATGAAAATGAAGTAGAATTTTACCAAAAACTTCATTTTCGAAGATGATTGAGTTCTTTGTTTTTTTGTTGTTATTTCTGTTTATTCTGTATAATTTCAGTTTTATTCTCAAAAATGCTCAGAAAAAATTTACGTTTATTCTTGAATTTTTGCAATTTCTATCTCTTTTATGGTATACAATTTCCTAAAAATATTTACAACCACTCGTGTGTTCAAAATTTACAAAAAAAAAAGTTGAACAACAATTCAGATTGAAAATTTTTGAATTTTTGACGAAATTCTTCACCATTCCTGAAGGTTAATACCAATTTTTTTAAATATGTACTCAAAAATTTTAGGTACAGCGTTCAAAATTTTTAAAGTTGCTCAAAAAAATTTTGATTGACGTATTTGAATTTTTGGGGAAATTTTACCTCATTTTGATAGGTTACATGTTAATTATTTGAAAATACTCATAAATTGACCTGTGCTCAAAATTCTCAAAACTGAAATTATCCAGATTTTGGACTCAAAATGGCTCAAAAATGTTCAAATTACATTTTAACTAATATCTTTGTGTTGCTCGTAAAATTTTACCCCATTTTGATAGGTCACACGTCAATTGTTTAAAAATACCTACCTACTTACTCAAAAATTGGCCAATGCTCAAAATTTTCAAAAAATACTCAAAAAAAATGTTGGTCAACATTTTCAAGCTTTTGGTGAAATTTTATCCCAATTTCATAGGTCATACGTAAATTTTTGGAAAATACTTGAAAACTGACCCAATATATGGGCTCAAAATTGCTCAAAAATATTCAAAAATGCTCAAATTACATTTTCACTAATATCTTTGTACTGCTCGTGAAATTTTAACCCATTTTGATAGGTCGCTACCCCAGTTTCCGAAATTTTTTCGGTAATTCAGTTTTAACAAAAGGGGTCGAAAATTATGCGTTTTCTCAACTTCAAAAATTCACAACACCCTATTGTGCCGACCATTTTCCATAAACTTTGGCTTAATGAGTATGGAATGAACCCATGTATGTGTTGAGATAGTTTTTTTTTGTCCCGCAGACCATATGACGCCTATGGAGCCATTATTGAGCCAAAAATGGCCAAATTTCGCAAAAAATCACACATTAAGGGGGCTGGCACCCCATTGTGCACGTTGCCCAAGGAAGTAGATATATATTCGGAGTCAGGGAAGTGTCCGCTACTAGTCTGTGAAAAAATTTTTTATCCCCGGCCAAATTTTAAAAATGAGAAAAAACGGGGGTTTTTAAGCTCCAGCCCCCTATTGTGCAAGGGTAAAAATCCAAAATTCACTTTTTCGGGACTATGGGACCCATATATATAAAAAGCCAACTGATTTTTTTGTCCCGCAAAAAAGCACGCTCAATGAACACTTTTTGCCAGTTGGACTGTAGACTACGATGTTTCTTATGAATTAAAATATTCATACCAACTGCATTTCAGAATTCCTCCCCCCCCCCCATTTTTTTACCAAATACTGAATATTGAAAAAACATAAGAACACAGATATTTTTTAAAGACCCATGAAAAAAAAAGTTAGGTAAGATATGATAAAAAATGGGCATCGATGTACTTATACTTTTAGGTATAAATATTCATAGGTACTAAAATCAGTATTTAAAATATTTTCTGAACACAGTTAGATTTTATGACCTGGTAAAGAGGAATAATTGTAGAATCAGGAGGGAGGGGGAATTTCCACCACGTAATTTTTGGTATAGGCACAACTTCCTAGCTATACCTCTCTTCAAGACTGCAAAACGATAATTATTTGATTATCTCTTGTGTTTACTTCTCAATCATATAATCTGACTCTGAGCATTCGAATGAGGAGGAAAATTTCCACATAAATACCTATATGAATATCTGAGTACATGATTATGAATATGATATGTATATCTATCTATTTTTCAGGAAGGAAAAAACTGTTGCCCAACAAAAAAATGTGCTAGAATACTTCCTAATCTAAGGACAGGTGAATTAGAAATGTGGATAAAAGAAACAAAGTAAGTAAAAAATATCTGAATTGAATACCTACAGGGTGTTCCATCAGCTTCCACGAATTGTCTGCCAAAAGTATTTTTTTGGATATAATCGGGTACCACTAAAAAAAACTTGAGATGAACATGTTGTCTATTTTGAAAATTGAAGGGGCAAATTATGTTTTTTAAAAAATCACGTGAATTTTTTTCAACCATGGGAATGGATAGTACTTTGAAAACTGAGCAAATTTTCACTTCACTATTTTTTGCCTATCTTTAAAATTGAAGGGGCTGCAAAAAAATTGAACAAGAAAAATTCTCAAAAAATTGACTGATCAAGGGAATGGATAGTACGTTGAAAACTGAAGAAATTTTGTTCTGTAGACTTTTTGTCTAATATCAAAAAAAAGGAGGTTAAAGGTCATTAAAAATTGAAAAAATTTGAAAATTTTTTGAAGCCCATTTCTTTTGAGTGACCCGTAGCCCCTTAATTTTCGATGTTGGGCAAAAAGTTTACAAAACAAAATTTCTTCAGTTTTCAACGCACTATCCATTCCCTTGATCAGTTGATTTTTTGAGAATTTTTCTTGAACAATTTTTTTTGTAGACCCTTAAATTTTAAAAATAGGCAAAAAGTCATAAAGTGAAAATTTGTTCAGTTTTCAAAGTACTACCCTTTCCATGGTTGAAATAATTATTGGCGTGATTTTTTTAGAAGCAGCATTTGCCCCTTCAATTTTCAAAATAGGCAACATGTTCATCTCGAGTTTTTTCAGTGGTACCCGGTTATATCCAAAAAAATATGTATGGCAGACGATTCATAGAGCATCCTGTATTGTGGATTGAAATGAATTGGATCTATCAATTTGAATAATTTTTCTTATCATCTTCTTAGGTTTCATTGTGATTGCTTTAAAAAAAGGACTGAAAATGTATTTTTAATATTTTTCAGTTGCACTTGCGGAAATGAATCAGACGAATTTTGCATTAAAAGAAATACAGAGATAACAGACGCTTTGAAGCAATATGTTTCGGTAGTAAAATATTTTAGAAAATAAAATATCGCTTCTGTAACGAACAGTATTTATTTTTATGTAATTTTTCATTTTTTCAATCAAGAAAGTTCTTCACAAAAGTTACGATTACGAATATGAAATTAAATCGATGTAGCAATATTAATTGATTTGGTTTAAAAATAGAATGAAAAGTCGTCTAGCTGGCGTGTAACATTTGCCCACGCCGGTCGAACAAAGAATTGAATTGTCACATTGATTCAGTTCAAAGAAATACCTACTTTATTAAAAATAAATAATGATTTGGTTTCGAAAATTCGAAATAGAAACTCATTGGATAAAATTATCCTTCAGAATTATTTTCTTAGTAAGTAGGTACTAGGTAGGTACGTACCTAACTAGTTTTTTTTTCTAATATAAGGTAGGTATACCTATTCATCATTTTATTTGTACTTGAATTTATTAAAATAAAAAATAAAAAAAGGAACGATATAAAATAAATTCTCGATATTTATTTATTTATTCATTTTGTTAAACAGCATTTTTTGTAGATGAATAATTGATTTAGATACCTATCTGTGATGTAGGTACCTATTCAGTTCTAAATTGAAGACGCCAAGAGAACAGGAAAATGAAATTTCACTTCGACATAAAAATTTTTGTAAAAGTAGGTTCTTTCAATTATCTATAGGTATCAATTCTTTAACAAATTCTGAAAAAATTCTACGAATTAGAAATTTTTATCGTCCATTAGAACCGAAACAATTTCACAGTAGAATTCAAAATCTCTCAATTTTTATTTATCTACTGAACTAAAATCATTTATCAATGTTTATAGTAGGTACCTAATCAGATGAAATCAGATAATAAAATGTATAAATTTCTGGAAGATGAAAAAGCTAGGTACCTATGCTTATTTAACCATAATCAAGCAAAAGTAGACAAAAATTGAAATTAGATTGGTTGAAAAAAATACAAATCTAATCATCCGGGTACAAGGCCTATAGGTCACTTGAAAATTGCTTCCATTTTACTTTATTTTACTTATTCTTATGCTGTAATCACTTCGTTAAATTTTTATTACGACATATTTTTTATTCTTGGGAAAAATGGACCCAAGCAAACTTTATTCAAATTCAAGTTCAATAGATAAGCACACTTCTCCTATAGGAAATCTGGTTGTGATAATATGTATTTTATAATAGTAAAAGGATTTTAAGAAGTGGTATAATCCGAAGTCAAGAACTACTTTCTAGAGAAATTTTTTTTCGGTTTCTAAGTGAACATATTCAATATGTCCATTGGAAAATATTTCAGGTTTTTAATTAGGTATACCTAAGTATTTTAAGTACACTTTTTCAGAAAATCTTGCAATTAAAATTGTGTAGTCTTTTAGAAAATTGTTCATGCTTTGAAAATTTGATTAGTTTTAAAAAAATTGTTCTATCTAGCTTTGGCAAATTCTTCATTTTTAATAAAACACTTGAATTTTTGAAAAATCTTCCAATTTTTGGTACCAAAGTAAGCTTTGAAAAATTGTCCAATGTTCAACAAATTTTTCGACTTTGGAAAATTTTAGCAATTTTTAAAATCTAACCTTATCACATTTTTGAAAAAATTCCGAACTTGAAAATTTTTCTGATTTTTGAAAAATCATCAAAGCAATTTTAGGGAAAAACTGAAAGATGTGTGAGGCTAGACCGAATGCAATTCTACTATTACTTTTTAGCCAATTATTGTATAACTTGCAAAATTATAGGTACTTACGACATAAGTAATCCAAAAAAAAAGCAGAAATGCATCTTGGAGAGGGATAAAAACTTCAGAATAATTTTTAAAAAATCATGTTTTTGGTAAAATAAAAAATTTATTCGTGTGATTCCTCTGGTAAATCTGAAAAATCACCGTAGGTATAGGATCAAACTCATTTATTTGACTATTTTAAAACTCCCTTCAGATTCTTCAATTTCGAGCAAATCGCTTCAAAAAAATTCATTCAGTTGAAGAAAAATTAAATTTTGAAGATGTGATGTCCTTTTGACTCCAAAAGAGGATGAGGAATTGTACCAGGCCAAACAGTTGATTAAGGGGAAACTCTTTGTACATAGGTAAGTAGGTAATTAGGTATACCTAATCGATACATACTTCCGATATTCATTTTAGGAAAAGCTGTATTTATCTAAGGTACCAACCTATTAAAAATAATGAAATTTGAACCTAATGTTGTGCTACTTATCGGTTATCGCCTATTGATAGATTATTACAATATTTATAAAAAAATAAATGAGCCGAATACAACCCATTA
This sequence comes from Pseudococcus viburni, assembly GCA_033439095.1. NCBI lineage: Eukaryota > Metazoa > Arthropoda > Insecta > Hemiptera > Pseudococcidae > Pseudococcus > Pseudococcus viburni. Next base: position 153,618 of record JAVBJF010000161.1, read on the forward strand.
ATAAGAAATTTAGATATTTTGAAATCCAGGTGAGAACAACGAGATTCGTCTAAAATAAACATTTATTAATTAACAATTTTATACGATAAATTCGTAATAAAATTCTTCAAACCAGAAATTTTTCTGGTCCATTGGAATTGAAAAAATAGGTCGTAGTATGATGATTGAAACGCTCTGAATTTTTATCAACTCGACTGTAGAATTCATCAATATTTCCAGTAACCGAGAGAAATTAGATTCAACACTGAACCAAAATATATATTAAAAGGCTATAGAAGTCGTTAAAAACTCCATATTATCTATTATTAATTATGTGAAGACAAACTAGGTAATATTTGTATTTGTTGAATACAAAGTACCATAAGGTTAATTACCTTGGTAGAACATGTCCTATATCGTGATTATCAAATAGGTAATAGACTGGTATAGTTTTTTTCTTAATTCTATGATCACATCATCAAATTATCATTGATGCATGATTTTTATTAGGTACATATAAATATGTGGAGCAGTAGACTGATTGAAGTTTATTCAAATTCAATCGTTGTATACCTAGTTCTTGTAGCGAAGTGTCGTTTAATTTTTTTTACGTAAATTACTATTTTACCGACTTTTTTACTTCTTGGATTTTAGACGTGAATTTATAAGTGAAGTGATTGACGAGAATTATCTATTGAAAAATGCAAGGAAAAAAATTCGCCTGTTTCGGTTTTCAAATTAACAGGTTCAATATGTTCATCGTGTTCAGCATCGCCTTGTTTTTATGCCTTTTAACCGTTCAAGCCGCACCGTCTCCCAAGCCAGCCGAAGTGAGTTCTTGAATTTTGAATTTTTTAAAAAGATTTACTTTTTTAAAAGAAAAATACAATTTTTTTGAAAATTTTAATTTAGAAAATCGTATACCTGAATAAAAAATTGATTTTAGTTTGCAAAGCTTATTTTGAGATATTTTCATCGGTGCATAAAAATTCTTTAAATTCATTGTAAAAATAAATAAAATGTTGAAATTTGGACAAAAAATATTTTTTTTAAAAACTGTTAGAATATTGCTAACAATTGAAAAATTTAGGAATTCTGTCAAAAAATTTTAAAATGTGGCCAAACTTGATTGAGATAGGTATAGGGATTGAAAAATTTGCTCTTTTTTTGAGGCACAGTTTTCCTGCTTTAGTCATTTTTAGCCAATTTTGAATGATACTTCCTTTTTTTTTTACAAATACGATATTTTGAGTAACTTTTGCTAATAATGACTCCTAATTTCCTACATTATTTCAAAACAGTTTTCATTGAAAACTAATGATTAATCGTGCATTCTATTCAATTTTCATTTTTTAGAAACTTTCAAGGTACCTATTTTAAATGTTTGAAGTCATTTTATTATTGAAATATCTATTTTCGAGTAGGTACTTTCTTAAAATTTTTACGCAAATATTGTAGCAAAGTGACCAAAAAATATTTTTCAAATTGAAATCTGCTGGATTTTTCAATATTTTTGATTTCTTTACTTAAAGTTTAGCTTTTTTCGTGATACTAAATTTTTTGTAAGGATGCGAAAAAAATATTATAAAAAATATTTTGAAATAATTTTGATTCAGAAATTTTGAGGCATTTTAGTTTGAATGGAGGACCATCCGAAAAAATTTAAACATTCTGGCCCCATACAGGATAGTATTAAATACCCCTAAATTGATGCCAATTTTGAAAAGAAAAGAAAGCAAATTTTCTTGTCATTGTTAACACCTCCTTGACCAGCTGATCTGCAAATTAAAAGTCGAATTAGGTTTGAGAAATTAAAGATGGTGAAACTGTAAATTTGAAAAATTCTTGATTTTTACGAAAATTCATATCGCTTACCTACTGAAATACTCCGAAGTAAACGATTTTTTTTCAGTCATCGAGAAAATTTTTGATGAAATTTATAAAAATCATCATTGTAATTACACAATTTTTATAAAATTTTAGTTAGAAAATTTGCAAGAAATTAAAAATATTTTAGAACACTGTTCTTAGTTAGACCATTGAAGAAGCAGTTTAAATTTCGTAAAAATTAACCAGTTTTAATGTGGTTGGCAGCAATGCATATTTTTTTTGAAAAAATTCATCAAAATTTCATTTTTAGTACCTAAGTAACTAAAATGAATTTTGGCTCCGTAAATTCGAAGAACTCTTGATCTTTACCGATTTCTGTTTTCAAAAAAATTCTTCCAATTGCATTTTATGACATGACCTTGGCACATATTTAATTTTTGCAAGATTATAAAAAAAAATTGTCACAAAAATATAGGCATAGATTTTTCTGTTGAAAAAAAAATCCATTCAAATTTCAATATAACTTTGTAGAAGAAGGCAATAAGTTGTATAGAAATGCTCTTTTTCATGAGGTCCCCAGTTTTTTTTTCACGAGCTAAAATGATTTTCAATTTTGGGGACCACTGGCTTCCTCCTCGATATGGCTTAAAGGTTCAAATTTTTTTCTGGGAAGTACCCTGCTCTAATAAATTACTTTAGCAATTTTTGTCAAAATCTGAAGCTTTTTTTTACTCCATCCCATTATTCACTTGTTTTCTGAAAGACATGACGTTAAAAAGGATGATGTCTAGTTTAAGCAGTCACGATGCCTGTACTTTTTTAACGGAAACAAAAATGAAAATTTTTACCATGAGATCTTCAATTTTTTGATTTCAAATGGATCCAAAAAGTTGCAATTTTAGTTGACCTGAATTTCAGCTGGAATTTTCTGAACATTTATCGCTAGAAAATTACAATTTTCATCACGTATTTGCTTCTTTGGCTCGTATACTAGCTCAAAAACCCAATTTAATTCAAAAATAAAAATAAAAACGCTGATTTCAGACTAGGTAATTGTAGGTCTCAGTCGTGAAACGCAAATTTGACCTTAATTTTTGTCTCAAATGATTTTTGTCCATTACGTTCGATTTCAGCTTTAAAACAACGAATTTAACGAAAATAAATTACCAAATGGAAAATTCTACGTCAGATTTATTTTTAGCATTTAAGATAATCTTTTTATATTCAACTTGAGTTTCCATTTTACTCAAAATCTCAAAATTCATTTTTTCATCCGAGTTTTTTCAAATTTTGAGTAAGTATCTTATGAGTGAAAAAATGGATAAATGAAAAGTTTTACTACTTCGAATGAAATATTTTCGATCTTGAGTGAATTTTACGATTTTGAGTATTGAAAAAATTCGGATAAAAATGAATAGCTTTTCGAAAACTGAATAAATTTCATTTTCAATATGTTTTGCCTAATATCAAAATCGAAGGGGTAACAACTAACAGGACTATTTTAAAGTAATTCGTAAATTCGTATGTTTTTTTCACAAGCTTCTTCACTTCAAAATTGTTTTCTTATGCCCCTTCAATTTTCATGTCGAGCAAAAAAAGATTGAATCAAAATGCATTCAGTTTTGGTTTTCAAAATCTAGGCAATGAATCATTTCCACGATTAATATTTTTCCTCAGAATTCTTATCACCAATGAATACTTATTCTCACGATTAGAAATATTTCGAGTTATTTTTACAAAATATCATTTTTCCCTTGAATTTTAAAATTAGGCAGCATGTTCAAGTTCATCTAAGATTTTTTGACTGATGCCCATTTCTATTCAAAATTTGAATTTTCTTGTATGTAGATTAAACACAGAGATAGGTACCTATAAAATAGCTTCAAGTTTGAAAATTCGATAAATTACTTTAATAATTTTTTTAGGACGGAAAACGACATTGCCAACTTAAGGAACCCTGCGGTTGGGCTATTTACAATGCTTTTACAGAAATAGTTGACGGCTTCACCAATAATATAAAGTAAGTCAGAATAGTAAAATTGAATATTATGGAAGTGTGGATTGATTTTATGTATTTGCCATAATCTATATCTATGTACTTACTAAAACAATCTTTTCTGTTCATAATTTTATCTAGATTGCATAACAATTACTTTTCATTTTGTGTTCATTCGTAAAAGAAAGAAACTAAATAGATTAAAAATTGTTTCAGCTGCGTTTGTCCACCAGGGAAAAATTGCCTCAGAACGGAAGATTACAAACTATACCAATACATCACTTACCGTTGCATGGAGGAGGCCTTTTACATTTAGAATACTGAATGAATACCTACCGATGCATGAATTTTTTTTGAAAATATTTCAGTTTTTCGTTATTTGTTGTTTTGAAAAAGTACATATGTATTAGGCTTTTTCAAACTAAAAAAATATGTAATTTCGAATTTGTCATTTAAAATATAAATAAGAGGAATAAAGATGAGTTTTTGACTACCTATTTTTAGATTTTTTTTACCAAGCAGTTTCGTATGTAGTAGTTGAATTGACAAAAATGATAATAGATTTTAATAAGAATTAGTGGGTTGGTTTACTTTCTGTGGGTGGGAGGGGGGATCTCCTGGGGGAAAACAGAGTCCTCTTCCTGTAAAAAGGGTAAAACTACTGATTCTCAAAACTTTTTTTTGAAAAAAATCAGTTTTTGTACTTTGGTGCTGTTTCGTCGGTGGCCTGTTAAATAACTTCATGTGTAATTTTTTTCGAAAATACATACATACGTTTTTGCCCTTGTTGGATTCGTCTTTTCAAGTTGTATCGATTGAAAAACATTTCAAGATGCGTAGTTCAAAATTTCACCGATAATGTGTAAAAATTTCAATGGGCATGTGTAGAGATAAAATTCTCAAATTTCGAGATTTCGGATGTCACAAAATTATTCTACCATCCAGTTTGTCAGATTCGTGTTTGGATGGGTCAAAATACCCCGATAAATATTCTTTTAGCGATCGTTTTACTTGAGGCCTCGAAATCCGTTATTTTTGTCATGAACTCATGATAAATCAGTGAAAAACTTGGACTCCGAAAGAGAAAGGGGTTGTAGGAGGGCAAGAAATTTTCCAGATTTTTTTTACATCAAGGGACACCATTTTAAGGGGTTAGATCAAAAATCGGAGCAGGGCCAAATTCACCTCTTATCCGGCCAAACCCGTTAAAAAATTATTTTTTTCCTATGTTTTTACCCAAAAAACGAGTTGTACCTAACTTTAAACTATATACGTTTTTCACGAGATTAAGAAACTTGAATGGAAATTTAAATGAAGCCTCATCCCAAAAAAATCATCCCGAGATTTTTCCGAGCATTTTTGGTTGCGATTAATTTTCATCGCAGAATCGTCGCAAATTTTTTCCCAGTTTTTGAACCTGGGATGAAATTTTGAATTAATTCTCATCCCAAAAAATTGTGTCACCATTTTTCCGAGCATTTTTGGCTGCGATTGACTTGCAAATAATTTACGATTAATTTCATCGCAGAATCATCGTACGTTTTTTCCGAGGTTTTGAAGCTGGAATGAAATTGTGACTGAATTCTCATCCCAAAAAAATCATCGTCATCTTTCCGAGCATTTTTGGCAGCGATTATTTTGCGATTAATTTTCATCGCAAAATCATCGCTCATTTTTTCTGAATTTTTGAGACTGGGATGAAAATTTCTTCCCCCAAAAAATCATGTTAACATTTTTCTGAGCATTTTTGGCTGTGATGAATTTGCGATTAATTTTCATCGCAGGATCATCGCACGTTTTTTCCGAGTTTTTGAGACTGGTTTGAAAGTTTGACGGGATGAAAATTTCTTCCCCCAAAAAATCATCTCACGATTTTTCCGAGCATTTTTTACCGCGATTAATTCGGGATTAATTTTCAACACAGAATCATCGCACGTTTTTTTCGAGATTTTGAAGCTGGGATGAAAATTTTATCCCAAAAAAATAATCTTACGATTCTTCCGAGCATTTTTGACTGCGATTAATTTTCATCGCAGAATTATCGTACGTTTTTTCTAATTTTTCGAGACTTAGATGAAAATCTGAATTAATTCTCATCTCAAAAAAATCATCCCACGATTTTTCCGAGCATTTTTGACTGTGATTAATTTGCGATTAATTTTCATTGCAAAATCATCGCAAGTTTCTTCTTAGTTTTTGAGGCTGGAATGAAAATTTCTTCCCCCCAAAATCATGTCCACATTTTTCTGAGCATTTTTGGTTGAGATGAATTTGTGATTAATTTTCAACGCAAAATCATCGCACGTTTTTTTCGAGTTTTGGAAACTGGAATGAAAATTTTATCCCAAAAAATCATCCCACGATTTTTCCGAGCATGTTTGACTACGATTAGTTTGCGATTAATTTTCATCGCAGGATCATCGCTCGTTTTTTCCGAGTTTTTGAGACTGGGATGAAAATTTGATTAAATTCTGTTAAGTATTTTACTTGCATCTGTGTCCAGTCTAATTTTTCATGCACAATGGAGCAAATTTTTTCGGATCGCTTCGGATCGGTTCGTGTGGACTCACGAGTGTACTTAGAATTCATCTTTTCAATTATTTTCGTATTTTCAAAAATAGAGTAATAAAAAATTAAAAAATTATGGTTAAACACAGGGTTAAGTCAATAAATTTATTCAATATCGATCACATAAGTCTTTTAAGTATATAAAATTAATTCAATCAGAATACAAATTTCACTTCACACAGAATTCGATCAGCTGTGTTATTTTAAACGAAAGTTATTGATTTTGTACTCAATGTATTCTGAAAAGACTGTTGATTCAACAGTCTTTTCAGAATACATTGAGTACAAAATCAATAAATATAACACAGGTGATCGAATTCTGTGTGAAGTGAAATTTGTATTCTGTTGAATTAATTTTATATACTTAAAAGACTTATGTGATCGATATTGAATAAATTTATTGACTTAACCCTGTGTTTAACCATAATTTTTTAATTTTTTATTACTCTATTTTTGAAAATACGAAAATAATTGAAAAGATGAATTCAAAGTACCTACACTCGTGAATCCACACGAACCGATCCGAAGCGATCCGAAAAAATTTGCTCCATTGTGCATGAAAAATTAGACTGGACACAGATGCAAGTATGATACTGTTTTGCTGTTTCGTTCAAAATAAGAATTTTTTTTTTTAAATTTTGCTGCTTATCAACCTCTTAAGTGACATTGGGCTTAGCCCCCCCCCCCATCCTTACCCCTAAATCTTCCTATGATTAGGAAACTATAAAAAATAAAGGTCAACGATAGGAATGCATTTTTGGAAAAAACACCCATACTAAAATTAATTTTGGAAAAAATTTCCAAATTTTCAAAAATATAAAAAAAAATGTTGAAGTCTTCTACAGAACCACTACTTTTGAAATTGAATTCCATTATTTTGACTTCTACAAGAGAGTTGAAAAATTACATATCGCGAATATAAAAATACCAATCTTGATTTTTAGTCCAGTCAAATCACTCACTCAAACACCTAAACATCAATCCAAATTTTTTGACCACCGAGAATAGAAAAAAAAACAGTTCAAACTTATCTTTATGACCGAAAATTTTTTAGCTTACTTTTTATTTCATTGAGTGAGCTTTTTGAATATCGTGAAAATTAAGCAAGATGTAATTTAGTTGGCAACACTTCCATAGATATCTTTTTTTTTTAATTTCTCAATTCTTGATATTTTCTTCTTGGTTGTACCTATTTGATATTTATAGGCAAATAAATAATTTAGGTAAGTACCAACCTACTTGAAAATTAAATCTAAGCTCAAGGTCTGTATTCATTTATTTCGAAAATGAAAGTAAAAAAATAGAATAGCGAGATTCGTCTCAGATAAGATTCAAAAAAATTTTAAAGGTACTTTTGATTGCCTATCAGTTCTACGACTAATTGAGAATACATAAAATCCTTCAAACCAGATAATTTTCCGGTCCATTGGAATTGAAAAAATAAATCTTATTGTAGTCGAAATTTCTTCAAATTTTATTTACCGTACTAAAATTAATTAGTAACTCCGGAAGTAAAGAGATTCAACTTATCACGCAATCAAAGCCATTAAAAATTTGTAGAAGAAGCTGTAAACGTTAGCTGAAGGTATTTCCAATCATCTTTAATTAGATAAATCAGAGAAGATTACCAGAAATTTGAACTAAACTTTCGAAATCTCCTTAAATACATATAAATTTCGAAATTATTTAATAAGTCGAAATCTCAATTACTTGAGAGTTAGGTACAAGGCCTATAATGGGTTATTATCAATAAACAGTTCCATTGTTTCTAATATATTAGGTAAGTATATGGTAACTTCGTCGAATTTTCAGAATCACGTACGCTCATTTTAATTTTCTTAATAGGTACTTATGGAATAGTAAGCTGAAGTGAAGTACCTATTTTCAAATTCAATTGGTGTGGGTGTTTTTGACTGGTCGCAGTAAATTTTTCGTGATATTTGAATTTGACATACCAACCGAAAGCAAAGATAAAAAGTATTTTAAAAAATGAAAGGAAAAAAAGTTGGCTTTTTTGGTTTTCAAATGAATATATTCAATATGTTCATCGTGTTCGGAATCTTGTTTTTATGCTTGTCGGTCATTCTAGCTGCACCTTTTCCTGAGCCTGAAGTAAGTACTTGAATTTTTTAATATTTTTCCATTTTGTATTTTTTTTAACGAGTGAACAAACGTTTTGAAATTTGTGCTTCGATTTTGAAAAATATCCTACAATTTTTCCTAATTTTTCCAAGTCGAATGAAATTTTATTAAAATATTTTTAATTGTGTAGAGTATATAGGTACCTATTATTTGTAAAGTTGTTGAGAACGCTGAGAGATAGATTCGAATTTCTGATCAATTTTGTGGTCGGACTCTTTAAATTACATTACGAATGGCACAAATGTAATTTTTTTTAGATCGTATGGGAATGATATTTTTTGGCTGAGGGAGTCGAATCACAAAATCGAGTAGAGATTTCAACTCGTATTCTTTAAAAAATACAAAAAATGTGATCCTGGATAAAACAAATCTCGAAAATAAATAAAAAATTTATTGTAGCAATATTAAATAGGTACGTCACAGAAAATGGGCATCGTTGAAATTTTTTTGAAAATGTCAACAAAATCTAAAGGATATGAGGGGGGAGGGGGTTATTCGAAAACTGACTCATCAAAAAATTGTTGAAATTTTTTGGAATTTTGACTACAATTTAAAGGTTTGGGGACCAGAAGAAGTCAAGTTGAAAAACTGAGTAGAAATCCGAACTCGGTATCTCAGAAAATGTAACACGTGAATCACACATTATTTTTTTTTTGGAAATTTTTAGTCACTTCGAAGGAAAGATATTCCAACCAGGAATAATATTTTAGGCTTAAATAAAAAGAAATATCGAAAATACGTTCAAAAAGTAGGTAATCTAGGTATTCCCTAATCCCTTATTCGTATCTAAAATTTAAAATGCTGATGGGAATTTTTCGAATTTTGTCGAATTTTTAAAAATTCAAAATTTCAGCGTGACCTTGAGCTTGAAAAAAATGATAAATATGAAAATTTAACGTGATCTAGGTAAAATGCTGAAATTTGGTAGGTACGTACACATCCTATTTTTGACCTCTCGAATCGAATGGAAGATATATCGAGCCGATCTGAAGTTAGCAAAAAATTTCAACATTTTTCAACTTTGAAAAAAAAAAGTAAAAAACAATAATTTGACCCGGCTGTAACGAATTTTGGGAAAATGCAATTTTCAAGTTAGGCAAAACGTCAAACAGTGAAAATTTGTTCGGTTTTCAAAGTACTATTCATTTCCATGGTTGAATATTTTTTTAACGTGATTTTTTTAAGAAGCAGTATTTGCCCCTTCAATTTTCAAGATAGGCATCATGTTCATCTCGAGTTTTTTCAATGGTACTTACCCGGTTACATCAAAAAAAAAAAAAAAAAAAAAAAAAAAAAAACGTTTGGCAGACGATTTATAGAACACCCTGTTCGTTTATTTAAGGAATAGAACGCAAAAGCCAAATTTTTTTAAAATCATGTTTGACGAACAAAAAAAGCACCTTTTCACAATTTTGTAATGAAAAATTTCCTTTTCGAGTTTAAGGGGTCTATAGCCCCCTTAGCCACCGCTTTGGGTGGCCCACTACTTTAGTTCTAATCCTGGGCAAGAAATTACCATAAAACCAGACGAAAAATATCGATTTTCAAAATACAATTCCTTCCCATGATTAATTTTTTACATAATTGTCTTGGTTAAAATGAATTTTCTTTTAAGTAATTTTACTATTCTCGTCGTCATAGGCAATGCTTTTTAAATTTAAAATCAGTATTAACCTACTCTGATAGGTACCTATAAATACTTTAATGATTTTCAGGAAGGAATTCCAATTTGCACTGAAACCCGTATCTGTGGCCAGATTTTTCTCGACCCAAAGACGGGAAACCCTGGATTTTATTTCAAAACTTGGTAAAGCAAATAAGATTAAGTAATGTGTACTGAAATCATGTACCATGGTTTACCTATAACTGAATAGATTTTTTTAAATTTCAGGTGCGATTGTTCACCGGGAACAGTTTGTATGAGATCAGATGATCCCCCGGAGGAGGGCTTTAGGTATAAATATTATTGCAGAGTTAACAAATCGACGGAGGAGTAATTTCAAGGTTAAGTTTTTTGTGAGGTATAAATTTATTTTTTATTTTTGAAAAAGTGTTAAAATTTTTCAGATTTCAAGCAATATGTTATTCGTCGTTGTGATTAAATAAAGAAGAAAAATTCGATTTATTTTTGACTATTTTATTTATAATTTAACGAGTGGAAAAGTGTTTGAAATTCAGGTTCGTAATTCGATTAAAAATTGAAAGAACACTGAACAGAGCATCGATTCTTCTAATTTATGAAAAAATGTTTTAAACGAACTCCGAGTGACATCAAACAAACCTGACCATAAATCTGACTGCGGAGAACTGCAGTACCATTAGTTCCTTTTGGGCAGCTGGAAATTTACAGTCGATTTCAAAATTCTCGAAATGACTTTTCCAAAGCGATTGGCATTTTAAAAATTCCTCGTCTCTGGCGAGGATCAAACCCAGATCTCTTCGGACAGCATGCAGATACTCAACCAACTGGAATTTTTCTAAAACTGGGTAGGACAATTTTTCAAAAATTGCAAAATTTTCTGAAAATTGGATAGTTATCCAAACGCTGGGGAATTTTTTAAAAGTTAGAAAATTTCTCAAAACTTGGACTGGGAAAATTTTTCAATAATTGAATATTTCCAAAAATTGAATCTTGAGACAATTTTCTCAACTTGGGACAGATTTTCAAAAATTGGATTGTTCTAATTCCAAAACCAGAATTATTCTCCAAAAATTGGATGACATTTCGGACATACCTACGTATTTTTAAAATTTCAAACAATGCATTTCGAAAAAACGAAAAAATTCCAACAAATTCAATGTTAAAAAACGAAAATTTTGAGTCAATTTTTAAAAATTGACGTTTTTTCCTAAATTTTATTTTATTTGTAAATGGAGAAAAAATTGTTAACAAAAAATATGACCAAAAAATTGAAAAACTTATTCAAAAATTAATACAGGGTGTTTCATGAATCGTCTGCCAAACATATTTTTTCGGATATAACTGGGCACCACTAAAAAAAACTTGGGATGTACATTAGGGTGGAGCGAGAAAAAAAAACATACCTCAGATTTTGACCAAATTCGCTGGAGTTGTTGGGTCACGATCGGAGACTACCCAAAAAAAATTTGACCCCCCCCCCCCAGGTGAAGTTGGAGGGGAGCTAGGGGTTCTCAAAGGGCACCGCTTTTTGAAAAAACGTGGTTTTCTGTGTTTTTAAGGTCGAAAAAATGGCGAGAGATTCATGAAACAGCACTAAAAATGTGCGATTTGAGTTTCTACATCTGCCAAGACCATCGCCGTCATCCTCCGATCAAAACTCAGACCTCTACCAGGGGGTCCAAAAGTTGCAGATCGCGAAATTTCTATGTTGTGAATTTTTTTCTGGTCCCAAATTGAATATTTTTATGCCACGCCGGGTAATTTCTTTTTTAAATATTTGAAAAGAAATTTTTGAGAATTTTCCTCGATCAGTGCAGCCAACTGCAAATTGTGGTATTCAAATTTATGGAATTCGTCCTGATCTGATCATGAAGTTGCTAACTATATGTTATTATGGCTAGAAAAATTTACATTTTTTTTCGTTTTTCAATCATCACAAAGAAATTATGGGTAAAATTTTTCCACCAGTGCAACCAATTGTAAATCACAATACTCCAGATTGGAAATTTTATTCAAATGTACGAGTCAAGGTACGAGTAATTCATTTTTTCGACCTTAAAAACACAGAAAACCACGTTTTTTTTTTCAAAAAGCGGTGCCCTTTCAGAACCCCTAGCTCCCCTCCAACTTCACCTGGAGGGCTCAAATTTTTTTTGGGTAGTCTCCGATCGTGACCCAACAACTCCAGCGAATTTGGTCAAAATCCGAGGTATGTTTTTTTTTCGCGCTCCACCCTAATGTACATGTTGCCTATTTTGAAAATTTGAAGGGTATTAATCCTGCTTCAAAAAAATCACGTCAAAACATTTTTTCAACTGTGGGAATGGATAGGACTTTGAAAACTGAACAAATTTTTACTTTATGACTTTTTGCCAAAGTATCTTTAAAATTGAAGGAGCAACAAAAAAAATAATCAAAAAAAAATTCACAAAAAATGAACTGATCCGGGAAATGGAAAGTAGGTTAAAAACTGAAGAAATTTTATCCTGTAGACTTTTTGCCAACGTCAAAAATAAAGGGGCTAAGAGTCATTGAAAATTGAGAAAATTTGAAAATTTTTTGAAGCCCATTTATTTTGAACGATCCGTAGCCCCTTCATTTTCGATGTTAGGCAAAAAGTCTACAGAACAAAATTTCTTCAGTTTTCAACGTACTTTCCATTTCCTGGATCCGGGATCAGTTCATTTTTTGAGAATTTTTTTTGAACAATTTTTTTTGTAGCCCCTTCAATTTTAAAGATAGGTAAAAAGTCATAAAGTAAAAATTTGTTCAGTTTTCAAAGTACTATCCATTCCCACGGTTGAAAATTTTTTTTGATGTGATTATTTTAGATTTTTAGAAGCAGCATTTGCCCCTTCAATTTCCAAAATAGGCAACATGTTCATCCAAAGGTTTTTTTTAGTGGTACCCGGTTATACCCGAAAAAATATGTTTGGCAGATGACTCATGGAACACCCTGTATCTATTTCAAAAAGAGAAAAAATTCAACAAATAAATTATATGACATTGCAAATTGCAAAAATTTCAAAAAAAAAAAAAACGAATTTCGCCCAAAAACATTATCAACTCCTTTTCCTTCGGCGGACAATTTTCACGAAACAAAAAATCAAACGTCAAAGAAAAAAAAATTTTTTGGTTTCCTTGCTCTTCCTTATGAAATGTTCAAAATTATAGTCGTATTGCTTCGTACAGAGTCATGAAAATTTATACCGGTGAACTATATGGTAATCCGGTTTCCAGGTAGTCATTTTTTTTTTTAACACAAAATCTTTCACAAATTAACCAAGGAGTAACTAAGATGATTAAACTATCTAGATACAACGCAGTTCCCAAAAGGCCAACACCTGTTCAGTTAAACTGCTTCCCAATATCGTGTTTTGTTTTCACTAGCTTGTAAAAAGCTGCTTTTTTACAAGCTAGCTTGTAGCTTGTAATTCACTTACGTTCACACTGCGCGCACTTGTACAAACGTAGTCGAGTTATCAGCAGAGATAAGGTATTGTACTAATTCACTCTCAAATTTATTCGTTCTGTATTTCTTATTTCAAACGAGAAAATTCAGAAAATTATGAATCGTCACCATCTTTTACTTCAAATGCAACTTTCTTTATTAAAATGTAAGCAGTATACAATTCTTCTCACCCTTCAATCAAAACCTCGGAAGAGAAGACCGAAACGTATAAGGACAAGGAAAAGGATTCTAAGAAGAGAAGAATTGGATATTTCGAATAACTTATTGAAAGAATTGGCGGTTGAAGAACCATCAGACTACAAAAACATCCTCCGAATAACAGACACACAATTTGAAGAGCTCCTTTTGCTTGTGGCACCGAGTATCCAAAGTAAAAATACAGTATTCCGACAAGCTATTCCTGCAAAAGTGAAACTTGAGATAACATTACGTTACTTAGCTGGCGGAGAATCTTTTCGTAGCCTTTCAACAAGGTTCCGTGTACCTGTTCCAAGCATTAGTCTTTTTTTGCCGGAAGTTTTGTCAGCAATTACTGCAGCTTTATCTTCACACTTAAAAGTAAGTTAGTTGAAGAACGTCGTAGCTTTGTGGATCATTAGTGTATAACATTTTTGAAATTTCAGATCCCAAGGACGGCTGAAGAGTGGAAAACTATAGCTCAACGTTTCAATACACAGTGGAACTTTCCCCGTTGTTGTGGTGCTATCGATCGAAAGCATATGGAAATCGAACGACCTCCGAAAACTGGAGCTGAATTCAATAATAATAAAGGCACATATAGCGTTGTGCTACTAGCTTTAGTTGATGCTGATTACTGTTTTACTTATGTTAATATCGGAGCAAATGGACGTGCCGGTGATGCCGATGTTTTTGGCGATTCTTCCCTAGCTGTTGGTCTTGAAAATGATACACTGGAACTTCCCTCCGACCATGTTATCGTGGGTGATAGCGAGTTCCCTTTAGAACCATACCTTATGAAACCATATTCGTACAATTCAACTCAGCTGCGGGAAAAAATATTCAATTATCGACTGTCGAGAGCTCACAACAAAGTGGAGAATGCATTTGGTATTTTAGCATCTCGTTTTCGCATATTCTTACGTCCTATCGATGTCAAGTTGAGTACTGTTGATAAAATCATTTGGACTGCGTGTTCTCTTCATAACTGGCTGAGACGAACTTGTGGAATAAATTATCTAGGTTCTTCGTCAGTTGATAGAGAAAACCTTGAAACCGGAGAAATTATTCCTGGGTCATGGCGTAATGTTACAGAAGGCCTAATTTCAGTCAGAAATCTTCGTAATTTTTATAAGAAAGAAGCGGAGTGTGTGAGGGAAACTTATGCTACATATTTTATGGATGAAGGTGTCGTTCCTTGGCAATGGAGACGAGTGGGTTTATCCGAAGCACCGCTTGAAGACGAATTAGCCGCACGTTTAGAAGAAGCAGTAGATAACGATTTAGACGAACTCTCCGATGATTTAGCTGCGTGAAATAATTTTTGCAACAACGCCAACCTAGGTAACGTCATTTAGCCACATAAACGAAAAAGTTTAAAAAACAATGTATTTTAAAGAAGAATTGGTACAAAAATAAATATTTTTACATTACAGAGTTGAATTAAGAAAAAAGAAACATTCATAAGCGTATATAAATTAAAATACCAATTATTTACACGTAGATAATCACAAGAAAAAAAAATGTTAGAAGAATTAATTTAATTAATCGATTTAAATTATTCCTTTGAATTCGTAATCTTTCAACGGCATATCAAAATAAAACAAACCCCTTGGTGTCCTTTATTCTACGAGATCACAATCTTGTTTTCGAAAGTCTCTAAAGTAATTTAACAATATACCTATGTATTTACACTTCAATTCATCTCAGATCGAATAAAAGCTTTAAATCACTTTGGTAAATAAAACGTATCAACTCTCTCGTCACATATACAAACAAAACAAATTATTCTAAAATTAAAATTAAAAAAACATAAAAATTATACACAAGAAAATAAGAATTCGCGACGATTTAAAAAATAGGGTACCTTAGATTATCAGAAGTTATAAGTAAAAAAAAAATAAGCATTCACATGATATGATAAGAGGACATCAGGTTCAAAAAAATTAAAAAATATATAAACTGAAATTACAATGATAAAAGAAAAATATTACACGATAGATTCTTCTTTTTTAAATAGTAGTTCAATAGTTGGACAACTATTCTTATTTTTACCATTAATACTTGATAATTTTCGAATCAATGACTAGTTATTCACTATCGGATGGTGAAATTTAATAATACAACCGACGAAAATGACCCGTTCCTTGGATTCGTCCAAGGTACGAGATATTTTGCTTTTAAATCCGTAAAAACTAAGCTTATTAAAAAATAGGTACGTAAGTGTACGTAATATGAATCTAAATAGTTATTGATGTTACTCGATAGGGTAATCGATTTCAAATTATTACGACGATAATTTAAAGAAAAAAATAACAATGCATTACGAATGTGGAATTCACGTTGAAAATTCTAAACTAACCGAAGGATTACTTCTCTTTGCTTTTTTCTTTGGGGCATTTTGATTTGATTTTGCAACAGTCGTCGTCACACGAACGTTTCGTACATTTTTTCCTACTGCATCGAACAATTCCATCCTGAAAAATATTAATAATTTGAGTTATAGAATAAAAATTGTAAAGTTATTCTATGCCAATTCAATTATTTTTTCAGCTTTGGTTTTCACATTTTGATCATTTTTTTGATGAAGTTCCTCCATTCTAGAATTAATATAACCGCTGTCATTTCGGTTCCAGCCCACAAGAACTCCGAAAGGAAGAAATTTTTTTCCAAGACGATTTTTTTATAAGAATACTTGATTTTAATTTTTCCAAACATTTAAAATTGTTTCTATGTAATTTGAAAATTTTGAAATAACTTGACAAAAAAATTGAATTAATATTTTTCACTTCCAATAAAAACTTCAATTTGAGAATTTTTTTTACCAATTCGACCCTTCTCCCTTCCAAAAAAATTGAGAAATTTTCGCATGATGTAATTTTGGAAACAAATTGAACTTTTTCCAATTTTTTGAAGAATTGAAATATTTTTAACAAATTGAGAAAATGTTTTTTTTTCAACTCATGAATTTTTTCGAATACATACGATACCTAGGTATTAAAAAAATGCAACAACAAAATTACCAAATTTTTTCAATGAAAACGAACAAGTTTTCCAATAATATTCAATATTATAATTTTTATTCAAGAATTTTTTCTAATCTCCCAAAATAACATGGAAATTTTCACGAAATGTAAATTTTGTTAAGAAGAAATCAATAGTTTATTTTTATTTCTTGAAAATAATATAATGTAAAAAAAACAAATTTGAAATTGTTTCATTTTTTTTGGTCTCTACTTCTGAATTATTTTTCAATTGAAAAGAATTTTATGAATAAATTAACAAAACTTCCTGTGAGGATCAAAAAATTTGGGCATAGGTATTCGACAATTTCAAAATAAAAATTCGATTGAAGAAATTTCAACCTCCCCCCTCTCCACTCTCCACCTCAAAAAACAAAAATTTTTACGTACTAAGTTTTGTAAGAAATTCAATTTTTTATAATTTTTGAAAAACCCAATGAAAATAATTCGATGAAAATTCGAAATTTGAAAAAATCTGAAAACATTTTCTCAACAAGAAAATGACGTCAATAAGTTCAGGTGCGGTTCCACTCCACCCCCCCCCCCCCATTTCACAATAAAAATTTGATTGAAAAAGTTTCAACTCCCCCACCTCAAAAAATATGAAGTTTTTACGAGATAATTTTGTAAAAAAAATCATTTTTTTTTAATTTTTGGAAAATCTAAAATATTTAGAAAAAAATTAGAGAGCAATTCAATAAAAATTCGAAATTAAAAATTTTGCAACATTTTTTCAACAAGAAAATTACGTCAGTAAATTCAGGTGCGGTTCCACTCCCCCTCCACTCTTCTTAAAATGGCTTAAAAACGTACAAGAAATGAACAAAAAATAATATCTAGAGCCAAAATTGCTGTTTTCTCAAAAATATTCACCCTAAGTTTTCTTCTTTTTTTTGGATTTTGGCTCAAAACACGAGAAAATTCTGAGTACTCCTCCCGTCCCTCATTTTCTTCCCAATTAAACTCAAGATTGAATTTCATAAAATTATAATTTGAAATTTTTGTTCCTGAAAATATTACGAGGCATTAAAAAGTCATTTATTTAGATATGGTCGTACCAAAAAAAGAGCCTATATTTGAACTCAGCGATCCAAAAAATATAAACCGACTCGTCAGTCGAGTTGTTTTCATGTTTTGGCCTAAATTCTGAAGGAGTAACGGAGTAAAGTCCAAAAAAACAATTCAATATTTGAACTCAACACTTCAAAAACATAATAAATAATATGCCACGTATAATTTTCAATTTTTCTAAATTTTGTTTAAAATTTGTAGGCGTCGTACCCCCTCCCTCCCTCCTCCCCCCAAGTCAAGATCCCACGACAAAAATTGATATGTTTGAATAATATTAGAAAAACTTGTTTACAGAATTTTTAAATTATACCCCTCAACTTCTGAGAATCACTGAAAATCAAGCTTTTTGCTAAAAAGCTCAATTTTGAATTTCGAAAAATTTTATAAATGATTTCGAGTCTTCTTTCAATCTTCTTTCCAACTGATATGATGAAACCAAATTACTACAGTATTTTTTATGAAAAATCGTAAAAGAAAAAAATACAACGACGTTCTTCTTGGAGCCTTCGAGACAGCTGGCATCAAAAGAACAGTGGTTTTCTCGCCTTTAGAATGGCAGAACCTCGTAAAAAAAATTCTAAGCAAAATTTGAAGATCCGAGGTCAAAAACTGGGTAAACTGGCATGGAATGACCTCCCCACCCCAAAAAAATCCCAATTTACCTTGCATCTGCACGTCACACATCTCTCAATTCCATGGAAGTAAATATGAGGATGCCATTCTTTTCCATTTTCGTAAGGTCCACCGTAAGAATGTTTGCATCCACCGGCTGCCAAAATATCTCGTTCGCTTTTCGGCCCACTTTGATCAGAAATAGCAATATCGGTGGAAAATGCTCGAGTTTTATTAGGGCAAACCTTACAGCACGATCTCTTCTCCGGCCTAAAGGCTAATTTTTCATCGCACGTCAACGGAGGGCAATCCACACGTCCGCATTTGACTCGTAAATTTACATGCTAAAAAAAATTTGAAAAAAATCATCGAAAAATTTCCCAAACAATAAAAATGTAACTTCTGACAAAAAAATATCAAACTAACATCGCAGCTGCAAATAGTACAGGTTTCGAAACCATTCGGAGGCATGTACGGATACCAGACTGCACCAGCGGGGTAAAATTGTCCCCCGAAAGGACAAGAATTCGACGAATTGGTCGCTTCGGTGGCATCTAGAATAAATTTTCGTTAGTTTTGAGACTGCGAAAACGCATGTAGAAATTTATACGCGCAATTTATTTAAACGCGTAATTCTTACTGTAACACGAAGGACAGCACGCGCCAGGAATATTATATTTTTGCGAGCAATTCAAAGCCGGGCATTGGATATCGTCGCATTTAGTAACTCCGCGATTACAATTGCACATCGTACATATATTCTGCGTAGACGTCCATTGAGTTCCGTGTTCGTAATATAACGAGCCGTGAAAACATTTAGTGACTTCCTGCTGTTCTGATTCATCGTTAAATAGTCGATACGATGGTATGTTATTATCCGCCGTGCTATTATCCGTCGAATGTGGTAAACAATTTTCCGGAATTGAGACCTAAAATAAATAAAGATTTTAGTACGATCGAGTTGAGTTAGGCGTATGTTTTTTTCGAGACATGCGAATGAATAAAGTTGCCTATCGTGGAAAATGAAGGGGTGACACGAAAAAAGAATTTGCCTTGTTTGATAAGAAAATTAAACACGATGAAGAATTCGAGAAGATTAATTATGGAGAAAAAGACTGAAGCTTCTTTACGATTTTCTCTTGGAAGGAGACAGGAGGGAAAGTGGATGATCAAAATGACCATACAAGAACATGAGTAAAGAATTTTGAGCAAAAATACAGTTGAAAATTACATAAAAATTTTCGACTACAGAAATTTTTTTCGATAATGAAGATTATACTTTTCAACATTCTGAAGAAATGAACGATTTTTTTTTTTGAAAAATAAAATTTAAAGAGGAAAAAATATTTATTTTTTGATCATTCGACAAATATTTTAAATTACGATTTCAAAGAGGAAGGAAGAGAATCATTTCATTCGAACTTGACTGTGTCACTGAATGGAAGGAAGGAGAAACTGGAACATTTGGTAAATTTTTTCTTGATCAAAAATAATTTTTATAACAGAAGAAAAAATTGAAATTACAACTTTTTAGCTTTAAAAATGGATATTTTTGACTATTTTGAGTAAATTCAACATTTTTTCAAAGAATAAATATGAAAAATTTCCTATTTTTTATTCTCGTATCCGAAAAAGCAATAAATTTTGAAATTTAGATCATAAAAGGGAGGGAGGGGCATTTAGCTTCCTCTCCAGAAACAGAACTGAACATTGAAGTCTAAATATTTTCACTCTTCGGCAAGAATTTGTTTTAAAAACTCATTTTTTTCACAAACGTCAAGTTTCAGTTCCAAATTTTCAAAATGTATTAATAGAACCTCAAATTTGAGAACTTTTTGGTCGAAATTCAATGTAGTATTTCTAAAAACCACTTTATTTTTTGGGGTAGGAGGAGGAAGGGGGAGGGGAGGGAGAGGGAGAATGGGGAGGGGAAGAGGGGGGACATGGGGAATACTTATTGGTTAATGTTTAAAACATGCGAAAAAATAATAATTTGAAAACATTTGCAATTAAAAATCTAAAATCACGATTTAAAAAAATTTTCCTCCTCATTTTCTTTTGAAAATTGCTAAATTTCGGTCTTCTTTCTTCGTACAAAAAAAAGAAAAGAACAAAAAGTAAAAAAAGTAGATTTAAAAATTTTGAAATTAAGTATGGGTTTTCTAAAATACTTTTCCTCGTTTCATACTAAAAGTTACCGAGCAGAAAAATTTCAAATTAGGGAGTCATTATTCTCCCTTTTTCTCCCCCTCACCAACAAAGCCGGATATCAAGTCTAATTCCTTGCCAAGAATTAAATATGTTTAAAAATCTCTAAAGGGTATAGCCGGGTTTTTGGTGAAATCGGCCCCCTCTCCGATTTTCAATCTAACCCCCTCAGGTGGTGTACCTTGATGTAAAAAAAATTCAGAAAAATTTTTGACCCCCCCCAACCCCCTCCCTTTCGGAGTTATGGCCATTTTATTGCATTATTTTCAAGAATTTTTAATTTCAATGGAAGTGAAGGAAATTTTCTGTTCTTTGGCACAAAGTTGCATCTCGTAGAGGTGTATTCACGATAATTTTTTCAAAAATTTTGGCGCACTCCTTCACGTTGTTTCGCCTATTTGAAGTTTTCAATCGTAAAAAACGCCATATAAACGAAGAGCGACCACTTTTTAAAAATATCCCAAAAACGTGTTTTTTAACGTAGATTCACGTCACGTATTCACTTTTGGCGACTTAGATGCACCAAGGGCCAAAAATCGCAAAAAACCGTACAAAAATGTTGTTTTTTTAGCAGATTTTTCAAATTTTGAGCGTTTTGTAAGGAGAGAAATGGCTGAACGAAGAAACTAACGTCGGATTCGTATTTATCGGGTCAATATACCCTGATCAACACCCTTTTCGCGGTCGTTTTATTTGAAGACTCGAAATTCGCTATTTTTGTCATGAAAAATCAGTGAAAAAGGTGAATTTTGAGACTTTACGCAAAACGATCGCGAAAATGGTGTTTATCGGGGTATTTTGACCCGCTAAACACGAATCCGACGTTAGTTTCTTTATTTGAAGGTTTTTTCCGTATAAAGCACTCAAAACTTGAAAAATCTGCTAAAACAACAACATTTCTGCATGGGTTTTCGCGATTTTTGGACCTATAAGTTCAAAGAAACAGCTAAAACATAATAATCAGGAAAAATTTTCATTAAAAAATATGAAAATGTGCAATACATTACTAAAGCAAGAAACACAACAATACCCTCCAACCTTTACCTAGTGCCCACTTTGTCAACCGAAACGAAAGCTGCGTATTTGAAAGAAATTATACCATTTGGTTTTCGATCAGCGAATCGCGAAAAACTCCGAAGTTCAGTAATTTATGATTTCCGCTCTCTGTATGAGCTTAGGGACGTCTAGAGGGCCTAAATAAAAAAACTAAGGTCAAATTTAAAATCAGAAACCCAAATTTCATTTTATTCTTAATACCACTTCAAGTTATTAGTTTACTACCCGAAATTGAAATTTTGTCCTAGTGTATCCAAGTTTAAAATTTACAGTTTCATATTCTTTAATCTAGATTTTCTCTGAGTATTTTGTTTTGGCTGTTTCTTTGAACTTAGATCCAAAAATCGCGAAAACCCATGCAGAAATGTTGTTGTTTTAGCAGATTTTTCAAGTTTTGAGTGCTTTATACGGAAAAAAACCTTCAAATAAAGAAACTAACGTCGGATTCGTGTTTAGCGGGTCAAAATACCCCGATAAACACCATTTTCGCGATCGTTTTGCGTAAAGTCTCAAAATTCACCTTTTTCACTGATTTTTCATGACAAAAATAGCGAATTTCGAGTCTTCAAATAAAACGACCGCGAAAAGGGTGTTGATCAGGGTATATTGACCCGATAAATACGAATCCGACGTTAGTTTCTTCGTTCAGCCATTTCTCTCCTTACAAAACGCTCAAAATTTGAAAAATCTGCTAAAAAAACAACATTTTTGTACGGTTTTTTGCGATTTTTGGCCCTTGGTGCATCTAAGTCGCCAAAAGTGAATACGTGACGTGAATCTACGTTAAAAAACACGTTTTTGGGATATTTTTAAAAAGTGGTCGCTCTTCGTTTATATGGCGTTTTTTACGATTGAAAACTTCAAATAGGCGAAACAACGTGAAGGAGTGCGCCAAAATTTTTGAAAAAATTATCGTGAATACACCTCTACGAGATGCAACTTTGTGCCAAAGAACAGAAAATTTCCTTCACTTCCATTGAAATTAAAAATTCTTGAAAATAATGCAATAAAATGGCCATAACTCCGAAAGGGAGGGGGTTGGGGGGGTCAAAAATTTTTCTGAATTTTTTTTACATCAAGGTACACCACCTGAGGGGGTTAGATTGAAAATCGGAGAGGGGGCCGATTTCACCAAAAACCCGGCTATACCCTTTAAATATTTTTTCAATTTCAACTCAAAAATGCCAATAATTTTTTTTTCATAAATTTGTTGAAAAGCTTCTAATTTTACGAATTTTTTAGCGAGAATTTCATTCAGTAGTTTTGGAAAGAAGAAGGGTTGAGGGTGAGACGGGACAAGGGGTTATGGCTTACAACACGCAAAAAAAATATGTACGCAACAGTAGCAAGAAATTCAATTTACAAATTTAAAAAAAATTCCCCTACCGCTTGTTTTATTTTGAAAAGTATTTAATTTTGTCTTATTTATATTTTGAGATGTCCGGGGTAGGGAAGGGACATTCATAGATCGTGGTTTAAAACATTATTCGTGAGAAAAATAATACAGTACACAAAATTTCTAATTAAAAATCTCAAATTTCAAATTTTTTCATAGAATTTTTTTTTGTTTTTAACCTGAGATCAGAGAATTAATTGGTTTCAGGGGGTTTTTCAACTGTAACAAATTTTCCAATTTTTATAATTTCTTCAAATTCAATTCCAAATTTTTCAAAAGTGTTTTTAGTAAATTTATCGAAAAAAATAGATACTGCACATAGTTTTACAAATTTTTTAACAGAAATTCTACTCAGTTATAAATTTTACTTGATTACTGGGAAGGGAAAGGAAGGGAGAGAGGGTAAATTTGGATTTTTGATCCATCAGTCCATCAAAAAGAAGATTATGGCTCAAAAAAATCATAGGTACCTACGTAAAAAAAAGAGAGAAAAATAGGTACCAAGATGAAAAAATTTTACAAAAAATTTTTTATAAGGGAGGTATCCCAACTTACTGAAATTTGTAACTTCGAGTTAAAGTTTTCCCAGGGAAATTTTCTGTCAAAAAATATGGATTTCAACTCACAAGTCACGAATTTCGGAAAATTGTACTTCAAATGATCAAATAAGTCACCAAAATGGGTAATCCGCGAATACAGGTGCTGAAGTTCATATAGACTATTTTATGGGCTTTTCACTAGGGCTGAAAAATTCTAAAATTTTCTGGAGGCTTCGAAATGTTTCGAAACCGTTTCCAATCGACTCAGGAGATCAAAAATAGGGTATATACCAAATTTCAGTTTTTTTTGTTGATTAGATCAAATTTTCATACATTGCTGGGCGATGAGATAATTTTTAAATTTCAAAAATTCTCCAAAATTCGAGAAATGAACTTTAGCACCTCGGATATGAGATTCTCTTATGATGTACTTTCGATTTATTTTTGTTTCGACTTAAAATTTTTCTTTGATCTGGGATATTTTTCCTATCAGAAATTTTTCTTGATTTTAATCGAGAAATTTATAAAATTGTTTTTTTCTCGATTTAAAAAAAAATAGAAAAAATCAATTAAATTATAAAGGGACACCCTCCTCTATCTTTTTAAATTTTGTCCACTACTCGTATCCAAAGTAAGAACATTACAAATTCCAAACGTACTTTTTCCCATCTAGTCCTGAGAACGGATTGTCCATACTTCTTGTCCCATACGTCCAAAAACACTACTCCTGATTCCAATCTCAATAATTCGAATGGGGTTAAGCTGAAAGTATGGCCGTCGATATTAGGTCCTTTGAATTCTTCCAACAATCGCCTAGCAACCGGAGCACCCGGAGCCAGGAATGGAATATCTTCCACATACAATTCGTATTGCTGAGCTTCCACATCTTTACCGACAAGAGAAACCTGTAATAATCAATTCGATTTTAATTAAATAATACCTACTTGCAAATAAAAAAATGAACGTGAAATTATTTCGATAGGTAGGTCTAGGAAATCTACATAGGCCATATCATGAAATGAAAAATAAGGTAATTTTTTTGTAGGTTGGCAAACATGATACGCTGCTATGACGTAACTACGGCATGTTTCCTACTCGCTGATACTTTAATGCGATGAACTGGTATATAAAGTGAAACGAATTCGCCTCGCGTTAGTCCTTGTCTTAGGGGAGCTCAACGCTCAAGGAGCGAATAGCGAGAGCGTTGCTGCTGACACCAAGATATAAAAAAACCCGCGCCCGCACGAATTTACCTTCGCTGCTGAGTGCAATTTTTGAAAGTCTCTTTACTTTACAGGAGACCATAACTAATCATAATCATTGAAATTTTAAACACCTCAAATTATCAGCTCGGTGGAAAATTATCTTACGTCATAATTAATACTGCATTCTCCATCAACGCGAGCCCAAACAAGTCCAAATATGTCGGCGGGGGCTGAAGAATCTGTCTTTTTCAATAACATAGGATTGGCAGCATCTCTTCCATCGGCTACGAATTTCGACGTCAAACGACCTTGAAGCAGACTCGAATTGTTGTCGTTGGTTCGAACAATATGAATGGCCAATTCTTCTCGATACAGCTGTTCTAGTGATTTCGGATTTAAATATTTCAAGCTGCCATTCATTCCATCCGAGCTGAGATCTTCGACCAGAGTTGAATGATGTGATGTGACTGGGGGA
Organism: Pseudococcus viburni; assembly: GCA_033439095.1. NCBI lineage: Eukaryota > Metazoa > Arthropoda > Insecta > Hemiptera > Pseudococcidae > Pseudococcus > Pseudococcus viburni. Next base: position 179,009 of record JAVBJF010000161.1, read on the forward strand.
AAAATTTCAAAAAATCGAAGTATTAGAATAAGTTTGTAAATATTGCAAGAATTAATAATTATTCGAAATTCAAAAAAAATCCAACTTACCTAAATTGACTGATGCATCAGCAACATTATCTAATATAACGTGATATTGCAGAGCACTGTTTTTATCGATGAACATCCACGAAATTCCCGATGCTCTATTTGGCCTAAAAACAACATTTTTTTATTCAAAAACACCACTGAGATTTTATACTGGAAGGGTATGAAAAAATCAAACGAACATTTGCATATATCTGTTATTTCCTGTATTCAAGTGTGATGATGATAAAATTGCTTGAAACAGGTCGCACTGGACTCGAGATGTGATTTTACCGAAAATTGTCGGTTCTTTGTACTTGGCTGAGGAAAGAGTCAGAGTAACACGTTGCTGAGCAAGGGATACCAAATCGGCAGATGAAATTGGGGTCGTGTATTCGATTACGTTCAATTCAGACGATGGCTTTTCCACGAGGAACATCTGTTCAAATGAAAAAAAAAAACCATTATATTAAACAAATAAAAAAATACTCAAGTTAAGTACCCACTGATTTAAATAAAAAATTTTCAAATTCACAGGCCTTTTTTCAATGATTAAGGAATTTTAACAGAGGATTTCAAAAGTTAGATTTAATTTGAAAAATAAGATTTTGTGATTCATAGATCCCTTGATCTTTAGGAATCAGTTCAATGTTCAAATAGAATTTTTCCTCAGAGAGAAATATCTTCAATAGGTGCCATGACTGCCATGAGTATGTTTTTGGGGATTACAAATTATACTAATTTTCAAGGGAAATAAGAATGAAAATTTTTCAAATAGTTTTAAAATACTAGAAGTTGACAAAAAAATTAATCTTGAAGACAAAAATAAAATGTGACGAATTACATTAGAAAAATTCTACAAAAAAATTTTGAATGAAAAAAAAATACGTCATAATCTGAGCCTTTGTTTAAAAGTAAACTAAAGTGTTGAAAAATACCTCAGAATCATTTATCTTTTATCTCAAAATTTTACATTTCAATTAAAAATTGAAGGGTAAGTAATTTTGATTTTAAAAAATAATAAAATGTTGAAATGGCGCATTTTGAGAGAAAATAAAAATTACCGAAAAAATTTTAATCTGACATTTCAGAAAATCAGACAAGTTATTTTGGAAAAAAAAAGGTACAAAGGGACGCTTTGAAATTTGATATTAATAAAAAGTCAAAAAATGCTGAAGATTTCTCAAAAACTAATGCATATTTTTAAAAAATATGAAATGGGAAAGTTGAACAAGAGAGGAGGGAAAGGGAAAGGTAGCACAAAGGTTATATCCAAATCTCATAAAATCAACAACCTCGTAAAAAAAATTCTCCTAGGTATCTCAAAATGTAATTGAATAAGTTTAAAATGTTTTAAAAATCAGACCAACAAACATTAAGATCTTTTGACTTTGTCGCTATTTAGCAAATTAAGCTGTAACGCAACACTAAATAAATAATTTTTTTAAAAATGCCAATAGATATCAAAAAATTATTAATTCTGTAAAAATGTAAAATTGTCTGCAAAATATCCGCCATTTTGTTGAAAAGAAACACGGACAATTTTTTCCTCCAAAGGCGTTCAAATATGAAAAAAAAATTGTAATATACCTGAAAAATATTTTTTTAAAGATTAAATTGTTGAACTTTTTATAAATTACCGTTCAAATAAAAAATAAAACCTCAACTTCCTAAAATTATTGAAAAAAAAACAGTTAAATTTGGGAAGAATTCGCTAGGATTCGGAATGCTGGCACATCAATTTTTCACCTTTACTTAATTTGGAGGGAGGAAGGGAGGGCAGGAGGGAGGGGGTACGTGAATAGTTCTAAAAATCATTTTTCCATTTTCATAGTTTTTGAATAGTCCGTAAAAAATTTAAAATTATTTTTGAAAAAACGCTTTGGATATTTTTTTACAAAAATATTATGGGTGGTAATATTCCATCACATATCCCTCCCTTTTCATAATTCTGATATTTTTTTTGGAGGGGAAGGTGGAAAACTTCTGCAGATAAATTACAAAGTAACAAATAAAAATAGGTATCTATTCTAAGATCGTTTCAAGAGATTTTTTTTACTGAAAATTTTGTAAACCATTGAAAAGTGATTTTACCAATTTTTTCCCATAAAAAATAAAGATGCAGCTGGAACATAGGAATCTGTAGTTTTTTTGGAGTTCAAGAAAACATTCAAACAAACAATTTTTCATACATTTTTTAAAATAAAATTTAAAAAATGTTCACAATTTTTTTCAGAAATTTTCCAAACTTAATTTCAAGTTTAGAATTGAAATCTTGAACAAAGCCATTGGGCAACCCTATTTCTTCTCAACAGCTCAAAAACTGGTAAAAAAACATGGAATTTTGAACCCCTAATAATCGAACATCATTTTCAGAAAAAGTTATTCAATAATTTTTGCAAAATAGGAAGTTCTTTCCAACATTTCAGGGGATCAGATATCAGATTACTCTTAATATTTTTTTCATAACTGCTTCCTCTCCCTCTCCCTCCACCACGAAAGTCTATCCAAGCTACGTTATAGTTTCTAAATGTCCTCATATTTATTCCATGTTATTGATAATTTTTTCAACACCCCCCCCCCGGTCCAGTCTATTTGGCTACATCACAGTTCCTAAACATCTTCAAAAATTAGAATTTCAGTTTTGGATCTTTGAATTTCAGATACCTACCAAATAATTATTAATATTGAAATGTAATAGTGGGGGGAGGGGGGATCAATCCACGAAATGTACAATCAAATGTTACCTCCCTCCCACAAGTTTCTACGCCACTGGCATAATGACATTTTGTTAGACTTGAAATAACTTCTCAAAAATTTTTTCAATCAAAAATAGGTACCTTTTTATTGGACTTTTGAAAACTTGGAAAAATTTTGGCGAATTGATAAGGCATAATTAACATTTGATAAAATATTGAAAAGCCATGGGAATGTCAATTATATTAATTATTAAGTATTGTAATTTGGGGCAAAATATCAAAAAGTTACCGAAAAAAATGTCAGACAGGTATTGAAATTGTTTTTTTAAAGAGGAAATTTGATTAGACATAAAAACATTTTTTTTAAAATAATTTTCAAAGATGCTCAAAAATCTGTCGAATTTCATTTTTTTAAATTGATCGACTTTCTGTCGGATATTTTGGCTTTTTTCTGTTTTTAAAAAAAATTACTATACCTATTCAATAAATGAAAAATGAAAAAGGTGACATTTTCGTAAGTAATTTTTTTAAAATTTTGTCAAACTTTTTTTTTAGCAATTTTTAAAGTTGAAAAAATGAAAAAAAATTGTATGTAGGTACCTGATATTTTAACAAAAAGACATCAAGTGAAAAAAATTAAATATTTGACATTTTAATAAAAAATCTTCCAATATCCACGATTCGAAAGTTTTTGCTCCATAAGGCAAAACTTGGGTGATTTTTCAATTTTTACTTTCAACAAAATGATTCTTTTCACGAATAAATCAAACCTCAATTATCTTTCACAAAAAATAAAAATTCTGAACCCAACTTTGCAACTTTTCAACATCACCATCGACATTCCCAACCGCAAAAAATACCTACTCCTTCGGAAATGACCATCTGCTTATTCTCAGAGAACAATTTCAACTGCACAGTGTCGTCGAGTTTTCGTTTAGAGCTGAGTACTCCGGTAAACACGATCCTGATATGAACCGTGGGAATAACAGTCGAAATAGATACAATCGCCGTGCCGACCGAATCAATATTCAGCGAAGAATTTCCCACCGAAACCATCAACGAGCTGAAAATCTCTTTCGTCAGAGGTCCATATCTGGAAAACCAAAATCGACGATTAAAATTTGCAAATGATTTAGGTATCAACTGGTGATAATATCACACTGTTTAATTATACGATCGGAATGTGATTTTTTTTTTCAAACTAGTTAATAACGTTTTATGATTTCGCGTTGATAACAACATGGGGTTAGGTAGTCTGCCATTATTAAATTTATGTACGAACAGGTTGAAGGTGATACCACCTACGGATGTTTTTTTCCGAGCTACATTGTAACTCAATTTCAACTCGTGCAATTCGAATGAAAAATTACAACGATGTTTTTACTCCCTCGACAAATCACCATAATTTCACGAAATCATTAGAGCCAGCAAAAGCGAGGGCGGTCGATGATTTACAATAATTGGGTACTTATCGAATTATTAAGCTGTAAAAAAATCATTTTAATGAAGATTTGTTACACACTCGTGTGTAATTATTTAGTCGATTTAAAAAAAATCGTTAACATTCGCGTACGAAATAAATTCTCGCACGAGTTTGAATTTATGTCAAGTTTGAAAAAAATTCAAAATATTTCAAATGATCTCATTACTACAGAATTTTATTTAAAAAAATAATACCTCGAATAAATTTTACTAAAAATTTGGCTAATTTGTGCAATAAATACTACGACTTACTTCATCAGTGATCCTTGTATACGTAGATCATATTCATCCCACATCAAAATAACGCTGAGTTTTTCATCTTTCAATGCGGCTCTGTATTCACTTGGCATTCGTCTCCAAACGCCGCAAATTTTACCGGTGGCATTTTGATACGTGGTACCAGAAGAAAGTATCTGCAAAAATTACGCAAAAAATTAGTCATTTTTCAACGTTTTTATTCAACTTACGAATAGATCAGTTGGAAAATTATGTGTTTTATATTCTATGAATTCTGAATGCAATTTTGAAATTTTTAGGAACGGGGGGAGGGATGATTATTGCAAAATTTAAAATCGTTTTTTACCTGTTGTTCTTCGATAATGTTTCCATTATGGTCGATAAATTGTATAACTTTCGGTCTCGTCGGTAATGGATACGAAGACGAGTAAAAAGAATAATAGAGACTTTTCTTGTGCAATGTGAAACGTCCTGTAGCTGTTTGTCCCAATGAATTTATGGTGCTCGCGTTGACTGCGTCATGTCTATGGGTTAAGTAAAATGTATTCGTGAGAAGTGCTGCGTAATCTGAAAAAAAAATAATTTTACATTAATTGAGCAACAGATAATTTTTTCCAAAATGTTTATTTCATGTACAAACGAAAAAAATTATATGAGATGGAGGGAAACTCGGATTTTTCTTCAAAATTTGTCAATTGAGTAAAAGAGCAAAATTTTAGCCTCAAATTAGATTCAAAGGCCTTTATTTACACCTGGTTTCAGTTCAGATTTTTTTCAAAACTGGAAATCATGAAGAAATCCCAAACTTCTCAAAAATTAAGAATTTTTTTTTGGAAATTAAAAAGTTCAAAATTGAGAATTTTTCCATTGGTAAGTACGTAAGTAAAATTAAAAATATTTCCAAAATTGAGACTTTTTCCAGAATTGAAAATTTTTTAGAAGTAAGTACACGTAGGTACCTAATTAAATTTTTTCCAGATTGATTTTTTTTCTAAATTGAGCATTTTTCACAGTTGAGTGATTTTGAATTTATGAATTTTTTCGGAATTTGAAACTTTTTTAAAATATTGAGTAAGTACTTTTTAAGAAATTGAAAAATTTTTCAGAACCAATTAAATTTTTACATGATCGAATATTTCTTTCCAAATTGAGCATTTCCCACAATTGAGTAAATCTTTCAGATTTTTTTGGAATATTGGGCATTTTCTGAAGTTGAAAACTTTTTTTAAAATTAAAAGTTTGAAATTGGAAATTTTTTAAAACAAAATTTCTGAGAAATAAAAATGTTTCAATAGGTAGGTGGTAACTACTCACTGAAAAAAATCAATTGGAAATTCTTTTAAAATAATTTTCAACAATAAATATTCGATTTTCAACATTCGCTATTTTGATTTTCGACATTCTACATATTTTCAACATTTGATTCTCTATCTTCGATTTTTAACATTCCATTTCTAATGTTCAATTTTCAATATTCGATTTTCAATATCGACATTCAATTTTAGATTTTTAACGTGTCAATAATTTATCATTGAAAAAAAATCAAGAATTTACATTGAAGACTCTATAAATTCTCCTTTCCTAGAAAAATTGAATTGAACTGACCCAACCATTAGATATAAAATTTACATCGATAAATCGATGTTCAATACCAATGCACAATTATTTGATAAATTTTTCAAAGATCAAAAATCAAAACCAATATGATATGACCCATGGATTTGGCAAATGATTGCTAAAATGTAGAAATCATTGGATTCAAAGGTACGTATCATCTGCAAGGGTAATTAGAAAGTTGAGAAGCTTCAGCGTGAGGTTTGAATTTAAAAAAGATCATGGAAATACAAAAATGAAAATTTTTCAGTTTATTTATTCCTCTATTTCTATCTCAAAAACTTGTTGATACGCCATTTTTTCCAAACAGTTCCTAGATTTAGGAGAGGGAATTTTTTTTTACACAGTGTCTTTAAATTTTTTTGTAAAATTTCGTGTTTGATAAAGTAAGAAGATTTACTCACTTACTGGGGGTAAAATATTGTAAAATTTTGAAAACAAGATATTTATTAGAAACAAAGAAATGAAAATTCTAGCTATTTTCTGGATTTTTCTAGCTATTTTCACGCCATTTTTTTTGCTTTAAATTTGTCCCAAAAAGAACTCTTTTTTTTTCATTTTTTGATTGAAAGATTCAATGAAGAGTAAAATGTAAAGAATTCTGGCTTTTCCCAGTGAAATTATTAAAATTCTTGTGTTTTCAAGTTTTCTTGTTACTAAAGAAGAATTCTGATCAATTTCTAGGTTTTCTTGTTTATCTTGCTAATAGACACTTTGAAAAAGATTAGGTAGGTACTGCTGAATTTTTTTTTGTTTGAAAATTAAATTTAAAGAACTCGATAAATCATTGTGTAATTTTTGAATTAGTTGGCACAGAATGACCAGCAATAAGTAAGTAGAATAAGAAGAACAAGGAAGAGAATATTACCTAGTAATGAGTACTCGATGAGAAAAATTGGATACGGTCTAGCAATTTAATTTCACACCTCAGTAATAATAGGTGCAGTAGAAAATCATAAAAATTGGAATTTGAAAAAATTATTACCAGTCAGAGTATGAAGGTCATTGTCTGACGTTACACTGATAACCCAAAGAGCTCATAGCCCAGGTACTCTTTCATTCTCCAAGCAATTCAACATTAATCTATGATCTCAATCAAATTAATTATTCAAAAATGAATTTGATATCTTGGTTTCTGTTCTTTTTTGTACTAGAAATGCACAATTTGAGACAAATTTCCGCTTCAAATATTATTAGGTAAGAAGCAGTAATTACCTACATAAACGTTTTTAAATTAAGGAACTTCCACATTCTAGGAATTAAGCACTAATTTATATATTTAAGAATACCTTTGATGAGAACTCACTCAGAGATGCAAAAACTTAGTCCACATGCGAGGATTAAAGTTATTCTGGATGACGAACATGTGAGTATATGTACATTGGGGGATGATGATCAAAAATACTCTAAATTTGGATTTTGACAAAAATTAATGAGAAAGTTTTTTTCAAGTAAAGTATCTCCGAAAAAAATTTCGATTCTCTTAACTCAAAAACAGATTGATGCTAATTTTAAAAATAATCAGATTTTTTGCCTCTTTTGGCGGTGGTGTTACCCTTATAAAAGTATCATTTGAATCTCTAAATTTTCCTTTACGAATTAGAGAGACAGAGACAGAAATAATTCAGGAGTCAGTAGAACTCAAGTCGTTGATGAATCCCCCTTGATCAATTGACCTTAAAAATTGAAAATTGGGCATTACTTCTTGATCTATTCACTTCGTAGAAGAGTTAAAAATTAACAAATTATGAAATTGAAAAATTTATGACGGGGACCAAATTCAAATCATTCACTCAATCAGCTCAAAACAAAATTTGTTAGTTCCTATGAATAAATTTTGATAAATTATTTTTTAAAAAATTATGACAATTTTGTTCACTTTTTATAAATTTTAGTTAGCAATACCGCAACAAAATATTTTCCAGAAATCAAGATTAAAAATTCGAATTTATGCGATGGATTTTTTTTTGATTTTTTGAACCATTATGAGCGAGCAACCAGAATCTAATAAAAATTATTTTACAGGTCATCATAGAGTAGTACAGTCATGAAAATTATTTGCAAAATTTATTCTTGTCCAATGTCCACCAAAGAAAAAATAATTTAGTTGAAAAGATGGAGTGAGCAAGTTGAAAAATATTAAAATCAAGAAATTTTCTATTATGTGGAAGTCAATAATAGTAGGAATTCAAATTCAAAATAAATGGCCCATGGAGGGGAGTTGACTGAAGTACCATGTAAATAGCATGATCCAAAAGTGGCAAAAAAATTTCAACGGCTTTTAATTAGCAAATTAGCTGCTTGAAAAGTGAGAAAGTATACAAATCAAAAATCTATTTTACAGTTTGTAAATTTTGGTAAAATATCCATAGGAGAGCCAAAACAAGTTTTCAATGTGGTGTTTGACACAGGATCGATTGATTTGTGGGTATTCTCAAGCTTATATGATACCTGTGATGAGTTTTCCAAGAAAGTGTTCAGTAAGGAATCATCATTGTTCATTAATTACTTGGCACAATATACAAACCACAAAGCACTTTAAAAGTAATGAGAAAGAAAATCACAAAACTTTTTTTCACAGACAAGCGTTCATTGTACAACCATGTTTCGTCTTCAACATTTAAACTGCTCACTGGAAAATCTAAACAACCTAAGCCACAAGTGATCTCGTTTGCAAGTTCTTGGGTGTTTGGATTCAAGGCAATTGATGCGATTACAGTATGTACTATTCTCAATTCACCAGTTGCGTTTCATATGTGAGAACTGAAAAAAATCATCTGATGTCAGGTTTGGGTAAAAAAGGGGATGGGACAACTTTGGATTGCCTCTAGATAAACATTTTTTTATTAGACTGAAGGTGTAATGGTACTACACAGTCACATGATGAAGGATCTTTAATTTTGCAAAGTTTGGGAAAATTCTAGTTTAGTGCACTATTCAACCAATTCACAAGCAATACTCGGTTTCTCTGCTTAGATTTCAACTGTTGGCCGCTAATTTTGATACAACACAGAAAGAATTCAACTTGATGATTTCTAAAAATTATTGAAATTTAATGTACATACTTAAGTACTTCAGTATCTGTAATTTTAAGTACATAAAGAGTCGTAAATATTACAGATCGCTGGCAATCAAGTCTTCGCAGGCTTTCTAGAAGTTACAAAAGCAACTGCTTTGATCGAACATTCACGAGAGAATGGTGTCATGGGATTAAGATACACCCCTGAAAGAGGTAACATTGTATCAAAGATTTGTGATCAAATAAAAGGGGAACAAAAAATTTCCTTCCATTTACCGAAGTAAGTATATGTTCAAGGAAAACAAATATAAGGCGTATCTCTGGATAGTGGTCTGGGCAAGGGGGAGGGGAGGGGGAAGATAAGGAAAAACTATTTCAAAGAATTATAGTTAATTTTCCTTGTGATTAGAACACTTCCTCAAAAAACATTGAATTACTTGAGTACATAATTTTTGGGTTTCCAGAGTACTTTTTTGAGGTAGAAACAATGTTGAAAAACGTTTCCACACTTTTCCCCTTAACAGGAATGAGTCAAAGGTAGTTATAAAAGCCATAAAACAAAATGAGTAAATCAATTTTAAAACTTTGGAATCCATTTCTGAAAAAGTTGAACAGCCTCTAAGAAGATAAGAGGGAACCATTGTTCAAAACATTCTGGCCAATTGAGAAGGTGTTACACATCAACATGCTATTTATGAGAAAATGGAGTATGAGTGTTATTTACAATCCATTTTTGTTCCAATGATATTTTCTACAAGGGGAATGGCGATTCTGAATACATAAGAAGCATAATTCTGCACTTACTCAAATAAAAACCTAGATTTAACAAAATTATGTCAAACCAATTAAGCAAAAATTGGAGAAAAATAATTTTGCAATTTCATTGTTGTTAGAGTTAAATTTAATGTGAATGGCACAAATGGTGAAGTAGTATTATGTGGAGAAGATGAATCCAAGTATATTGCTGGTACTATGAATTATTTTAATGAAACTAAAGCTGGTACATGGAACATTTTAATCGACAGGTATTCTTATTAAAATCACTATGGATCAATTGTGATCCAAAATTATTGTATGCACTCTTTATTCACTACATACCTCATTTTGTTTTAATTAGTATCAAAATGGAAAAAAAGAAGAAAAATGTCACAATAGCATCAAAAATTACTGCTCTGGTTGACACAGGCACAAATCGAATCAATTTACCATGGCAATATTTCAATACATTTTTCCATGAGGTGAAGAGATTTATAATTGGAAGTCCAGAGTTACTAGAGGTTATATGAAGCACATTTTAGATTACCTATCCATGGTGATATCATTCTTTTTACTTTATTTACTAAAAAAAATCAACAATATTTGCAGGTTGATTGCTCCCAAGTTCACAGCTTACCTAATGTAACATTCACTATTGGTGAAACAAAGCACACAATGGTAGGAAATGATTATATTTATGAGGTATGGTTCCATGAATTTCATAGGATTTTTTTCAAATAGTGAATTTAAATAAATACTGATATATTCTGTTCTATTATATTTGCACAGATAGAAGAAAATTGCCGTATTGTTATTAAAAAGAATCCAAACGATCATTGGGTTTTAGGAGAACCTTTCATAAGAAAATATTACACAGTATTTGATATGAAAAATCACAAAATTGGATTCGCAGAAAAAAAGTGATAGTTCCCTATCTATGTATCACTCGATTGATCACTAAAAAAAAGAGCAAATATTTTGTAAGTTGAAAAATTTGATGTATATAGAACAGCACAAAAACCTGTTCTAAAGACAATTATTATCATAATTAATGGAAGAATGTTTGAACAAGGATTTAATATTATAATATTTTTCAATTAAAATTGAAAAATTGTTCACCTTAGACAGTGACCCAAATTTCAAAAGTACTTATTCCCCAAGTACATAGAAATTCCAAACTCATTGATCAAATCAACTCCAACACTACAATCTTATCTAAAATTGATAACATCTCCATGCAAACTATGCCCAACAGTAAAACCAAGTACTGAAAACTTTTTCCTAATGCTAAAATATTTTTGAAATTTGAGATTTTTTAAAACAAGAAAATTTTATATAAAAGAGAATTTTTTGGAATTTCAAATATTTTACAGTTTTTAGTTTGGAATTTCAGTGAAACTTCAAAGTTGAGATTTTGAAAAGTTAAGATCAAAATATGTTTTACAACAGTAGCTTTCCTGAGTTAAAACAAATGAAAAGCATCATCTTCAATATTTTTGCTGATGGATCATTATTAAAAAAGGCTTTATGAATTCTTGGTCTCTTGAAAATTTGGATCAAATTGGTCCAACCTTTACTAGTTAACATCAATAGTACAATTTATGTATTAATTTCATACATCTAAAAATCTAAACTAATAATAATTGTCAATGGTTCTGCATGGACAGACAATAGACATGAATGTAAGAAATTTCAACATGTCGCCTGAGATTAAACAAAGACATAGGTATTCAAAAAAATCATGAAAATTGAAAAAAAAAAAACGATTTTTTCAGATTTGCTTCTATCATCTGTATTCTTGTTCCAAAAACTCATTGCCAACGTTTTCAATTTTTTTAAATTCTTGATTTTAGAAAGAAACATTTTTTTCTCAACATACTGATAAAAAATCCACAAATTCATTCAAAATTTTGATTATTTTTAACTGAAATATTCAACCTCTGCCAACGTGCATATATCCAAACCCTACTCGAAACTGGTCCACTCGCTGCTAAATGTCACCACTGCGCTATGCGTGCCCTCGTACGCGTATACATACGCGCGCGTGGGGGGGTAGTTTTCCGTAGTTTAGTGCTATGTATACCGTCGTCGAACGGTTTTCGGCAAGCTGCACCGGTGGCTATATGTGTAGAGCGACGGCCTACCATGCGAAAGTTGAAAATTTTTTTCGCCCAAAAATATTTTTTAAAGTCGTTTTTTTGTAAAATTTTATTTTTGTTTTCAGGTTCGATTTTTTTCTCTAAAATTGCACAGTAGAAATTGAGAATTAATTTTTTTCAATTTTTCTTTTTCAACATGCTTTTTTTTATCAAATCTCAAGTGGTACGTGGGGAGAGATGCCGCCGAGCGGTACGCGGGGAGAGATGCCGCCTCGCTTCGCTCGGCGGCATCTCTCCCCGCGTACCGCTCGGCGGCATCTCTCCCCGCGTACCGCTCGGCGGCATCTCTCCCCGCGTACCGCTCGGCGGCATCTCTCCCCGCGTACCGCTCGGCGGCATCTCTCCCCGTGAACCGCTCGGCGGCACCTCTTCTACAATTTTTGGTCGCACAATTGGTGCGATTTAGCCTCCATTTACGGAAGTGACCAGTTTCGAGTAGGGTTTGGATATATGCCTGCCGACGTTAACATGATGATTGTTAGCAGAAAAGGAAGAATGATTTTCATACCGAGTTGAATTGACAGTTTTGATGTGAGATGTAAGTATGTTATGGACATTGAGAAGGGTTTGGATAATTGTAAATATGACAATTAAATGTAGCTAGTTTGTGAACTAATCCACAGTTGGAATAAATTACCTACCTAAAAAGAAATGAGAAATGGTCTAGCCATTCAATTTTATACCTCGATAACACAATTTTGTATCTCAATGATGGAAGAGTTTATTGTAAAGCAGGAAGTCATAAAAATTGCAATTTGAAAAAGTTATAACCAGCAAGAGTATGAAGGTCAATGTCACAAACAATATACTAATCAATGAACAAGCACAGGTACTATTTTCACCTCTGCAATTAAACATTCATCTATAAACTCAATCAAATAAATAATATCTTGTGGGCTGTTCTTTTTTGTAATAGAAATACATGATGCGAGACAAAGTTCCACCCCTTCAATTGTTATAAGGTAAGGATCACAAATTAAACATTTTTAGCATACAGATCTTCCACATTAAAGGAATTACCTAATGTACCTAATAATACAGGGTGGTCCAGTTAAGGTGTGAAATATTAAAACCACGTATTCTACTTATCATTTGGAGTAAAAAATGTTATATACATGATGGGTCATAAACGCTTCATTACCAAGTTATTCGCCTTTAAAGGGGGCCCAGATTTCACCCAAAATTGGCAATTTTCGCTCTAGCAGTGAAAATTTTCGGGGGTAGGTAGTGGAAAAAGTGAAAGGAGGTTCATAGAAACATATACCTTTTTTTGGGAGGGGGGGGGGGTCATAAGTAAGTGTTTTAAAGCAAAAAATGTGTTTCTGTACCAGAAAAATGGTAGAACAAGAACAAGAAATCATTTTTTTGAAATTTTATTTACTTTAAGGGGTAGTACTACTTATTTAACACCTATAAAATCAAATTTAATGATTTCTCATGATTCCTCATTATTATAAAAAAAATTCACCTAAAATTTTTTTCTAAAAAAATCAAAAAAATGGTGGGTATCTCAGAATAATTTATTTTGTGGCAACACTGTAATCAACTTCCGCGTAAGTAACCCCGACGCTCGTCTCGGGCGTTGTGTAAGTGAAAAATTTAAATAGAAGATAGTGGACTAATTTTTTTTTAAACATGCAAAACGTAAAACAGACCATTCTGATGGGGGAAAAATCCAGTTGTTTTGGTATTTAAAAAGGCGGGACTCAGGCAACAAATGTTTTCTCTCACTTTTTTGACTCAAAATAAAAAATTGTACAATTCTTTAAAAAAAGAAATAAATTTTAAACTAAAAATCAATTTTTTAAAATCAAAAACGGTAAAGTCTTAATAAACTGTAAATTGATATTGAACATTCCCCCGAATTAAAAATGTTTCCAAAATTTGGTGAATATTTTTTAAAGCTGGCAATTTTTCTAACTTAAAGACTTCTTTTGAAACTTTGAAAGTTTTTGCATAGGCAATGAATTTTTTAAAAATAAATTAATAAAAATCGTTCAATTTCCATTAAAATAAGTAGTTGAAAAAACGAAAAAAAAAAGGAACGTTGTAAACCTGTAATACAAATTTTTCAAAACTATTTGAATTATTCAAGACTTTTCTAAGAATTATGTAATTTTTACGACAGTTGAAAAAATTCATAACAATTTTCAACGCTGCTCGCGGATGATTTAATAATAACATCAGAAGTAAATTTGGACACAACCTGCAATTTGTTTCAAGTTGAAGTAGGTATGCAACATTTTTAATGATTTTTAAAGACTTAAGAGAATAAAAGTTCAAAAAGATTGATTTTGATTTTAAAACAATATTTTTCAATTTTACATTAACATGAGAAAGGTCAATTACCAATAATTTGAAAATTTTCAACATGAATGTTCAAACGCGATTATGAATTTAAAATAGAAATACGTTTAAAGACAGAGGATGAATGGAGGGGGGGGGGGGATATTAAGACTTGGAAAACTGAAAACTTCATATCATTGTGAAAAATTAAAAAATTTCGAATGTTTCAATTTTGAGAATTATTTCAGCTCGAAATTTTCAAAAAAAATTTGAAACCTATGAAAATAAAAATAATTAATTCAAGGATATGGCCTATGGGTCAACTTTGATTTTGATTCCTAATTAAAGTTCTTTCCAAAATGAAAAATGATGGTATTCCAAGATAAGTCTTTTTAGCAAATTGATTTGTTCTCCCCCTCCCCCTTCCATCATCAATTCAATTTCAATTTCTGAAAAATAGATAAAATACGGTCCATTTTTCTCTTAAGTTACGGCTCAAAAAATTTTCAAGGAATGCAAAATTGGTTCGAAATCCCATCTTTAAAATAATTCACTACTTACGCTTACTGCTTTTTTCTTCTTCTTCCGTAACCACCACAGCAGTAGAATCTTGCAAAACTCCAATTACTGTAAAAAAAAAGAATCAATATTAAAAACATCATAAGATACGAAGCTGAAAAATACCAAATTAGAAATAAGGTTCAATCGACGATAAAACTATCAAATTCCACTTGAAAAAGCGACAAAAAATTCATAGTAGGACGACACACGTCTCCAATGTCATCGATCTAATAAAATCAATTGTTCGTAATAAATTTCGATTTAAAATTACACAGAGCATCGACTCATTGTCCTTCATAATGCTCGTGAATTGATTCGCATACCACGTAAATCAAAATTCAACGTTGTCAACACGTTCGTGATCACCAACGAAATCAAACCCAAATCGATACAACCCAAGTCGAAAAAATTTTCCTGAAACTCCAATCACCGCCGATGATGAAAAGAAAAACCGAACTTGTTCAAGATCGTTTAATTAAGATTATCGAATACGATAAAAATAATAATACGAAAAAAAAAAAAGGTAATTTGGACCAAAGCCACGAATTTGCTCAAGAACAAGAGATCAAATTAAATTTATTCAAATGTTGTACGCCTGTGAAGTGTTTTAGCGAAGAAAACAGATAGAAAGAGATAGAATAGGACATGGCATCGGCAAAACAGCTCGCATTAAAACATGACATTTAAATGCGATTCTTGAAAGAAAAGTGGATTATACATCATATAAAAGTGGGTTTAAAAATACATAAGTACGAACGTATTCTATCACCTAGTCTTCCACCGTACCCGTAAAAATGAGCAAATTTCAACCTATTTCTTCACCCACTTTCTTCCCTTTTTCATCACAACCGACCATTTCTCTTTTCTGGTTTCGATTGCGATACGAATATTATAAAATCGTTAATCAAAAAAAAAATCTGCAGTGGTGTGCTCGGTGTCAGTTTACAACTTCTTCGTGCCACGTACGTATTATTTATTTCATTCAACATTCGCTTCTATACGCATTAAATCCACCCACAAATTTTCGGGACATCTGTATAAATTTGCAAGCGCCAATGTACCTCGTGTCGATGACCTTTTTTTTTGAATTTTTAATGAAGTATGAACAATCAAAAAAATCAAAACTCAAGTAGCCTCGAAAAAATTACAAACTGGTATTTTTTGCCATTTTAGATCAGAAGATCGATAATTTATCCAATTTGGAGTATGAAATCCATTATTTAGCAGCGTTGATGTTTGAAAATATGTTTTTACTGAAACTATCAACTTTTGACCTTCGCCAGGCAATTTTCTTCGTATCTTTTCAAGATCACGTCTAATATGTGTACGAGATTTCATTGGCGTAAAAATAGGTCTACACATAAGCGCTTTTTTAATTTCAGTACATTAAACTTGAAAAAAATAAACTACCAGACACTTGGACACGGCTCGTGAACATATGGAATTACTGAAAGCTTCACCAAAAAGAGAGGTCACGAGAGATAAAATTCTATGATCGTGATATTTCGCATATTTCATCATTCTCATTCGAGCAAATAATTCTATTTTCTTTAAAAAAAATTTGCCAAAGTTTTCAAATTCTTTAAAAATTGAAAATATTTTTACAGGGGATTAAGATTTTTATCTGTTTAATCCCAAAATAAAAAAATTCCTATACAAATCACGCACGAGATGCAAACCATCAACTTGGTGGCGCCAAAGGGTTAAAAAATTACATTTTTTTCAACTAGTTTTCATCATTAGTTGTAATTTTTTAGGCGGCAATGTTTTATCAGTGGTTCGTGCACCAAAAGAAAAATTATTTTTAGTTCAACGATCAAATGATAAATCATATTCGCAATGTGACCTCATAAAACATCACCAAATTACAAAAATTTTGCAAACGCGAGGAAAACTACAAGTTGTAATAATTATTTCAATAGCGTGAAATTTTTCGTATAATGAATACACCGTCGCGACTATACAATGAAAACATATGTTTTACTCACATTCAGTGTCATTCCGACACACTTTGCAGCATCGGCCCGCCACTTGTATCTGATCTTCGCACGTTAATTCTTGACACTCTTTCGCGATGTTTTTGCATTTCACATGTCCGAAAACTCTGTTGTCTTTTGTAACCTGCGAGAAATTAAATGGCGATGTTAAAACGGATCGAAATTAGACGTAAGATAAAGGTCAAGTTAAAGTATATTTATATTTGTATTTAAATATAGAAGGAAATAATCCTAGATTGTCGATTCCATGACCCTTGCGATGATCTGCAGTCGAATTACGATGTAAAAATAGGGAAAACGTGCGAGATGAATCATTGAGATTTTATTTGATCAAAATTAATTTTTTACTCGAAATTTCTATGATTTGCACCAGAATCGTTGAAAAATTTGTTGGATTTCTATTTTCTGTATCTGCAGATTAATAATTTTATTGGAAATTTGTTTTAAGAAGGGAAGATTGGGGAGGTACAGAGGTCGAATTCAAGTCTATATTAGAAAATATGGAAAAATTGGAACATTACTGAAATTGAACATCTTTCTAAGAACTATGAACGAAAACAAATTTTGAAGGAAATGATTTGTACTGCAATTTTACCAAAAATATTCTATAAAATGGACTTTCTAATTCACATTTTAGGATGTCCGCTTCCAATTTTTTCAGAAATAATTTTATCTACCTGACTCTTTCAAGTTTTTCAGATCAATTTTTTAAAGTTTTCCAGGCCCTGTGCCAATACTGTCCACTCTCTCATACTTGAATCAGTAAAATTTTCCAAAAAAACACTGAAAAACAGTCGGAATTGCAGCACAGGAATGAATATGTGAAAATTTTTTCACTGAAGCAAGTCAGTGAAAGAAAATCACTGGAAATCAGTGAAAATTCACTAAAAACTCAGTAATATTTATGAAATTTACTGAAAAATCTGTGAAATTCTTTGAATAATCAGTGACAAATCATTGATTTTTCCTGTGCTGCAATTCTGATTGTTTATCAGTAACTTTTCACTAATTCAGAATGAGAGTATCACATTCAGGAGAAAGGAATTCTGCTCCATGGACATGGACATATTTTCAAAAAAAATTGATTTTAATTCCAATAAGTACATAATTATATCTTTTCCCTCCAGTAGCTTTCCATCTTACAACAAATGATTGGGGGGAGGGGGTTGCCTCAAGATATACAAAAAATAAACTTCAGTTCTGGTTTTTTTAATTTCTTTAAAATTGAAATCAAAAAGTGCGTCGTGATTCGACTAGGTATTTTCAGTAATAACATAATCAGCGTTTTCCATGAAAAAATTCGCAAAATTTTTAAAAAATCATTATCATTAATTGTAGACAAATTTTTTCAAACCATGATTTTCGTTCCATTTTTGTGCTTGCCTCGAATCCCCCCGCCCTTCACCCCATTCAAATCAGTTTTTTGCTATCCCAAACTTTCAGTGTGTTTTTTTGTGAAGGAAAGAAGGGAACTACAAAAACTCAAAGGTTTGATTATTATCTACAGATTTTCTTTTTCTTGGAGAAAAATTTTCAATTTTTTTTGAAATCATCGCGAGAAAAAGGGATCTGAAAAATTAGTTTCCCAAAGGCTGAAAAAATTCAAGGAATACGACTCAAAATATTTTAAATTGTTTTGATACAATTTTGTGGTTTTAAAAAAATTCTCTGATTACCTATTTATAAGGTAAAAATTCTACCTTTTTTGGATTTTTCCAGTTTTTTTAAAAATTCTCGTTCAGGTGTGATTTTTTTTCCTACTGAGAGTAGGTATTTCGAGGTTAATTCATGATTGGAATATGAATGATATGTTACAGCACCCTCCCTTCTTTCCCCACCCCACAAAAGCATTTTTTTTCAATTACTCGAATACCTAAATTAAAATAATGGAATCAGTTTTGAATATTTTTTTCATCTCATGAATTTTTATACGTATTTTTTCAAGCTGATGTTCACTTTTTAATGAGTTTTCATAGCTTTTATGAATATTCTGAAACCATGATTTTTTCGTTTTTGGAAATTGGAGACAAAAAATGACTTTAACATAGGAGAAAAGGCTCAAAAAAGGAATATGGTTCAATCAATGACCCTGCATAAAGAAAGTCGAAATCGTAAGTTTTATCATACTTTCAAAGTTTTAAACTCTGCAAATTTCCAACATTTTCAATCCACATCCCTCCCTCCCCCGAATTTCCTTTTTTTTTCAACTCGAGAACACGCATCGTTTTTCTATAATTGCATTGCAGGAACACAATTTTTTGATGTCTCAAAAATAGGTACCTAAAATCTCATTTAATTTTGTCTGAATGTCATAAAATTGATTCTTGTAGCGAAAAATAATTGGAAAATTAATACGAAAAATGTATTCAAAAGGTGTTCCAATTCTTTAGAAAATGTTGAAATTGCATCAAAATTACTTAAAATGAGGTAAACCTTTCAAGGCATTGTTTAGAGTAACTTTCACGAAAATTTTGACATTTTTGATGAAATTTCGTCAATCATCATGTTATTTTTACACAATTTTCATTAAAATTCAAATAATTTTTCCAGAATTTTCACAAACGATTTTTCTCGTTTCCAAAAATTGTGAATTCTCATCAGAAACGATTTCATAACTGTTTCATCAACTTTAAACCAATATACCTTATCTACTCTTTGAAACTGTTTACAGAAATTTCGATATCTTTTGAAGATCAGTTTAAAAAAATTTTCAACTCGAACTCAATTTTTCCAGCTGAAACTGCAATTTTTTCATTAATGAGGGTAAGAAGACAAATTGCTTCCATTTTATCCCTTCCTTTGGGTGGATCTCTGCATATTTTTCAACGACTTGACATTATTTTTAAATTTTACTTCATTTTAATAGTGTTTGCAAGAGACAACACAATTTTCATCGCGTTTTCAAAAAAATTTGCAATTTTTCGAGCAATTCTTCAATTTTGAAACATTAGTTTTATCAATTTTTACCCATTTCCCACAATATTTACAAAAACAAGCGTGAATTTTTCGAAAATAGAATTCAAGGACCCACCATTTTTTGACCTGGAAAGAATCTACCGACCAAGAATCAAATAAATTTTCATTATTCACGCTCGTGCCAACACATTGCGAACTTCGACTTTAAAAAGAAGACAAAAAAATCGACGGTGAAATGTTTTCACGTCCCAAACCGGTTCGCCATCCTTTGATCACTCGCGACTCGCGACAAC
Organism: Pseudococcus viburni; assembly: GCA_033439095.1. NCBI lineage: Eukaryota > Metazoa > Arthropoda > Insecta > Hemiptera > Pseudococcidae > Pseudococcus > Pseudococcus viburni. The sequence goes on from JAVBJF010000161.1 coordinate 199,093, forward strand.
GACGCCACATTCATCCCCCAGTAACGTGTTTCCATTCCATGGTTCAATTATGAATTAGTCGAACACAAGACAATAAACGTTTAACTTGGTATTTGACATTCGACACCCTTTATCCCCCGAAGTTTTTCATTTTCCCACAACACCAGTCGAGATAATTCATAATCGTCTTTTGTTCTGCTCCAGTGTATTGTGTTCAGTGTACTGTACATTGTTGACCATACATGCCAATTTACAATATGTAAAATCGAAAATAAAATTTACTGCCTGGGTATCTGTCGAGGTAAAAATACAAATTGTCTGAGTTTAATATTTCAACGGTTCAAGCTTTTGCGAAGTAATTTCGAGGCCCAAAGTTCAATTTGTATTTTTAAAAATTATTTTACAAAAAAATAATGAAGAAAGAATGAATAACTAATCAGGAAATAAAAAAAAGAACACAAAGCCAAATAGGAAAGGGTTAGAACTGTTAGAAGTCTAAACATTTTCCTCGACGATTGAAATGATGAAATAAAATTATAAATTTTCACCTCATGAGTAAAATTTTTCTCTATCTTCTTTCTGGCTCAATAAATTTGCCAACATTTACAAAATAAAACAAACATGTGATGAAAAATTCGTTTTAGACATAGGCGATTCTAATTGTATTTTTAACCCAAATTCTGAGAAAATAGCGAATAAAATTCCATCACACAAGGTTACTTCACAAAAAAAATCATTTCATGAAAAACATCGATCCATTATTCGTCAGTTTTCACGTAAAAAAATTACTACCTACCCAAGAAATAAGGTGTCTAACAGAATTTGTTGAGCAAAAAGCTTTTGCACAACTTTTTCAACTTTTTCATGCCCCCCCCCCCCCAAAAAAAAACACGAAATATTTCAAAGAAATATAATTCAGAAAAAGTACGAGTTTCTAAATAAAAATTTTTACGAACAAATTCAAAGAAATATGACTCAAAAAAAATCGCAATGAGCTCTTTTTTCATTCAAGGGCGAATAGGAATTTTTTCAATTTTTGAAAAAAGCTTGACCATTGAGTTAAAAAACTTGATTTTGCATGACTAACTTGACCATTTGGTTACAATCGTGATTTATTTTGACCAGCTTAACTTGGCTTGATCGTTAGACACCCTGTACTTCCGAGTAATTAAGTGCTGTCGTTTTCGTCGATCTTTGAAAAAACGACAAAAAACGGCCATTTTACAAAATTTAAAAATGGTAATTTTCCATCGTTTTTGACGTTCTTTGAAAAAACGACGGATTTACAAAAATTAAAAATCGTCGTTTTTCATTGTTTTTGAAGAAACAACCAGAAATAACTGTTCACGACCATTTTCCTTAACTTTTCCTGACTGAGAGGACCTCTCTCCCTCCCTCTTATCTCAAAAGTTGAACTCACCAAAAATTTTTTCTCCAAGATGAATTCTAATACCAAGTGAAATTGTACACCACATACTGAAGAACAAAAATCGTTCAAGTTTTTTTTTCAAGGGTCCAACTTCTGAGATAAGGGGGGAGGAGGAAAGGTCCACTCTGTCAGGAAAAATTGGGGAAAATGGTCATGAAACAATTCATCGGAAAATAAATTTAATTCTGAATACTTTTGGTGGTTACAAATTTTCCCGTATCTCCGAAACTTTTCGTTGAAGAAAAAAGAAAACGTGATTCTGAAGTTTTCTCAAAAAAATTTCATTTCCAAATTTGGGCAGCAGGAGTTGCTCCAAAATTGATTTTGATGAGAACTGAAAATGTACATTAGGTGTTGAGGAACAACTTTTGTTTGAACATTTTTTCATTACGACCCATAGATTAGGCGGTACACACGTTTGAAATGTTGTGAGTGGGCCCTGTGTAGGGGGGGGGGGGGGGAGGAGAGGAAAAATAGGCATCCAAGCGAAATTTATATCTAGAACAAAAATCAATCATAAAATCAATTTTAACAGGAATTCCGCGCGGAAGCCTTTTTATGTACAATTCAGACCTGACTAAAAGTGATTTTTATGAAATTACGCAAGGTACAAATTTTTTCACTTCAAAATAAACCTCTATTTTTTCAGAAAATTCTCGTGTAATCGTCTCAACTCTTCTTTAATTTTACAAAAAAAAAAATCATTTTCGAACACTTCTTCATCAGAAAATCACACGACCATTTCTCCTTCATAACTTGACATAGGCAACACGAATTCCATCCACCAAACGTAACACAGTCGTGAAGCAACACCGAATGTTCCAAGCAATGAATAATGGCTTTTAATCATTTTGGCAATTCGATTAACCACGATAAATACATAAAAATGAATAACGCTCGATTTGTCGAATTTCTGCAGACATTTTAACACCGGTTGGTGGTTCCGACATCGACACTTCGGAACCCTGACATTTCTTAAATTTCATTAATGAGTTATAAATTACACTTGAAACCTGCCGGCTACATTTTATGTCTTCGCGGTAATAGGATGTTAGCGCCAAAACACAAATAAATACGTTACGACCATTCGTCAGCACTGTCTGGTCTCAAGAGTTATTAGTTTCGAACGATTTAAACTCGACTAAAAAAAAAGAAATGCGTCGAGCTCATATGCATATCTTCGGTATGTAAACGTACGAGGAAAAAAAATCAGACAGAAAAAAAAATTCATATCGAGCGTGATCTCAAATCTGCGAAGCATTTCCCATCTTACCTTTATACATTCGCATTTGATGCAGTACATCACATCGAAAGGGGGGCCGAGATCGGGAAACCATGTCGATCCAAATTCTTTGTGTATTTTCCCGAACAAGCATTCTGTAAGAAGAAAAAAAACACATATAAAACGCCGCCAAAAACAAACGAAAAGACATGTTAGTGTAAACACCGCCCTATTGAACTTGAAATAATATTTTCCTTCGTTTTCAATCGCCACAACCATTTCGACAATTGATTTTTTATTTACTCGATCGAGTTGAAATTACAAGAAATCTGTTTTTCATAAACTTGTGCCAAATTGTTAATTAATCATAAGATACGCGGAATTTTCGATGTTGTTTTTTTTTTAAAAAAAAGCATGATCAATCAACGTATGGTATGTATTTTTATAACGCGAACTAATTGAAATTCTCAGATTATAACGCCGATGATGGTAAATACACAATTACGTTTATACGACGAGAAGGAATTTCAAATTTATACACGAACAGAGATTTCATTCTTTGCATAAACTAGCTTTTAATAGCGAAAAAGCATAAAGCAAGAGAGTTCTTCCTCGGTTCTGAATTAGTAATTCAAAATTAAGCGAAAATTTTTCAAATTTTTGTAATTTTGAATTTTATGATTGTTTGATTTTGGTTCGACTTGGATCACAAATGTGAAAAAATTGACCTAATTATCAAGTAATTCTACGATATTGGCACAACGAACAGAAATCAGTTCACCGAAAAGGCCAAAAATCTAAACATTTTTCCGACTCGAAGTATGATTTTTCTTATTTTCTAAACAACACTAAAACTGAAAATTTTTTAAAATTAAAATCATCACTTTTGAAAAATTTCCGACTTAAATTCATTTTTTCAGCGTAAAAATACCATGCATCATTTTTTCAGGGCAGCTGCCCTTTGAATCGACTTTTAATTTTTTTTCTCCTCTTTGCGTAAATTTTCAGTGATAAATTTCATCAGAGGATCAAGGATGATTATTTAAAAAAAATGGGTTTGGGATCTTACTAATTTTCAAAAACGGAAATCAAACCAATAATCAAGGAAGAAGAAAAGTGGAATTTCTCGTTCGACTAAATTATTTGTAGTGTGTCTACTGAAATTCAGAAACTAAATTTCTTGATTTTTTGAAAATTTAGGTACCTGCATTATTTATTGTCGAAGGTGACTCTTCTCCTTCAAAACAAGTTTTAAATATGTTGCCATTTTTTTGAAAAATGATCTTTTTATTCACTCGACTTTTTAAGGTTTTTCTGACCATTTTTTCAAGATATCCAATATGAATGTAAAATATAATAATTTGATTGAAATTTTTCTCAATTTTCTTGTGTTTTGAATGGAAAAAGATTCCTTAAAACTTTTTTTTCTTACCTACGTTTACACGAATTTACCGATTTTTTCATAATTTTCGTTCCAACAAATTCTAGACCTTTGACGAATTTTTGAGAAAAATTCTCGAGTTTTTTTACCACTTCTCAAATCAAAATGCCCCCTCCTCTTCCCCTCCTCAAAAATTACCCAAATCTATTTCTTAAAATTTTCTATGCAGGTAAAAATATACATTCTTTCTTCTTCTTAGAAAAGCAATGATTCGAAATTCATCAAACATAAAAAACGCATTATTATTAATAGAAGAAAAAAATCGTATTGAAATTTCAAAAAAAAATTGCTCAATTTTTTTCGCTTGTTCGCTGTTTTTTGACAAAATTAAGATAAAACTCAGTATTTTCTTCTTGCATCACTATTTTCTCACACTAGGAGGTTCATTGTGCAGATTGAAACAAATTATTCGATAATTTCACGATGATTAAAATAGTTTTCTTCGTACATTCATTAGATATTTTCTGGAATAATTTGTTCGAAATTTTCAACATTTTTTTCGTATAAGAAAACATTACCTAGATCTTTTTTTTTGGAGATAAAAATTAAGTGCGATCGAATTTTATTCCAATGTAAGTTGAATCACCAACGTTTCGACAGAAATTTCACACCCCTCCCCCTCTCCCCGTTCGAGACCAGAAATGGAGATGGGGAGTTCTAGTTACAAACATGAATGTAAATTATGAAAGGTTCAGGTATTATCCGAAAATAAACATTTTAACTTGAAAGCGTCCCAAAAAGGATCAAAAAAAGTGCTAAATTTCCCAAGTGTTTTTACATCTTTTTCCAATAATTCTTTCCAATTTTCAAATAATCTTTGCATAGTGAAAAAATTGACCTCCTACTCTTTCATTTCGAATCAGTGAAAAATCACTGATAAACAGTCAGAATTGCAGCACAGGAAAAATAAGTGAAATTCACTGATTTTCAGCAATTTTCACTGATTATTCAAAGAAATTCACAGATTTTTCAGTAAATTTCATAAATATCACTGAGTTTTCAGCGAATTTTCACTTCTTTCAAGTGATTTTCTTTCACTGACTTGCTTTCAGTGGAAAAAATTTCACTGATTTATTACTGTGCTGTAATTCTGACTGTTTTTCGGTGATTTTTGATAAATTTCACTGATTCAGAAATGAGAGAGTAGTAACTGTTTAGTGACTAAAATTGAAAGAAATCATCAAGTAGGCTACTCGAATTTTCTTGACTCAAATAAAATTTTTCCATATTTTTTTCATTTAAGATGTACATTTTTCGGATTTTCCCCTAAAGAGTTCTCACTTTCAAATGAAACACATTTTCTCCTTCCCCTACTCGTCTGAATCTCAAAAAAAATCAATTTTTCTTTTGTTTTTCAATGACTTTGTCAGATCATTTGGATTTTTTGAAAGACCTGAAATGAATTTGGAAAACTTGAAAAATTGGTTTTTCTCAATTTCCATCTATGAACTGAAATTGGCTAAAAAGGTCAAAATCACAAGAATAAATGAACAAATATCACATCACAAATCACGATTTCTAAAATGATTTAAAATCAGATCAATATTTTTGGAAATCAAGACGATCCAATGATTTGGCGAATGAAATGGGAAAATGTTCATATCAAATGTCAATTTGAGGAGCTCTCGATTAATAAAAACACGTCGAAAATTTCAAAATTTGAAGAAAATAAAATACCCAAGACCACAACATAAAAATTTCAATTCAGGGCTGAAAAATCCATTCGAATTCAAACCAGCAATCTTTAAAAGTTGAAAAGCAAGAACTAGGTAATTTTTTCACATTTTCAAGTCCTAATAAAATGTAAATCAACTTTTTCCAATAACGTAGCAACCTTTTGATTTGAAATTCGGGTTTATACAACTTACAAAACGTAAACGTAATAGCGATTCGTATCTGAGCCACCTCCGTCATTGCTTTAACCGCAAAATTTTTCAGTCTGAGATTTGACATGAAAAAAATTCAAGTCACTCAACCATCATTGCAAGACAATGCTCGCGGTATTCCGATACAAATACCTATCTCCTATTAAACTTTTGGTACACAGAACGTCGAATGTAAAACATGAAAAAAATAAAATAAAATAGACGTATAAACCTTGTAAGTAGCTGGTTTAAAAATGTAAAAAAGAAGTCAACGCCGAGCTTCTACCTTCCGGACGTAAAGCAATTTAATCCGCCTATTGTATGTTAATACATGAAGCTGAATGGCGCCTCAAATTACCACGCACAAGAATACTAGTTTCTTTTTTCTTCATTTTATTTTATTATTTTTTCTCTTTTCAAAATATTTATTTATGTTTTGCTATTCCTTTTCAACACGCTTGTGCATATAGATGACGACCAACAGAGATATTAGTTCACGATCAAACGTTTCAACTTGATGCGTTTCTTCTTTTTTTTTCCTTCTGCGTAAGGAAAAAAAAACAACATGGAAACGTCAATCAGATTCGGTATCCGTCGATGATTTAATTCATCAGTTTACCACTTCATTTTATCACGCCGTTCGCGTGAGCTGTAACATGCAAGGTTAACGGAAGTTACCTACAGTTTACCGGCCCAAACAACAATCTAAACAGTGCGAACTGGTTTACTAGCGAATTTGCACGCCAGTGATTTATTTACATAAGTAAGTACGTAAAGTATAGATTTTTTATTAATATTTTAGACGGCGAAATGCAGTCGCATCAAAGCGTCAAAAAAGGTTCGACGGTTGTCCAGCGTCCAAACTTGATGCAGAAACCAGTTCCAAAAAGCCCGCCAAAATACGTGAACAGATGTGCAACACGTCTGCACAATTTGTGACGTTATTCCATTGCCCATGATAACAGCGAAATCGATCGTTCAACTGATTTTTAGACTTTTTTTAAACGATTTTCCGAACTTTTTATGGCCTTTTTTCACTCCTTCACTTCTCGATTCGAAGAAAATGAGAGGAGATCAAATTCCATGCAAGGAAAAACTTTCAGCGAAGGAATACCTGCTTGTTTTGGCTTTGGATCAGAAAAAAACAAATGGTTTTAAATTTTTTATTTTAAAAAATGTCGTGAAATTGCACTACTTACTTTTCAAAAAAATATTTTCCTCGACTTTTCCATTTTATCAGGGGAATTTTTAAAGTCTTCTGTTCCTTCAATTAAAAATCAGTGAAAATTATCGAAAATCACTGAGAAACAGTCAGAATTGCAGCACAGGAGAAAATCAGTAAAATTTTTTTCACTGAAAACAAATCAGTGAAATTTGCTGAAAATTCAGTGAAAATCTTTGAAAATTAGCAAAAATTAGCAAAAATTCGATGAAAATCAGTGAAAATTTTTCCTGTGCTACAATTCTCACTATCTATCAGTGACTTTTCACTGATTCAGAATGGGAGAGTAGGCCTCTTAACGTAAAGTACTTGTAAAGAAACAAAAGGGCTTTTGGGTGAAATTTTATCTGCTTAAAAATATTTGAATTTTCTGATAAGGGAGGATACTCTCTCATTTTTGAATCAGTGAAATTTATCGAAAAACACTGAAAAACAGCCAGAATTTGCAGCACAGTAATAAATCAGTGAAAATTTTTTCACTGAAAGGAAGCCAGTGAAAGAAAATTACTGGAAATCAGTGAAAATTCACTAAAAACTCAGTACTATTTATGAAATCCACTGAAAAATCTGTGAAAAATCACTGAAAATCAGTGAATTTCACTGATTTTTTTCTGCGCTGCAATTCTGGCTGTTTATCAGTGACTTTTCAATGATTCGGAATGAGAGAGTAGGAGAGGAGAGAGGAGGGAAGGGAAGATCACATAAATGTTTTTGAATTGATTTTTTTCACATTTTTCAAAGAAATACTCCAATTTATTGAGTTCGAACAGAGCGAAGGCGAAGATGTTTGCAAAAAAAAATGTTCAAAGTTGATATTTCTCTATTTTTTTCAATATTTAAATTTGAAAATTAGGGATTTTCGAAAACAAAATAATCCATTTTTCAATAGTTTTTTGTACTCTCTCATTCCGAATCAGTGAAAAGTCACTGATAAACAGTCAGAATTGCAGCACAGGAAAAAAGTGATTTTTCACTGATTATTCAAAGAATTTCACAGATTTTTCAGTGAATTTTCACTGTTTTCCAGTGATTTTCTTTCACTGACTTGCTTTCAGTGAAACAATTTTTACTGATTTATTACTATGCTGCAATTCTGACTGTTTTTCAGTGTTTTTTGATAAATTTCACCGATTCAAAACTGAGAGAGTACTTGAAAATTTTTAGAAAAAACATTTCGAAACTCCGTCCCTGATTTTCTCAGATTTTCAAAAGTGGCAACTATTCGCTCACTGAAGAAGATTTTTTCAGTTTCGTCAAAAATTCATTATTTAAGTACATCAAAATCACACGAATAAATAACTTTTCCCCCCATTTTATTGACATTTCATCAAAAACCAAACCAAAAATAATTCAGGAAAAATCCTCATTCTTTTCTGTTTTTGATCATTGCTGCAAAAATGACATAATTCTTCATTTTTTGTATCATAGACTGTCAAGAAAGACCGTTCTACAATTCTCATTTTAACACGTGGATAATTTTTCAGTTCAAGTTCTTCCCCAAGATTTTTTTATCCCCTGTTGAAAATTCATGATTTTTTTGGATTTTATTACGACTTTTACAATTCGTTCCTCTCAATTTTTCATTTTTTTCTGCTCATAATTATGTTTTCAAAACTGGAAACTGAATTTATGTGGCAGCAATATAAAACTTCATTTGAATATTGACCAATTTTTAGTTCTTTTTCAGATTTGTTACTAGAAAAAGTAAAATTATGACCTTTTCACGACTTTTGTGATCAATAAATAGAGACGTCGCGTCGCTATACAGAAGGAGATCGCGAGGACTTTGGTCTAGCTGAAGTCGTCTCGAGCCCAAGTGTGAGTTCAATCACTGATCCAGCTCAAATCCAAACGAACACGATATTCCGAAGGAAAAATATAATTTTTTTAAATTTTCAATAATATGTAATATGCCAAAAATTTTGACCAAAAACAATTTTGTTCAATTTGAACGATTTGAACATTGAAAATTACCCTTTTAATTTTAGAAGCTAAAAATCACATTTTTCTGAATTTCGCTTCAATTACCCATAAGTACGATTACAATAAAAATCGTCATTGAGGGGGGGAGGGGGGTTTAAAAATTACGACGTTGCGTATATAATAATTTCAGGATGTGTTGGCAAAATTTCCGGAAACAAACACATGCCTTTTTCAAATAGTTTTTTACTTTTTACGTTTTTCGTACAAAAAAATATTTTTTTTCTTCTCCCTCTCCAATTTTATTTCATATATATTTTAAATTTATGGATTTTTTGACGTATTTCGATTCCTGGAAATCAATAATTTTCAAAATTTCCAGGTACAAGTCATAAACATCCACCTACGCCCAGAAAAACGTTGGAAAGGGGAGAAATGGAAGACTAAAAAACCAAAAATTCACAACTTTAACAATTTTTTCCCAAATTTTTGTACTCAAATACGCAAATTTTACCTGGGTTTTTGACTCATAATTCAAATTTTTTCAATTTTCAAAAACAAACGTCGCCACTTTCGTAACTATTCGACACGAATATAATTTTTCCAACTAAAAATACAATTTTGCCTCAAGCTACCCTCTCTGTTCCTCTGTTCTCCCTGATTCGTTCCATTCTGGCTACTTTTGTTTTCAATAAACAAAACCTTTGTGACAAAATTTCCAGTCTTTCGTTTGAGTGAAATTTCATAATTTAAAAAAAAAATGAGCTTTGGTCGTGACTTTTTTACCTAATTATTTTACTATTTTTCTCTTTATCCGTTGATTTGAAAAAATTTATTCTCTAGTACTTGATATTTCATTCAAAAAAAATGTATTTGCCAATGAAGACGATAAAAACGAGGAAACTGATTTTTCAAAATCGAAAATTTGATTATTTTTAGTCAGGGGTAGCAAATTTCTCGAAATAACAACTTTTTTGGATGAAATGATAATTTTGAGAGCAGCATTTAGGTAATTATTTTTATTTTTTACCCCATTGACATGTTTTTCTTCAACAGAGGAAGAAAAACTTTGAATAAGGAATAGAACTATGGACCTCCCTTCACTTATTGAATCATTGAAGATCAAAAATGATGCAATATACAAATAGAATATTAATCTCAGCAATTTTTCACACTTCGGTTCCCCCCCCGCCTCCTCGACCACCAATCCAAAATTTACATCAATTATTGCGGTTATCAAACAACCGACGGAAAATTTCACAAAGGTAGACGTTCGGAAACTACAAATAAATAATTTCTCATTATCTCAGCTATCAAATTAAAACCAAAAAAATCTTCAAAAACCGACTTCGAGAGCCAAAAATTATCTACTTTTATCATTCGAGCTTTGGCGAGGGGAAGAGAAGAATAATAGACATTCAAGGTCATCAGTCATCATTAACACGCCACTAGACAGGGAAAACTGCATTTTCAATGATTTATCTCACGTTCTGGTTGATTTTACGTGAAAACGCATAAAAAATGAACGAAATTATCAAAATTACTTTTATTTCAACATTTTCAGCCAACTGCGTTGAAAATGAATGAAAAACTCGCATAATTAATTACCATCTGCAGTCGATTAAGCAAAAAGTAATATTGCAGTAGAAAAAGAAAAATTCGCTCGATTTTTGGCACTTGACAAACACACATCGCACGAGAAACACTCATTTATTACAATTTTCATTCAAACATAATTTCAATCCAAGTTTCCAAGTTCTCGTACGTAACTTGTACGCACTTATCCACATTCGCAAAGTATTACACAGCACTTAGTCGTAGAAACCTCCAAAACAAAACTTGCTGACGCAAAGACAAACAACGATGGCAAAATAAACCCAAACCAGACAAGCGACAGTCTCGATTCGAACGAGGCATTAAAAACATCTGCAAATTGTTCGGCAATGTTGATAACCTAATAATTTCGTCTGGTTTATCATTTGTGAAAAATTAAAATTTTTAATCAACCATGACACAACAACGTTTATACGTTTTTTTCATTAAAGCTGCGTTCCATTTTTAACAAACGAGAAAAAGAAACAGAAAACAGTCGGTTGAAATGTGCTGTTTGGTTAGATTAATAAACTTTTACGTCGGTTGATGTTTTAGCATTTTTTTCCACCCGAGACATACGACAAAATCATTTTTCACACCGAGAACAGCCACCGAATGAAATTTTCCAAACGACGTGAAATTTTCGTCGTGAAATAAAATAATGGAAAACGATTAGCCCCAAAAGCGGTATTCTTTTTTAGCTATCAAAATTAATATGCTTATTCTGTCCGACGATTACATATCTTTTGGCTGTCGAGTGTATTAATAAAGCCAAAGAAAATATCGCTGCTTGAAATATTACTGTGGGAAATTTATTATTAGAATTCGCTACGAAATGAGAGAAAGCTGGCTCGTTATTTTTTTATAACAGTGGCCGTTTAATAATCAAATTATTAAAGGGTCAATTCACACTCGTGGTTCATAAGCGGTCAGTTTGGTAAACTATTCGACCAATTTAATTCGACATCGATCAAATTCTGCGACAACGCAACATGCGAAGTTCGCTTCGTGACCAAATACGCCAATATCAATTATTCTCGAACAGAAAACAAATTACATAAATGACTAGTCCGACGAGATTTCGCTGTCGTGTCGAGTATTTTTCAAAGAATCCGAAATTAAAATAAAACCGAACTAGAAACCATAAACCATAAGTGGACGAGTAACCTAATAAATTAAGCTGACGAAGAAGCAACTGATTCAAAAAAAAATCAAATTCGAACGAAGATTTTGCATCAGTCAGACACAAATATTGCATTTTACGTGGTTTTTTCCATTATTATCTCGGATTTGAACTAAAATTTGATAATTTTGCGCAAACAGATCATTTTGTTTAAACCGTGGAACGATTTTGATTAAATTAATCACCGAACTGATACGATCGTGTGAATATGCGATTATTTGAACGGAATTGCATCAAAGCGAGCTTTACGGCTGGTCTGACCAGACTGGGAGAATGGATTAATAGTGTGAATTGACCCTAACGCTCTTCTGTGTCATGTTCGATATCAAATGCGCGTGTAAAAACGTTATACCATATTTTAAAAGACTCAAATCTCAGACAGCGTAATTACGCTTTGGGCCAGAACCAAATTTAGTCGCACGATGTATAGTACTTCATCGTTCACTTTATAAGCATCCACATTTACTTCAAATGAACTAAAACCGAGTTGATCGTTTCGCAGAATTAAAAAACACATGCGAATGGCGATGCGGTAGAAGAATCTTCGTAGACGAGATGGATTGTACGAAAGTTTTCCATATTGTGCGGTGGATTTTTTAGAACGTAAAAAATGAGCGTGTATTTTGCCAAATAAAGATCATAATTGAATGGAATCGGTGGAAGGAGAAGGGAAGGGAAGTTGAAATTTATAGTGGCTTTATCGCGTAGAATTGAAAGCCGAAAAATCTAAAGGGACGGTTGTCCTTCCTTTTTCTTGACTGACTCGACTTGAAGGAAACGAAAGTTTACGAAGATAGCAGGCCAACTGTAAATTTTTCTTAAGAGAAGTTTCATTTTAAAAACCCAAAATTCTTGAAAACTGTTTTCTCCTCCACTTTGCAAGGCCCAAATGAACTACTCTCTCATTCCGAATCAGTGAAAAATCTCTGACGAACAGTCAGAATTGCAGCACAGGAAAAATCAGTGAATGAATTTCACAGATTTTTCAGCAAATTTCATAAATATCACTGGGTTTTCAGTGAATTTTTACTATTTTATTACTGTGCTGCAATTCTGACTGTTTTCTAGGGGTTTTTGATAAATTTCACTGATTCAGAAATGAGAGAGTAGTCATTATTGGAAAAAAAAATTCAGGATTTTCAACTAAAATACAATACTGATATCTAATTTTTTTTTCAATATTTTCGACATGAAGTATACTTTCTTCCATTTCAAAGTGTTCAATAAAATTTCTGCAAAATGCATACCATGGGTCTTGAGCAGAATCTTCGAGAAATATTGCCCTATCCTCTCTTCGAAGTCACTTCAACCCTTCTGTGTCACACTAAGTTTTGTACACGGAGGTCACAGTGGGTGAAATTCACTCAAATCTTAAATTATTGAAAAATATGTGTTGTAACAACTTTTTATGGTTGCATATTTGCTCTGTAAGTAGTCAGTGTCTGTTTTAAGTAAAAAAATTGTCGGAATGGTTGCATATCTTTCTTTCTAGTAAATTATAACACGACGCTATGGTTACACTGATTTTATGTGCTTGTAAACTTCACTACATTTGTCACACGAGATACTGTGAAATGGGGGATGGGGGCAGTGGCGTAGCCAGAAATTTCTCATGGAGGAAGTCCAAAATTTCATAATTTTTGAGGAATTCCAAGTTCACCCCCCCCCCCCCAATCAAATTATCTTTTACTATAAAAACACAAATTTCAAATAAAGTTTTCATACGATTTGCATAGCACGTTTAAGGAAAAAACTGATGAAAATGTAATCTTGGAACAAACAACTTACATAGGTACTAATTATTTTGACCTTAAAAACCAATAAAAATACCTAACAAATCCAAGAATTGGCGTCAGAAACTTTTTTTGAGAGGGTGCAAAGTGTGTATGAAGACTTGGAATATCAAAAGGGAACTATTTTTTGCATTGTTTTTTGCATTGTTGATTCAAATAGTTTATATAATTGTGATTTTTTTCATGCCCGAGCGAAGCGAGGGCGAAGCTTTGAGAAAATTTGATTTTTAATGCTCCAAAAAGGCACTTTTTCACGTAAGTTTCTGACGTCAAGGGGGAGGGGGTGTCGAGACACCCCCCCTTGTAGCTACGCCCCGGATGGGGGTGGTATATGCCGTGGTTTGATGGGGTGTTGGTACTGAAGAACGAAATGACAAAAATCAAGAGTTACCCTGGGACACCATACGTAAAAAAATGTAAATTTCCAAATAATTTTCTAGCGCTGGACCAAAGTTTGGTATGACATTATAACATTCTTAGGGGCCAGCCTTTCATTTACCCTGTTGGACATATTACCTACTTTCCTATTTAAAGGAGCAAATTTTTTAGAAAAAAACCTGTATTTTTCGTATTTATTTTTTTGAATTGATACTCTAAATAAAAATCGGGAAAAATAAGATAATTTGGGAATTTATTTCACGAATTGTAAAAAAAAATAGACATTTTCTAATAATATTTTCGTCTTGATTAGTTTCTTTGAAATGACGAGGTATTTTCAACTTCTAAGTTAAATAGCCCCTTCAATTATCGAGATAGGTAAAATGTGTATATAATTTTTTTGCTGCATTTTTCATTTCCTATAAGGTGTACCACTTGGATTGACCGTTTGAAGAAAAAAAAATAAAGTTTTATTTTGTCAATCAGCAATTTTAAAAAAAATTGTATAAATTAAAAAAATATAATATACCAAGGAGTACTTGCCGGCAAACAATTCTCAAAGGTTCAAAATTTGAAGCGCCCCGGCGTTGAGCCCCCCTCTCGCCCCTACTTTTGATGAACCAACTGCCAATGTTCAAAATGAATGAATATCGCCCACTGTGACCTGGAAGGGTATAAAATAAAAAAATGAAAGGAGAAGAAAATCATTCCAAGTTTAATTACACATTCTACAAAAAATCATCAAGAGGCAGGTACAATACAAAATGAAGGACTTTTTCACTTTTTTAATTACTTTTAGGGCATGATCAAGGTTGCCAACCGATAATTCGAAAAATCACAATTTTCACTCAAAAAACGCATCACTAAAAATCACTGTAGCCAATTTGTTCAAAAATCACTAAAATCACTATTTTTTCTTCAGAAGTCGTTCAAAAATCACTTTTATTACTGACCACATCGTTGAAAAATCACTTTATCACTGTATTCATCCTCAAAAACTACCTTATAAACGTAGGTAAAAAAAATGTAAAAATTTCCAGAAATGGTTGTTTTTTAATTTTTTCTGACCTGTGGTACTTTTTAGAACCTACTGAGTTCATAGGTATATAATTTCTGTTTTTCTCCATCACGTCAGGACTTTTCCCAATTTTTGGTTTTTTGTTAGGTAATTTTTCTTTACGCAGTTCAAGTTTTTTTTTCTAATATTTTTCATCAAAAATCACCAAAATCACTGAAAATTGATAAGTAATCTTGCCAAGAGTAAGAAATCACCAAAATCACTGAAATTTTCACAGATCACTGAAAAAATCACTAAAACTTTCCTAGAAAGCAAAACATCACTTTCTTTTTTAAAATATTATTTGTTGAAAGAGATGATTGAGCTCAATGTGGAGAGGGAAATAATAAAATGCAAATTGAAACGAAATTAGAATGCATCAAATTTCCTTACGAAAATAACTTGAAAATTTAATGCTCGTTACAAATTTTTTTTTTTCGAAACACCCTTCAAAATTCTACATTCCAATATAGGGAAATTATTTTTTCTGAAGAAAAAGTAAATTTTTAGGAAAATATGAGACAAAGTGACAAAAATTGTACAAAAGTAACCAAAAGAACAAGTAACAAAAGTACAAAAATCAATTTTTCGGAAAATTTTTTGAAGTGAGCAATTTTTTTAGTTTCAAAAATAATCAATGAAAGACTGAATAATTTCATTATTAATTCTTGTCAAAACAACAAACAAACTAGCAAAAATCAATTATTTCATTTCATTTCTTGAAAAATTTTGAAAAATAGCAATTTCTACGTGAAAATTTGACTTTTTTCCTGGAAGTGCGAAGAAAGAGTAATTTTTGAGGGGAAAAAAGTAACCAAAGTGACCTTTTAGACGTGAAAAGTAACCAAAAGTGACTGAAGTCGAAAAAAGTGACATACGCCCTAAAAAAAGTGACCCGCAATAATGCTTGTACACATTTTACAATTTTTTTCAAGTGCAACATTTCACTTATTTGTGATTGTGTTGTTGATACTTGACAGATGAAAAATTTTGGGAATAAATATCAATCGGAACCCAAACGAATATTTCAGGGAAGGGAGCAAGAAATTGTCTATGCCAAAATTTTTATGAATTTTCTTAAAAAGGGATCAAAATATGTCAAAAAAATGAAAAAAATCGAGATTTATGCAATAAAAAGTCGAAAAATGACGTGCTTTGAAAAAAATTTCCACGTAGACATTTTACGAAGGACATCTTTTTTATAAAAAAAGTACTTTTGAAACCCGAAAGATAGTAATTTTTCAACATTTTATCACCCATTTTCGATCTAAAGGGATCTCTCCTTTCACCATGGATCCGCGCCCAAGATCACTGTTATAATTACAGGTTAAATTTTCAATTTTAATTTTTGGTTTGCAGAATTTCGGTTTCGTAATAGAATTATCTCTTTCTGTGTCGGTTATTTATCATTTACTAACTGAACACTAAATCTTGCCCCCCCCCACCTTTGAATCATATTTAAAAAATGGATTTCAGCGAATAAAATCAAACAAAAAATTATTATTTTCAATCGGTCATAAAAAAATACAAAAATAAAATAAAAAATTTTTTCAATGAAAAAAAAACATGAAACTTGTTTCATTCAAATTAGTATCTTTAACCTTGAACTTCACCTTACTTAAATTCTCTACCGATCCAATCGAATTCGAGGATCGAAATAAAAATATTAAATTTCCATCGAATTTACAATTTTTATCAGTTCTATAAATTTTTACAGAAAAAAAACAACATTCCAAACAGGCACCAATTTAAAATTCATTCAACACTTGAAATTTTCACAACACGATTTCATTCTCATTTCCTTTAAAAACTTAACGTTTCGAATAACCACCCTCATATTGTGGGCGAAATAAAAAAACTTGCCAAATTCGAACGTTACAAATACAATTATTTCATAAACATCGAAAACACAACACGTTCGCGTCATGAAACTCAAAATAACAAACGAAAGAAAAAAAAACTAATTAAAATAACCCTAAATCAACCTTCGCTAATACCGAATACGTAAAATAAATAAATACGTTCGATTAATTTCTAAAACGCCCTGATAACGAGCATTCGATTTCTGAATTTGATAGAATGTCTCTCGAACGAACATCTTCGACGTAGGTATACCCATTATGCACATGCACAAACCACGCACTCGAACATCTGTAAATATTATCAGCCCACTTATCTCGAATTCACACAATCAGACGAAATATTGAAAACGAAAGAATATTTCTCGAAAATCAGATATCACTTCTGCAACGAGCAAATTTAGCCGAGAACTTGAACAAACGCCTGCTTTATTTATCGTATATAAACAAAGTAGTGCTGTTTGAACTCCTGTAAATACATCTTAATACATTACGTACGTAAATAAACAAATACGATGAGTACCAATTGAAAAATTTTTATTTCTTCCTTTGCTTTCGCAGTATATTTATCTTCGTAGGTACTTTTAGTGCAATTTAGATGGATGGCGAATTGCAAAATGAAAAGTATGGCGCCAGCGGTTACACCGATTGCCGATAGATACGTTTACTTTATAAATGTACAGGATATCGTAAAAAAATACCATTACGATAACGAAGAAGCATCATCTTTATTAAAGTGTAACGTGAATTAAAACACCTTTCAACTATCGCCGATTCATTCATATTTTCGTGAACTGGGTTATATTTGTGTTCGATTTTGAAAAAAAAAGAGATAAGAGAATCTACCTACAATAAATACCGTTGATAAGAAATTTCGTCTTGGTGATTAATTGGCTCTAAAAATATTATGTAAAAGCAGGACTGAACGTACGTAATGATGGAAACTTTACATGGAATTGTATCGTAACCGTCTAATACGTGTAGGTAAAATTGAGAATACTCCCCCCTCCCCTTCCACCCAGCCGGAATATGGAAGAGTTTCGATAAAAGATAAAACTTTTTCACTTCAGTGAAGAAATTAAGAAATTACGTATGAAATAGCGTAATATTTTTGAATGATAAAACTTGCTTTTGATATTTTCTTCTTTCAAATTCCATTGCAAATTTAACGTTTGGTTTCCCCCTCCTCATACTATGCATTCTTCATACACCAACTACTTCAACCTCAATAATTCTGATCAACGATCGATGAAAAATTCAATTTCTCTCCCCGCGTATTCATAAAACGCTAATACATTCAATTTTTAAAAAAGTTCATCATAAAATAATTGTTTTAGCGAAATGGAATTGGAAAAGGTGATCAAATAAACAAAATTGAACAAATTGAAAAAATTAGAAATTAATATATTATTTCGTCATAACCCACGAATATTTTTTATACGTTATACATCCCCCCTCCCCGTCACTCGAAATATGTATAGATCTTTTCCCCATGCAATCTCAATAGAATCCTCCAGTCTCTGTGGTTTTTGGTCTCAGCTCTCTCATTTAAAAATCAGTGAAAATTATCGAAAATCACTGAGAAATAGTCAGAATTGCAGCACAGGAGAAAATCAGTGAACATTTTTTTTACTAAAAAGAAATCAGTGAAAAAAATCACTTGAAAATCAGTGCAAATTCACTGAAAAGTCAGTAAAATTTATGAAATTTGCTGAAAAATCAGTGAAAATCTTTGAAAAATCAGCGAAAATTTGCTGAAACTGTGCTGCAATTCTGACTATTTATCAGTGACTTTTCACTGATTCAGAATGAGAGAGTGGTCTCTAGTCCCTAGTCTCAACTCGATTTGAACTTCCCTTTTGAGGACTTTGGGTCCTGCTATTTTGGGGTAATGGGCCAAAGTTTTCGTTGTCGGTTTCTTTACGCTAGCTCAGAGATGAAAGATGAGAGATTCTAGATTAGTTTTGAGCTTTGGGAGAGTTGCCAGAGGGAAAACGCTTTCCTCATTTTCGTAATTTTTAGGTCTATGCTTTGGCCTCTGACATCACAGTTTCAAGTTTTAAGGTTTCAAGTTCCAAGTTTCAAGATTCAAGTTTCAAGTTTCGAGTTTCAAAGTTTCAGTTTCAAGTTTCAAGTTTCAAGATTCAAGTTTCAATCTAGTCTCCAAGGATTCCAGTCTTTAGGGTCTTCTCTCTAGGTTTGTTCTACGTTGAACAATTTTTAAGCATCATGTAAATAATTTATTTTTACATAAAACATTGTTTACCCTACACACATTTTTCGCCTCGCCATAATTTTTTTCAAGTTCTTCCAATTTCCATATTTAAAAATTTGAAAGATTAAGGTATCGAAAAAATTGATCATAATTAATAATTTTACCCAGAAATATAGTTTTTTTAAAAATACGTTTGCAATGTCCAGTTTTACTGAAATTTGTTGAGTTGACTTCTCAAAAATGTTCATACCTCAAAAAATTTTCAATCTTCTCGAGAGTTACATTTTTTCAAATTTTTCATTTTCTTGAGAATTTTTAGTTTTTTAATTTTCTTTAAATGTATAATGATATTAATATCTAAAATTTT
The DNA here is from genome assembly GCA_033439095.1 of Pseudococcus viburni. Classification (NCBI taxonomy): domain Eukaryota; kingdom Metazoa; phylum Arthropoda; class Insecta; order Hemiptera; family Pseudococcidae; genus Pseudococcus; species Pseudococcus viburni. Next base: position 218,616 of record JAVBJF010000161.1, read on the forward strand.
TCAACATTTCTTTCTAAATTGTTTCACTTCTTTACAACTTTCCGTCTATTCAAAATTTTCATTCAAAATTCGAATTATTGTTCCAAACTTTTCTATTTTCTTAAATTTTTTATATTTTCAAAACGTTCAATTTTCCTATAATTTTCTACTTTTCTGAAAAAAAAGTTCCTTATAAAAGTTTTCAAAGGCATCCACAGAAATTTTCCAAGCAAAACCCTCTAATTTTTCAATAGGTGCCCAAATTTTGTAATTATTAGTTTAAAATTAAATTTTCTAATCTTTTTCATATTTTCACTACGTTTAAGTTGAATTGCTGTAAAATCATCCTTTATCGACTTTTCAAAATTTCGATCACTACTTTCACTACCAGTAGATGTTTCGTTTTTAAAACGTCCAATTTTCCCTCAATTTTTATTTTAAATAAGAATGGTCATTCTATGTCAGTTACGTCAGGGTTTTGACGATTGGGAATTCGATTTCATTCAACATTCTTTACCAAGTTTGAACACCCAACAACTAGAATGAATGTTGAAAGATGGACTGATGGAAAAATGAATCTCAAAAATCGAAAATGTTGAATACTGAATGTGAAAAATTGAATAATTATTTAATGTTGAAAATCAAAAATTGAAAATCGAATATTGATGGAAACACTACTGAGAAGGGAGCACCTCCTCCCAAATTTAAAAATCAATTTCCAATTTTATCAAAATTTCAACCCTCTAAAAATTTCATCTTTCATGGTGTTCACTGAATTTGAAAAATAAAAATTCTTGCCATTTTCTGGACTTTTCTTGCATCAAATTTGCCAAAAAAAACTTTCCTTATCCTTCAATTAAACAATTTTAAGAAAAGAGAAAAATGTGGACAATTCTTGTTTTTTGCAATAAAATTATTAAAATTTTTGCCATTTTCTGATCTTCTTGCTACCAAAATGAAATTCTGGCTATTTTCTGGGTTTTTTATTTTTCTTGTCAGTAAACCCGATATTTTTTCAAAGCATCAATTTTCCAAAAATTTTTAATCTTCTTAAAATTTTTTAATTATTTCAAATTCCATTATTGTCTCAAATTTTTTATACACCTTAAAATGTTCGATTTTCTTACACGTTTTAGCCATCTCAAAAGTTTCAATTTTTTCATTATTCTCAATTTTTACAATTACTTTTCAAAATGTTCATTTTCCGAAAATTTTAAAAATTTTCAAGTTTGTTAACCCTCTTGAGGATTTAATATCTTTAAAAATTTCAATTTTTTTGAAATTTTCGAGACTTCAAAATTTTTTGATTCTCTTGAAATGTTCAACGTTTTCAATTTAAAAGAATTGATTGTCTAAAGGTAAAATCCAAGTCTGGGAACGTGAATTTTCAACAAATTCTTCCAAAACCATGAACGAATACTTACTACTTAATGATTTTTTTGAATGCCCTTTCAACTGGGCTATTCCATACTAAAACAGACCAAAAATGAAGTCGGGTCTTCCAATTTCACTCAATTTTTTTTTACGAGTTCCCCTTGGTGGTCTATTCACAAAACCACGATCATTTCTTTTCTAACCCTAAAAGGGGCGGGGCGGTGTGCCTCGAAATTTTTTATGAAATTGCAATTTTTAGCCGAATTACCCTACTTTGAAGGCTCATACCTCGAGATAGGTTGTACTTGGGCAAAAACTGTCTGCGGGATCTGAAAGATAATTAATAGGAGATTCAAAACCGGCAATCGCATTTTGAAAAACTCAGAGTTGAACTTTGGTGGTGAAAGCTCAACTTTCATGATAAGAACAAAAGATGAAAGCTACCATTTGAAAATCTGAAAAAATTACTGTGAGCAGCCCTTTTTACCCTTTTTTCAACAAACAAATTTTCAAGATGGGATCTCCTGACTCTTCGGGGTACAGGGGTTCACAATTTTGATCAAAATTCAAAAAAATCGAAAAAGTAAAATAACACATTGATTATTACTATGTAATTCGAAAGCGCTGATTTTGAATTATGTATTCAGTTTTTTCATTCGACCCCTCTGTACTCCCCTATTAGCCTCCTTGATAGGGTCAAAATTCAAAAAAATGAAAAATAACGTGTGACCTGTCGTTTGTTAGGTTTTTGTGGGCGCTGAGCAGTGTTGCCAATCTCAGGGATTTCTCACTAAAACCAGTGAGTTTTCAGCTTTAGAAAAAGTTGTGTGATTTTTTCAGTGATTTTTGTGCTTTCTTACTCTTGGCAAGATTACTTTTCAATTTTCAGTGATTTTTGTGATTTTTGATGAAAAATATTTGAAAAAAATGACTTGAACTGCGTAAAGAAAAATTAACAAAAAACCAAAAATTGGAAAAAGTCCTGGCATGATGGAGAAAAACAGAAATTATATACCTATGAACTCAGAAGGCTCTAAAAAGTACCATAGGTTAAAAAAAATTAAAAAACAACCATTTCTGGAAATTTTTACATTTTTTTTTTACCTACTTTTATAAGGTAGTTTTTGAGGATGAATACAGTGATAAAGTGATTTTTCAATGATGAGTTCAGTAATAAAAGTGATTTTTGAACGTCTTCTGAAGAAAAAATAGTGATTTTAGTGATTTTTGAACAAATTGGCTACAGTGATTTTTAGTAGGGTGGTCCTTATTTATACTTTATGAAAACATTTTTTTCGAATTTTTCTCGTACCCCCCCCCTCAAAGTTGTTCCTTTTTATGAGAAAATAATTCCTTGAAATTTTTGGCCCCCAAAGTTAATATTAACACGTGCCTGTAAGCCCCCCAAAATTCCAAAATTTAAAAAAATTGAAAAATACAGCGAAATTACTAAAATTTTAAATTTTTGTGCCAAACTCATTTTAACTATTTACCTTTTCATGAAAATTGGTTTTAGAAAATTTTTGATCCCCTTCCCTTACAAATAAGTGGTACCGGTATGGTATTCAAACGAGCTAAACAATCGATAGGAGGACGTAACCCGGCAAAAAATGACATTACAGGCCTTTTTTGCTGAAAATGGTCTAAGACCAAGTCCTGGGCACAATATAATCACCCAACCATCCCAAACCTGTTTCTATCCCCCTACGGTGGATCAAAGCCCCCCCAAAATGGGCTTTTGCTTCTCCCTCCTCAGATTTTAATTTTTGAGTAAAATTAGTTCAGTAGCTTTTCAATCTGCACCACAATACCTACAAAACGCATGTTTACAAATTTTTTTAGCAAGGGAGCCAAACCTCTAACCATCTTTTGGAGCATGACGTGAAATATGTGGATAAATTTTACCCACGTTTTTACCATCACTGGAAACACTTTTTCCATGCGGTGAAATATGTGTTTAATTTTTCATCCATGGATTTACCACAACTGGAAACACTTTTTCTATGAGGTGAAAGATGTGGAGAAATTTTATCCACGTTTTTACCGACACTGAAAACACTTTTTCCTTGTGGTGAAATATGTGGAGAAATTTTATTAACGTTTTCACCCTTCTCTGAAATGACTTTTTTTTATGTGGTGAAACATGTGGATAATTCTTATCCACGTTTTTACCACCACTGGAAACACTTCTTCTTTACGATGAAATATGTGGGTAAATTTTATCCACCGTTTTACCAAAATTATAAACACTTTTCCCTTGTGTTGAAATATGGGGTTAATTTTTCATCCATGGATTTACCACAACTGGAAACACTTTTTCTATGAGGTGAAAGATGTGGATAAATTTTATCCACGTTTTTACCACCACTGGAAACACGTTTCCCATGTGGTGAAATATGTGAATAAATTTTATCCATGGTTTTACCGCCACTGGAAACACTTCTTCTTTGCGGTGAAATATGTGGATAAATTTTATCCACGGTTTTACCACAACTGGAAACACTTTTCCCTTGTGGTGAAATATGTGGATAAATTTTATCCACGTTTTCACCCTTCTCTGAAATGATTTTTTTTATGTGGTGAAATATGTGGATAATTCTTATCCACGTTTTTACCACCACTGGAAACACTTTTTCCTTGTGGTGAAATATGTGGATAATTCTTATCCACGTTTTTACCACCTCCGAAAACACTTTTTTCTTGTGGTGAAATATGTGGATAAATTTTATCCACGGTTTTACCTCCACTTTAAACACTTTTTCCATGTGGTGAAATATGCGGATAAATTTTATCCACCGTTTTACCACAACTGGAAACACATTTTCCATGTGGTGAAATATGTGGATAAATTTTATCCACATTTTTACCACAACTGGAAACACTTTTTCCTTGTGGTGAAATATGTGGATATATTTTATCCACGTTTTCATCCTTCTCTGAAATGATTTTTTTTATGTGGTGATATATGTGGATAATTTTTATCCACGGTGTTACCTCCACTTTAAACACTTTTTCCATGTGGTGAAATATGTGGATAAATTTTACCCACGTTTTTACCACCACTGGAAACACTTTTTCCTTGTGGTGAAATATGTGGATAAATTTTATCCACGTTTTTACCACCACTGGAAACACTTTTTCCTTGTGGTGAAATTTGTGGATAAATTTTATCCACGGTTTTACCACAACTGCAAACACATTTTCCTTTTCATGAATAATGAATTACTTGGAGGAGTTTGGCCACAAAAATTAAAATTTTAAAAATTTTTGATAAAAATTGGTATTTTTCATATTTTGAATAATGAGGGACATTGAGGGGCTTACAGGCACGTGTTAATTTCAAAAAAATGAAAAATAAAAAAATAGGGAATTATTTTCTCATAAAAAGGAACAACTTTGAGGGGGGGGGTACGCAAAATTTCTCAAACTTGAAAATAAGGACCACCCTAATTTTTAGTGATGCATTTTTTAGGTTAAAATTGTGATTTTTCGAACTATCGGTTGGAAACCTTGGCGCTGAGTTCGAAAATTTGCTTATTTTTTGTATTTGCCTCTTTATTAGTGCCCCTCCAGCCTCCCCCCATTTTTTGAAAAAACTATGTTGAGATATGGATTTATCTTGTGGCATAGATCGATTCTAACTAATTTGAGGGCGTAAAATTCGAATATCGATTTACTTTTTGATCCGACCCCCTCCCCGTGCTCCAAATGACCCCTTCCACCAGTCTTAGAGTTAGATGATCAATACGGAATTGAATATTTCAAAAAATTACGTGGAGCTTGATTTAAATTTGCCAAAAAAAAAGAGAACCCTCTGTTTAGGTATCCTTTGATTAAAAAATCCCAAAGAAGAGGAAAATGTTGAAAATTCTTGCTTTTTGCAGTAAAAGCATTAAAATTCTTGCTATTTTTTGGTTTTTCTTGCCAGTAGACACCATGTCCACCCCCCCCCCCCTCCATCGCTAATTGGCATCTCATTTTCACTCCAAAAACTATTCTGATTTAAAAAACATCAAACACTTCAACTAAAAAATACTATCTGATTGTTTTTGGGCAAATTCCATTATAATTCTATCATTTTCCTTGAAATTTCGCATCAATGAACCAACCCGAGCATTACGTAAAATTCTTAATCAAAATTTCAAACACCTTTTCACAACACACCGCCAACACAGTGACGAATTTATGGAGCCATTTTCCATCTTTCGCGTCTCCTTCGAGGACTTTTCTTCTTACGTATCACCTCATTTACACGTACTCTACAACCGTAAGTATCACGAATGTTATAAATTTCAGCCATACGAATTAAAATAATTCAAGGCATTTGCCAACCAATGAAACCATTATTTACAAATATCCTTATCCCTACCAGCGATTAAATGGCGAGACACAAGGCGCAGCCAAAAATAAAAAGCACGGCTACATTGGCCGCATAGACTACACACACACTGGCCACAGTCGAGCGAAAATTAACTTCTAAATGCACCGAATTGGCATAATACTCGGTGACAACGCGCATGCATCGCGATAAAAAATAAATAAATAATAAATAGTAATAATAATTAGTGAAAGCACTAATGGGTGCTAGTTTCATCGCGTCTGCGACGCCATATGTGTGCTAAAGCAAATGAAAATTTTACAAACAATCCCCCGAATATAAATATTTTCCAAGAGCATAGCGATACTGACTGAGAGTATTATACATATACATGTGTGTACGTATAAATAATATATATTAATAAACAGGAAAAAGAAATCGTAATAAAAATAATGGTAAAATCACGCGAACGACACTCGTCTGAACTGCTGCCTTTCGCCAGTGTAACGCATTTCCGTTATTCGTATTTTGGTTTGGTCATACGCCAACAAATCGTGTTACATTAATCTATTTCCTCTTCACTCTTTTACTAGGGTTTTTTCTCTCTCTCGTATATTTTTCACAAAACGTTCGCCAATTTGAAACAATATTAATAAGCAGCGATAGGTGTGTACGGTTTTTTACCAGCTACTTAGCGAGAATCTTTACTCGATGATGATTTTTTTACACACGCGGTCAAATCCTCGGTGACAAAAAATCCTACGTGTGTTGCCATATTCGTGCATTGATGAACGATAATACGAGTAAATAAAGCTAATTTTGCATGCAGCATGGGTTTATTTATTTCAATCTTCAGTTCACGATTTAGGCGCCTTTATTTATACGCGCGAGATGAGATTCGATCATTTTAAAAGAATTAGTAGGTGACTTGAAAGCGAAACTTTGTTTTTCTCAGCAGCTCAATCAACAAAATGTCAAGAGGAAGTTTCAATTTAGTAAATTTAATCGCCTTTATCCTTTCGCTTCCTTCTTTTCAATTATCTAAATCCATCTGGGTTCTCGGTATTTGGGAAGTTTACATGGAAATGCCATCTAAAAGCGACAAAATAAAGTTTGAAACAATAAGCGAGAAAATTTTCGTTATTGAAAAATTAAGTTTAAAAAAAAATCGAGGGTGGCAGAATTTTATTAGGGTAACTCGGTTTTTACTTTGGTTTAATTTTATGGGGGGGGGGGAGGTCAAGTGAACGTAAAATTCTAATTTTTCATAAATTTTCAGAGAAGGGAAAAGAGGGAGCAAGGAACGAATGAACGAAAATTTAAAATCAGTCAAAAATCAGTCAAACAATCTGACGTGGTGTTTTCAAATTCTACTCATGAAATAAACGAAAAATAAATATTATCCTCTCTTCCATTCAAAGAATACGAATTTATATAACTTTTTTCTTTTCAAACAGAGGGGGGGAGGTGAGGGGAGGGCCATTATTTTCACACTGGATCACAATGGCAGGCATCATAGCGAAATTTCTGAAGAAAAAAGTAACTTCCAGTAACTTTTTTTGACCAAAAAGTGACCAAAAAATCACCAAAAGTAACCAAAAATTCAATTTTTCGGATGGCAATTTTTTTACAGTTTTCTGGGGGGCAATTTTTTTTGTAGTTCTATGCAAACATTTCAAACATAAATCAACTGAAAAGACGTGAATAGTTTCATTTATTAAATTCCTTCGTCAAAACAACACAAAAACTAGCAAAAATCTATTTTTTTCTTGAAGAATTTTTAAAAATAGCGATTTCTACGTGAAAATTTGAATTTTTTCCTAGAAGTGCGAAGAAAAAGTAAGTTTTGAGGGAAAAAAAGTAACCAAAGTGACCTTTTAGACGTGAAAAGTAACCAAAAGTGACTGAAGTCGAAAAAAATGAAGAACACCCTAAAAAAGTGACCCGCTGTGATGCCTGCAATGAAAAATTTGAGCATTTTAAGTTGACTTTTTTAAAATTTCAAGCAATGTTTTAGATCGAAAGAGAGGAAAACGAGCATCCTCCCCCCCCCCCCTCCCTATTAGCTAGAAAAATTGGAAAATTTTCATTTTGAATTGAAAAAAATGGAAAAAACCCGTACACACAAGGAGTCAAAAAAAATATATTTTAGAAAGAAATTTCTAAAATTAGTCCCAAATGATAATGAACTTTTTTTAAAGCTTCGTTCTGTGAAAAAATAAAAGAATCCATTTGAACAATTAAGTTTTATCCTGTTTAAAAATTATGAGTAAGATCTTGAAACTGCTGAAATGGTGGGAGGGGGGGAGGAATTCCATCAAAGATTGGAAAATTTTGCACTTCGAGCAGCAAAAATATAATTCGAATTGGAAAATACGAACAAATTATGAATTATTTCGAAAAGTAAATTGAAAAAACAAATTTTAAATAGAGAAAATTACATATTGAGTTGGGAAATTTGATATGGAACTGAGAATTTTCTTTGTTCACGAGTTTATTCCTCATCCAAAATACCATGAACCATTTTCTCTTTCATAATTTGATGAACCATCCGGAAGGGGGGAGGGGGGAGCAATAACTCGAAAATAGACGATCCAAATTTTGAGCAGCCTAAATTGGAGCAGAACTGGATAATCTGGACAAATTGCTAAATTACTGGGAAGAAAATAGAAGGAATTACATTCTTTTTCAAACTAGAAAAATTGTATTTTCAAGACAGAAAATTTGAAATTGAGTTGAGAATTGTTATTGTTCAGGTGATCAGCCCTCCCTTTAGATTTCCAAGAGGGAAATTCGTTTTAGGAATTTCTCTACCAGAATCCCCCTTCTTGATAAGATTACATCCACGTTACGTTACTACTTCGTGCTTCCATCAATATTAAATGAGATGTCTTTTTACATCGTTCGTTTATCCTTACTTTTGACATCGATTAAGAATGCCCAGCGAAGAAGTATCTACTTCATTTCAATTGGCAGATTTTTTCGCATAAACTTTGTCAGAAATGTATACAGGGTGTCCCGTCTCAATATGGACACCCTTCAACCAGTAGTAGTGCAACACATACTGAGTCGATGTAAGTAGGTTTGCCTACCATTGGGATTGAAGGGGCAGAGTTATGCACATCGAAAAATTTTTCTTTTTGAATTTTGCTTGGCATTTTCAACTGTGCGCTATTCAACAACCAAGATAGGTAGGAGGTTGCGCTTTGCGGCAACGTGTAGCCCACTTTCTCTAGAATTTTTCTATGCGATTGATAATTTTTGTAGGTGAACTAGGGTGGGTGTACCGCACCAAATATTTGAAAAAATCGTGTCAAAAAGTTGATGATTTTTTTAAAATTTCGTAATTACTAAAAAAGTATCCCTCTACTACTACCATTATTAGTAGTGTTTCTGGAAGAAAAAACTTCGATCTTTCCAATGGCGCTAACCCCACTCTTCTGTCATGCTCCAATGAAATGTTACGAGCGTCTAATTTGAATAAAAACACAAGAAAAACTTCATTTTTTTGATTTTTCAAATTTCAAAAATTTATATCTTTGTGACAAAATGAGATAGGCTGATGGAGTTTGGAGCATTGAACTAACCAAACTTCACACTACACATTGTAGGAATGATATTTTTCAATTTTACAAATAAAAAAATTTTTGCAAAAATTTTTTCCAATTTTTTTCGAATAAAAAATTTTTTTAATGTAAAATTTGAAAATCCTATTAATATTTTGTGCGGTGTAATACTTGGTTAGTTCAATGCTGCAAACCCCATCAGCCTATCTCATTTTGTCACAAAGATATAAATTTTTGAAATTTGAAAAATCAAAAAAATGAAGTTTTTCTTGTGTTTTTATTCAAATTAGACGCTCGTAACTTTTGATTGGAGCATGCCAGAAGAGTGGGGTTAGCGCCATTGGAAAGATCGAAGTTTTTTCTTCCAGAAACACTACTAATAATGGTAGTAGAAGAGGGAAACTTTTTTAGTAATTACGAAATTTTTAAAAAATTATCAACTTTTTGACACGATTTTTTCAAATATTTGGTGCGGTACACCCACCCTGGTTCACCTACAAAAATTATCAATTGCATAGAAAAATTCTAGAGAAAGTGGGCTACACGTTGCCGTAAAGCGCAACCTCCTACCTATCTTGGTTGTTGATTAGCGCACGGTTGAAAATGCCAAGCAAAATTCAAAAAGAAAAAATTTTTGATGTGCATAACTCTGCCCCTTCAATCCCAATGGTAGGCAAACCTACTTACATCGACTCAGTATGTGTTACACTACTACTGGTTGAAGGGTGTCCATATTGAGACGGGACACCCTGTATACCAGAGAGCCAGGGGGCTGAGCGGAAAACTAAAACTGTATTGGTTTCGTTTTTTTAGCTTACCAGTTTCAGTTTTCAGTTTCAGTTTCGGTTTCGGTTTTAGTTTTTTAATTCCAGTTTCAATTTTAGTTTAGTTTTTTTCAAAAGAGGAAAATTTGACTTGAAATATTGAAAAATAATGGTCAACCGGGAACAAATGGCAAGAAATGAAACCATTTTTGAATTGTCATATTTTCGAAAAAATTAACAAAATTCGCAACAGAAATCCATAAATTTTTGAAGAAATGGACTAATCTGATAAAAAATTGATTGTTTCAAAAAACTGTTGAATTTAAAAAAAAAATGGAAATTCTCAGCAGAAATTTTAAGAAAATGTGTGATTATACAAAGTTTTGCAATAAACATTTTTCTTACTATTCTTTTTGGAAAAACTTGTAAATTTTTTCTGTAGGTTGTATTTTTTGTTTTATCTGAGTTATCTAGTTAAAATATTAATTATTTTGATTTGTTATGGTTGATAATTGAAGAAAAAATAGAAATAAAACAAATAATTCAAATTCATACGAAAGAAAAAAATAATCAATACATAGGACATAAATTTTTTTTTAAAGAGTATTAATTTGATTTTTCAGGGTATCTAACAAAATTTGTTGAACAAAAAGCTATACTTAGCTTGACATTTTGGAATGAATTTTTGCATGACTTTTTTGAGGGCAACCCCAACAAAAAATTCTATGCATCTGTGTGCTTAAGATTTTAAAAAAATGGAGCTCCAAAACAAATACTTATTAACTGAAAAACTTGATTTTTAAAAAAATTATTTATTAACTGTACACCTAAATGGAAGCTTTTTTTGATTTTTGAAAAAAAGCTTGACCTTTTGAGTAAATTAGTCAAAAAGCTTAACTTTTCAGGACCCGCATGACCTTTTTGAATAAAGCTTTATCAGGACCGTTAGACACCCTGTTTCGAGGTTTGAATTATTGTACAATTAGAGCTTAGATGTCCAACCCAAAAATAGTGAAGGAAAGGTCAAATAACAAAGTCTAAAATTAAAAAAAAAACTGAAAATTTACTTTCAGCAAGTATTACCCCTATTTCAGTTCCAAAAAAACTTTCAGTTTCAGTTTTCAATTCCTAGTTTTTTTGAAAATATTTGAACAATTTTTGAATTCTTCACATATTATACGTAATTTTTATTTCACAGATTTGGGTTCAAGATTTATATAAATTGAATTAAAATATCAAAACTGTCATAATTTTTGAAGTTGCAATTGAAATTTTGTTCAAAATTTCGACAAATGAAAATTGAAAAAATTGCATTTGTAGAAAATCTGAAACAATTTCAGTTTCTGTTTTTCCTTTATAGTTACGGATTTTTTCAAATTTTCGATTTTGGTTTCGGTTTTCCTTTTCCGTCACTTGTTGAGATGGAAGAAAGGGGGTTTGAAAAGTTTCACAAATTAGTCCAAAGAAAGGGCCTTAAAAACTATGCGAATTTTTCCATAAAAAAGTCAGTACAGGTCATGACAATTATAAGAAAAGAAATTCAGGTGGTAAAATTTTATCATTTTCTGCTAATTGAGAATTTTTCAAATGCATTTTTCAATTTTCGTTCAATTTTTACACAATACTGGCCATTTTCGGATTATTATGTACCTAATTTCAATAAAAAGGAAAAAAAGAGAAAAATTTAGTATAATTACAAGGACGAAACGAGAGAACCAAACTGTTTCTCAAAAATGACCAAAATTGCACTTTGATTCAAACAAATAGAAAAAAAAACAGGCAAACTAAAGCTAGATTTAATCATTTTGCAAACCACCTACCAGATCTGGATATTTCCTGTATACCCTGCCCTTTCAGAATTTTCTTCACCTTCAATAAATTTATACGTCGCCTAAATGCGGGTATAATTTTCGTACTACTTCGGCTCGGTCTCATTGATTTTTGATGAGTCTACCAGTATCAACTTACATTTTATTACCAATGCACTTGAACTATAAACACTCACCTGTCAACGTCAATCCAGCTATTCTTTTTGTTTATACTAAAATATTTCGTATAATAAACACATTTCATCAGTCGACTTCCTAATAAAAATTAATATATCCATGTTAGGAATAGAAATTGCACATGGTACAAACCAATTTACTCAACAATACGGAAACAGATACTTCCTCTTTTAATAAAAAAAAACTACCACCCTGCATTAAAATTTACACTAGACTAGATATTCACAGATTCCCATACTCGACGTATTAATTCAATCGTGTCGTAAATTTTGATTTTTTTTCACTGAAAGGAGGCGATTTTTAACTAAAGAAAAAAATATTCGTGCAGTTTACGAAAATCTTCGATCTCGAGAAGTGAAAATGAGATAGTAATTTTCGACCTAGCAGAATGAGGCAGAAAAAATGTAAACTTTTAATCACGAAAATCAACGCAACCTGGTAGAATTATTATAATTATCATGATTACATAGTGATTAATACGTAGCTTGTTTGAATGGTGTTTACGCAGATAAAGATTTCGCGAAATAAAATTCATCTTGAACTTGATAGATAATTAATAAGTGGTACAGAAATGACTCAGATTTATAAAAAATCATTCAAATTGGAATTTTCAACTTCGAGTAAGATAGTATCTGTACGAGTAAAAAACCACGTGATTAGAGTACCTCATTATCATATCTCACACGAGTTTCTGTTTACCATTCATTACAAATTAATAACGTATTATTCCAGATGAATATTCGAATCAATGTAAAATTTTCACAATCAGGTAAAACTGGTTCCAATTCATTATCAAGGTGTACTTTTTAGCTTCGATTTCGAAGGTAATTTGAAATTTCCAATCAACTCGAGGATTTAGTTGATCACTTCGTGATTCTCAATCGCCGAATCGATCGAATTAAAGCTTCGATGTTGAATTATTGCTAATGCACTCAAATGGCAAAATATTCCAGCGTGGATTACTGTCAAGGTTATCGAGCGTGATTTTCGATTGAATTTCAATAAGACCACGTGAGAACGCCGAATTATTTTTTCAGACAGTTCGAATACTACAGCTAAGGCTTCGTACTAATTATAGCATTTATAGAATACACAGTCGGACGAAAGAAAGGAGGGTTTTAAAAAGCTAAGTAAATCAAACATACCAGACGTAGAATGCGGTTTTTTATGCGGTCGATCTTCTTGAAGCTGGAGTGTTTGTTTACATGATATATGACAAGTTTGGAGAAGTAATACGATCACAAAGGATAAAAGTAAAAAGCACGCATGAAATTTCATGATGGCAAAGTTCTAGAATTTAATTATTTCACAAACATAACAAAAATTTTAAACACTGAAGATCACACTGAAAAACGACAACCGATTTCAATCGCACAGCGAAGGATTCAAAAGACACATGTCGGACGACGCGGAACGCGAAAAAATTCACAATTTCGAAGGCACGCTCGATTATCTCCAAGAAAAGACATCGTATTCCAATTTTTACTTGCTAATAGTTGCAACTACTTCGGCTAAGATCTACCCAATGTTTGTAATTCTAACCATAAGCTATTAATACGGCAATGCACGTGACTGAAACTCGCGAGAATTGGCTTATTGGAGAAAAATCAGTGTTACCAGATCAAAGGAAGATATGTTTCTCTGGGAGTTTTTTTGGTAAAGGATTCGAATTGGATTGAATAATAAGTAATTGGGCACGATGGCGATAAATTTAGCTCGATTTTGATTTAATTGATTATTTTGGGTCTAAAATAATGCAAGATATGGGAAATCCGTCGATTTGTAGAGTTATTTAGGTAGATACGATTTTTAAATTCGCACGTGTTGATTAACGTTTTTGAAATGATAAACTGATACGTTACGTCCGTTAGAAATCATGAAAGTGCAACTGCAACGGGATGAAAATTGAAATTATTGGGAGATTGCGAATTCATGATGCATTAATAACCAGGTAAATTAATTATGAAATACAATTTGCGATTAAAAATATTATTAATTCTACAGCTTGCTATTCAATAGCTTACATTTCAATTTTCAGAATTTATAAAAAAATCATATTTAACTTTCATTTGCATCTGGGTTGATTGGGTTGAAAACTTACAATGATTTTCTTAAATTTCAGACCAAACGACCAAAGAGATAAAAATTGATCCTTTTTCAAAATTGTGCCTATTTATAACGAAATTTTCCGACCTTTGAGAGAAAATTTTCCAATTTGCATCAAAATTTTCCAACTTGAGGGTGGGGTGAGTGAACCCCTCTCCCCTCCCACACTCCTGTTGACCATTTTCGAAAAAATGACCACTTTCTTTCCACCACCATTAATTCATATCAGGGTGTTTGAATATAACGAGAAATAACATAACGAAAAAAACGAATAACGTAACGTAATCTAACGACAATTTCACAAATTAGAAATAAATATCGTTATAAATAACAAAACGTTGATTAAGAAACGTTACAAAAAGAAAAACGTTATTTTATTTTCGTTACAAAACAATATTTATTTTTCTCCAATTTTTCATTTTTTTTTGTTATTCATCATTTTCAATTTTGTTTCGTTTTTTTTTTGTTATTTTTTCGTTATTTCGTTTTTTTCAGGCTGTTTGGCTTTGGAATTGATTCAGCTTTTCAGCTTTAATATGCAATATTTTTAGTCAAAATAATATTACTTCTCGGTTCTCGAGGTAACTTTATTCAAAAACTCAACATTAGGTACCTACGATTTTTGAAAATGTTATACCTCCAAATAACGTTGTTCTTTAAAAAACAAAAAAAAAATCATCCATAAGGGAATAAAAGATAAATTTTGGTACAAAGTTACATATGCGTAACGTAATGAAATATGATGAGTTGCTTAACATAAAGTAATTTTGAAACTCCAAAATAATGTTATGCCAAATGTAACGAGAAAAATATCGCTTTAGGGATGAAAAACTGAAATTAACAGAAATAAAAATAGAAAAATTAAGGTTTTGTTCAAAAATTTGTAAAAAAATTGCCAAAATTTTTGAAATTTTTGCTAATGTTTTTCAAAAAAGAAAACGTAGTATTCTCAATCTATTCTCAAAATTACTTTTTTTTCGCTTCTTAAAAAAATTCATAATTTTGTATAAAAAAAAATGATTTTCAAAAATGATTTGCTTAAAATCCAAGTAAGTATATAATTTTTATTTTTTGTCGCAATACGCAGGTTTTTTTCTTTTCAATGAAAATTTACCAAGTTCATAAATTTTCGCATAGAAAATGAGAATTTTATGCCAAAAAGTTAACACCAACGAAATCCATTCATCAATGGTATTATCTCAATTCGAATTTTCACAGGTCAATAAAGATTTCTTCATTCAGTTTGATTCAATTTTTAAAAAAAAAGAAGGAAAGACAACAACTTTTTACAATAATCAGAAAAAAAATTGAAAAACTAAAACTAAAATTCATCAGAAAAATATTTCAATTTTTCTAATTTTGGTTTCAGTTTTTCTACGCTGTGAGGGGGTAGGGGTAGTTTCCCCCATTGGAGCAAGATTTCAGTTCTAGCAGAAAAAATTAGATTATTAGGTAATTGATCTGGAAAATTTTTAAAATAATGTATTTTTTTGAGCAATGAGACAGTAAAAAAAAATAAAATATTTTATTTTGAGTTGGAGAAATCGAGAAAAATGTATCTCAATTAAAAATACAAAATTTACAACCCTCCTCCCCCCTCCCTCCATGCTTAATGTAATTTTAATTAGTTACCGGTAATTCCCCTTAAAATTACGCAATCAAACGACCCAATAAAAAAATTCCATTTCCTTGGACTAAAAAGTTCACAACCACCACCGTGGTTTTCTAAAAAGACATCTCTATGAACTCACCATTGCCGTCTGTCTTATCACAAAAGGTCAAACTATACGAATGACTAACGTAAGCTGACGTTTATTAAAAAATAATAATAATAATAAAAATACTTAATAAAAATAAAATAATATAATGTAAAATGTTTCAAATATTGGTCAGTTGCCAGTTATCAAAGACGATAATAATACCGAATATATTATAAGAAATTTGCCAATTTTTTAACTACGTCTGCATCGTACTTCTATTTTTAAAATTATCTCTATTTATAATCAAAACTTTTTAATTAAATTACACATTGAAATGATTAAACTCAATGCTGGGGTATTTGGTGTTGGTAAAAAATTCAAAATATTATTTTAAAAAGAATTTTTCGGAAAAAATCAAACAAAATATTTTATAGAAGAATTTTAACTGAATTATTTAGGTACCTAATAAGCTAAGGTATGAAAAAAATTTAGGAACTTGGGAAGTAAAAAAAAAAGACAAGTTTTACTATAAATAAAGGCTCTTAAATCGTGGATTTGTTTTTGAAGTTTCCCTTTAATTTGAGAGAAAAAAATGTCAAAAATTTAAACTTTTGTTCATTCCTTTTCCAATTTTTAAAATTTTTAAACTATTTCTTAATAAATCTTCCCCTTATTTCTTCCCAAAAGAGTAAAAGTAAAAAATGAAAGTCGTTGGTAATGGTATGTTGAGGTAAAAATTAAAAAAACAAATTTTTAAATCCTTTTTTGGCCAAATTTTCAAAATTTTCTTTACATGATTATATTTTAAGGGTGATTGGGGAAAAATAAAGATAAAGTCAAAGAAATGAAATTTTTACCATTTTTTTTGAGACATGGAATTCTGGAATCGACTTTTGTGTCCGCCCCCCACAAATTTTGGAAAAAACATACGTATCTGTTTTTCAAAATCTTTGTCTCCTCCCTCTTCGGTATTCAAATTGTGAAAAAAAAGTCAATACTCAGGTATTTGTAAAAATCTGTGTTTTTTTGTATCCAACAAAAATATTATTGCCTACGAGTACCTATGTTAAATCATACTTTTTTGGAATTCTTTTTGAAATTTTCTTTGGGCTGAAAAATCTCTCTTTGAAAATTAAAATGAAAAATTCGTCGTTCTTTTCCAATTATTTTACAACTTTGAAAGTGAAATATCCACATTCAACTGAAAGTCTACCCTTCACAATGTCCTTTTTGATACACATTTTCTTAGAACCAACATTGAAAACGAAAAACACAAGTAAATAGGCAGCTCTAAATATTTTTGCAATAACCATGGTTTAAACGAAGGCTGAGGTAACATTGGGTAACATTTCCAGCTACCTATAAGAGAAACAAAAATTCTCGAGAACAGTTATCGCCAACATTTTTCGAATACCTATCTCCTTTCAACAACCCAAAGCGCCATTTTCTCACCAGTAGGGAAAAAAACAGTCTAGCGATACTTCGACATTTCAGAAAAAGGTATACAATCTTCGAGCTGTAAATTAGAACCCAGAGTAATAATTTCGACCAACAAAACAATAAAAAAACAAAGCATTTCCAGAAAATCTACCACCATTCAGCCGTAGAAAGAAAAGATTAATGAATCCGTTTCGGCGAGAAAGGAAAAAGATACTTGAGCAAGAGACACATATACGTGATCAGATGGGACTGACCAGGCTTTAACACTGTTAATTTAAACGTTCATTGTCATGCACGGACACGGAAAGATGCTTTTATCTCGGCTCCACTGGACCCAACAATGTGAACCACATTCCCATATAGCCATGTACTTAATAAAATTTCAAAGAATTGGTTTTACTTCCTAATTCTTAATACAATGTTTTCAGGTAGGTATTCTCCTTTTTTTTACCTCAAAATTAGACATGTTTGGAGAGAAAGAAAGTATCGATGCAGGTACGTACATGTATAATAGCAGATGAAAACAAAAAAAATGATAAAAATGAGATGAAAATTGCGTCAAGTCAGAATAGGAGGACCGCTAGCTTTTTTATTGAGAATAATCGCCAGGTGTTTGTAGAGGTTATTCGCTTATCTCGAGAGATATTGAAATAATTAAATAGGTGAATGAAACCAATCAAAGTTTGAATACCTGGGTCGATTTATTTATTTATGAATGAAAAATTCACATTTAGAATTTCCTATGAAGTAGAAAAATACAGAATACGGAAAAATGGAACTGAAATGAATACAGATTTTTAAATATTTCGAACACGAGTACAGATTTAGCTCAGGAAATTTGATAAAAAATCGGGCAAATGAGCTCATTCTTTTTCCCAGTAAGATATCATCAGTACACTCCATTAGAAATACAGAACGCCATCTCGTACTCATGACGTAGGGTTTCGAGAAAAATGGGTACGCTCAGTCGCTCAGGTATCTACCTAATCAATAAAGAATGATGAAAAGTCAGAAGCAATTAGTACGGCGCCGTACTTAACTATGCCACAAGTACAGATAGTGATTTAAGTATGTAAATTATAACAAAATTCTCGATAACTATTAAATCTGAGCTGTTCAGAAAGAATTCGAAATGCAAATCATTATTTTTCGTTCGATAGGTAGTGGAAAATCAAGGAATAAATAAATAAAAAAAATATGTAAAATAATTGATTTTAATTCATTGGTAATCGATTTTGAAAAAAATAATAAATCGCATCAATTTTACTGTTTAGAAATAGTTCTATGAAAGATCACAATTGAAGTAAAAAGAATCTCCAAGTCAGTCATATTTTCTTTAAATGTCATCAACATCACAAATTATTCAATTTAAAAAAAAAAAAATCGTAATCAGTCCATTCTCGTAATATTTTTCAGCTTCATTTTCATAAGGGAAGAAAAAAATGAAATCAATTCGAGTTGGATATCAACTTACTTTGTCGGACAACGAAGATGTTCTTTCAAATAAGTAATCTTATGAAAAATACATCGCTTCTTGAGAACGAGGAATACCCTTCTGAATTCAACGATGAATTGGTAATGGTCATATAATCCCTCAATACAGTGATTCCGTTTCTATTGAAAACAAATTGTTTAGAAAATGAGTTATATTATTGAATTTTTTTGTTTAAGATAAGTGAAAAAAAACTCACTCAATAAATGCTGACGATATTGGTCAGGAACTGATTTTGGTGGCCGTTTGGTCTTTTTAAATTTTCGTGATGTATCTTCATCCATCGCATGACGAGCCCAAGCTTGTTTTGGTAAATGTCTAAATGCCATATTCCAAGTACTTCCTCCTTTGAGATCGTTCAATAGGTTCACACACTAAATATATCAACAAAAAAAATGGCGAATTAATTAAATTAAAAAATAATGCATCCCAACGGTATTATTCTCAAACAAAAAACTTTAAGAACCTTATTTCACCAAAACAGGGACTAAAACTTATTCAGTTTCGATTTTTTTTTGGTGTAGGTATTCTAAAAAACATTAAAAATTGGACAATTCTTCAAAAAAAGAACAATTTTTTATAAAATGAAAAAATATTCAGAAATTTAAATTTTTAAAAAAAGAAGAAATTATGTATGTATAGGTAAATATTTTGGAAATAACAAAATGAAATTAATTGATCAAACCATTTTTTTAGCTGAATTAAAATTTTTTTACAAAATTGTAACTGTTTTAAGCAGTAAAAAATTTTTCTTCATATGTACAAACAAAATTCATCTGAAAGAAAAATATCCGGTTTGCAAAATTTTTCGTAATTTTTTAATAACTCGTTAATCATTACTTTTATTTTAGGTCACTATTCACCAAAGTCAGTTTTTTTGGAAAAAATATGATACAAATATGGAACCTGCGTATCATTTTTCAAATTTAAAACCATAAAATTATGACAATTTTTTTTGGAAAAGAAACGGCTCTATCATAACACAGCTGGATCCACCAGTGATTTTTATAATTTTTTGAAATATTTTGATTACAGGCGTCTGTAAAAATTAAACATATTCGACTTATAGAGAATTTTTCTGGTTTTAACGACTCAAATTCTAAATCAAAACAGAAAATAAACTATCATTTTTTCAAAATTTCCGAATTGAACTCAATTTTTTTACCTAAAAATTCAATTCCGTCAATAGAGAATTAACCTACCTCGCTGACCTTCGTTCGGTTCGATTCTTACACACCCCCCCCCCCCTCGTAAATATCTAAGAAAATAAATACCCGGGAAAAAAATTAGATCCGACCGAATCGGATTGGATCCGAAAAATGGCGAGATCAAATCGGATCCAAGTGGATATAAGCAGATACAAACAAATCCAAATTAATCCAATTAAAGACATTTTTCTCTTTAAATTGAAAAAATTTGGATCCAATTGGATCTTTTTGGATCTAATTGGATTACATTTCTTTGCTCTGTAAAGGAGAAAAAAATTTTGTAGTAGAACTATAAAAATTAGATTAGATTTTAGATGCAAAAAGATCCAATTAGATCCATTTAGATCCAAAAAGATCCAATAGGATCAAATTTTATCTTAATTCAAGGGAAAAAATGTCTTTAATTGGATCTATTTGGATCCACTTGGATCCGAAAAATTGTGCTTTTTTAGATCCGATTGGATCCAATTTTTTTTCCCTGGGTATCTACAACATTCTGTCATCTTTTTACAAATTTCAACCGAAATCAAAATGAAATTCATCTTTAAATAATCGATTGAACAGAGAACAAAAAACCTGAAAAATAAAATGTTGAATTTTTGCAAAATCAATTTTCATTTGGAAAGAATTTCGACTTTTTATATGAGATTGGACCTTTTAGAGATGCCTGACATAAGAATATTGTAATGGAAACTAGAGAAAATTACATTAAAAATGGACAAGTTCTTCGGTCCAAAACCCCAATCTACATATTTATCTACTGGTAACTTGGCTGTCTGTATTTCTTCAAGCTTGGCTTTTTTGTACGTTATTGGATCAGTCAAAAAATTCGATAGACCTCCTAAAAGAAAAAAAATCAATGAATTTTCTTCAAAATGAGCAATAAGTTATACCTATAGAGACTGCGAACTAACCAATAATATAAACTTTTTTGCCATTATATTTTTCCATAGTATTTCTAGAATCAGGAGACAAATAGATTAAATTTTCCGTAGGAAATAAATCCAAATAACTTTTGTTAGTCCACGTGAATAAACTAGAGTCTTGATTGGTATCTTTGAACATCTCCATGATCAGGGGAAAAAACTCTCCCTTGGGTCTTAAATTGCAATATATGATATGACTAGGATGACAAAAAATTCGATTTTTAAGCCACGCTTGGAACATTTGAAAAGCAGTACTCCAAATCATTTGTCTTGGTACGATTTTCTCTGATCCACAATCAATAACTATAGTGGGTCCATAGCGTATAGCTTGTATAGAATTAAAATCGTACAAATATGGTATTCGATCTACGATTGATGAGTCAAATAATCCATTACGAGAGCTATCACTTTCAAAGTAATTCATAACTTTTTCCTTCTCTTTTTCTTTAGATTCGATGAGATATTCTACAGCGAGACGATACTGAAAAAAAGCCAGAATTTCGTCTTCAGAAAGCGTCAAAATTGTCCTCCAATGATCTGTGGTGATTGTTTTTGGTAGTCGTGTATCTTTCTGCATTTCTAGCTCCATTTTCATCAGAAGTAATTCCAGCTTCTTAGTTTGATTCGGATTACCTTGAGTTATGGCTTGAAAATCTACTTTATAGTAGGATTTTAATGATCCGGACATGTCGAATTCACTGTACGATAAAGGTTTCGATTCGGAGAGGTGTTTTGTAGAGTTGAAGCGAGAAATTTGAAGAATTCTTGGTGATTTTGACCTTATCATCGCAGGACTGCTACAGAGAGGTGGAATGAAATTCCGAGAAAAGCACACGAAACACATGACGATTAGATGAGCTGATATGATTATGAGGAAACATTAAAAATTTCACTTCTCATTACAATTTTTTATACCGAAATTTCGCGAATTATTGCACGATTTTCAAATTTTTTTTCTTATCACTGAATGAAAGCTTATCAGTCATGCTGCGAATTGTTTTTATTTACTACCAAAAGTCATCTGTTTTTTGTGCGGATTATTGAATAATTTTTGTTTATTGAAAATTTCTAGATTAAAACTGAATAAATAGACCAATTTACATTAATTATATAAGTAATCATTTAATTACTAAAACAATGTACTGCCAAAATTGTTTTGTAAAACTAATTGAAAGAAAAAAAGTGAATTGAAAATATATCCAAATAAAATATTGTCCACACCAATGGTAGAAATTCTGTGATAAATAGACAATTTTGCTATGAAAAATTTCTGAAAGTGGTGTGAATTTAGCGTTTTCTCTCTATTGAAAATTTTTTCAAGGTTTTCCAACGTAAACACGAAAAATCCATGTAATGCTGATCTACTTTGATTAGCAATTTCTTTCTTCATTTCTTTTGTTTTTCCTTAAAATTTCGTTGTAATTTATTTGTAAGTTTTATATTTCGATATTCTTAATTATTCCCACTTTTATTTTAGTTCAAAGCTTGTTGCTCCGAGTGCAATATAATGGAAGATTACGAAAGAGTTTTGCTCGTGAAACAAGAAGTATTCGTGTTCAAAATACCTCCCAGAACATCTATGAAAAGTTACAGGTAAATTTGTTGTTTATTTGTGAAATATGATGAATAGTCATGATATTTTCACTCTTTACTGTTCACATATTGATAGCATGTATTGTTACTGCTCATTCGAACTATAAAATGATTGATCTGATTACAGAGCAGCGGATTGGAATCTAAACGAACCCCAGTGGTCAGGTCGTATGCGAATGGTTGCGAAAGGAAACGAATGTATTGTTATTTTAGAAGATAAAGTTAATGGAAATTTATTCGCTAAATGTCCCATCGAATCTTATCCCGGTGTCGCTGTTGAAGCAGTTGCGGATTCTTCCCGTTATTTCGTTTTAAGAATTCAAGATGATAATGGTTAGCATTCGAAAATAGCAAATATTGATTTAAGCAACAGTCACTAATTGCTAATTATGTACTTCAGGTAGAGCAGCCTTCGTTGGGCTTGGTTTCGTTGATCGTTCGGATAGTTTTGATTTTAACGTAGCCCTGCAGGATCATTTCAAATGGTTGAAAAAATCCGAAGAAATTGTCAAAGAAGAATCAGAGCCTCGGAAAGATTTAGATCTACGATTCAAAGAAGGAGAAACTATTAAAATTAATATGAAAATTACGGTACATTGCATTACTGAAATAAGTCAGAAGTATTTCGTATCGTATTAATTGTGTTTATTCCTTTGTTACTTAGAAAAAAGATGGTGGCGAAGGTTCGGCTAGAGCGAAACCGAAATCGGGAACTTCAACCGGGTTATTACCTCCACCTCCCAGTGTTATTAAAATTTCGCCTCCGAGTTGTGTGTCCACTCCTGCCAAGTAAATATTCTTACCATTTTTATCAGTAATTTTGTCATTTGATTAATATTTTTCGAAATTATGATTTTTAGTGACCAATCTTCTGCCTCCTCATCAGGAAACTCAAATCCGAACTGGGTACAATTTTAAATTATTCGGCCCGGTTGCTTGTATGAAAATTTATCACCGTTCCTGTTTCTTAATTTGTTTTTTGATCTACTGTTAAACGAGTATTATTTTAGAATATATATGGAAATTTATGGATTTGTGATTTTTGTTTTGTATTTATATAAGGTCAAGTGCGTATATTCATATTAGCATTTTATCCGGTTAACAAAATATTTCTTCAACATGAAGGCTACCTTTTAATTTCATGCAGTTACCATTTTATAAAATTAGAGAAATTACAAAGAGTTTGCAATATTTTTTCAAATTTGATTGTAATAGTATTGAATTGATTTCATTATGTATTAAGAATATATGTTCCAAACTCATACGTATGTAAGAAAGAATAAGAATGGAGGGTGATTGATTCATCAGTTTGAGTGTATAAATCAGTGACATTTATTTGTGCTTATATATATCATAATGTTGAAATTAATTATAGTATACAGGCTGTTATATTGTTACATTCAGTTTCATAATACCCCATTTAGTTATTTCACGAAAAGAATCTGAATTTTTTATTCCTTGCATTTGATATGTCTCTTTTAGTGATTTTAATATTTGTATATTCAACTTATTCGTCATAAGTATACATACCTGTATAATGCATGTAATATACCTACTGTATTTATTAAATCTCTATTTTACTCGATGTAAACTATTTTATAAGATTATTCTGCAGAATGTTGCAATTTAGATTTTTAGCCACGTCAACATTTTTGTTGGCGATTTCAAATAGTACTTATTGAGCAGACTGGATTTCTGCTTTTATAGTTTCAATTTTATTGTTTCTGAATGAATATTCATATCCTTGAACATTTTTCGTCGTGTGTTACACACAATATTTAATTTTATTTATTCGCGAATGTTTCGTTTTCAACTTTCATAATGGTTGAAAATTTTATGTGGTTTTGAGGTTTTTATCGTCACAAAATTTTGATACGTATTGAAACAAATAGTTCTGTAGTTTAATTTCATTGGTTTTCCATTTTATATCCCTATACGAATTTAACGTCAAGATTGGAAGATGGCACCACCGAAAAAGTAGAACTTCCAAAATAATGTGTTTTTCTATATTATTCAATACTTGAAATACCAAACTATTACTCCCATTAAAAATATTAATTTTTTATAGAATGCATATTACTTATTATTTTAGTGGCTCTATTATCGTGGGATCTTAATTCGATCGAAAAGGAATAATATGCATACTTTATTACTTTAGTTGAATGGAGGCGAATAAAAATTTCCAAGCATGCTCAAAAATCGATTTCTGTTCGTTAAGCGAAGTAATTTATTTTTCTACCTAATGAATTCCTTGAAAAATTCATAATGATCGGTTTCGCAAAGAAATTATTTTTGGTCAGTATTTTTTGTACTTGTCTCATCGATTAAGAGTAATTTAATTTCAATCTTGTTGTTTTAGGTGGTTGTATCGATAATGGTTCTCATTTTTCGTTATTATTGTAATAAACATTCCATCTTGTACACTTAATTGAATCAATAAAAATACTGGGTTTGCTTTTTTTATTTATAAAAAGATTGCTATTCTTTCATCTGGGTTAGAATTATTTGGGAAGAGAAAATAAATATTATGTGATGGATATACTCGTAAAATCGATCACAGAACAATGTCAAATATCAAAAGAGAAAGGAATATTTTGAGCAACATAATAATTATACAGGGTGGACCATCACAAAAATGAACATAGAGCTTTCAAATTCGATATCTTGGAAATTTCTGATCCGGGAAAAGCATTTTTCAAATTATTTTCATCGAGGGAGAGAAGGGGAACAATCACAAAAGAATAAGGAAAAATTTATATTTATCAAAATATTTCAAATAAAAGCACTCGACGGGTAAAAAGAGCAGAAAAATAGACAGAAAAGAACAGATATTCTCACTGTCTGCTCCTTTGGACCCCCGTTGGGCGTTGAACGATCCTTTTTGACCTCCCGTTGCGCGTTAAATGACCCTTTTTGAACCCCGTCACGTGTGCATCGCGCATCGGAAGGTGAGAAAGAAACAGAAAAATGCAGAAATTCTTTACAGAAAGAAGCAGAATTTGTCTGCTCTTTTTGAACGCTGGGCAGTTTGGCTTCAGAGTTTTAAAACCCTGAATCCACTTTTGGGGTTATTTTGATTTCAAACCAGAACTCGCAGAGGGAAGCGAGGCGGAGATTCGAGGAAGCAATGTAAAAAAATGTTCCAAACACATCGAAATCCATGTTATTGAACTTTTTTGACCTTTCAAATTCGTATCCAGGGTCATTGTACCAAAATAACCAAAAGAAGGTTTCATGAGGTGAAGGAAGGGGCCAAGATTTAAAAGTTATTTTAAATTATCATTGAGCTGTAAAAAAAATATATATTTTTGGATACCGAAATCCATTTCCAAGGTAATTCTGGTCCCTAACTCAAATCGTGGTCCTTTGGGGTGTAAGAGGGTCAAATTTACAATTTTCCGACATTTATCGAACAAGGAATCAAAATGCATTAGGCATGCAGGTTTTTTAATCTTCCAAGCAAGTTTCATGAGTAATTCTGTTATTTTACTGAAAAAGTCGAATAGGGTTCAAATCGAGCAAGGGTAAAGGTTAAAATGGTAAATTTGAAAATTTTCAAAATTATCGAGTAAGGAACCAAAATGTAAGTTTTTGGACCTGGAAATCCATTTTAGAAATTATTTTGATCCCAAACATTTACTGCTACCATGGGGGGGGGGGGGCCAAAATAGTAATTTTTTAACACTATCGAGAAGTATTGCAATGCATATTTTTCGACCTTACAAGTCCATTTTCAGCAGTGTCATTTCACCAAAAACTCCAAAGGAGCAAAGGAGCTTCTACCCTCAAAAAAATGAAGGAAGAGGTTAGTTAAAATGAGAAACAATCATTTTTCAAATTCAATGATAATTATCAAGTGATCGAAGTACCAAAATGCGTGTTTTTAGATCCTCAAAATTAATTTTTGAGGTCATTTCGATCTCTACTCCAAACCTAGACCCCCAAGAGTGCAGAGGGGCCAAAATCGAAATTTTCTCACATCGAGTGAGGCATCGAATTTTTACTTTTTTTATCTTCCTAGTGAACTTCCTCGATCAGTTTTATCAAAAACGCTGAAAGGAGCTCAAAAGGGTTGGGGAAAGAGGCAAAAAAGAGCCATTCTCAAAATTGTGGACTGAGGGATAAAAATGCATGTTTTTTCACTCCCGGAATTATTTTTCTATGTTCATTTTAATCCCTCGTCAAAAATTCAGTGTTCAGGGGTAAATATCTGGATAAGAAGCTAAAGATGACATTTTTTCACATCCATTTCTTGGAGTGATTAAATAGCCCACCCTGCAATAGCCTAAAACCAAAAGTTAAAATTGCATTAAAAACTTGGAAATTAGAATTATGTAAATTATATTTTGTAATAATAAAATAATTCAATGTACAATAATTATAACCATATTATTAATTAAGGTTTTCAATTTCATAGCTCGTGTTTCTCATTTTAGCTTCTTTATTTTACAAAATGTTTCAACATCGAAGAGATAATTTAATTTGTATTTAATTATAAACGTCACAGTAAGAAGTTGAATAAGATACAGTACAAATACAAACGCAAAATATCTCTATCAGGTAAAAAAGGTATACTGTAAGGTAATGAATAAATAAATAAATAACTAAATAAATGCATGTAAAACGTACATATTAGGGTGGTCCTTATTCCAAAATTTTCCTCTCTTTCCCCGAGGAATTCCTCTCTACTAGTTCCCCAAGGAATTCCTCCCAACGAGATACATCCATTTTTTGCGATTTTGCTCACATGGTTGTAATTAGCAAACCTAAGTTGAAAATTCACTAATCCAATCTCACGTGGGCGTTTCTTTGGTCCCAACGATAAATTAAAAAGGGGTAAATTTGAACGGTACAGAATCGAAGTTCTATTTAAGATGTTCAAAAAATAAGGACCACCCTGAAAAATGGACATTTTTACACAAATCAAAATGACGAAAAACGAAAAGCGAACCGGGCGTAGAAACTTTCGATGCTGACTGCGAATTTTCAGAATTTATCATTAAAAACGTACTATTTATCAAACATACTTGGAATGTAAGATTATTTACAAATTTGTACAGCGAAAGTGACACGTTGGAACTCAACGTGTATCTTTGTTTAAAGTTTATCTAAGACCGATGAGAAATCGGTAACTCATCTCATGTCGTAATCGATGACGACACAGACACGTGTTTAAAAATACGTAAACCCAACTCAAATCTTGCGTTTCAATTCTCCATTTGTACTTTGATTTTTAAAAACGTATACAAATAAGTAAAAATTTCAAAATGGAATCAACCTGGATTTGCGACATTATCGTATAAAATATCAAAAAACTCTTTAGCAATAAAAAATTGTATTTATAACTTAAGAAGCTTACAAATTAACCATTCAACGAATACTCACATATGAACTGTGACCATACTGCTTAGATATTAAAAATAAACAATTTTTTATTTTTAAGTAATTTATCAGATAAAAAAACAAGTTTACACAGAATAATAAAATTGTGATTTCGCTAAAATAACTCGTAAGAACGTTTCGCGATAAAAATGAAAGCATTGTAATTTTACACGAAGGGATAGGCTGATAAAATGACACCGTTAAGATAATGTCTCAAGTTTTTCTTCGTTTTCCATTTAAGAAATCTTAAAATTAGTCAACTTCGGAGAATCATTTCAAAAATGATCTTACAAAACGACGCATTTTTCATCATTTTTCGTAATTTTTTCATTGTTTAAGGGGGGAAAAAGAAGAGAAATTATTTATACTATAGAACAACAATTGAGGAAAATTCATACAGCGGAACGCGAGATATTCGTTACTAGCGATTGGCATTTTTCAACTGATTAGAGAGCCAGTCCAATCCTTCATAGAGACCATCTCCGCTAGTGGCGCAAGTTGCTTGAATATACCAATTTCGATTACGTAACGAATGAAGACCCAATTTGTCAGTAATTTCGGCGGCATTCATAGCGTTTGGTAAGTCCTAACACAATATTTAGTTCATTGAATATGGTATAACAAAAAATCATCGCGTAAGCAATTTTTCGTTGTTAAAATGGATACGATTTGGTCTCTCTCATTTCTCAATCTCGCACAGATAAATACAGAGGTAAAATAAGCAAGCGTAATCGATAAGTAAATGAATCTAACCTGTTTGTTGGCGAATATCAGCAGTACTGCATCCCTCAGTTCGTCTTCAGCTAACATTCTCATCAATTCCTCTCTTGCTTCGCCGATTCTTTCTCTATCATTACTATCAACTACAAATATTAAACCCTGCACAGAAAAACAAACGTTTTAGAGGACAAATATTCGTAACGATAGTGTCAATTAACCTACAATGTTATAACTTTGTTACCTGTGTATTTTGGAAATAGTGTCTCCATAAAGGTCGAATCTTATCTTGACCACCGACATCCCAAACAGTAAAGCTAATATTTTTATATTCAACGGTTTCGACGTTAAAACCTAAAACATAAAAAAATATTATCACTACGCAGCTCTTGATTTATGTGACATACATAAGCAGAAAATTGCTAACATATTTAACGCTACGAGTGAATTGGAGCATCGTTTAATCAAATTCAATACCGTAAACAAATCAGCTCGTACTCGACGTTACTACGAATACACGAAATTAATTCATCTTTTGAATAATATATCGAGCACTTCATAAGGTACTCGATGAGTATGACTAATACTTCTAAATGATGATGTGAAAATCACTCACCGATTGTAGGAATTGTCGTTACGATTTCACCTAATTTTAATTTGTATAAAATAGTTGTTTTACCGGCGGCATCCAAACCAACCATCAATATTCTCATTTCTTTTTTGCCGAAGAGGCCTTTGAATAAATTTGCGAACATATTACCCATGATGAAGGATTATTGCACAAATTCGACTAAAAATCAAGCAAAATTATACACGTTAGACAATGAATTGACAAAATATTATAAAGCCACCGGAATGACATACGCAATAGCGATATGTGGCTCAACGTAATACGTAGTGATACCAATATGATACCGAAGGGAGGATACAACGGATGGCAAAGTACATTTACAGACAAGGACAGAATACAAAGAAAGCTTAATATATGCGAAGTACGGAGACAAAAGTATCGATATAACATTAATGTAGATATTTAGAACGGCAATTACGAGTAAAAATATCAAGAATACGTACCAATTAGAATTACACGTTACAGCCGGCAAAAGAAAGAAATACAAAGACACAGTACACGAAATTACAGAAAATCAAACAGTTTCGTTGTTAGTTATATGTTCAATTATATATTGAATTTTTATAAAATGATGTTACTATCTTCGAGTTAGATTATATATAACAAACATTTGAAGAAAAACATATCTTTACAAGATGGCGGAACTTTGCGTAAAGCAACTGTTGGAGTGTTGGAGTTTTTTTATTACCGAAATGTACACTCGTTGTCTACGGTTTACCTTTATGCATTACCTTGTGCTATGCCACGTAAAAGTGGATAACAAAAGGAATATGATTGGGTGAAAGTTGACACGTGACTTTCATTGATAACAAGAAATTTTTTCCACGTACAAAATGGAGATGTGGAATTTTTTCGAATATTTTGCATTTTTCATTCAAATAAATCGTAATTGTGATTTTTAATATTTTTTATTGATATTTTATTTGTTTTTTAAATTTAAAAAATGATTGAATTCGAGACGCGTTTCATTTAAAATGGTTTTTTGAATTATTCTTTCACAAGGTTGGAAATCAAAAATTAATTTTCATAACACTCCTAGCGGTGAAAATTAAAAACACAAAAGAAAATTCAAGGAAAAATTTGCTGATAAAAAGAAAAACTTTAATCAGTAAAAGATAAACAATGAGAACGAACTTAGAAATTGGAACTTTGCGTATTATTTTCAGTATTTTTCTGAAGAACTTTGTGTCATTCTCATTTGTTAACAAATTGTAGAAAAAGACGATCATCTCATCGTTTCCATTTCGTGCATTGAAAGGTAATACCATGTTAACGAGTTTGGTCAAGGAACATCATGCCAAGCAATCTGCTAGAAAAGAGAAACAAGGTGATTATTAAAAATTTCATTGATTAATAAATTCTCTGAACATTCAAAAAACATGCCATTATTTTCTGATTTATTCAGCATCTTTCTTACATTTTTTTGATTTTTGTAGAAGCGAAACGAAAAGAAGCCATAGCTGCTGCAAATGATCTAACCCAAGCTCTAGTGGAACATCTGAACTTGGGGTAAGTTCTCCAAAATTATTTTACCTTACAAATAACAGAATATTTAATTTTTCTCCTGCTGTCATCTCTAGTGTCGCTCAAGCTTACTTAAATCAGAAAAAGATCGAAGAAGAAGTCAAGCAATTACATTTTAACATGGCTCAGTTCTCGAAACAAACACATCAATGGGTTACCTTAGTCGACAGCTTTAATGGCGCTTTGAAACAGATCGGAGACTTAGAAAATTGGTCCAGAATTATTGAAAAAGATATGAAATTCATCGCTGAATCGTTAGAGCATGCTTATAAAGGTACCTGCAGAAGATGTTTTCTAAAACAGTGGTTCATCAGATTTTAATTTCAATTTTAAAATTGACAGGACTTCAAGAGTAGAGAATTATCAAGAAAAGTGATAATTAAATTCATCAGAATGTTCAAGTCAGTTTGAGGGTATTTTGGAAACTGAGCAAATCTTACGTGTTTTATGGCATTTGTATATGCTATGTTGTATCTTCACAGTAATTTACGAAGGATGCAATCGATTTTGAGTAGGGTTTTGAACTTTTCTTATTTATTACTGATCGTAAAGATGTGATCGTTGAATTTATTTGTTGAAATTTGAATGAAATTCTTTTTTTAATTTCATGTGTTCATTGTTAAAATCAGTTTTTTTATTTTTCAAAAAAATTATCAAGTATTTTCGATTGTATTTAAGAGTAATCTTTCTCATAATATTTTATGATGAGTCACGAGTGTATTCGATATTACAGTATAGACCACTGTAGACTTGTAGAGTGGTTGACCAATTTATTCTACCATTGATGAATCATTTTTATACATTAAGGTGTAATTTGTATGACGCATATCGGATAAGTGACGTAATTTTTTATGAAGAGAGTCGCCGTCGTTTTTCCCTGAATATTATTAAATATGTTCACAGTATTTCCGACGGTGACGCTTCCTCTGAGCAAAACAAAAATCTGAAAAATATTCATTTAGTTACGACGCTGCATTTTAATTTTTTTAAAAGTTATTTTCAAAAATGTCCATCAAAATTTTCCAATGTTTATAAAATGGATTAAAAAATTAAAAGAAGAGTTTATTTTTTTCGTGAGAACGTGATTTATTAACTTGTAGAAAGACGTGACCATAATTCAACGACGTTTTATGTTTATAAATTTACATGCTAAAGACTGTATACAAACATGTTCGTTCAGTTTTATTTTTGTTATGATTTCAGTGCTGTATGTACTTTGTACCTACACTAATCTGATTTTTTTTTGAAAAATAAATCTAATCTTAACGAATTTGTTTAATTGAAAGTAATTCTCGTATTCCAGATACAATGTCGGAATGTATTCGACCTTTACGTTAAAATTACATATTCATAAAAAAATTCCATACCTATGTTTTTATAAGATACGAATTCATGAAATTCTCAACTGACTAGGGTAG
This sequence comes from Pseudococcus viburni, assembly GCA_033439095.1. NCBI lineage: Eukaryota > Metazoa > Arthropoda > Insecta > Hemiptera > Pseudococcidae > Pseudococcus > Pseudococcus viburni. The sequence goes on from JAVBJF010000161.1 coordinate 250,760, forward strand.
GTGCTCCACCTATGGCCATACCCCCATCTATGGCCACTTTCACATTCAATTCTAAATATCTAAGCTCTATCATGAGTTTATGAAGTGATTTTTTTTTTAAAGTGTAGTAGTAACGCATCTACATATCATACAAATCTTTATTTATTATATACCCCAGTGATGCCTTCTTTAAAATTTCATCTGTGGAAAACCTATTGTGCTATTGTTTATTCTTAGGCAGTTGCCTAAGAAATATGGCGAATTTCAATAGAGCTGAATCAATATATTTTGAAAGTTTTTATTGTTGGGGTGTATTTTTAGTGAATCATTACACTATAAGAAACTAAAAAAATATGTAGATACCAATTTTTTTTCGTTTTTAAATTAAATTATGCCTATGGCCAGTATAGGAACACTGTAATATGCAAAATTACCATCTATGGCCAGGGATTTAAACCTGAACGAATCGAGGCCAAAAAACGGATAAGTTCGCAATCAAAACATTCCCAACCGCTTGGGGCACGTTCTAAACTTGAGGTTCGCATTAGGTTCAGACTTAAACTTCATGTACACAACCAGTTTAGAACGGGCCCTTACCCCATAACTAATCGCTTGATGATGCGGTTTGGATTCGGTTGCGTTCAGTTTAAAACCCCTGTCTATGGCCACCAAGTGGCCATAGATGGAATATAGCGGTTTCCATCTTTGGCCACCGATAAAAATTATGTAAAAATGATCATATTTCTTTGGAGATGATAAAAATTACATAAGAATGATTGGAAATCTTTGGCCACTAATAAAAATTCTGTAAAATCTTCAGATATCTTTGGCCACTACTTAATAAAAAAAATTCCGCTACAATACTCAGAGTTGTAGGTATCATTTTTCTATAGATTTCTATTGACAAATAAATTTTTTATAAATTTTGGCAAATATGGTAAGAAATGTGGAAAACTTTGTACGAAAAAATACAAGAGAACCTTTCACCAAGTTCGTTTGCGGAAATATTTTCAAATCAAATTGATCCTTCAAGTCATCAAAATTCATGTGAAGATCAAAATACGATTGATTTCCAAAATGATGTTTTTGCTACTATACCTGAAGGCACTTATGAATTTGAATTCCCTGAATTGGATTGCTCGGAGCTCGTATATGAAGATAACGATAGTTTTGACAATGTATTGATCAGAGATCAAGAAACTTTTGCTGTTCCAAATAATATACCAGCATCTCCAAACTCTCCGCAGTCATATATAACTCTATCTGCAACTATATACCTAATCTCGCCACCTCCCAGGGCAATGTCTAGTACTTTGACAACTCTGTCTTCAAATAATTCTGTTCAACCAAAAATAAAATGTCTGAAAATTCAGCTCTATGTACCCAACCTCTGACAAACTTATCTGCTACTGAGATCTCATATCCGACTACTCCAGCTGTTGCTGTTCTGTCATCATTATCACCAAACATTGTTAATCAACTAGTCATGCCAAGAAATCGAGGTCTATCTGTACTATTGCCAGTTCCATCTGTCCGAAATTCTTTGAATTCGTATGCGAAATTTCCTGGCCGTCAATCTTTATTTGCACCTAGAACACGAGGTGGGCGAGTACGTATGCCTAGTGTTATATCCCATCAGGAATGGAGACAGAAAAAAATTCAATTGGAGGAGAAGAAAGCTAACGAGGAACTGGAAAAACAGAAAATTAGAGATGAAAAGCAGCATTTACGAGAAGAAAAGCTTCGATTGAATAAAGAAAAACAGCAAGAGAAAGAAGAAAAACGAAGAATTAAAAAAGAAAAGCTGGTTGATAAAGAGAACAAAAAGGGTAGAAAACTAAAAAACCCAGTACCCAGTAAGTCCAAATGAAGCATTGACTTGAGTATCTACTTACATAAAATATTAATTTATCTAAGCAGGTACCTGTATTCACTAAATATAATTTTCAATAAAATTTTTCGAGTACCTATAATTTGTAAAAAAAATCATGTGGCCAAAGATGGAAACCTTTTGTGGCCATAGATGGAAAAAGTGGCCAAAGATGGGGGTTTTCGAAATTTTTTTTAAAAACCAATTTTTAAATTACTTTTTGGTTATTTAGGACTACGAATGAACAATATTTCGAATCTAGACACTCCAATTTGTCAAATAAAATTGAGTACACACTGAATGATTCATTCAGTTTATCGTAAACGTCTCTCAAAGTTGAAAAACTCTTAAAGTGGCCATAGGTGGCGCGGCTACCCTACGTAAGGATCATTAGTTGGAAGCTGGGACAGATAACCTCAATCGAGTATAGAGTATCTATCCTGAAAATAACTAATTTATTTTAAAAATAGAACGAAATCATATCTTCGAGATGAAAAAAAAGATCTCCTACTGAGACGCTCTAGGGGTTCAATAGTTCATTATTGTTTTTCTAATTACGAAACCCTGTTTGGGTTAATTTCGAAATTTCACTCCTGACTGGATGAGATTTTGGCTCTTTGTGATGCTCAAATTTTTCGAGAGACTCAAAATTTCAAAAAAGAATGATTAAAATGAATGATGATCGATTTGATTTTCATGGGAGAAAATCAACCATTTTAATTTTGACAAAAATTAAACCTCCCGTTTCAATTTGAATAAAACCAAATTAAATCTCAAACTGAAAATTAGACATCGAAAAAATGACCTCGGAGATGAAAAACGAAATGAAAATCAACTCATAAAATCAATCGAACGATCAGAAAATCTCGATCGTAGATCATTTCGTCGCGTTTACTGCGCATGCGCAGAACGGAAAATATTCCTGATAGGTACGTTGCCTACACAAAAATACCAATGAGACGATGAGAAAATATTCGTGCGAGAAAGCTTGACCAGTCATTTTTTGTTGAAGCTATCATTTTGTTTGATTAAATACGAGATTCGAAAAGCGTAATAAATACGTGAATTTTTTATTTAGTTTAGTGAACGTCGAAAGTCGAGACGGATAATAAATATGCACCAAAATAATGCTATGAAATAATACTCGAAACCGTAATTCCATTAATGTTAACACTTGCTCAAGGAGTTTAGTACGCACAATTTAGGCTGAGGTATGTTACCTGTTCATCTTCTGCTTATGATTAGTAATACGATAAATTTGCTGTTATGTATCAATGTATAAGAAAGTAATAAAAGATGACTTCAAATAACACGTATCGTCCTTGTGATTCGAGCTAAATTCTTTCTCGATTCGTGCTCAGGTTTGTAATCTTCGATCAGAACAGTTTGCTAAGTTGTCCCAGTAGTTGATAAGAGTAAGATACCACCTGTTCTAGTTTCATTATTACTGTAAATCTGGTGTATCTTGGCTGAAAAAATATGGTGTTATTTGACTATTTCTGTTCTAAATATTGTTAAGAATCGTAAGTAAATCATTGTTATTACTTTCGTTATGATTTTAGGCATTTTGAGCTTTGGTGATATCATTCGTTGTAGTCATCGTATCTAATCATTCTGGTGTCCCTGAAATCAGCGATTATTTGAACTATGATATCAAAATTATCAATATTTTGTATCCTGGAAAATGTTCGATTCGATTTGAGGAATGTTTTGTAATCGTAAAGCATTCTGACTCGATTTGTCGCCTTCTTTCGTGTAGAAGAATTGATAATGTTGACATTTTAAGCTTTTTCGAGGTATCCTATGTTTATTGTATCTTCTCGACGAATTTCATTGTTTTACACTCTCGATTGTTTCCATTCTATTATTCAATTCAATAATTGGACCCAATTTATTGAATTTCGCAAGCAAGTTTTTTGTGCTACTTTTTTTGTTTATTGTTTACTTTTTTCTAATGAAGTAATAATTTGAAGCTGTATAAGAAATACTACAAATTACTACCGAGTAATAAAATCGAATACTATTTCAACGTAATATTCGAATTGTAGTTGTTATACGAGAAGAAAAAAGCCATCTGTTTCAACCTTGGTTAAATTAAATAGCAAACATAAACATTTGCTATTATCATGGTCATTAATATTATTTTCTTTTAATTTTTTGATATGTCGATTGTTATTAGTTAATATGATAAAAATTGAATCATTCTAAGGTATTGTGTTGGAATTGTATCAACACAGCATTTGAAATCACTTGAGAAATTCCCCTACGTTGTTTTATTTTACTCAAGATTGAACTAATTCTGAATTTTGTAATTTTCAGAGCTGAGAAATGTCTCTCGCTCCACCTCCACCACCGCCACCTGGACCTGCAGCGCCTATACCGTCATTCAATACCAAATCAGACTCCAAAGATGGCAGAGGCTTATTATTAGATTCTATTAGAAAAGGCACAACTTTAAAAAAGACTGTTACTGTGGATAAGAGTGCTCCTTTAATTAGCGGTACGTTCACGTGTCTCTCATCAAACTTATTTTATCAGCAATTAATGCTTATCTTTTTGTGTAGGTTCGGTAAGTGGAAAATCTTCGCAATCGAGTAACGCCAACAATACCACTCGAACGATCCCGAATAGCAAACAGAACGATAGCTCGCCGCCTCAAACAGGTCTCGGGGGATTATTTGCAAATGGCATTCCAAAATTAAAAGCTACGGGTTTACCAATTGGTAAGAGCTTTTACGAACAATTGCAGACCTTGTATTCATTTCGCTGAATTCTATCGCCATTGTGTTCTTAGGTCAAGCGTACCAACAATACAGAAATGAAAACGATGGTGTTAAATCAAATTCTCTCTCCAATAGCAACAACAGTGGCAATAATATTAATAGAGTACGTGGCTGGTCGAATGGATCGATTGGATCGATTTTACGAAATAGAAATAATTCGCGATGTTTGTTCGCAGGTTCATAGTTCAAATCGCACAAGTTACACGAAGACTAGAGGACCACCTCCGCAGCCCCCAGGAGCACCGAGGAAAAATAATTCTGTAAGTGAAATCTTTTTGGTGAGATGATTATTATTCGAGATTGTAAATGGAATCGATGAGTAAGTTTTTCCATTAGCTGCGATTTGATTCATGTCCAGGAAGTAGACGTATGGCAAATTTATTTTTCAAAAAATTGATAATGAAGAAATTCGCTGAAATTGCGATATAGATTTACGTCGCTGTAATTCTATAAAAAATTAATGTTCATCATTCTGAATTTTATCTCCCTATTTATAATTCAATCGTTTTCACTATTTTTTTTATTTTTAGAAAAATAGAAATTTGAAAAAAATTGATCTACCGTCATTAAAAAAGAAAAAAAATGCAAATCCATGAATATATTTATGAACGTACTGTACCATAGGGTAGGAAATATTACGGTTAATTCAACAAATGTTTGCCATGTCACGATTGAGGTGAACGTATTTCAGTAAACTTTGTCAACCTCTATGGATTCTTCGTTGATAAATCAATAGTCTGAAATCGTAATCTCTTTACGACCCTTCCTTTAAAAACTAATCCTCGTATCGAAGATGACATTTCGCAGGGAAACTATATTCATTTAGAAATCATTTCGCGAAATATCGTAGCTTTGGGTTGAAATTCGATACAACTCGAACCAGGCAGGATAAATTTACTCGTAAAATAGTAGTAATTGAATTTAGTTCGTACCAAGGCGTAAATCGCGAGTTGAACTTCGTCGAGTATTCGTGAAATGTGATTTTACCTCATTTTTGATCGTTCGGTGATTTTTTTCAGCCTGATTTGGAGTCAAATGATGGTTCGTCGCTGCAGAACAGATCCACCAGTGCAGCTAGTTTAAACGATAGTTACCAAAACCGCGTTTCCGATGTCGGTCATCATATCATAAATCACGGTAAACCTACATTGGCACCGAAACCTAACGCTGTTGCTAATAAGTCAGTAGGCCATAAGATTAAAAATGATGTAAGACCGACGGTTACGAGAGCTCAAAGTATGAGGGTGCCTAGATCTTCGTTACACGTCGCTGAATCGAATAATGGCAAGTTTAATGCACCTAATTTATCATACGAAGAAGAATATTGAGCAAGTAAATAATTCTGTTTGGGTTTCTGTGTAGGATCAACGTATCCAGAATACAATCAGTCAGAATTACACAGAATGAATAACAAAAATCATCTACCGTCTTTCCATCAATCTCAAGAATCGATCGGAAGGCATATGAGATCCACATCGCCGCCAAAAACACCCTCGAATGCTACCTCTTGGAGTAACTTGAGTAGCTCCCACGCTACCCTTAGACGTTCGCATGGGTCACCGTTGAGGCCTCCGTTGGCTAAACCTCCCCCTCCCCCTAGGATGATGACAGGACCTCCAAATTGTCCGCCGCCTCCACCACCTACTCATGCGCCGCCACCGCCACCACATCGAGTGAATCCGGCGCCTCCTCCGCCGAGGCTAACGGTTAGTTGGTGTTTTTCGAAGGTGTAGCGTTACAGATGGTGATTTGGCCTTCCGAAGTAATAAGTGGGTGAATTCGTCGAATTTAATCGTGACAGATAGTCGGTATTATGAGATATGTTTTTAGAACCGGTTCAAGGGTTTTTGAACTGTTGTCTGATGGATTATTTGGAATAGATTTATGGATATGGGAAAATTTTCTAAAAGGAAGTTATTGGGAGCTAAAAATTGATTGATTTTTGGTATGCGTTCTTTAGAAATTAATTCGGGGTTATTTCACGTTAATTTAACCATTTTTTTGACCTTGGGTCTTCGGATTTGGCTCGAAATTTCTTTGCAAAATTCTCCCATCTCAAAGGTTGCAAAATCATCGTTTTAGTTTCACCCCCCCCCCCCCCACGAATCTGCAAGAGCAATATCATTTTTTTTACCTCTGCGCGATTTTTTTCATAGAAATATTCAATTCCTATGTCTTGTATCTCTAAATTGTAGGCACTTGAAGCAATTTGAATTACACTTTTGACAAAAATATTGAAAGATGATTTAAAATCGGTTATAAAAAATTTTCATATTTCAAAATTTAATTTTTTTTGCAAAAAACTCAGATTTTTAGAGACTCTTTAAAGTTCGAGGATACAATTTTAAAAATTTGTAAAAAATTCTGTGACAAATGTTTTAAATAGTATATGAACGTAGTGATTTTCGTGAAGGGATCTTGACCCTCTAAAAAGTATAGTGCCTCAAAATTTTGAGCAAAATTTTAAAAAATTCAAAATTACTTGTGGCATATTGTTCTTTATGTTTTTTAAGGCACTGAGTTCGAATATCAAATTAGTTTTTGGATTTGACTATCTTCATTCTATTCACGAGTGTCCTTTGGCTCAAAAAATTGAAAAATTTGAGTGCTATGTCGTTCGTAATGTTTTTTGATGATGCTGAGTTCAAAAATCTAATTTTTTGGGCCTGGCCCTTTACCTCCCCTCGCCCCTTGACCCCATTTTTTAATGATTTGTTTCATGAAAGTATCCTGTGGCATGTCGTTTGTCATATTTTTGAAGTCGCTGATTTCGATTATAGACTACTTTTGGTCCAGCACGTACCCCACCAAGACCAGCCCTCTTTCGTAAATGCTTTGCATATTCTTTCTGCAGATTCCAGTGTGGGATAGAAGAGGCCTTAAAGAGGCCATTTCAAAAAAAGAAGTCTATATTCAAACTCAGCATCCTAAAAAACAATTTTCAAAATTTTTTTATTTTTGCTCAAAATTTTGGAATGATAGGTCCCCTAGAGGGTTAAAATACTATCACGAAAATTTCCATATCCAAATACTGTTATGGCAACCTCTTCTCAGGATTTTTGCAAGTTTTTAAATTATATTCTTGAACTTCGACGTATCATTGAAAATTGAGCTTTTTGCTGAAAAACTCAACTTTGATAGTTTGAAATTTTTCATAAACGATTTTTAGTCTCCTTTCAATCCGCTTTTCAACGGCTTAAGCCAAATTGTTCGGTGTATCACTAGTTTTGAGGCATAAGACATCAAAGTTCGTTATTTTGATGGAAAATTGCAGAGAACCCCTCCCCCTCCTCCCTCCAAAGATTTCAATCCTTTATTGAGGTGGTAAAACTCGTAAAAAAATTTGTTAGCAATATCTCGAAACTCAGGTCAAAAAATAGGCATGAAATAACCATTTGGCATTTAAAATCTCAACCAGTTGTCAGTTATTCTATAAAAATTGGCAAAAAATTATTCGAAAAAATCTGTAGAATCATGTTTGTCCAATAATTTTAGTTGTTCGACTTGGAGGGCAAATAAAAAATCAGAAATATTTTCATTTTCAAGAGTTATTCTCCGTAAAACACCAACAGCTAAAATTTTATCCTAAAATCGTTTAAAATTTTCAATAAAAAAATAGTACTTACATCGAATCATAATCGATTGCAGTCTGTTGAACATTTGAAAAACAAACACTGCACATTCGTGTACATCGATAAATTTTATTCGTAAAATTCCACTCCATATCATGTATCGTTCGTTTCAAATTCTCGTGCCTATTCCATTTTGTAAGTTAAAACGACCAGCTGTTTGTTTCATATAAACTAGGTTCACTTATGAAGAAAAGCTACTGATAAAATTCGCGATTATACTGTAATGTTGTTTTGAATTTCATAAATCAACTTCCTGCCCTATTTAGTTTCTACTTTGCTTTTGTCATTTGTGAATCGTGTGATCGGTTAGTTTGTTCGGGAATATCGAGAAATTTCAATTTTTCGATATGTTTCAGGTGAATCAGGCTAATCTTATGAATTCCGGTGCTCCACCTGTACCCCCAGTGAGAAATTCTTCGATGAGAAGTTCAAATTCTGTAAATAAAATGAGTAAGTGGTGTCTCAATGTTATGCTCTGGTTATCAACTCGAGTGATAATTCGAAAATAATTATTTTTCAGCGTCATTTGAATCAAGATTCATGTCGTTGTTTCATCACGTGGAAGAATTTCCTCCTCCGCAGCCATATCAAAATGTTATTAAAATTTATAACAGCCGAATTCAAGGTTGGCGTTTTTTTCTCTTTTTACGGAGTAATAGCCACCTGATTACCAATAAATACCTATTTACTTAATTTAAAACTAACCAAACGTAGTTATTTCTACAATACGAGTAAAGTATGAATTAGTAAATTTTTCTCTCGCATGTGGCCTACTTTTGATTTTCTTTCGAATCGTGTATTAATTTTTTATCTCATTTCAGCTAAACAACAAGCTCCTCAACCACCATTACAACTGCAGCAATCGGTGAATAAATCGTGGCATTTTGAGAACGCGTCGAACTGCTAATTTAATTTTATGGTTAATCGCATGTTTACCTGTTGACAATTCTTTTAAAATTGTTTCGATTTTATCATTTGAAATTAAACGTTGTTTTTGTTATTTTTTCTTTATTTGTGATTCGGAGTTTTTTTAATTTATTAAAACTCATTGTTGATTAAATATGTACCTATTCTAATTCTTTTTTAGCAAAAGTATTAAATTGTACGATGTAATTTTATACTGTCGTATTTAATTGTATAGAAACGACGAACACGTTTTAAACATTGCTCCGTACCGATGTTTTAAATTGGGTTTATTGTTTTGTTCGAATATGTTGTTCTTCTTTCTTCTTTTTTTTTTCTAAATATAGCGTTTAAAAGGAATTAAAGGTCTAACCTAGTCAATATTTTTCTAATACCTTACCTTATGTAAGATTGAATTTCTTACTTGTAATTGCATTAATATATTATTATTTGTAAATATTCTCTTTGTAAAGATGAAAAAAATGATCCATTTTTACCACAAGTTTCGAAATAATTGACCAATCGATTTTGAAATATGTATTTAGAAAAAAAGTCAACACGAAAACAATGTACAAACATTAGCTAAATATACGCGAGTGAGTCGTAGAAATTTGATTTAAGAACTAGGTACAGATAACGTGACACGTTATTTTGATTTATTTGGACCGGTAGTTGTGGTGGGTCTGTTGTCATGAAAATAAGGATGTGCCATGGCTTCATCGGCAGATATTCGACTAGAAGGTCTGCAGACTATGAGTTTCTGCAGTAAATCGCGTCCTTTGACGTTGAGTCGAGGAACGATCTGAAAAGAAAGGTTCGTTAATAACACGAATTCATTGATGAGAGAATGAAATCAAGACGTTTAATTACCTGAGGCAGGTTTAAATTTGGAATATAGATGGGAAAGGGTTTGAAATCTGGGAGTTGAGAGACACCAGGCCAGTTCTCTTCGGTAGGTGTTCCTAAAACTTTGAAGATTTTTTTCAATTGATCGTCGACGTCTGTACCCGGAAATAGAGGTCTTCCACTGTTTGCCAATTCTGTGGGGAAAAATGATTAGGTTGCGTTCGATTTTACAAAATTATTCAGAAAGTAGAGCAGTACCTGAGAAAATGCATCCAGCAGACCACATATCGATCGAAGTTGTGTACAATTTGGCTCCAAATAACACATCAGGTGGACGATACCAAAGAGTTACTACTTCGGCGGAATAACATTTCACTGGAATTCCAAATGCTCTGGCTAAACCAAAATCAGCTAATTTCAATTCTCCATTCTGCAAATAAAAAAATTTCAGGGTAATAAACATATCTCAACGACAATTATTATTTAAAAAAAAATGGACTTCAAAAGCCTCAATTCACCAAAAAATAAAATAAAAATTATTCATGACTCAAATTATCTGAATTGTACTAAATTTTTCTGATTTTAACGACTCAAAATACATCTTTTAAAATATTTTTTCAATTAGAAATTCAGTTTTTTCCAAATCGAAACAAAAAATGAACCATCCGTTTTGCAAATTTTCCAACTCAAATTCAATTTCTTCATCCAGAAATGAAAAAGTTACAGGAATATAAAATTTGATTGTTATTACCTTTCAATTTTTTAAAACTACTAAGAAATCCTGAAAATTAGGAAAAAGTCTCAATTTTTGGTATTTTTACAAAAAGCCATGTCCATAATTCAAATTACTTTAAGTGAGATTACTTTCTGTCATCAGAGAGTTGACCAAAAATCGGTTTAATTTGTTCATAATAAATTTGCATGATCATAGAATTTCAACTTCTTTCGTTGTCAATAATATCACAAAAACGTGCTTTAAAAATTTCTTCAATAAAATTATTTAGCAAAGGAAATCTCTAAAAATAAGCATATGAAAGTTTTCGCTCCATAGCAAAACTTGAATTTCACTTAAAAATAATTTTTCATTTGGAGAAAATTTCGAATTTCGATATTTTTTTCCATTTGTGAGAAAAATTTTAAAAATGACTGTAGGGACTTCGTGACAAAAATAGTGATAAAAAGGGATCAACTAAAAATCCCTGAAACATAGATGCTTAAATTTACCATCAAAAATATAAAATTATGAGATAAATACCCGAGTGATCAGCAAATTCTGTGGCTTTAAATCACGATGTAAAACGTTATTATTATGACAAAATGCTAATCCACGTAATAATTGATACCTATAAATAAAAAATACGAAATTAAATCAGTTCTCTATGCGACAATCATCTAAATAAAATCTTAGTAGAGAAATAACTTACATGAACGATCGAACCACGTTCACATCGATATCACAATTCAACCCATCGAAATACTTCTTCAAATCTTGTTCACAGTATTCGAATATTAAAACTAATTTTTTCTCGCTGTGTAAGACATCGTATAGTCGAACGATATTCTTATGTTTGAGTTCTTTCAATAAACATATTTCTCGTAACGCTGATGATGGGACACCCTGTAAACAATAAAGTGTTTCAACATTAATATTAGATTCATTTATTGTAATAAGTTAGCTAAATACTTGAGGAAAACTAAAATAAACAAGGGTATTTCGACTTCCTGTACCAAGCAATACTAAAACACTTTGAACAAAATGCAAACTTCATTACTTACGACTGTACATTGATACGATAGGTTAATTCTAATTTCGAACTGCAAAAAGTAAAATTCTCCTATCTGATTTAATACTTACCTCAACAAACGGACCACAACTTGTGGGCGAGTCGTCCTTTTTATAATTATTTTGCTATATTGCAAACAAAATTGAATAAGATACGACTTTAAAAGAAGTATACAATAATTGAAAAAGTACTGAGAAAACTGAGATTATGTATCTCTAGAAGAATAAGGTACGTAATATCAAACCTAAACTTTCCGACACGTAGTACTCTTTGAGTATATGTTGCATTTTAAAGTATACAGCTGCTCATAAGCGATTGATCGTCTTATCAAGATCTTTTTCATTTGAAAAAAAACACGAAACCTATGCTACATCTACGTGTTTTAGATGAGATGAATCAAATACCTCGTCATCGTCGTCGAGTCTCACTCTTTTCATAGCGACTATCTCCAGGGTTTCTCTGTTTTTTGCTTTGAATACGGTTCCATAAGTTCCTGAAATTTGATGTAACGATATCAATAGATAGGATGCATATCGATAATTGCAGTTTGATAAGTGGTACTAAAGAATTCATACCTTCGCCAATTTTTTCCAGTTTTTCATATTTCTGCATGGTCCAAAATTATAAAATGAGTTGGGTTTTCCGAATTCAACGACTAAATCATTATCAGTTTTTGTTCCCAAATTATAAATCGGTTTTGGAAGTGGGTACCATTATATCGTTGTTGAACTCTCAACTTGATCAGTGTATGAAGGATGGATAGTTCTAGTTTAGTTAATTACATATTCATATAACGCACGAAAATAGAATTAAGTACAGACAATTGACTAAACATTGAAAATTTATTAGAATTTTAAAAAATTTTAGTGAAAATGAAAATTTTTTGATAATTATGATAAGTGTTTATGTTTATTTTTTGTGGTGTTTGTTGCCCTTGCCCCGCCACCTGGTCGAATTTTAAAAGCTGCTTTGTTTCATTACTGTAGAGGCGCTAATGTACTACTCATTGTGATTATCTAGGTACCATCTGGCATAATTTCTCATGAAGGGAGTCTCTGGTTCATTTTCAATTTTTCCCGGTTTCTTTTTCAAAAATAATTCAAAAATACAAGTAACTTTCAGTTTTGAGTTTTTTCTACCGAAATGAAATTCCACTAATCCCAGCCACCATTTCCCTTGATTTAATAATCAAAAACATTCAATACTTAATAATATTCACTATTCCTCCACAAAATGATAATTTTATTAATCGAAAAAATATAAAATTATACTTAATAAACACACAAAAAGCTTATTGGTAAAATTATCGACTGAAGAAATCAAAGTCAAGAGGAAGGATTCAATCACTACGAACAGAATTGCAACTAAATTTAACACAATTCACACTGAAATAATGAACAGACGGCAAAGTACCAGACTCAAACATTAAACCAAGTTGTTATAGCAACCGCCATTATTTACATCTTCAAAATGGATTACAAAATTCATTTCAAAAATTTAGAAGAAGATTTTCACAAAAAATTACTTCAAGAAGAACGAAGAAAAAAAGAAGAGGAAGTGAAAATGCGAGCGTTAAATGATCCTAGACTAACTTACGAACAGTACAGGTAAAAAATTAGTGTACAACTATATCCTCCATGAAAAAAAACTTATCTGTCTTTTTAAAACCAGCGAATTGTTACAAGGAGTCGATTTAAAACCAATTAAAAAATGTAACCGGGATGATATATCACAAAGATACAAAAGAAAAGTAACATTGACGGATTTGCAAAATGAATGATCCATACGTTTGATCACATTATCAAGAAGTCATCGATTCGTAGAATTTTATAACTAATTCTGGACATCGAACATTGACCAACCTCGCCGGAACTAGATCTGCTTCGTCGCAACCTTTCCTGCAAAATACATAAATATGCTTATAATGTAAACTCAATACGAAGGTTTCAATTTGTGCGAAAAATAAGAGAAAAAATTATTTACCAAGTCATTAAAAAATGTAGATCTCCGTCTGTTCCTTCGTCAGTGATTCCAATTATTTTATCAGGTTCTAAATTTCTTTCAAATCCGTGAGCCCTGGTTCCTTCCTGCGGATATCAAAAACACATTACTCAACTTCAAAATGAGTTAAAATGAGAAATTAAAACACGCCGGAGAATAGTATTCGTTACATACCAGCACAATCATGTCTTTGCTTATTTTTTGCATAGGTATAATACGATCAGTATCTGAATCGGTATCAAGATTACACTCTTTCTTTATCTCTGATTCAGTCAGCAAGAGGGAACTTGAAGTCGAAGATTTTCCTTTATCGCCTTTTTTCTTGTACTGTTGTTTACGCAACTGCACTTCTTTTTTTCGCTTTAGTTCGAATTCAGCAATGAGATCAGGACAGTCAAGGTTCTCTTGTGGTTCCCAAGTATTTTCAGAACTACGAAAATAAAACATGACAGATTCAATCGAAGAATAAGAATTCAGACAAGCATTTACTCTGTTAGTAGTTCACTACCATCTCGAATTACAACTTTTTTCAACAAATGATAGAACTCGATTACTTTACGAATAAATTTATACTCAGATAGAATATTACTCACTCGGGATATCCTTTCCACTTGAGAAAATATTCAACACCGCCGTTTCGTATACGCTTATCAAGTATTTTTTCGACCGAAAACTCTTGACCTGTACGATCTTCTTCCATTATCTGTCTATAGTGCCAAAAAATTACAAGGAAATTCTATTAGATAATGATTCTCCGTGATAAATATTTGATAAAAATACCTACTAATTAAAGTTATCGCAAAGCTCACCAAATCTAGAATGAAAATGTTGGTTGATTACGATCATTGTGAATCACAACACACATTATTATTGTATGTATAAGCGAAATTAAAAACTTGAGGGAAAGTTACCAAGGTGAAAGAGCAGTCAAAATTATACAAATTAAATTAAATTATACAATCACTGATCAATTTACAGTAAAATTTTACAAAATCCGGAGAGATTTCCTTTTCTTATCACCGCTACATTGCATAGGTGTACATTGTTTACGTTTGTAGTTCGTTGCGCGCATGCGCCTTGTATACGGTTACGCATATGTATGTGGTGTGTGTAACGTAGAAACGTTGTATGTGTGTGTTTCTTATCGCAATTCAGGTTTCAACATAAAAAAAAACACAGTAGGTGATTTATTTTATTTTTATCATAATTTTTGAAATTTATTTTTCGTTCATTCGTACTTCTGTGTTTTCATTTTGCTTAGATTTTGGCAATCACTTTTGATTGTGGTTATTTTTTTTTTATCTAAATAAGTACACACAGTCCACAGTACATTCGTTAATTTTTTGTCCGCTATCGAGTTGAAAAAAACTCGTCTCTGGGATCTGCATTCGATTTGAATGAATTATTTGAATGTTGTTTGCATTGAAACTAAAACCAACATTGGTAAGGTTGCTTGTGTAATTAATATGTTAACATCCGAGTTGAAAACATGTAGTATATTATGTTGTGTAATGTTTCAGAATTCAGATATGTTCACCATGTCGATGAAATGCATGTCTCTGGGTTATTTGCATATCGCAAGTGATTTATGTTCAAAAATTCTGTTATAAATTTGCCAAGCTAAAAATGTTGAGCCAGTTATCATCGAAATTTAAAGCAGAAGAACTCGCCACTCCGCTACTGAATCCTAGATTTCGTAAGCCAATTTCTGGTTTCAAATACGTTTCAAAATCATAATCGTAATCAAAATGAAAATTTCAGCCAATGAAGAAGGATCGGTTGGAGAAAATGAAGCAATGCAGATTAATTATGTTCGTGAAACCTCGAGTGATCTAGAAATATTCGCTGCTGAATTTTTGGGAACAGCATTGCTGCTGTTTTTTGGCTGCTTGGGTCTTTTTGCAAATGCTTCCCATTTTGAAACGCTGGCTCCGATGCAGGGTGGTATAGTATTTGGCTTTGTAGTTGCATCTCTCATATTTGTAAGTAGTCGAATTGAAGCTTTATGTATTTTTAAATCGAAAAAGTATTTGTTTTGTAATACAACTTCCATACGTGGTTGTTTCAGAGCATTGGACATATTAGTGAAGCTCATTTGAATCCAGCTGTGACCTTATGTTCTTATTTACTAGGAAAAATCTCTATGAGGACAGCCTTTTTCTATTTCACTGCAGAATTGCTCGGCAGTTTAACAGGATTTTGGCTTCTCAAAGTGAGTTGTATACTTCGATATGAGTCAAATTAATTTTAAAGTAAACTGTATATTAAATTTACAAATTCTTTCAGGAAGCAGTCCCTCATAAATTATTCGGTATTTATGCCCAAAATTCGTGCGGCTTCTGTACCACTTCTATGGATTCCTCAATTAGCTTATATCAAGGTTTTTTAATAGAATTTTTAGCAACTTCATTTTTAGTTCTAATCGTCTGCAGTGCTTGGGATCCACGTAATATCAGCAACACAGACTCTACTCCAATTAAATTTGGGATATTTATCGCTGCTGCAGCTATTGCACTGGTAAAACTTATTAGTGAAATTTTTACGTTAAATTTTGTCATATTACTGAGTAAAACTTTTCATTACTCTTTTAGGGACCTTTTACCGGTTGTAGCATGAATCCCAGTCGTTCCTTTGCACCCGCAATGATAAATAATCAGTGGACCAATCATTGGGTAAGTATTAATTATTTATTTCATAGTCCTATTATTGGGTATTTTAATTTGAAATTTGTTTTCAGGTTTATTGGTTAGCTCCTCTATCAGGTAGTGCCATCACAACATTATTTTATAAGAATTTTTTCTTGAGAAGAAATTATTCTTTGGCTAAAAAATACAGTATGCATCAATCAACTCGTTCGTGAGATGAATTTTATTGTCGTTCAATGTACTTCAAAAGTGGTTCTACTGAAAAGATCTCTCATATATTCTGGGGTAGTTACCAATTTTAAGAAAATATCGTGTGTTAACTTTTAACTTTTATAGTTTTTATTATAATTTCTTACCTATTTTTCTTCTTCTATTAATAAATTTAATGGAAGTATAAGTACTGTTTTGTTTTGTTTTTCAAATCCTGACGTTACTGTCATTTTTTACATAATCACTCATTCATAAAATAACATGAAATTGAGAATAAAAATTCATCTAATTGAAAGTTCAAATTCACAGAACAAAAATTACTAAACATGAATATAAAATGGGTAAAAAAAACATGAATAAACTTAATCGTAAACTCCACCGATTTCCAGGTGTAAAATACTAATTTCAATAAGTCTATAAAGACTTAACAAAGATGTAAAATAGGTAAAAAATATATATATGTATATGTAAATGAACTAATCGTAAACTCCACCAATTTTCAAGCGTAAAATAGTAGTTTCAATCAGTCCTCAATCTTACTGCTGATTATCAAGTGAAGATTCACTTTGAAAACAAACATCGAATTTCATCAGCGAAAATCTTCAACAAAATATGTCTCTTCGTTTGGCAGTGTGGTATACCATTCATCACATTAAATTTCGTGTTACATAATTCGCAGACACAAATATCTGAGTTTTGATCGATCTTGTGAAAATAAGGGTTTTCAAGTTTTATAACCTTACGAGCGAAATTCTTCCAGCCAATGTGATTTTCAGTTTTCACGTGTCCATATCGATATTGCTTAGGTTCAATACACTGGCACAATACACAATAAAACGAGTTTTCTCTGGAGAAAATCAAATCATCATTGAATTGCATTCGTTTAGAGGTCGATTGAGATTCATTCAAGAAATAAGACCGGTGTTTCTTATGAATCATGGAATTACAATGATTTTTCACATTAGTTTGGTTACTATCGCATACGACATCGCACAAAAAACATTCGTAATTCGATATATTTCCATTCAATAGTTTCAAACAATAACTGTTCTGTTTCCACACGTCGTCAATTTCCTGCTTCGTACATTTCGATTTACGAGTACGCTTTTTCACAGTATCACCTTCATCGTGTGAACGAACGATGGTTTGTTTCAAGTCACCAGTCCCGATTTTATTAAAAAGATTCACAGCTTCAATATGTGCTGCAGAACGCTCATGTTCAGCGAATGATTTCTGAGCATCGTTCTGAATAAGTTCGAATTCTTCGTCGCAAATATCACAAACGCCTGTTAAATCTGATAAATCAGCGTGTTCTCCGGTTCGCTCACCGTTTACTGTCGGTTCTTCGTTGAGAGACCGGAACATGGATGAGAAAATATCGTAAAACACCTTACTTTGAATTGAGTTCTTGAGAACTGAATTATTATGCCATAAGCGAAAAATTCTCGAGAAATTGTCGATCACCATCATTGGTAACTTAAGATCAGTCTCAGGTAACTTGCCTTGGGCGGCGTAATCATTCAACAGGCGTTTCTCAAATGCATCGAGTTGACTCTGAATAATTTCCAATGTGTATTGTTCTGGTACGTCGTGGATCGTGTCTTTAAAATTTTCTTTACCAGAGATGTCCTCTGAGGTTTCTGAGGATGAAGAATGGTCTGGAACAGGCATCGTGTTCGTATCTGATTCTTCTGTAACGATGCGACGTATGAATTTTGAAGTAGTTTGAAAAATTAACTTAATCAAACACAACGAACCAAACACGGTGCTGCCAAATACTGCCAACAACGCTAGTTTCGAAACTGTATTCGCATTCAACATTCTTTCATTTCTCAACCCCGATGGACGATGGTCAATCCCGATGGTTTACCTGATGGTCCTAATGGTCCGGTGCACTTTTTTCTTATCAATATTTATCAATTCTTATCAAAGAGTCAAAAGATTCATTGTGAACAAGGGACGAACAAATGAATCGTTCAGTATCCCCGCCGTTGCGTTGTTGAAATTGAAAACAACAATTGAATTTTTTTAAAAAAATGTGATTTCAAATTTAATATCGTTTTGTTAAAATTTGTGTGTACTGTGTTGTTATTATTTTTCTTTTTGTTTACTCATTTAAAAATGGCATTCGTTTGATTAAGTGTTTCAACTTCAAGCTATCCAATTCCATAGATTTCTTTCCATTTTACTGAAGTAAGTAGCTTCTCCGCTAATTTATGTTCTGAGGTTAGCACATTAATTTAAGTATTTTTGAATTGAAGACAACTGATCATCCTGCCTTTCTTCCTTTTCCACGTAGATCAAAATTCCCCTCCTATGTCTTACATCGATTACTCTTACTTTTTACTTTTAGCTTGAAATACGTGCACGTGGGTAAGTCGGTAGTACCTACTTAGATAGCTGCTAGCTACTTAGCTAGGTAGTAGGTACTAGGTACCTATGAATAATTTTACATATAACTTCTGAAGGTTTAGATTTTTGAGGTCATTTTTCCAAGTGCAGGGTGAAGCCAAATTTTTCTCTTATTAAATCTCATTAACACGAGAAACGAGATGAAGATCATATCGGTATTGTGTTGATTCTGATCAATTGTTGGGAAATTTGGTTCTTAAAACCTGTTTGTATTCAAGAAGTAAACCAAAAGCAACCTATTTTCAATTTTTTGACTGTTTTGAGCCTGAAATCAGTTTTTCGCTGCATAACTATGAGAAATCTTGTTCTAAATTGACGAAAAAATGTGGAAACATTATTTTTCTGGCTCAATTGAAGTTTTTTATCAGACATTTTTATGAAAATTACAACTAAAAGTTGAAAACAGAAAGAAATTAGGTACTTTGTTAGGTACCTATCGTATCATCTGAGGGTTTCCTACTTAGGTTTAGGGACTTGTATTTTCCTTCTTTATGCCAGGAAGTGAATAAAAGTTCATACATATATGTATGGACTATGGATTTCTAAAAAGTTCTTCTATGAAAAGAAAAGGAAAAATAGGTATCAACTTATGTACTTATTCGAATTTCAAAAGTGAAAAAAGTTGAAATTAGAATTTTACTCCCTAAAGAGCATGGTACGTGTCCATCGAAGTCATAAAAACCCATTCTATGTGTTTCCTTTAGAATTTCGAAAGATTGGAAAATACCTATGAAGATTAAAAGGAAGAAATGTCCACTACAATGTTTCCAAAAAAAATGCTCTGTGTTGAAAAGAACCATAGGTATTTCAAAAAAAAAATCCGTCGGTGCGAGATTCGAAAAGTTATTGCAAAAGAACCAGGATATGTGTTATTTTCACCTCTCTCTTTCCAGAGTTAATTTTTTGCCAATTTTTCCTCAGATTTTATAGGGAATAACGAATTTTTAGTCAATTTGATAATTTTTTTTCATCGTATAAAATTTTTCAGGTTTCATCAATAAAATCATGAATCGAAAATAAATTCATATTTTTATAGTTTAAAAGCAGTCATAAGCGCGAAAAAGGTACTCATTCCAGATTTTATTATTTTCACGCCTTGAGGAGGGGGCGAGGGGTTAGATCAATGATCGAATTCGATAAAGGGTGTTGTGGACCATCTACATACGTTTTTGAGGATGCTGTGTTCAAATTTCAACTCAGTTTTAGGATTTGACTTTATTCATTTACATGAGATCCCAAAGGTTTATTTACTCTTTAGCAATTTATAATGCACTTGTTTAGAAAGTTGATTTTTTTTCATACTAGAGGCCTTCTAGAGTAAAAAAAGGACAAAAATTGACCATAAAGCTTATTTTTATTGTACAATAACTGGACTTGCCTACTTCTTTCCATCGATTCTTCATAAATCAATTAAATTAATAATTGTCTTTTTGAACTTGGAGGGAATCTTCGAAAATACAGTTAAAAATTTTTATTGTGAAAAAATATTGGAAAATAATGTTTAAAAATTTGTATAACTAAATGAACTTGTTTTAGTAGATATCTAACATTTATGCGAGTTTGAGAAAAATCAATTGAAAATTGCCAAAATAGAAACTCTTGATAGAAATTAAACATTCGGTTCTACAGAAGGGGGCCGGAGTTCACTAGAAATCTGAAAATTTTAACACCGAATTTTTAGACCATAAAAAACCAATTCTTATAGATTACTTAGTTTCAAAATTCGTAATGACAGTGAGATCCCACCCCTCCCTATGATACTTACCTCATTAGAAATTCATACTCAATTCCTGAACATTTTTGAAAAATTATAACCCACGTGGGCCTGAAAATATGAATAGAAAATTTGTGACTTGAAAATTGATTAGAAAAAAATCATGCGATTACTTACCTAAAAAATTTACGATTACAAAAATGCAACGGATGTGATAAATACGAACCAAATTTGGGTTATTGGAGGGTCAAAAAATTTAAAAATATCCGGCTAGAAAGAAATTTTTTCAATTTGTTCGACTCAAGCTGTATACAATTTTTCCTAATTTCTTCAATTCAAAATGAATTGAAAAGTCCCGCAAAAAATGTTATCAATTTCGAAAAATGTTCAACTGAAAACCCAACCCTGTATCTCTTCTTGCCTCGTCCAACTCGTTTCGATTCTGGTCGTGGTCTGTTTTGGGATATACATAAATTTGGACGGACTTTTTTTTATAGTAACGAAAGGGAAGGGAGGAGGTCGGTTTTTAAATTGTTAAAACATACGTTGTAGTGTTCAGAGGTGCGAAGTGGTGCAGTCACAGTTGTCCCATGATTATGAGAATACATGAAAACAAAATCATTCTCTTTTCAAAAAAAAAGAAGAAATGAGTGATGTGCGATGTGCCTGTTGTTTTCACATACATACAAGGCTTTGTTTTATCTTTTTGTACGAGTGAGAAGTTGTGTTTCCTTTTACATGTGTTCTGGCCACGTCAGCACCGCAAGTGTTTTTGTACCTATACTCATAAACTATGATACAGACCATGTCATCAACAACAAACTGTATTAATTAAAGGGTTGGTAGATATTTGCCAATTGTCATTTTTACCTACTGGTGTCCTTAATATCATAAAATTACAGTCCTCTTGGAAAGAGTGGGAGTGATTTATTCCATCAACGAATTTCAAGTTGGAAGGTGAAATAATATTTCAGAAACAGAAATAGATATGTAAAAAGTGCACAAGTAACTGCTGAGTTGTGAAATGTGCTAAATATTGGAAAAAGTGGTTGTCTGTGTACCTACTTGTTCGTTAAAGTAAGGAGTTCTTGATGTCGAGTATGATGTACGGACAGTATAATTCTATAATTTTCCAAGCTCATTAGGCCTTAACACGAAAACTTTCGATTTATTTTCCATTTCTCTTATAGGAATGGTTGCATTTTTCAATTTTTCACGATTACCTATCTAGTTTTTTTCACAGATTTATGCCTATACTTGGAAAAAAATTCAAGCTTAGCACTTAAAAAATGTGACGAGATAGTGCTATTGCTGACTGCTACTTAGTTCGTAATGATGTTGATCTTAATTCCAAAGTAATTCAAAGTAAAAAAATTGAATGATTTTTTCTTAAATTTCAATTGACCTTCGAACACTGAACATTTCAAAAAATTCATCATTAACAATTACAAATATTTTGGCAGGCTTTGTTGAAATAACGCGGTGACTGAAGAAGAGACTTTCCCAATAGCTGATGATAAAAAAATCACAAAATTTCTTTCAAATAGGGTCTTAGGTAGCTTATGTGTGTAGAAGATTGGCTCGAATTCTGTAGTTGATGAAAATCCAAATTCCAAATCACACTCAAATAAAGTAACTTCTCACTGAGACATTATTCTTCGACGATTAACTACAAATCAATGCTAGAGATGTGCCCATTAAAGCAAAAAGAATCAATATTACCCATTCCCATTAGGTAATTATATAACAGTATAATAAACGATGGTGAAAAAATTCCCATTTAGGGTATTCTGTATTCCACCAGTATAATGTAGGCATATTAATTATGAACGAGGCTCTTTCACTTAGTCTTTAAAATTGTAACATTTCAATAATTTTTTCCGAAAAATGGTAATTATGCTTCCCTTAAATTTTCAACCTGTTTTGTTACTTTTGTTCAGAATATCTAAAACAGTGAAATTTTCATTTCGTGTACTTACTGGTTGTGCACATCTTCGACTTCTTCTATCATTTCAGAAAGGCTATCTGGAATTTCTGCAGTTGACATTTCATTCTGACTCTCGGCTGATTCCTGAGGATCACCCAAAGAAAGTTTATGCCGCTTCATAAATCTATTAAACCATCCATCTGAAGGAGAGCCACTGGGAAAAGCATTTTCATCAATTGATAATGCTAAACGAAATACCTAAAAAAAGAACAAATTATGACAGGTCTTGAATAAGTAATCAAACTATCGTTTGAAATTTCTCAACAGCTTACCTCTTCCTTAGTTAAAGGCTGTCCAGACTCTTGAAAAGAAGCTATGCATTTGACTAATTCGCGTTCATTACAAGTTCCCAAAGCTGGCTTGGGACCAGGTCGATGTAGTCGTGTATCATCATTCCGTACTTTTCTTTGCAATGTTGTATATGGTATACCATGAATTTTCGATGCGGTTCTTACACCAACAAAACCAGATTTCACCGCATGCACCGCTAGATCCAACTCTTTTTCTGTATAATCCATGGTAATTGCAATGGCGGTGGAGCAAAAACTGCATGAATCATAAAACGTGAGTTTTACTCAGTTTTTTCAATTTGTACTGAGAGAACTCAGTTCACTCTAAAATTTTGAAACTGCTCAAATTGTCTTCTGTAGATGATAGTGACCTTTACAACCACTTTAATAGGTATGTACTTTATTATTATTAAACCACAATTAATAGGTAGGTATATAAATAATGCAATAAGTAACTTCACCGGTCAAAATTGTCACATTTTACAACAGAATTAATGGCTTCCACAAAATTCATATCATATCACAATAAAAAATATCACAGATCTTCAACGTATCTGGCGGTTGGATAGTTTATACTTTATAGCAGAGTTTGAGAGCGACAGAACGCACCTATTGGACAGTTCGGGCACTGCTTACTAGCAAAATGTGATGTGATATTATTCTGATCCATAATTGATGGGATAGGGTTTAGGGTTGAGCCAGAACATTTTTCTTTTCACCAATTTTTTTTTTCGTGTTTATACCTATATTTTGTTTGTCATCTTTTCCGGACAACATTAAACATTATGTGAAAATTTACCGCAAGAAAATACATCTCTACTGACGCAATAGTTAATTAGTTATAAATTTAAATTTTTATTTTTTATGCCGTGAATGGCGAATCCGGAGTTTTCAATTTTTCATGAATCAGTTTCAAAAAGAAGGAGGGGAATTTCATTGCGTTATTATATGAAATGTTAACGTAAATGGAACGATTTGAAGCGCCAAGTACGGGAAATTTTTTTATACAAATTATAAACTTAACCTTTAACCCAAATAAAAAATAAAGGTTTCGCACCCCTGCGTGAAGCCGTACTTTTCATGAAATCATGAATCAGTTTCGAAAAAGGGGGTAGAAAATTTCAGGGAATTTCGGTATTTTTTTCTATGATTTACTAGGTTGAATAGGTATCCACTATCCAGCGATGTTCAACAAAAATTCCAAGATTCTAAGGCTGAGACATTTTTTGAATATCTCACGCTCAAAAAAATTCGAAATTGGTTATTTCTGCCACAACGAGCTTAAAATTTTATATGTTATCTAAATAAACTTGACATCAAAATCGATTGTGATTATTTTTGAATCGATCTGGAATTGCCAGCTAAAGTAGACTTCTCCAAGTTCTCTAGTGCAACTGGATTTGCTCTAGAAAGCGCCTATTCATTATGATGTTGAATGGAAGTGTAAAATACAACTTTTCTGGTTTATTTTTATCAAGCCCCTTGAGACCTTAATTTTCACGGGGTTTCCCTCAAAAACTCGTTAAAAATATGAATTTTTCAGTTGGTTCTATTTTTTATTTTTGAACGGAAACAATTCTTTAATTTACCAATTAACATTGTCACTAATAATATGTTGAAAAAAATTACCTAGGTAGGTACCTATTCGTTTTTGAAGAACTATGATTTCCAAATGTAGGTATAAAAAGGCTGCTCTTTTAGAAAATTTCAAAATCGGATTATTTCACCGTTCTATTAAACAAAAAAATCACATTCTTGTCTTAATTTTTTAATCATTTTTTTGCTTTTTATTCTCTTATCAATAATACATAAGAGGTAATAAAAGAGTTTAATTGAATTAAAATAATATCATTTTTCATTTAATAATTCTATGTCTTGAATCATTTATTTCCGCACAATTTACAAAATTAAAAATAGGTAATGTAATTAGGTGAAGGTTGAGCAATTTTCTATGCATAGATTTAGAGCGAAAAATTTTCCGAAGTGAAAACTAAAGTTTTATTTTGAAGATTTTTAATTTCTACTTAGTCATCCTGACTGAGTGCCATCTTAAACAGGACCTTTAAGCTCATATCTAGAAGGAATTTAAACAATTTTCAGTTTTCTATGCATACATTCCAGTGATGTGGAAACGGAACGGAACGTTTCCAAGAAACGCTCGGAAACGCTCAATTTTGAGAAACGGGAACGGGAACGGAAACGCCCTGCAATAATTTTAAGATAAACGGAAACGTGAATGGAAACGGAAACGGGATCGGAAACGCGAAAAAAACGCGTTTCCGGCGTTTCCAACGCATTTATAATCTATTTTTCATAAATTTTGATCTCAATTGGTGTCGAAAAGTCGAAAATATTGAATTTTCTTCAATTATAATTTACATGGCAAGGTGTAGTATATAATTTTATACACCCGTAAAGGATTGGGAGAAAATTTTTTCATCGTGAAAAATTTTGCGATTTTTGATAGCTTGGATTCAAAATTATACAGATTTCTTTCCTAGCACTGGCCTACTTTGATCAATAAAATCATAGTTTTTTAAAATTTGTAACTTTTTGTTCAAATCCATGTTTTTTTTGGAAAACAATTTTCCTAGAAAAAATATGAATTTGAACACAACTCTGCTAAATTTCGGAAAATTGTGTTTTGATCGATCAAATAGATCACTAATATAGGTAATTTGAGGTTACAGGGTACTGAAATTTATATGAGCCATTATTATGGGGTTTTCTTCAGCGTTAAAAATTTCTAAAATTTTCTGGAGACTCTGAAACGTTTCGAAACCGCTTCCAATCGATTTGAGAGGTCAAAAATAGGGTATAATGCCAAATTTTATCAATTTTCGTTGATTTTAAATAAATTTTTCGTGCCCTGTAATTTGAAAAAAAATTACGGAAACGCGTTTCTGGAAACTGAACATGTTTTTGGAAACGGAAACGGAAACGCTGCACTCGGAAACGGAAACGTTCCCAGGAACGGAAACGTTGTGCTTAAAACTAGAAACATTCCCAGAAACGGTTTTTTTTCGCGTTTCCACATCACTAATACATTCTGAGAGAAAAATCTTATACCTACCTAATGGAAAACATAAAAAATGTGTAAGTTTTTTTTTGAACTTTTTCAATTTTTACTGAGTCATGCGGGCTGAGTGTCACAAAATTAGTATTACAACTTTATAGAGGCCCCACGACCTCAACTCTGGAAGAAATTTGATCAGTTTCTACGCATAAATCTGGAGAGAAAATGTCAAAGTTGAAACCATGGGGTACCTATTTCGAGATCTTTGAAAAAAATTTTATGCATTGAGCCTAAGCAAAAAAAAAAACAGAATTGAAAATGCACTGTATTTTGAAATTTTTCAAATCTGCTGAGTTGGAATTTTTTCTAAAGAGATGATGTACACGGTCTTCTTTGAGGTGGTGGTAGGGATATTGGGGTAGGTACTCAGCTTGTATGACTCAGCAAAATTGGAAAATCGTAAAGAAACCCTAAAAAAA
The DNA here is from genome assembly GCA_033439095.1 of Pseudococcus viburni. Taxonomy (NCBI): domain Eukaryota; kingdom Metazoa; phylum Arthropoda; class Insecta; order Hemiptera; family Pseudococcidae; genus Pseudococcus; species Pseudococcus viburni. The sequence goes on from JAVBJF010000161.1 coordinate 277,311, forward strand.
TTTTGTTTCTACGAATAAGTATGCATAGAAAATTGCTCAATTTTTTCCAAAGTTGGGTTGAGGGTTCTCTATGAAGTGGTAGTATATTGGTTTTGTGACCCTCAGTCCGCATGACTCAGCAAAAATTGAAAATCTCAAAACAACTTCAGTTTTTAATTTAAAACTTTTTTTTGCTCTGAATCTATGCATAAAAAATTGCTCAAATTTTGCCCAGAGTTTAGGTTGAGGCTGTTTTATGTGATGGTACCATTGGTATTGCAGCATTCATTTAGTTTAACTTGACAAACTTGAAAAGTATTGAGATCTTAGATCAGATTAGGTTAGGTAAGTCATGAAAAGTTTTGCCTGTGAGCGTGGCTTCACGGGGAATAAGGCATAACTTCATTTTTACTAATTACAAAGAAAACTTACTTCGATAAAGGAAATTTTGTTTGAATATCAAACGGAATGTATATTATTAAGGGTTCTTCGAAAAAAAATAATGGAACATAAATTGTAGAGCGTCAAATTTCAATTTCCTACTTGTAATTTTAAAAAAGTTTAACTTTGAACTTTGAGCTGAAATATCTAGAAAGCTAAGCCTCTTATGAGAAAACTTCTCAGACTCCACAAATAGGAAATTTTAGGCTCTACAAGTTGTGTTCCATTAACTTTTTTCGTAGAACAATCGGTTTGAAAAGTCAAAACTCAAAAGTTATCAAAAAAAGTAGAAAAACCGTAAACGAAAAATTCAAAATTTTTTCACTGCTTTTTTCGTGATCAGCGCGAAAAATACTATAAATATCACCCATCAAACCTCAAACAGCATTTCAAAGTTTAAAAATGTCGACCTGTGTAATCAATGCGTTTTATTATTATTGTGTATTATTTCGGTAAAGTGTGTATGTGTAATAGTGAAGGTATTCCGCGGTACTTTCATCTTTACACCCAGTGGCGTCGCGTCGGAAGGTGGGGTACAAGGGGTACATTGTATCCCCAAATCCTGACGGGGGTACAAAGTATCATTTGTACCTCCCCAAATCACATCAGATAGGTATTTTTAATGCATTAAAACATGGAAAAAAATGTTTTTTTGAACATTGAAAACTCAATTTTTCTGAAGCTTCGCCCTCGCTTCGCTCGGGCATAAATAAAATCACAATTCACAATTATATAACTTATTTGAGGCACCACAGCGAAAAAATGCTTCTTTTTGTCCCTTTCCTCGAAAATTCTTCTGGTATTCTAAGTCTTGGTATTCATTTTGTACCCTCCCAAAAAAAGCTTCCGTCGCCACTGTTTACCATCATTTAAAAATTGAGTCGGAAATTTTGATATTTGCTCCCCTCCCCTCGAAAATCGAGTCGGAAATTCTGGAATTTTGCCCCCCCCTCCAATATTCGGACTTCGGGACGTCCCTGGTTATCTCCTACCTAATCAACAGAAATGGGCGAAATTAGGTATAGGTGTAAGAATTCCAGTCCTTTTTTTGAGCATATTTTTGACATATTTTCGACTCTCAAAAACATTTTTTACGCGCATAAAACTGATAAAACTGATTTTTTTGACATACAATTCCCAGCCCTACTTATTTCCTACCTAATCAACAGAAATGGGCGAAATTGGGTATAGGCGTATAGGTGTAAGAATTCCAACTTGCATCTATTTCCAATAGCACATTTCTGATTTTTTTTTTTTCATCTATACGTCGAAAATGAAGGGGCTACGGCTCGCGCAAAATACGTGGGCTTCAAAAAATTTTCGAATTTTCCCAATTTTGAATGACCCTTGGCCCCTTCATTTTTGATGTTAGGCAAAAAGTGTACAGAACAAAATTTTTTCTGTTTTCAACGTACTATCCATTCCCTTAATTAGTTTATCAGAAAAAAAATGAAAAAAAATGTTTGTAGCCCCTTCAATGTTCAAGTTAGGCAACGAGTCATATAGTGAAAATTTGTTCAGTTTTTAAAGTACTATCCATTCCCATGGTTAAAAAAAATTTTTGACGTACAGTAAAACGGGGTGAAGTGGATACAATTTCAGCTTTTTTTAAAAATATCTCTGCCCTATATTAACTTCAGGAAGTCGTTTTGGTATTAAATCAAAGGCCCATATTTCAGGAATATTCACCGAAAAAATCAACATTTTTGGTAAAAAAATGTGACCTTGAGACGAATTCAAAGGTGTGGACCACTTCACCCCAGTTTGGGGTGAAGCGGACCACCCCATTTTTTTTGCACCAATGAAATCCTTGGTCAATTTAGACCTAAACAAAGTTGAAAAAAAAATTTATACCCTCCCCCCTCCTTCACCACAGCGAATAAAAGACTCAAAAATGGATGTTTTTATTCATAAAAATCTTCATTCTACTTGATAAATTGAAAAAAATGGCCTAAGAAAATTTTTTTTAAATGTTTCAGCAGTTTAAAGTTAATTAGGGGTTTAGAAAATTTCATACAGATCATTTTGGTGAAAAAAGTTTTCCATTCCAAGAATCCTAATCCGAAATAACGAGGTTTTTATGAATGAAAACAAAAATTCAAAAATATTGCAGGTCCTAACTTTGATTAAAATGCATATTGGTGCTTTGATAACAAAGTTACGTAAGTGCAATGATATCTTACCGGCAGTATTTTTAAACTATTGTCGTTTTCATTCATGAAAATGTCGTTATTTTGCATTAAAACTGTTAAAATATAGTTGTTTTCATTCATAAAAACGTTGTTATATCGGATTAGAATCGTTGAAATGAAAAATTTTTTTTACCAAAATGGTCAGCATAAAATTCTCTACAACCCTGATTAACTTTATATTGGCGACACAATTATTATTTCCTTCTGCAGACCATAGTTTACGCCTTAACAAAATTATCAGTAATTCTTGCTTTGATTTCAACGGTTCTTAACTCACCTTAATTTCATCGTAAACCCAAATGTTTTTTACGCAAAATGTTCACCGAAGCGAGACCTACACGATGGTTTTTGTTAGAGGTCGCTATGTGCAAAATTCAGGGAGTACTTGGCAAAAAACATAAAAATTTCAACAAGTGGACCGCTTCACCTCGTAGGTCCACGTCACCCCGTTTTACTGTAATTTTTTTAGAAGTATCATTTGCCCCTTAAATCCTCAAGTTAGGCAACATGTTCATCTTAAGTTTTTTTTTAGTGGTACCCGGTTATATCCAAAAAAATATGTTTGGCAGACGATTCATGGAACACCCTGTATAACACATAAGTAAATTAGCTAAAAAGAAATTAAGAAGTGAAAAAAATAAAATGTTTGCAAAAAAATAACTTGATAAAACATTTTGATGGAAAAAAATTTCAAAAAAGTATTCCGCCAGCGGGACTCAAACCTGGTGTAGCTACCGGTTCTGCATGTCGGATAGTAGTGTTCAACAAATATCCGGATATTTGGATAGCTATCCAAATACTCTTCGATCATGCAGCTATAGATCGCTCGTGTACATTGGGAACCTATATAACAGAATGGCACCAACATCTACGCGAAGTGTAGGACTATGGGACCTGTGTATAGTGACCCAGATGGTCCTAAAAATATACTTTTTTATTTTTATATCTCACAAACTGAAATCAAAAAAATTCAATTTTGATCCCACCTACTTCTGAGGATTGGATCAAAAAGCATTCGAAAAATAGATTCCATAGGTTAAAAAATCTGGACTATAAAACGCTATTTGAAAAAATCATTTTGTGAAAATTTTCATATTTTGCGATTTCAAAGAATTTTGAATACTTAGTGGTAGGTAATTCTAATTCTCCTCAATCCTATTCAGTTGTCTCTCTACGTCTCTACACTGTTTCAATCAATTCTTAATAAATATTTGTCGAACTTTTTCTATGAGTATTGAAATTCTCTCCAGAATTTAAGGAATTTTTATTACCAGCCATGATGTGAAAATGGTCACTTTTTTACTTTGAGATATTTGAAAATTTCTCTTGTACGTTCTTCAGAACGAAATTTTGATATTTTCAAAAACTCTCCAGCAACCCCCTTCATAGCTGAATTTTGGTATTTCGAAATTCCTCCAGTAACCATCTCCAGAGCTGAATTCTAAAAATTGAAAATTGTATACCTACCCATCCGGTGCCAAAATCTAAAAATTAAAAATGACCCTGTAGGCCTGTACTTCCCCAGGTGCTAAATTCGAACTTTGAAATACTTGGTTTCTTGCAGGGCTGGTGGAACAGAACGTCGTTTTGTTCTGTTCTGTTCTGGAACGAATCCTTAAACAAATTGTTTTGTTCTGTTCTGGTTTTGTTCCAGTTGTTTTGTTCTGTTTTGTTCTGTTCTGTTCTGTTATGTTCTGGTCTTTTTTGTTATGTTCTGTTCTGTTCTGTTCAATTTTTTAAAAATTGATAAATTGATGTCCAAGTGAGAAAATGTGGTTTTCTGGTATGTTAGGCTTGGACTCATGGGGAGGAGGGAAAGGGGGAATTTCCAAATCCTCAAAAAAGTTTGAAAATTCTGAAAAATTATAAATTTACGAACAGAAAAAAATTATATTGTTCTGTTCTGAACAGAACAAAACAATATTTTTCATACGTTCTGTTCTGTTCTGTTCTCGTTTATTTGTTCAGAACATTATTTTGTTCTGTTCTGTTTATTGTTCCGCGAAAACAGAAATTTTAGTGTTTTTATTTGTTCATACTGTTCTGTTCTGTTCTGTTCCACCAGCCCTGGTTTCTTGTACTGTCCTTAAATTTTTTTACTTAACTTTTTTTTACTTATAAGGTACATACATAATTATTATAGACGAATCGGAGTTTGCTGCGGGTAGTATTTCTGCCTTGAACCAAATTACTGCGCATAGGTTAAATACATGTTAAAAAGGTTTTGCGTAAACCTTGGAAATCCAAGGTCTGCGCAATACCTTTACAATGTACGCTACAACCTATGCGCAGTAAATTGGTTTAAGGCAGTGGGTAGACTACCCGCAGCAAACTCCGATTCGTCTATAATTTTAGGCTTATGTAAGTATTAAAAATTTTTTTTAATGATAATTGATAAAAGTAAAATTAATATTTTTTTATGGATAGGTAATCGTAATAGGTATTCAATCATTTTTAATCCTAAAATAAAAATAAAAATAATATAATTATTTAAGAAAAAAATTATAGCTGATTTTATAAAACTTGTTATTTGTTAAACACCAAAATAAAAAATAAATTTGGCCGCAAACTGTAGCTTTCTAATTACAGAATCACTTTGCGTCTACTTGAAAAAGCCTGGCCCAGGATCACATACAGGTACTCACCGTGTTTACATTATTTTTTTTCAAAAAAATTTGATAATCGTAAAAGAAGTCATTATCAATGACGTTAGGGCGTACATTGCGTACGGTCTAAACCGTATATTTTAATAATTTAAAATATCACACAGTGAGAAAAACTAGCTAAATTAACTCATTATGAATAGTAGTAAAAAGATTCAAAATTCAAAACTTTCGACAGTTGCACGTTGTGATGCCATCGGCAAACCAGATCCTATTTCAAACTTACGTCCGGTCAAATTCTATATTCCTGAAAAAGAGACTGAATTAGAAAAGCTATTTCGAATCGAAAGGTTCAAAGTTCAAGAATGGAACAATGAGTTTTGGACCAAACACAATAACACTTTTCGTAAGGTGAGCAATTCATTTACAATCATCTGAATCATTAGTAAATGTGACCTAACTGGACTCATCGTTTCATCTTCTCTTTTAGGAAAAAGACGAATTCTACAAGAAACACGTGACTGAAGATAGCAAACCTATTCAGTCGGATAAAGTTTCAGTCTTCTATAAAGATTTCTTGGACCGAAATTGGAGAACACATTATCGCTACAATATCGAATGGTATAGAAAAAATATCTACTTGTCTTCATTAGCACTTAGAGTGAACATTAGTCGTTTTCTTAGATACTGTAAATTTTGATTCGTTTTAAAGGTCTTAAGTCGTTGTTTTTGTTGAATTTTTTTGTTATTGACATGTTATTTTTACAATGTCTCCAATGTGAAAGCTTTATTAGTTGTAATTTAAATCCTGTGAAGTTATGTTGAGAATAGAAAATGAAGAATAGTTTCTTTGAAAATTTATTCAAGATGTATTTTCATTCTAACAACATGTAGTTGTGGTCATTTTTTGTTGATCGAGGCGTAATTCTAACCATTTTTCTTGATTAGGGACGTACATTTCAGGAGGCATCAAAGTTTCAGGTACACTTTCGAGTTCCTTGTGTTTTGAATTTTCTATAAATGAAAAAAAATCGGCGATGTAAGTTAATGAAATAATACTTCTTTCATTAATTTTTTTAGTATTTTCACCTGTTTGAAAAATATCCTGTTCGCTACTCATCACTATCGATTCTCCTGGATGTCTTAATAATAATCGACCCACACCTTCGCATCTTCTCAAAATTTCGTCAGATGTTAAGAACGACTGAATTTCATTATTAATGATAATTTTTTCTTTAATCCACATCGGTATTGCTCCAAAATCTACCAGTAACTGAATGGCTCCCCATTTGCTAAGGTATTAAAAATTCTCTCACTTTAGAATATCGAAGATCTTATCGTATTTTGTTAGATAACTTACCTAAATTTAATTCTAAAATTATAAATATGATCTAGCCAAGCTTCGCATAATATTTCTAAAATCAATTTCGAAACTGGTTTTTGAACTGGTAAAGGTAAATTTTGCGATGCTAGAAGAACTGGTTTTAAAATTTCATCTAAAAAAGAAATAAGTATGTAATAAAGTAATTTTTTTAATTTTGATGGTACCAAAATTTACCTAAATATTTTTCTACGTAATCGCTTGCAGTTGTTGGCGCACATTCATTTTGTTGTTGCCAGTACAGCTCCGGCGGGAAACATATTTTTAAATATGCCAAACTGGTAATTTTACAAACAGAAGCTAAAATTTTCAAACTACGATTGGGAACTTCCTGTTGATACAAAATCGCCGAGTGAAATTTTATTGTCAATGAAAAAATAATTAATTAGCTGAAATATACTTGCATGTAATTTTTCAATATTCACATTGACTTCGGATACCAACTTGGCTTTCATTTTAGAACACACTACGAAATGAGAATTTTCGTGATCTAATGAACTGATATTCTGCGTTAACTGAAGCAAAATACCAATAAGAATGGCCATTTGTAAAATTATTTTATCAACTGTACAAATCGCTACCAACTTTTAGTTGACTAAGGGCATACAAAGATGCATTAACGTCGACATGAGTAACTCTGAAAAATTGCTCCATATTCCAACAATTCGTTAAATATTTCGCTCTTCCCATAGCCCATACTCTAGCTGAATGTATGGTATGATCCAGTCTATGCAGTAATGGAATCTGTTCCACTAAAGGTAAATTTTCTAAATCTTGTTGAGTCCAATTAGACCCTTCGCAGCTGTTCGTTAAAAACACAATATCGTATAGCATATCAGAAAAAAGATGTCCAGTTTTAGTACCCTGTAAAAAAATAAAACTTCAACGTAGGTAAACTTTCTTCAACCTGCAGCTGCGGGCTGTGGTTTCGTTTTAAAAATCTACACGTTTGTACGTCCGAATATCGAGAAAATTAAATTACCAAACCGATGTTTTGTAAATCATGTCTGGAATGTTGATTATTCGCCGATATTAAGGACTGAGTGAACAATTCATCCCATGATGTGGAGGTTATAAAACAACAAAGGCAGTCTAGCAAACTGTATATCGTCGGTTGTACAGTTATGTGCATATTTTCTAAAACACAAGGTATTTCAATTACTCGTACGTTTTTGTGTACGAAATGGGCTGTAAAATTACTCATTCACCTGTGGAGAAATATTGTTTCAACCATGCGTTGAATTTCTGCGAAACTAGCTGGTTCTTTTTACCCAGGCCGAATTCGGTCCACCATAGTAGCATGTGTTCTCCAACTATTCCTATATTCTGCCATAATATTTGTTCGTAGATTTCTATCAACTTTTGTTTCACTTTTGAGCATATTTTCAAGCAACCTGGGAAAAATTGATTGATATTTTATGGAAGTATATACAACTTGATCGAGAAAGCCCGAACGGATTCGGGAGACTGGAACAGATATGCTAATTTTTTTTTCCAAAGGCAGAGTATCCAAGTAATTTTTTAAAAACTGGAGAATTTTTCTAAACTGGGGGAATTTTTTTTAAATTGAACGATTTTCCAAAACTGAGATGGTTTTTTCCATACAACCTGTATAGATTGTTTTTCAAAAATTACACGATTTTTCAAAAATCGGAAAATTTTCTAGGAATGACGGAATTTTCTAAAAATTGAAAAATGTTTCGATACGTGGACCGTTCTCTAAACATGAGCGATATTTTCCAAAACTTGAACGGTTTTTCCATAACTCGGATGATTTTATAAAAATTCTATAATTATCTGGATGGGTCCTTAGAACATGTTCCACCAAAATATTTTTCAAAAATCGAAAAAATACCGGTAATGAAAGGGTTAAAGAACTTTCAAAAACTTGGAGAGTTTTTTAAAAAACTGATTTAAGAATTTTTCGAAACGGAGTACGTAATTTTCCGAAAATCGAACAATTTGCAAAGATCAGTCAATTTTCTAGGAAATGATCAAAAATTGAGCAATTTCTCAACAATTGAACAGCTCTCTAAAACTAATGCAATATTGAAAAATTTTCCAAAGATTGCAAATTTTTTTTACAATTACCAATTTTTTTCAACTTGGATATTATATTTTGCGTAAAAAAATTAACGATATTTTTCGGGTCAGCAAAACCAAAAAGTGAAGAATTCCTCCAAACTTAAACTAGTAGGTACTAGAAACAGATTAAAATTTTTTCCAAATGTTAGTCAATTTTTAAAAGATTGGTCAATGGACCGTTTTTCAAAACTTTGACAATTTTCTTGATAATTTGATAATTCTGTACCAATTTCCAAAATTTTTAAGCAGAGAGTTTTTCAATAAGTATTGTTTTTCAAAAATGGTACAAATTTTTAAACGTTTAATAATTATTATTAATCTTATAAAATTAGTCTAATTTTTCAAAATTGTTTTTTTTTTTTTGAAAATTGTATAAGTTTATGAAGTTTGGACAATTTACTTGAAGTTGTACAATTGTGTAAAAACCTAAACGGTAAAGGTAAACGAATCTACAAAAAATTGAAGCATTTTCCAAAACCAAAACAATTTTCTGAAAGCTAATTTCAGGATTTTCCAAAGCATGGATCTTTTTTCAAAATTTGGACAGTTTCCCAAGCTTGCACATATTTTTTCACAAAATTTCATATTTTCTAAAAATTAGGCACTTCCTAAATTACAGATCTCGCCAAAATTTAGAGAATTTTTCAACAAGTGAAAAATTTTAAAAACTTCCAACAATTTTTTGAAAATTGGGCAATTTCCAAGATTTCGAGGATTTTTCAAAATTAGGACAGTTTTCTTCAAAAAAGGACGATGTTTCAGAAATACTTGAATTTTGAAAAAAATTTATCGAAATGTTTCAAAAGGACGAAAAAATTGATCAAACGATTTTTTCAATTTTTTACAGATAAAAAAAATATTTAAAATGGAAAAATCGTTTAGAACTTGGAAAATTAATTTAAAAATTGAAAAACCTACTTACAAATCTGGAGCTGTTTCAACGTATAGAAAAGATGTCAACAAATAAATCTAAATCATAATTTCAAAAAAATCCAAAAATTTCTCTTATTTCAGGTCATTGAAGTCACTTAAAAAAAAAATAGAATACGATCCTTGAAATCATCAAATCGTATGTATAAAACCATCGATTGTAACGTTTTTTCTCGAGAATGAACAGCCACAGGCCACAGCTGCCCAGCTGAACCCCTCAGTGCAAAAAGAATGTTCAACGAACCAGTTCGTTTGGAAATAGCTAATTCTTGCTCTGTCAGTAGCTCGTGAGGGCTGGTACTGAGTATTGTGGAAAATAATAACTCCAGTCGTTTACGTTCTGATATTATGAAAGTAGCTGTTGCAATGTCTTGAGTTGGACTTTTGGTTTCACTTTTAGAACGGTTACTTGCTCCTGATGTGACCCTTGGAGGTGAATCATACTGTGTCAGTGTCCTGAAAAAAGTAAACACTTCACTTCTTTTCAGCCGAGTCTTTTTTGTTCACTGATGATTAGTTTTACAAGTTGAGAAATGTAATTTTATTTTAACAAAATCAAGTATCCTGCAAATTTTTCCATGATTTTCATACAGTTTGTTGACATTTTTTTGTCTTATCAAAGTGACTTTTGAATTTCAACCAATCAGAGGAAGAGAGGATTAACACTGATGATAAAACTAACAGTGGCCCAGTGGTTTGAATTTTTTGAAGTGATTTAATTTGAATCAATTGAAATGATAATTGTAAATCAATTTTGAATAGTATAATTTGTTCATTTACTTGTAAACGAGAATACTGGTGTTGTCTGATTCATGCTGAGCATCATCGTCGCCATATTTCGAGTTGTCTTCTTCTGCATCGGTCAAATCAGAGGTAACGCAATTAATTTTATCAATATCATTATATTTTTTAATAAGAAATTGAATTAATACGTAAGCACATTCCTCTGTTCTGTCATGGGCAACAATCTTGAATCAGAAAGAGAATAAATTCGTAATTTCTAGCTCTCAAGGGAGTCATGTGTTATGTATACAGAAGCTGTCCGGTAGATATAGGTACCTTTAATATTCGAGGTATGCTGAATTTCTTTCTACTTTCTTGATTTAATATCGAAGTTTTGTTCGTATGATTCAGATCTTTGCTCATCACACCATAAGTGGTTATTAAATTATTGTAAAAAGTTATCAATCTAAAATAAATTTTAATCAGGCTATCGAAAAATTCACTCGACAAATTAAAATTTGTGGTTCAACATTTACCTAATAGCTGTAATCAAAGAATCATTCACGTACATCTTCAGTAACTTGTAAACAATTTTTTTAATACTCGACAGCAAAGCATCGAGCTGGAATATGATTCTCTGTATCCAAATTTCATAGCTGTACATGTATACAGAACAATTATCTTGAAACGATGAATTTTGACGAATCTTGCCCTGGGATTCAGCTATCTGATTGTACGAATCCGTTACATTTTCTATCTCCGATGTAATTCTCACAAGTACCTATCAAAAAATCGAAAAATTACTAAACTTATTGCCTACAGGTAAAATCTGATCTAAAAGTTCAATTTTCTACTCTGATAAGTGAAATAAAATTATAATCCATGAATGTATCTTACTTCTGGCAGAAAATTATTCGACATTTCCGAATACAGTAAAATTTTCACCGATGATAGCGATACCTTGTACAGAATACGACAGTCATCGACGAAATCTCGTATTTCCAATGCGTGACTTTCCAAATTTTGCATATTTTTCATTTATTACCTACTAAAAAAAATTGCACAAGTCTATTTGAATGATTCATTTTCTAACGTGATCTGTAGCGATGCCCTCGAAAAATCTACGTTTAAGTATGCACCAAATTCGAATACGTAATGAGTAACAACTAATTGTAGGCAGAACGAAGAAATTTTATTCGAATTATAAATTGATACGAAAAAAGTGTTATACCTAATTTAGTCAACCATGCGCATAAAATTACTTTTTAAACTTGTAGACCTATCGGTTGGAATACCAAGGGTATTCGTTCTAATCACCTGTTTCAAGGTAGAGCTGCGAGTTCCTGGCACGACTTGGTCGATATAATTTCTATAGCGAAAACTCATTCCCTCAGAGCAAATGAATTAGATTCGTTGGGAATTTTTGCAAAGCCTGATCACTCGAGAAAGAGAAAATTATACAAATTGGTTTGAAGAAGTTCGAATTAATTACTTCGATTTACAAATATTTACTTTAATATTTCTAACGATACTTTCGTAAGAAGTTCAACTCGAAGAATAAACAAAAAATGTAATTATAGAAGACTTGGAACGTATTTTTATTAAAACCAAAAAATTATAGCAATTGAAACCGATATTTTTAATACAAGAAATCAAAACCGTATAAATTCACAGCCTATTCTCAATTGATAGCATGTTGATGAGAAAATCATAATGTTACAGCTGTTCTTGCATATTTTGAGAAAAAGTACCATTTTCGATGAAGTTGTTTCGTAGTGATTCTTGAGCAATGCGTTCGAGATCATCCAAACTTAGCAATGAGAAAGAATCGTACATTTTCTGTAAAATGAAAACAACGTTATGTTGAGAATCGAAATTTATAACGAAAAACGTGTAGCCTATATTTTATTTTTACATTGTACGTCGATATTGTATAATTTACGTACTCAATATAAAGTTATCTTTACATACCCTCATAAAAATGCTTAAAATTTTTTGTGTTTCACTTTCGCTGCAATGAAGCCGAACAATTTCATACATTTTGGTATACAACGGATGTTTTCTTTTCAGTACGACGATCAGGTGGATTTTGCTATTATTCTGAAGTTTGGCGAATTGTTTGATTCGTTTATCATCTGGAAAATTTTTTCAAATATGAATGTAATAACATAAATTCATCCATAAAAATAGAATTCATCTCTTTGCATTACATTCGATGTCTGATAACAGTCAAACTGTCATAAATGCTTCATTGAAGTTTAAAATTATATAAGTAAAGAAGTAGTTGAAAAATAATACCTTTTAGTACTTGGCCTTCAAAAACTAGACGTTGGGCTTCAATGGGTATCCTCAAATTTTGATATATTTGTTGTTTGATGCTACCGATGTTAGTTTCTGGTGTAACCTGTAAAGCAAATTTCAAGTGTTGATTATCTCTTTACTTTGATGTAGGTAAATGTGCATATGAACGGAAAACATTCTAATATGAATTATTAATCAATGATACTGAAATATAAATATGAATGGTTCTTTAGATTTCTAGAACATAACTATGAATCACAGAGCTTTCCAATGAACAAAATTTACCTGAACAAAGTTTGGATCTCGTCCGAGAAGTTTGATTTGTATTTGCATGATGGTTTCTGAACGATTAAAGGATGTAAAAAAATAAAATTCGCGAATATTTTCTCTCGTTTTTAAAAGTTATTTTACAAAAAGTTACCAGTTTTTTTCTGAACTTACGATTACGAAACTTATCGTTATCACTTTTTTTGTTTATCATTCGCTATCACAAACGTAAGCAACATGAGAAACGTTATTTATCACCCAAGCGGGTTCGAATTTAATGGTGAGTGGAGACCATTCTTCATTTCAAGCTTTTTCGTTTTTTAGCCTTTTAGGTTCGAAATTTAATTTAATTTCTGGTGTGTCTGCTGCCTGTCATCAGTTAAAATTTTAGAGATCGATGTAATATGGAAAATTTATTTTGTTTTCCTAATTAAGATCGCAAAGTACAGTACGTAGTACGTATAACTAGGTACATCGTTTTCAGGGAGCAAAATAATGCGTTTTCTGGCAACTTTTATTTTTAGGAGAGAAAAATATTTTTCGGCGAGTAAAAAAATACTCGATTAGCACAGCTTTTGTGCTACTCTCTTTCAGCACTCAACTTTTGAAAAAAAAAGATCACTGAAACACCATTTTAAAAATACTTCGAATTTTCGAAACGAATATTGCAAAATGTTATCCTGAAATCTCTTCAAAAGCATTCTTTAATATGAAAAAAATCCATTTTCGGGTTTAAGTCAACAGATTAATGACTTACAATTAGCAGTTAATAGGGATTGGAAGTCAGATCCTTATGGAGAAAATCGGATTTCCTTTTTAATTGAAATCAGTTGGGAGTTTAATTTGGAGTAGGTACTAGGTACCTAGCTACCTACATAAACTGATAAAAGAAATTCAAATGAGTTAAATCGATCTAAAGGTCAGTTTTGAATCATGGTTCAAAATATAATTATGCATTAGATGAGACGTAGCAGATTTTGTGTAATGATTCGGAAACTCAAAGTAAAGTACCTACAAGATTGTTTGAATTTTTTTTGAATTTATCGTTGTATTAATCTCGCTGGTTTATCCAGGCTCATAGCCAGCTTTAATTAGTCGGGGATGCTGACTGAATATCAGGAGATGCTGGGTAAACATCCTATGGGTGAAAAAAATTATGCAATTTTTAATTATTAACAGTATAGGTAATCTTAGGTTACAAAAAATTGAGGAATGTTGACCTTTTTAAGCCATTTATACGAGTACAATATTTTGAAAAATTTTAATTCCCAACATTTCATTGCCCTACCACTTTTTTCCACTGGATTCCCACGAGAACCCAATTAATTCTCCTTGGTCAGTTTTCACTGGGTTTTGAATATTTTTCACGGTTTTCCAAAAGGTCATGAAAAATGAGGTCACCAAATCAGCTAAAAATTTACGATTTCCAAAAATAAAAAAAAAACATCTTCATCCAAGATCTATCACCTCAATTTTTTTCGACAAAATTTAATTTTTTAAATGTCACCAATTTCGAAAAATTCCCTGCTACTGTTAATTTTACCGTACCGAAATCGAATTATACGCGGTTATTTTTTTATGTAAAATTATTGGCTACGGCCTCTAATTACTTTTGTTTATTTATTCGTGTCGTTCGTTAACCCGCGATCGTTGTATCGTTTTAACCGTTCTCGCGTATAGTCGAATTGTACTTAAATAAAATTTAGGCTTAAAAACTACCGAGTTTTTATAGCCTCACGCGATGTTATATTCAGTTTAATATAAGGTAAAAACTAAATCGAGTTTTTCCTTTCTTTTTTCTTCGTGAAATGTCTGAATTTTTCTATTCGAAATAATTCTTTTTTTAATTTTGAGAATAATTTTCTTTGAAAATTATTCATCGTTTTGGTATCGTCCGATCGAACAACTATCGTTTCCGAAGAAACAACAATCGTCGAAATTCCGATCCAATCAGAGAAAACTGGTCAAATCTGTAGCGCGGTCGAAAGTCTCCCTAAAAAGAAAATTTAGGGAAATCAATCGTAGGCGCGTTGCTATTGGTCAACCCGGTTTTCCAGAGCTGTCCATATCGATATCTGCTTCGTGCGATTATATTTTCACGAAAATTTTCCGACCGCTTTCCCTACGTCTCGGAAAATTCGAAGAATTTTCCGATTTCGGAAAAGCGTTTTTCATCTACCGATCACTTCGCCCAATCGAATTTCACGCTCCTCACGCCAAGTCAGCGGTTTTCATCGTATTTTCTACAGCTACAAGTATAATTTTGCATGTTATTGGGGGGGGGGGGGTGTTACGTTGTATTCTCGGCTCCTTTTATTCGATCTAGCTGTGATGAATGTCGAAACTTCGTAAAAAGATCAAGATCATGAATGAGTGAAGAAGAAAATTTTATTGAACAACCTCATTTTTTCGTCTTTTCACATATTATTTTATGTAGGTACTCACTTTATTTGGTTTTTAAACTGACAAATTTTACAAAATTTTGTTTTCAATTTTAATCGTTTTTATAAAACTATTTGCCTTTTCTAGCTACATTTTACAAAATTTCTCATAATTTTAGCAACATTTCATTTGTTTTTAGGTCTACGTCGCCGCATTCTTCATTTGCATGAGCATTTGCTTTCGTCAGAGGCGGTTCGAACAAAAATTTTTAGGGGTATGAGGTTCAAAAATGCCGAATAAAAAATTCAAAATTGTCGAATAAGAATTCAAAAATTCGAGAATTTTTTGCAAAAACAATGAGAAGCAACATCATGGACAGGGAAAAACACAATTTCTAGAGATCAACGTAACAAAAACTTGAAAAGTAACATCGTGTTCAAGATTAGGTCAATTTTTAATCTTGTTCACGCCTGAAAATTATTCCTTGGGTTTTCGAATATATTTCTACCGTTAAAAGCCATTCTTGCTCATCCCTACTCATGAACCGAAAAATTTCTTGCATGAAAAAATAAATTACTCAGTCCTGCTCATGCCTGAATTTTTCCCTCGGTAATTTCATTGTACATAGTTGAAAAAACCTATGAACTTTTCTCAGCTTTTAGTAATTTTAGAGTTGGATTGTGATTTCTGAAAGAGAACAGTAAACTTGAAATTTTAAAAGGCTCAGTTTTTCATTACTTATGCTGCAAAATTTCCAAACGTTTTTTAATTTGCCAAAATTTCTAAGATTTTGCCGAATTACTTGAAATCTCCGAAATTTCGCGATAAATATTATTTTTTCAGAATAAATTTTCCCAATTTTGTGAATGGTGCCCCGTTATTACTGTTTTGGATAAAATTTATTTATTTGTTTTTTCAGTGCACTTGCACGAACTGAAAATAAATCGATGAAAAAATTCTATAAAGCTTTCAAAACCTTGTTTTATTACTTTCTGTTTTTTTGCATGCTCTTAATCCCCCCCCCCGTATTAAAAAACCTCCCACCCTACAAAATTGATACGATCCCTATAAATTTTTTATATTTTCTTATTTTTCTAAAAATCGTGTCTTGGATAGATATGACTTTTCATAAATAGAAAAAAAAAACATGAAATTTCAGTAACTTTTGGATATGATGTGTGAAATTGTAAAAATATGTCTTAAGTACATCTTGAGTGGCAGAGATTTTTTTAAACAATTCCCATTATCTGAAGAAGTAATACAGCATTTTCAAAAAAATATGTGCAATCCATCAAAACCTCTTCTAAAAATAGGGGCTTACTCTTTTTTAAAGGATGACAAAAATGCTTGAAAAATTTCATGTTGAATAGATCTGATGGCGAGATTGAGGGAGCTTTTCCTCGTAGGATCAGTGTAGCTCTGGTCGACTGAAGTATCGATTGTAATTCTGTTTCAATCTGCCAAATCCAAGTATAAAAGTCGACTTCTAAGGTAGGATTGGGACTAAGTTGAAAATTTTTCGGCAAATAGTTTCAATTTTGAATCCTCTTCCTAATTCAAAAGTTGTATTTAGGGTCATGATACGAGTGAGCACTGAAATAGATTAATGGAGTCAAAAAATATGGATTTCAATAACTCACTCAATAAAATTGAAAAATTCTCAATACCCCCCCCCGGGGGGGAACTTCCGGAGCTGGAATCAATCCATCCCTAGAAATAAATTCAGGTGCTTCGAAAACTCCCTTACAGACATTTTAAAAAACATTTCTAATAATTTTTTTTCCTCTTGTTTTATTTATTTCGGTCTGTAATTTAACTAAGCTGTCTTCCTAAAGCCCAGAAAAATTGAAAAAAGTTTTCCTGATTTAAAAACCCCTGAGGAATCAATTGCCGCAAATCTGAAAGCTCTATCTAATTTTGTGTACTTTTGCCGGAACTTTAAAATTCAGGTAACACTTGACCATTTTTAATACGTGTTTTTCGCACTTGATTTGTAATTTGATCTAGCTTCCTCCCTCCAATGGCGCTGTAATAATTTTTTTAAACACCGGATCTAATTCAAAAAACTCCCTGGAATCAAATATCGTAAACTCCAAAGCTCTGTCTCTTTTTGTGTGCCTTTGGTGCAACTTTTAAATTTGGGAAACACTACAAATGGCTCACTTTGTATTATAGCCTACCAAGCTCTAATAAATTATGCTGATTTCTAATTTTAATAAAATAATAAATCATTTCTTTTAGATTCGCCTTTTCAGTCAAACCATAAAGCAAAATTTATTTAATATTAGGGGAAAAAAAAGATGAAAATGACGTTCACGAAAACGGAATCTAAACGATGATAAACATTATTCATTATCTCATCTTCTTTAAAACCATTCATGTGATAGGTTTTCACGCTGTAGACAGGTAATAAACTGAAAATTAGGTACTTGTTCTCACTAATGGAGAAATTCAGAGCAGACCTTTGACTCTTTGACACTTTTATCCTGCGATCCCTTCCTTTTTATTACCGTGGATTATTTTCTTTTTGTGTTGTCGTATTTTATACGTCTTTAAGTTTTTTAATTTTTTTTTTAATGAAGCGGATTATGATTTTAAACTTATGAAGTCTTGTTTTTTATTGTGAACTAATAATGAGCACTTTTTTTCAATATAAAATTTAAAGTTTGAATTTGAGGAAACAACCAGAGGTACCCAGCTATCTCTTTATTTGGCAGAAATAATGTATTTTGAATTTGAATGAAGATATTTTTCTCAAGAGTTATCGACCTTTGAGCATGACTCAAGAATTTCGATTTTGACAAATAATTTTTTTTTAGGAATTTATTTTTATTAGTTTTTTTTCTCGTCAAATGGGTCTTCAAACGATGATTCTAAAAGAAGGATTTTTTTTTTGGTAAAATGACCTTTGAAATAATTTCCATTCCTGCCCTCTATATAGCAACTGCAATTTCAAAAAATTTCGAGATTTTTATTGGCAAGAGCACAATGGATCGAATTTTGCCCTGGGTCGTTAATATTGAGACTTAAAATTCCTAGCATTTATTCTCGAGTCAAAACTTGGAGGTTTTTTACAGCTCCCAACACTCTGTTCCATTTTCCTCTACTTTTACGTATTCATTGGATTATACCTTAATGGACACCATGTAAACGATGATTCTTCTGTTCCAGGTTTATTTAATAAATCAACTCGAGGCACCCAAGAATCCTGCGGTACTCAGTGTGGCATCATAATAAAACAATTCGACGCAATGGCAAAGACGCAAGCGTTTTGTATGTATTTACAATTCAACTGCGGCAGGTTTTTCCAACGTGGGGTGGTTCGAACGGCTTTAGCTTTTGCAGCAGTTTGCTCCACTCCCAATCAACATTTAGCATTTGTCATTTATACTACAGTATTGCTAGTGTTCAGCGTCCCAAACAACAGTTCCGCGATCTTTTTAAATCAACTAAAACAGGTAAGCAATTTTCAAAATTCTTTTCTTTGAGTTTTATTCAATTTTGTGATTTTTTTCGTCGTGAAACTCGATTTAATATTCATGTTTCGTTTTACATGTATTTTTCGTATGCAAACGACTATTATCGTATTGATTTTTCAATTTTCACCCTGTTATTTTTTATACTACCTATAAAACCGAAATATTTTCACATTCGTTTGAATATTTTATAATTAAATCGTTTAGTTTTAAAATGTTCGAAAATTAGAAAATTTTAGGACTTATTTTTTCAGAAATTTTAAGTGGAAATGAGATGCCTTTTCTGAAATTAAAATAATGTTTTTTTTTTCTAATTCGACTCGTCACGTTGTGAAAGTTGGTAGGTAAACGATTTTATTGAGAATTCTGTCGAAATGACGGAAATTTATATTTTTTAAACCGAATTAGAATTACAATGAATTTAAAAAATGGTAGATTAAATTTTTTTGAGAAAACTCAGTTTAGGTATACGATTTTTTCAAAATAACTAGTATAGGGAATTGAGTTGGAATTCGCATGTGCCTAGCTACGTCATCAGTTGATTATTCATTCGGTCCTGACTTGATACCTCAATTTTATTTCTTTGAAACTGATTCGCGGATTAATAGCTAAATATTTCAGTGAGAAAAACTGAGTAAAATGGGTAAGCCCACGATTTTTACTTATTTCTTATAAAAAAATATTAAAAATTATGGCAATGATGTTTCTGAGAGAAAAAAAAATAGGTATTTTGGCTAATTACTGGCTAATACGAGAAGATGAGAGAGGCAGGGCTTAGATAAAAAGAAAGATAATAATTTTGGAGCTTCAAATAATAATTACCTATTGATGATTAAAATTTTGAATTTCATCTCGTCTCAAAAATTGAAGTATGACTGAAGGAGAAGTACCATCTCATCATTGAAATTATGAGAAAAACTTATTGATCCTTTTTAGATCTTACGTTGGTCAAGTTGTTTTTTTTCAACTTGCATATTTTTTCTCGTATTTGGCACTAAAAATGGTTTAATTTTTGTAGGCCTAATGCGACAAATGAAAGTCTTCTTTATCCAAATAACATTTGCAAAGAAAAAATTATTTACTAATTTTAAATAATTTTCTCCAATGTAGATTTTTCTACGAAAAATGAAAGTATTCGATCATGAGTTGCTCTTGTATCCAAGAAATTGATAAAAATGAGAAAAAGACTTTTGAAACATTTCGGCTTTCTTAGATAACTAGGTCCCTGGGTTCCTGCCTAGTTTTTTTTTTTAATTCTTTTAAAAATTCTTAGGTAAATATTTTAGGCACTTGCCAATTGTACCAGAGTATATAATTATTATTTTCGTTCACTAGTCAATTATCACAGGCTTCATTACAGATCTGAATTTTTTGCAGTAGGTAAACGAAGTAATTTCTCTACTTGAACTTTATTTTCGAATTTCGATTCAATTTTTGGAATTATTTACGAATACACTTGATATTTCTATGGCAAATAATTAAAGAGTCATTTCATGCCAACTCTATAAAAAGTTGCACAAAGGATCGCCGTTTTTTACGCCTCAGTAATCTTTATGGCGGAGTTATGAGCCTTTGAAATTTAGCAAAATGGCGGGTAGTTGAAAATTTCAAGTGAAGATAACTAGAGTTAAAATCAACTGAGAAATTCAAAATTAGAAATTTTTCTAATTTTGAACTATATTTAAAACAAAATTGACCTCTGATGGCGAAATCAGTGTTGTCACTTTTAATTACAAAAAATTGATCCAAAAATTTTAAATTAAAGAATTTGTTCTGTGTTGAGTAAAAATTTGGGAAAATTCTCACAAGGAAAGTGTGCGAGGTGTGACATGCCAAAATAAAAAAAAATTACAGGCTTGTAGAGCATCACAAGAAACTTTCACAGCCAAAATTTTAGCCCTTGAAGTTAAGTTGAGGAGATATATGGGGGTTCGAATTTTGAAAAATCGCCTAATAAGGTACCTATTATGAGTAAAAATTCATCCCCGAGATGTTACCCGCGGATCCAGGTGACTACCTCTTCTGCAGATGGCCTATGGCGAGGTTAGTTCGTGGTAAAAAAATTACATCCACAACCCCATAAGTTGCAGAGTTACTTCAATTTTTCTATTTCTCACATTGGATTTTTGTAATTTTTTCGGTGTATTGGACGATTTTTCGAAATTCAAACCCCCACAACTCCCCCAAGTCAACTTCAGGGACTAAAAGTTTGGCTGTGGAAGTTTCTTGTGGTGCTTTACAAGAGCCTGTAACATTTTTTTTGGCGTTTCATGCCTCGTGCACTTCCCTTCTCCGTAGTAATTTTTTTATGTACTCGTAGAATAACATATCAAAAAACTGAAATTTTTCGATTTTTTCGAGAAAATAATTTTGAAGATTGTAATTTCTAGTAAAATTACGTGGTTCAAATTTCAAAAAATTAATTTTTCTCATTTTTTACGATATTTTACGAGAAATTGTTGGAAACATGAAAAAATTCCCTCTCTGCAGTTTGGCATTTGAGGAAAAATTGGTGAAAAACCTGCATGATGTAATAGATCTAAAAAACATATTATTTCATCTGTGAGTTGAAATACAATTTCTATAGATTTTTTCGTGTTGGTGATAAGTGATAACATTATCTGGTCCAACATGAAAAAAATTAGTTATTCGCATTTTCACAATATTTTATCAGTACGCTGCCAAAAATACCAAACAATTTGCGCTTTTAGAAATTCAAGAACAAATTGACGAAAGTGTTGCAAAATAATGAACTTTTTGAAAAGAAATTCGAGACTATAAACCTGAAAAGTTGCCTTTTTTCATCTTTTATCTGTGTCCCTACTGCAAGAAATTTGAAAGAAATTGAAAAGGTAAAAGTGTGATTTTTTTTTGGTTTATTCCAGCAGTTTTTCATTTCAGAAGTACGTTAGTATGTCTTTTTTATTTCATGATTTTTTTTCATATACTTAAGTACCGGGTGCTCAAAAAATTCTGTCTCTCCTTGGGATTTTTGTATTTGAAAACCGTAGGTTGATAATTTTGACCAATGTAAACAAACAACTATTTAATTGAATAGGTAATTATAATTTATACATCAAAAAGTAAAAATGAACGTAAATATTTCACTTCTTGTACGTTTTAAGCACGCCTTACTCCATTCGATTTTTTTAATCACATTTAATTACCTATCATGGTTTGCATTTTACATGCTCCCAATCTACAATTTTTATGAGCGAAATTCTCGGGGGGGGGGGACTAGAATTTTTCAAGCACTCCGAATTTCAAAAAACAAACGATCATTTTTTCAGATTTTGTCTTAAAATTTTTTTTAAAGAGAAGTTCATTGTTATCCAAGTTTCTCATCAATTTATTCTTGAGCTTCAAAAACGAAGATTTTTTCGTATTCCGGACAAAACTCTCGTGAAATATCATAAAAATGTGAATACTTCATTAAATTCGTCAATTTGAAAAATGCAATTTTGCCAAAAATCATAATCTTCAAAAATTATTTTCTCGAAAGAATCAAAAAACAACGCAGATTTTTGACGTTATTCCACATAGAAAAATTACTGATTTCCCCCAGAATTTTTACTCTTGGTCATCATTCTTTTTTTTAATTTCAGAAGTTTAGATCGATTTTTCAAGTCACCAAAAGTAGCAAAACGGATTTCGTTATCATGGACCAATTTCCCTTCGAATTTATTTAGAATAAAATGGCTCATTCCACGTCAATTCGACCAGGTTTTGACCTTGAGTCTTCTGACTTCGCTCAATTTTTTTTACGAGTTCTCCTCGATGGTCTAATGAAGGAATCACCGTCATTTCGATCCTAATCCTTCAGGGGGACCGGAGGTGGCTCTTGTAATTTTCGTGCATTCAAAAAAATGAAAAATAACGTGTGACGCATGACGTGTCGTTTGTTGGGTTTTTAACACGCTGAGTTCGAATATTTGTTTATTTTTGGTATTCGACCCTTTTAGTGTCCCCTAGCCCTCCAATTTTGAGAAAACGCATGCAAAAAAATAGAAATAGCGTGTGGCATATCGATTTCTACTAATTCGAGGGTGCTGAGCTCGATTATCAACTTACTTTCTCGATCCGCCTCTCCTGTGCTCCACACTGACTCCCAAATTACCAAAAAAATAATTTTTTTTCTTAAAAATGATGGCTAGGGAGGCACTAAAAGGTCGAATCCCAAAAATAAGCGAATATTCAAACTCAGCACCGTCAAAACCCCAACAAACGACACGTCACACGTTATTTTTCTTTTTTTTTTTTTCATTTTTGATCTCATCAGGGGGGTCGATAGGGGGTTCAGAGGGGTCGGATGAAAAAACTGAGCACATATTCGAACTCAGCGCCTTCAAATTAGTAGAAATCGATGTGCCACTTCATTTTTACAATTTTTTTGAATTTTGACCAAAATTGAGGATCCCTGTGCCCCCTAGGGCCTGGGGCCTGTGCCCCCTAGGGTTGTTGAGATCTCATATTGAAAAGTAATTGATTGAAAAATCCAAAAAAAGTTTTCTTCGCGGTAATTTTTTCAGATTTTTATATGATAGCCTTCCTCTTTTGTACTTATCGTGAAAGTTGAGCTTTCATCACAAAAGTTCAACTTTGAACTTTTCTAAATGTGATTATCGATTTTGAATCTCCTTTCAATTCTCTACGAAACCGCATAAATAGATCCATCTTGGACTTGACCAATCTCGAGATATGAGGCTTCAAAGTTGAGTCATTTCGCGAAAAAGCCCAATTGTACAAAAATTACAAAGGCCAGCCCCTCCCGCTCCTGAAAAATTAGGATGTAAACGACGGTGATTCCTTCATTAGACTATCGAGGGGAACCCGTAAAAAAAATTGAGTGAAATCAGAAGCCTCAAGATCAAAACCTGGTCGAGTTGACATGGAATGACCTAAATGAAAAAAAAGTCAAGATCTCTATAAAATGATTTTTACCCTGGTTGACCTCTCTTAAAATTTTCAACTATCCGCCATCTTGCCCAATTTCTCAGGCTCATAATTCCGCCAGAAAAATTTTCGAGACTTCCGATTTTCTCCATTTTTCATCGTTTGATGACCCCTTCTATTCAAAATGCAAAATTTGAAAAACATCTGCAACCCATTGTGCAATTTTCAGTCGAGTTATATGAATTGGCCGATAAAATCGTGAAATAAAATGGTTCTTTAAATTTTTAGAATCATTGGCCTTTGAAAAATTTCCCAAAATTTTACCTGTTTTTATTCCCAAAACAACAATATAATATGTATTTTTCTACGTAACTATTTTTAGCCTAAATATTCGTCCAGAAACGTATAATTTATCGTATCTTGTATCGTATCTGCATAAGAATCCGTTTCATATTTTCCATCGCTGTATCGTAACGTAATTCTTAAAATTCTTGCCGTATATTTTTTTCATCGCGTATTTTCTGCTTAAAATTTGAATTTTCCTGCATCTTTCGGTTAATAATACGCCATCTTCTGCGGAATATATCAAAAGACGGGAGAAAATCGCAGAAAATTATGTATTATTATTCTTTCCTGTTGACAGAATGGTAAACTCGTATTTCGTCGTTATGGAACTAACACATAATCAATTTTTTTTTTTTGATACGTCAGCGTCATAACATCATCAGATATACGATAAAAGTATATACGTGTAATTTCACGTACGTAAGAAATTATTATTCATTATCTACCCACCTACCGAACGTAATATGGCGAATGGCTCGACGAGCACGTTTGATTATTTTTTAATGTTGCAACTTTTGACTGATAAAACATTATAGACATGAAGGGTAGCAAAGGCGAAAACATATGTATTTTATATTTTTATGGTATAACGTCGCATTATAAACCCCTTGGGTATGATTGCGTTTGAAAAATCTTGACTAATAGTCGTACTAACGAAACTATGCCGGCATCTCGGTTATAATTGATGTTTTTTCTTCTGTTCTAAATAAAAAGTAACGCAATAAAAATAAATTTACACCTTTGGTAGTCGGATACCTACACATGTGCGGAAATTAAGACGGGAAAACGATTTTATTTTTGAAAACAAGGTCTTTTTCTTTACTCGGGGATTATTTCGAGTACCATTAAAGCATTAAATCTATCGATTTTCAGCTGTGCGAAATCTTTCCTTCTACACGTTCCACCTTCTACCCCTGGAAAATTTCACATCTTCGGGTTCGGCGTTACGTCTATTTAACGGGAGGAGGTTTTAGAAACGTGTGTGCGTGTCTAGAAAGCAATAAATATTTGTTATTTCTGGGGGAAACTTCAACGCAATTCTAGTTTAACCATTGTTCCTTAAAAAAACATGAAATGATTCGAAAAATGGCCCGAGTAAAAATCGCGTGACGGCGTGACTGTTATTGGAACTTGTACGTCGCGAGGTCTTTTTTTCGCCTTTTAAGTTCAACATGATTTATTTTAGAGTCTGATTTTTTTTCCTTTTGTCTGTTGACGCCTTTGAGATCTCATATACTTTGTTGTGGTCCTGGTGTGAAGAATGTCGTTTTCTTATATTTTTACGGCGAAATGGTGGAGGCGGATAGAGATTTGGGTTCGAAAAGTGGCGCTGCTGCTGGCAATTTTTCAGAATTGAATTTAATGAAAATTGCCTACTGTGAACCGCGAATTTCTAATTCAACATGCGACTTTTTTCTACCTCGTATTAAAATTTTTCCAACATGGAAAATCAATTTTACGAACTTATAGAGAGGTTGATTGCTCGTGCCTTCGTATACAGGGTGTTCATTTTCTAGAAAACCTGAAAAAATCAGGGAATTTTAATAGTCTGGAAAAGTCAGGGACTTTTGGAATTTTCTGTGGAATTTTTTAAAAATCCAAAAGGAAAATAAATCATCTAAAAAATTGTTTCTTATAAATTTTTCAAAAAAATTCATTTTTTGGAAACGTGCTTTTTAATAAGCTGCGAAGAAAGAAATGCTATGATACCCTTGATTACGATGTTGAAAAGAAATGGGAGGGAATGGAAGAGAATTCGAAATTATTGGCCACACGTTTTGGAAAATCTCAATGAGAGAAAGTGATGAATTTTTGTGATTTAAAGGTCTTCAAAAAAAATTGGAGAAGTTTGCGTGAAATTTATGAATTCGAGGCGTGTGTTTTTTTAGAGGAAGGAGGGTGATAAATTGTGAACAAATTTTTAAATTTTCTTCCCGAAAAAATCCGAAGTTTCATTCGCAGGATTTGGTAGACATCTTGGCTAATTTGTTTCATTTTTCAAAACTTTAAAATTTTGCTTTACGAAGTTTCTTCCGTTTAGTTGAAATTTTTTTGGAATAAATTGAAGTTCTCTAGTTTTTGTGTGCGGGGGGAGGGGGTTCAGGAATTTTCAGAATTGAATTCGAGTCGTTTTTGTGGTCGGAAAAAGGATATAAATCGGCTAAAAATAATGATTTTTGAAAAAAAATCGTTGGAAATTATGCGAAAAAATTACCCTCTCTTCCATTCTTTATGAATATTATATTTAATAAAAGGTCTGGAAAACTTCAAAAATTGGTCTGGAAAACCTGGAAAAATCGGAGGAAATCATTCTGAAGTATTGTGAACACCCTGCATCCAATTCCGTCTTAATAAGAGACAAATACGCTTAATTATTGGCAATTCATTATTCTTTGTTTTTAGAATGTTAAGAAAAAGTTGATAAATTTGACTATTTAGAGTTTGTTTTGCATCCCTTCGTTAATTTTGTGGTTCGTAATTTCTTTTTATCTTCTTGACAATTGTAAATGATTGGATGTTTTCCATTTTTCTTGAGTATTTGCGACGTTGTCTAAATACATATTATAATCATTTGTGAAATAATGAGAAATTCAATAGTACCTAGGTAATGATATTTTGAAAGATAATTTTATCCTCTGTCAAACTGTACTCCTTATAAAAAAGTTTTATACACCGGACATTTAGACTCAGAATGCGGTTTTTACGATACTTCATAAAAATTCCAATGTATGGGAGAAGAAAAGGCTAAAAATTGATAATTTTCAATTTATGTGAATTTTTTTCAGTTTTCTCACTTGAAAATTGAAATAAATATCAATTACTCAGTGATACGAGAAAAAGCACCAGTCTTTTTATGGAAAATCAATTTTTGTTTTTTAATCGTTTTGATGTTGATACTTGAGCCTTGAGGGTTTATTTTGGTACCCAACATCGATAGGTAAACAATCAAAATTGAATTTTTTTAAACAGTTAGGTCTTGTTCCTTGTGACACTTCATCTTGAGATTTGTGGTCCTGAATCTAAGCAGTCAATATACTATGTTTTTCTCAATTTTTTCGACTCGAAGTGCATACAAAATTTTCTGAATACCCCAGTTTTTTTTTCAAATTTTCTAAATTTTTTAGTTGCATCAAAGATTTTTGAATTTTTCTAATTTTTCAAATCCATTAAGTATCTTAAGGACATACCTATAGCTACCTGTTGTAAATTTAAGGAATTTTTGAGGTTTTCTACATATTTAGAATGTCTTGAATTTTTAAAAGTTTCTATTTCAAGTGCAGATTTGCTGAGGGTGAAGAATCCATTCAAAAAGTCAGAATATTCTTCATAAAATTTTTAAAATTCGTAATTTTTTCTTTTCAAAATTAGTTTTCCAAAAATGTTGGCAATTTTTGATTTTTATCGAACAAACTTTGTTAAAATTTTTTTTCACATCTGTATTGTTGCTCTTCTAATTTTTTTGTCGTCTCGTTAAAAAATTTCAGAACATTAATTTTTCTGACTTAACAATTTCAAATCCCCTCTCTCAAAAAAATCTCAACTTGATCCGTAGTCCTCTGTTTACCAAATTTTTTAAAGATTCATTTTACCTAATCTTCATTTTTTTCAATTTTTCAACAAATTTTCATTTTATCAATTCGGCCTCAAAGTCTTGACGTCATCGCACCACTACAAATGCAAATACCAGTTCAGGTACCAATTTGTGTACTTTTTCAAAAGGAGGATCGACGAAAAAATTAACATTGATTCTTATGGGACTTCTATCGTTTTTTCAATTTTTCTCAGTTTTGATGTGTTGAATTTTTTATTTTTTGATAATTTTGACGAGTTAAGCTCTCAAATTAGTCAAAATTGTCAAAACAAAAAGAATTAAACACATCAAAAATGAAAAAAATTAGAAAAACTATAGACCTCCAATAAGAATCAATGTTAATCTTTTCGCAATCACCTTTTAGAAAAAGTACACAAACTGATAATGTGCTATTGTAGTAGTAAACGTGACGTCACACTTTGAAGCCGAATTTTCCAACTTTTTAAAATCTGGTTAGTATTTCAAAATTTTGTATTTTTGTAGCTTGCAGCAATTTTCAGGGGGCTTAAATTTTCGAAATTAACCAAATTCTGTAAATTTTTTGAAATTATGTGGGGTAGGTACCTATCTAAATTTTTAGAATCGTTTAAGTTTTTCAAGTTTTTTGAAAATGTTCAAATTCTTGAATTTTTTCAAACGTTGGGTTATGTGCGGATGGGAAGGGGTGTCAAAAACGGAGATCTATATAAATTGAACGTAAAAATACACAGGTACCAATATCAAAAATTGGGCACCATGGACATAAAGACTGAATTTTTCAAATTTTCTAATTTCTGATAAAATGTTGGAGGAAACTTAAAAAAAACTGTATTAAGGTATTTTTAACGTAGATGAATTATAGTTGAAGGGGGAGGGGGGCAAAAAGTCCTACTCCAATGCTTCCGTATTTCTTTTACGTTTTAAAAGCTCTGTAATTATTCCAAATTGTTTTACATTTTCAAAGATTTATAAATTTAGAAGACTTTTTGAATTATACGCCAACATTTTCAGTAAGTATTTTGAAAATTTTTAAGTAACTATCTAATTTTTTTAGATTCTTCCATTTCTTTCAATTTTATTTATTTTTTCAACTTTCTGAATCTGTTTTAGTTTTCTGATGCTTCAAAATGAGACACCTATTCAAAATTTTAGATCATTTTCAAATATTTCCAATTTTTTTATATTGCTAATTGTAAGAATTTTTAGTTTTTCAAGTTTTTAAGATTCATTAAATTTTTAAATTTTTTAAAAAGTTTGCATCACTTTTGCAAATTTTCCAACTTTGCCATATTTTTTTATCACAAAAAATTCAATTTTGTTATTATTGAAATTAAATTATTATGAACGAATAATCATTTTCGCCATTTTTTGATAAATTTTCCGACACCCTGTCTAATATATCTTTCCAACTTTCCCCCAAAAATGACATTTCTTTACACAACTGCGAAGTTTTATTTCTACAACTTTAAAATTCTCTAAAAGATTGACCCCTTCAAATTATCGGCAGACCCAGGTTCCTTGGCAACCACATCGCTATAAAACAAAAATATGATTTTAATGTTACCAAACCCAGCAGATTTTCTCACCCAGCAACATCTGTAACAATAACGTAAAATGAGACCTTTTCGGCTATTTCGACATCAAAAAGCCGAAAAACTTTCGAGCTCTTTTTTCAATTATTTTACAACTCGTGTTTCCCTCCTGTTTCACGTTTCACATACACGATAAAAAACCACCAGCACAACCACAGATGTTAAAAAATTCCACGAGAAATATGTACAATAATGTTCAAGACCGCGAACCGCAGTTCTCCGTCTGTCATATTTGTCGAGGTAGAAAAAGTTGAAAATGCAAGCGAAATTGGCGTTCAAGCGAATGTACCGAGTATATTTGCTCCGGCATTCTATTGAGGGTAGTCACACCTACATACATATTACATTGACTTCGTATACTATATATTACACAACTATACTACATATTTGCGGGACGAAGGGTGAACTTCATCCACAGCTGTGCCACGAGTAACACCACGCTCCGAATAATTTTCCCATAAGCTAATAATATTACAAAGAATATTTCGTAAACTTTTAAAATATTCGTGGTTCGACCGAACTGAAAAATCTTTGATGTTTTCCAAATAGGCCACTCTCTCGACTAATGGACAAAATAGGCTTCAAATCGGCGGCCAAAAGTTTGAATGCTTTTAAAAATTTTATATGGTCATTGATCGTTGTGGAAAGTTACCAGGGCGAGGCTGATTCATTATTTACTTTGAAATTTGAATGCTAAATTCTTTTCAAAAAAATAATATAGGTTACGAGAGAATCTATCACGTTTTAGTTAATATTTATAAAGTGAAAAAAAAAACTTTTGTCCAATATTGATTTCGAATACGGTTTTATAAATTTTTACTATCTGTAGTAACTGAAAACATCCGCTCAAATTTTTCACCCTCCTTTACATATGGAAATCCGAAAAAAAACTAGGACAACCCTGCGGCTAAAAAGTCACTTATTAGAGTTAAAACGCCTATACAGTGTCTAAATAGCGTGTATTTTAAACTACTCGCTATAATGGGTGTGATTTATGCAACCCACGAGATCGCTGATAAGCATAATTGGAATATTTTGTGAGCTCGATTCCACAATAGATGCGTGTAAGGCCTCTTTGGAATAAAACAATGTATTATTTTTTATTTTTCGCGTTTTCAAGAAGAGAAAAATAAAGAACGAGATCCTGAATGAAATTTCGTTTTATTTTTTCCTACTGGAGGTATAAAAAAAGGTCGATCAATCGAGAAAATTAAACTAAGCTGAACAGTTTTTTTAACCCTGGAGAAATGTGCTTTGAAAAAAGACAAATATGTTTGTCGCAATTTTATTGCTGAAAACACTTCTACGTATGAAATCCAGATTCTGTGATGAAATCACATCGCCCCAGCCCTCTTCAACTAAAAAATGATTTTCTATACTTCTTACAGGCTTAAATTGAACGAGTGCAAAAAGAGAGCATGATCCTTTTAATTAGCATGAACTAAATTTTCAATCGGAAAAATTAATTGTATGTTGGAGAATGTTCGAATGAGATTTTTTAAAGGAAATAAATTTTGAACGAAAAGCCGATGACTTGCCCTATTAATATTTTAATACCCCAAAACATAGATTAATTTATAGATTGACTCATAGCGATAGTTAAATTCAATGATTTATTGCCATCACATTTCCAAGTGAAGAATTTTCAAAAAAAAAAATAGTCTGGCACAAAATTAAATATCGATTTAATTGCAATTGTTGTGCCGTTGCTCCTTGAAATACTTAGGTAAAATGAAGATGAAACTTTTGTTGGGTAGTCTTCTGAACAATTATGTAAAAGGAAGAATTCAGTCTCCTGTTCATTTGCTGTTCGTGGTAAATTTTCATACGGTCATTAGAATTGGGCAAAATCGATTAATCGATGGGAAAAACAATCGACTCTTCGATTAATCGATTATAATCGCAGCGGAAAATTCGAACGATTTTTCCTTCATTTTAGCGCCAGCGCTGCCACAAAAATTTCAAAAATTCCTTAAAATGGCTAAAATCCTCTTGGTCAAAAATCCTTGACTTCTCTTTTTTTAAATTTTGAAAAAAATGAAATATAAACGTAAAAATTAAACTAATTTTTATTTTAAATTACACGTTTCTCAGAGATCCTTACAAATTTTGAGCATAATTTCAGGGTGTCCATTATCTGGAAAACCGGGAAAAGTCAGGGAATTTTGGAGTCTTCTCTGGAATTTTTCGAAAATCCCAAGATAAATCATTTAGAAAAGTGTTTTTTTGTTTATTTTATTATAAATTTTTCAAAAAAATTTGCCCTCGCTCCGTTCGGGTGAGTCGGGCGAAATTATTACATCTTTTACCTGATTTTTTTTATTCATCATTTTTTGTTCATTGTAATGTACAATAAAATTCTTCGTCCATTAAATTTTGAATTATTCAAAAAAAAAATTTACCTCGCTACGCTCGGGGTAGTTAACATTCTCTCTACAGAATTTATGTGAAATCTTCAGTTTTTGGAAACTTGCAGGGTGACCCAAAAGTTCCGGAACGTAACGTTTTATTGCTCCACATTGTCTTTCGTTGATCTGAACGAAGGGTTGCCTACATGTAGGTCGGCAAGGGATGACGTAAACGCTGTACCCAAAACATCTGGAATTGGTTGAAAGGGGAGGGGGGAGGCAGTGTTGCCAATTTTACGAAAACTCGGATTTTTTTGTAAATTTTTGGTCCTTCAAATTTTTGATTAGGCAAAATCTGCATGCATTGATCCTTACCCAAAATTCTATCATATGCAATTGTTAGTTTTTAAATATTTCAATTTTTAAAATTTTCGAAATTTTGGAGTTTTGAGATATTTTTTTTGAAAAGTATAAAAATCGAAAAAAGTCAAAAAAATTTCAAAAGATTCGTAACCAATGAGGAATGAGTTTATATTTTTTAAAGGGAATGGAACTTCAGCTACCTATGTCGTGAGGGAGTTTTAATTATTCGTTGGGCCTAAATATTTTTTTTACGAAGCAATTTTCACGTTCCGGAAATTTTAAGTCACCCTGTACTTTTTAATGAGCTGTGATGAGAAAGAAATGCCATGATGCCCTTGACCATGATGTTGAAAAAAAAGGGAAGGGAATGAAAAAGAATTCGAAATTATTAACCATGTTTTGGAAAACATGAATGAGGGAAAGGTGGTGAATTTTTATTTTTTGAAGATCTTTTTTTATAAAAATTTTCGCCCTTGCTTCGCTCGGGCTCAACACGATTTCTATGTTTTCATAAAATGATTTATATTTCACCTTCTCATTAACTTTTTTATTTATTGATACAAACTAAAAAATTGCAGGAGATTATGTGAATTTATAAATTTGAGGCATGTGTTTCACTTTTTTTTTGGGGAGGGGGATGAAGAAATTTTTGAAATTTCAGTCCGGAAAATCTGAATTTTTATTCGCTTGGTTTGGTAGACACCCTGACATTTTTTATTTCATTTTTCAAAAATTAATTTTGCGTTGAAATATTTTGTTTTTCCTTTTTATTTGAATTTTTTTCTGTAGGTAATAAATTCGAATTGTCAAATTTTTGTGGTGAGGGGGAGTTGGATGGGTCCAAAAAATTTCAGAATTGAATTTGAATTTTTTTTTGGCCCGAAGAGGAGCATCTAAAGATCTCGTAAAAAGTATTTAGTGATTTTGAAGAAAAATCGTTACGACTTAATGCAATTTGTATCATTCTTATGCAAAATTCGAAGAAACCCCCCCCTCCCGTCGGTTTACAAATATCATATTTAAAAGGTCTGGAAAAATTCGATAAATTAGTCTGGACAAGTCAGGGAAAATCATTTCTAAAACATAGTGGACACCCTGCATTTGGGATTAAAGAAAGGAATAACTTGAATTTTAGAAATTTTTAAAGGATTTTTCCGTTTATTGGGTCAAAATTGGACAAAAATAAAATAATACATCAGATGTATTTTAGGACCTGAACGTGAACCTGTTTTACCTCACGTCATTCTTCGAACATATACGTGACCAGCATCATGTTATCGAGTTCATTTAAAAAAGATAAAATTTTCAAATGATCAATCTATATCTACTTTATATGATTCGTTTTACCCAATTCCATTTTATATTTTATGAAGACGATTTTCAAGCCCAATTGTATTTTTTATTTTCTACAATTTATTCACCATAGTGGTAAATCAAAGCTAAATTTTAGAATTCCTTTAGCAAAGTCATTTTCACCCCATTTTTGAAGGAAAAAAATTCAAGTTTCAAGTTCAATAGTTTATTATTTCGTCATTGTCACTTAATAGGTAATTATTTACAATTCTTAGCTCATAAAATTCTATGTGATTCACATTCGCATAGATCGTTTGATTGCAGAGGAGTAGGTATCCTCGAAGTCATATCTGGGCTTCTTGTCCATTCGTCGAGACTCTCCAGCCCTAGACTTGCGCTTTTTCTCACCATTTTGCTTAGGTGTTCGTTTAGGAGCATTCAATCGTCGATGATTGGTCAGATATTTGGCCAATCTTTGTCGTTCTTGGATTCTTTGGCGAACTCGTCTTCTGCAGATTCTTCTCAGCGAAGGATCAGACTGGTAGATGTGGTACCAGTTTTTTCGCACAGTCAAAGCAGATTTCATCGCTGATGGGTCTAGCATCCGGAAGATCATCGTAGATATTTCCAGTGGCAGAGCACCGATAATATCGAATTTATATTCGTCAATCGCCATTTTATTTCGCACGAGAACAATTCACTCAGGAAGATCGAGCAGTAGTGAGAGATGTATTCAGTTTAATGGTATGATCGCCATTAACGTTCTAGCGCAGATCCTCTTCTTTATATACACAGTGGTGTCGAGGGTGGGGCCCGACAGACCACGCCCAATGAACCAATCAGATCAACGCAAGGGCGTGGCTATTCGAACTCACGTACCATTTTCTCATAAACCAATGAAATGGTGTCTACTGGATCTAAAAAATGAAAATTCTTGCTATTTTCTGAACGTTTCTTGCTCTTTTTATGCCATTTCTTTGCTTCGAATTTCTCCAAAACAGAACTATCTTTTTATCCTTAAATTAAAAAATTCAAGAAAAGAGGAAATGTTCAAAATTTTTGTTTTATTTTAGTATTCTTGTTACAAAGGTAAAATTCTTACCATTTTCTGTTTTTTTTTTTAAATTTTTTTTGGCATGAATAAATAGGTACTAAATAACTGCAAATATTTCAAAACATAGATTCTCACGATGTAAATCCTTCAATTTTTTATTCAAAAATTCACACTCGAGAATTTTTTCCAAAAATTAATTCCATCTCGAAACCGAAACTCGCAATTGTCAGCACTAAAAATGTAAAAATACATCCACTCCGTTCCACCCCACCACCAGCTCGCATCCATCACTCGGAATCAAATAACGAAACTTGGGGTGGATCCCTTATGAGGAAGAAAATTATATTGCTCCGATTTCGCTCAAATTCACGTGGGGGGGGGCTATGTAGGTGGGAAATACTCTCCAAAAAAATTCCAGCCACTTCCGACCACAGGGGGAGAGCTATCGCTTCCCAAATTTGGACATTTTTGGCTAAAAGGACAAAAAACCAAGTTTTTCGATTATAAAACCGCCTTAAAATTTTAATTTTGAAAATTTTGGTAAATTTTGTATACATTTTGAGATTACGAATTCGACTAGCCTATCAACCTTTTCATTGAGTTTTTAATCCCCCCCCCCCCAACAACCCCTTTCGAAAGTGTACAGGGCGTAGTTTTTCAGCAAAAAATGACCTCGTTACATTAAATTTTATTATCTGTTCTCTTCATTTAAATGAAATTTCATAAATTTTTAAGGGTATGCTTTAGCTTGTTATCAGTGGAAAAATTTAGGATCGGGATATCTTAAGTATTTTAGAATGAAATGTTCTGAAAATTTAATTTATGCTTCAGAACAACATTATCTTTTGAGAACTTTGAGATAATTTTTAAAATTTCTCTTTCATTTTTGAAAAAAAGACATGTACGTTCGGAAAAAATTGGACAAACAACAACATTTTTTATCCAAAGTATTTTTGAAAATTCTCTTTTTTTTGAATTGAAATTTTTTTTAAATATCTCAAAAAGTCCTCAAAGGGACATGTTGTTCCGAAGCTCATATTAAATTTTCAGACGATTTTATTCAATAATGCTTAAAATATCCCGATCGTAAATTTTTCAATTTTCACTGATAAGAAGGTAGAGCATACCCTTAATGGAACATTTTATTGCAAAAAATCTTCACTTTCTCGCGAAATCAGTAATTTTTCACAAAACTGCTTAACTTTGGGAAACAATGGCTCAGCCCGCTGATGTGTCGAGGGGCTGAATTTTTTTGGTGGGAATACTACTTTGCCTGAATAATCTCCCTTGTGAATTATCACAAATTTTTCGGAGCGAATAAAAAAATTTGATTTTTTGTCATTTTAGACAAAAATGTCCAAATTTGGGTAGCGATAGCTCAGTCCCCTATGGTCAAGGAGAGCTGAAATTTTTTTGGGGAGTACTTCTACACCTACATAACCCTCCACGTGAATTTGAGCAAAATCGGTACAAAACAATTTTCTTCTCCATAAGGAGTCCACCCCCTCTCCAAAAGTAATAGAGGCGGGGTGGTGCGACTTCATCACAGTGTCTGGACATCATATACTCAGACGGGTTTTCAGCTATAAAATTCCGATTAACATAATTCGTATTTTTAAGCACTTTTTCGGCGCAAGTAGTCGTAAAAAAATTTCGTAGATTTCAAAGTGTTCGTCAACTCGTGTTTTATTTTGGTTCCAAAAAACCCTAAAATTGCATTTATTTGATTTTTTTCCATAAAAAATTATTATGGTTGAAAATTGAAGGTTTACCATTTTCTGCAACTCGAATGCGTTATATCGATAAGAAATTTAGTACGAGGCTCGCGTGACGTACCCATATTAAAGAAGAGTTAAACAGATTGGGTAAAAAAGAAGAAAATACCCGAATATATTCCATGTCTGGGTAGGGATCCTACAGGGTGTTCCATGAATCGTCTGCCGCAGTACATATTTTTCGGATATAACCGGGTACCACTAAAAAAAAACGTGAAATGAACGCGTTGCTTACTTTAAAAATTGAAGGGGCAAATGTTGTTTCTAAAAAAATCACGTTAATTTTTTTTTAACCATGGGAATGGATACTACTTTGAAAAATGAACAAATTTTCACCCCATGACTTTTTGCTCAACTTTAAAATTGAATTAAAGGTGCTACAAAAAAATTGTTCAAAAAAATTCTAAAAAAATAAACTAATCAAGGGAATGGATACTACGTCGAAAACTGAACAAATTTTGTTTTGAAGACTTTTTGCCTAACATCAAAAATAAAGGGCCTAAGGGTAATTCAAAATTGAGGAAATTTGAAAAAATTTTGAAGCTTATTTATTTTGAGTGAACCGTAACCCTTTCATTTTCGATTTTAGGCAAAAAGTCTTGGGAACAAAATTTTTTCAGTTTTCAACGTTCATATCCAATTATCCATTCCCTTGATTAGTTTGTTTTTTCGAATTTTTTTTTGAATAGGTAATTTTTTAATAGTACCTTCAATTTCAAAATCAGGCAAAAAGTCCTGCAAAGAAAATTTGTACAATTTTCAAAGTGCTATCCATTTCCCATGGTTGAAATTTTTTAGTGTGATTTTTTAGAAACAGAATTTGCCCCTCCAATTTTCAAAATTTGTTTAATGGTATACCCGATTATATTCAAAAAAATACGTATGGCAGACGATTCGTGGAACACCCTGTACGTATAAGTCTAGGATGAACGTCGAAAAGTCGTAATTTCATTTCTATTTAGGTGCCTGATACCTATACGAATTACGTTTCATTTTAATTTCAAAAATCGTATTCGTACGTTGCTTATATTTCTTTTCAACGAATTGGGGTATTCAGATGAAGGATATTCCAAGTACCTCTGTAATATCATTCGATGGCAAACCGGGCAAGTTTTGCGTACTCAGCAAACTCATTATATAGGTCTTGATGCCTTCCCTGTATTACCGCAAAGGCGCAATTATGTAGCTTTATTGCTGTTAGAAAGGGTCATACGTTTACCTTTAAACATCTTGAGATTACGTAGGAATTTATTGGAAAAGCAACGCACGTAGCCTAGTTTAACTACAGAGAAATATTGAGCCTGAAAAAGTATACCTATAAAAATCCAACTCTCCCTCCTCGTTTTTTTTTACGATTTACGCCACATCTCGAAATCACGATTCGAAGATTTATTGAAAAAGAGAACGAGCAGAACTCGAAACTCCGAAGGAGTGTTTTGTATCGAAAAATAATCTAATCAATTGTGACTTAGCTCGATGGGGTACACTTGCAAAAGTATCTCGAAGTAAACGATTTTATAAACTTTTTTTATATTTTAACGTATGCCAAGAAATACGAGATTTGACGGCGTCGACGAAATTTCAAACATTGCGTTTCTTTTTTATATAAAAAATAATTCATATACCGTGAAAAAAGGATTTTAATGGAAAATGTAATAAGTATGTCATTTCGGGAAACACGTCAAAAATAAATTTATGATTAATTTAAAAACGGTTTTAAAATTTTTTAATATAAAATATGTGATACGCAATTTTACGTTCATTCGTATGAAATCAGCGTCAAGTTGTCTGCCACAATAATTATGGGAGTAATACCATTGCAGAGGCAAGCTTTAATCAAAAGTTTATCCTATGGTTATCCGCAAAGTTGTTGTTTGAGAAAATAAACAACAACCAAGACCTTTTTATGATGCCGAACTTATGCTCTAGAATACCAACTCGGTGGTGGATTTTTTATCTCGTAAAAATGACTAAGGATTTTTGTTCGTCGTATTAACAACGTAACTCGATGTTGGTTGTTTTTTTTAGCTGAAATGCTGAGGTTTTTTTGTGTTGTAGGAGTATAATCGATAATAATGTTATCATTTGTAAAGTCAGTCTGGCTGGAGTTGATTAAAAAATGAAGCTTTTCGTTTCTTAGATGCATTGAAACGGAGTTCGATAAATTTTAGGCTTTTTTTGCTAATTTTTTCAAGTATAGACTTCATGAGTTGAAATCCAGTTGTACAGAATTTTAGTCTTTTTCGATTCCTGGGAAAAAACTGGATTTCTTGAAAAGAGGTATTTTTGAAGGACATCATGGTTTTTATGGGTTTCGTTCTCTTTGCCATGTCATTCCATGCCCTATTGCCCCCACTCAAGACCTAAAGTTTAGTATTCAAATGTTCGAAACTAAAAACTAAAGGCGAAACTGAGGAAAAATCTAATATAAGAATAAAAATTGAAAAATTGATGCTACCATAATCCAAAAAAATCTCGAAGGGTGAAAGGTGAGCAACGATTTCTCATTCAATTGGGAATAATTTTTTTCTTAGAAAAAAAGGTGAAGTTTCCATTGGGTGAACTTGAACAGGAAGAACACAGTACAGGTATCACTTTGAAAAAAAATGAAATCCGAAGTGCACTGTACCTCGGTGCATCAAATTTCTGAGTGATTTTTTTTTTGGAATATGCAATGAAATTTTTTTTTGTAAATTTTGCTATTTACAACTTCATTTACTTCTTTGTTTTTTGTAAAATTGGAAATGCTTGATTTTTTTCACCTTTAATCCTGCGTAACTCTTTCAAATTTCAATTTTCCAAAAAAATGAATATAAATTAATTTGTGGATAATGAAATTTCGAATAAATTGAGTCATGTTCAATTTTTGATTAAATTCGAAATTGAAGGAGTTACATAGCTCCGAAAATGGGAAAGAATTGCCTGAATTTAAGTAATTAATAACGACTGGCTTCCAACGCGATCTTCCCCTTACCTTTCCTTAACATGTAGTTCAATCTGCGCATGCGCAACCATAGTCAAACCAACTACAGTTGAAGCGATTCTGGAGATGTGGGGAAGTGGGGAGCTTCATCGCAAAGCAAAATACGAAAAAATGTACGTGTTTTAATTGCTGGAGGTCACGCATCGACTGGACGAAAAACTCGAGGGATTATCGGTGAGATTGATTTTCATCCCAAAAATCATCCCAGCATCAAAAGTTCGAGAAATTCATCCCAGCCTTAAAAGCTCGAAAAACTCATCTCAGCTTAAAAATCTCGGAAAAATTATCCTGGACTCAAAAGCTCGGAAAAGTCGTGGGATGACTTTTGAGATTGATTTTCATCTCACAAATCGTCTAAGCTTCAACAGTTTGAAAAAATCATTCTAATCTCAAAAGCTTGGAAAAACTGTGGGATGATTTGTGAGATTGATTTTCATCCCGAAAATCATCTAAGCCTCAAAAGTTTGGAAAAATTATGGGTTGATTTGTTAGATTGATTTTCATCCCAAAAATCATCCCAGCCTCAAAAGCTTGGAAAAATTGTGGGATGATTTGTGAGATTGATTTTCATTCCAAAAATCATACCAGCCTCAAAAGCTCGAGAAATTCACCCCAGCCTTAAAAGCTCGAAAAACTCATCTCAGCCTAAAAATCTCGGAAAAGTCATGGGATGATTTGTGAGATTGATTTTCATCTCAAAAATCGTCTAAGCATCAAAAGTTTGAAAAAATCATCCTCATCTCAAAACCTTGGAAAAATTTTCCAAGCCCCAAAAGCTTGGAAAAGTCATCCCAACCTCAAAAGCTTGGAAAAATTATGGGATAATTTGTTAGATTGATTTTCATCCCAAAAATTATCCCAGCCTCAAAAGCTAGAGAAATTCACCCCAGCCTTAAAAGCTCGAAAAACCCATCTCAGCCTGAAAATCTCGGAAAAATCATCCCACCTTCAAAGGCTAGGAAAAGTCATGGGATGATTCGTGAGATTGATTTTTATCCCAAAAATCATCTAAGCTTCAAAAGCTTAAAAAAATCATACAACTTCAAAAGATTGGAAAAATTGTGAGATGATTTGTAAAAATGATTTTCAGTTTAAAAACCATTCCAGTCTCAAACGCTTGGAAAAGTTGTTGGGTGGTTTTTGAGATTTATTTATCCCAAAAATCATCTTAGCCTCAAAACCTCGGAATTAATTTTGTTTTTTTAAAATTGACTTTCCTCAGCAGAGGATGAATTGACTGTTTCAATCACTCGTGTATGAATAAGTTGGAGAAATAGACTATTTTACAGGAAAACTGAAAAAGTTTGAGTATCAAAATTTTCCACAAAAGAGTACGTTCTTCTTAGAAATACCAAAGAAAGTTTACTTTTCATGACAATGAAAAAAAAATCACACAACAGTTGAAAAACAAACATTTTCGTGGAAAACTTGGAAAATTGATTCTTCCATGAAATATCTCGTGAAAAAATCAATTTTTTGTGGAAAGTGTAAAAACTGGTTTTTCATGATATTTCTAAAAAAAAAATTATTTTCCCATGGAAATTTTCTCAAAAAATTCACTATTATATGGATAAGTGGAAAAATTGATTTGTTTATAAGAGGTTTTTAAAAGTCAAATTTTTCATAGAAAAATTGAAAAAAATAAATTTTTATAAAAAATTTTAAAAACTTATTTTTTCAGGGAAAAGTTAAAATTCGACTCTTTTTTTTGAAAACGCGAAAACATCAAATTTTTCTTTGAAAAGTATAAAAAAAATTCTAAAAATTGACTAATAAGTATATGGAAAAATGAAAAAAAAAAATAGAAAACTTGGATTTTTTATGGAAAATTTGAAAAAAGGAGTTTTCTAAATTTAAGTTCCATATCCATGGACAATTATAAAAGTATAAAAAACATTTTTTCATTGAGATCAACGCATTCGAATTTATCAAGAAAATTTACCATGATTACGATTATAAATTTGAGCAAAAAATCTGCTCTTTTTAGTGACATAAATTAACCTCAGCTTTCTATCTTGCATAAATCCAAAGTCGTGTGCCTTGAAGGTGAAATTTCCAACAAATCAAACAAAAAAATATAACCTCGCCCCTGCAATTTGATCTGCAGGCAAACATTCGTACTTTGACGCAGCATATTTTGCATACTTGCTCGATCGAAGGAAATACCGCAGTTATGAAACACCCTGTACTTATAATTAATTTATTTGTGTTTTTTTTTCTTCCGTTTTTCACATTCATTACACCATGCATCCTTTTCGAATTCCCGCGACGTAGTAGCTGCCTAATACATTATATAATTCGCGAAATAATATTTTCATTTCATTTTATCTCTTTATTATTTCCTGTTAAAATTAGATGTTAATTTCGTTATACGTTTACACGCTGTGAAATGTTCTTATTTTAGCAGAAGCCGAGTACCTATCTACCTTCGTAGGTACATAAATGTGTTATAACTTGCCAAATTTTCTTTACCATGTATCATCTACTTGTTCTTACCAAAGGCTTATATGTGTATTTTCAAGTCGTTTCGGTAATATCATTAATATTCATGCTCTCTCCGTAAATACGTATAAACTTATTTTCTTGCCTTTAATATCGCTAAGCGGTATCTGCATGCAAAACTTTGACAATATTTAAATTTTTAATTATGATTTTTGTTAAGTTTCGAGTTTTTGATAAATATTAGCT
Source organism: Pseudococcus viburni (assembly GCA_033439095.1). NCBI lineage: Eukaryota > Metazoa > Arthropoda > Insecta > Hemiptera > Pseudococcidae > Pseudococcus > Pseudococcus viburni. The sequence goes on from JAVBJF010000161.1 coordinate 318,976, forward strand.
ACCTATGTGGAGAAACAATATGTACGTTGTTTTAAAGTCCCCCTTAAGTATGCGGCGATGAATTTTCTCATATTTTTCGCCTTAGGAGCTAACTCGATTTTAAATTGAATTTAGGTTTTTTTTTTGTACCCATTTCGCCAACACTTTGAACTTTTTTCGATTCGATTTTATCGAATTGTTACGCCAGAATCGAATATATTACGAAAAATTATCGGTTGAAAAGTATTACAAAGGTTATACGATGGCATTTAACATTCGTGCAATATGTACCTACTTATTTGACACCTCTGACATTTAGTTTTTCTTCATTAATGCGGCTTATTTATCAACTCGAGCGTATGGCATCGTAGGTGTATTTTTTAATCCGATATATGGGCTCAAAGGGGTTCGAGAGATTACCCAAATACATAAAAGAAGATCCGTTTTTCAACTCGACCGAGGTTTCCGTACAAAAACCCTTCATTGTTATTACACCGCTGGTATACGACTGTCATAGATCTCGAAAGAAGTGGATGAAATGTTTACATTTCATGACTTCCTGATTTCAAATATATGGGGGTTTTGTAACCCACCTCCGAGTATAGTTTATTTACATAGATTTTTCTCTTTTTTTTTTGGAAGCTATAAACTCGTAACGTTTTATTTTATTCAAAGGCGAATTCGTAGTCGTAACATTTAGCTTTATGCATTCGTGTTTTCCATCATGGTCTCAGATGACTCTACGTGATGTGTCAAAGTTCATATTACCAAGTTTCAGGCAGGACGCCATCGCCAGTTTGCCATTGGGAGTTTGCTGTTTGTGTTATACTTTAATTTCGCTGTGCAGCAAGTTTTCTTAAAGAACGTTTTGCATTCCCAATATGGTATGCCTAAGCGGTCTCGAGGTATTAAAACTCATAACTGGTGTATGCCAAGTAGTACACGAGTTTTCCCTTAAACGACTATTTATTTAAATTTGTTTTTTCGGGTCCATTTTCCGAGTTGAAGAAAACCGAAAATTGTGATAAATGGGGCGGAAAGAGAAGGTTTGATTGTAGATGGTATAAATGGGTTTTGTGGGTTGTGTGTATTTTATCAATTTAGGTTTAGAGTGCCACCAGGAATAATATTTAAATGAATTTGGTCTCGGATTTTATAATTGCTATTGATTGTTAATTGAATTTTGAGCGAATTGGTTGCAGAGTAATTTGGGTAAAAGTTGTAAAATTGGGGAATTTTTTATTGTGCCTAGATTAAGTCAAGGGCAAGGTAGCATATAATTTTGATTGCCTCTTCTGTTTTTTGGTTGGATTTAAATTAGAAAGCATGTACCTACGTGAGTACTTGAATGTTTTTTTTTTGATCATTCAAGATTTCAGTTTCAGGAAAAATTTTGGCTCAAATTTTTGATGTACATATTTTCTAGTGTAGATTGGTTGATAATATGTGCACAGGTATTAGAATAGTTCTTAAAGTTCCTAAAAGTCACACCGATGAAAATCTGTATGACATTTAATTTTATGATCAGTTGAAGTGGTAGCATTGATTCATTCACACATTTTGCTGAAAATTTCATCGAAACAAGAATATCAATGAATTATAGGTCCAAAAAAACAAATGGTATCAAAACTTTTCAAATTGAGGTATTTTTTTAATCTGACTTTTTGGATTGAGAACGACGTAAGCTAATGTGAAATTCAATGTTCACTCACACAAAAATAATGCTTTTAATTGCTGAGAAAAATTGGAAACAAAGGTTTTGGGAGTTTTCAGAGATGATAAATTCTTTCTTCAAGTCGTTTGAATTTTGGAACCAAAATGGGAGGAAATTCAAAAAGATGTTTTGATGAATGAAGGTGGGAAGAGGAGGGGGGAATACAAAAAATTGACGCTAAAAATGGGCTTCGAAAATTGTACAATATTTGATGCGATGAATTCTTATCAGATTTTATAAGATTTATAGAAATTTATTAGTGTTATCACCTTTCTTCAATTTTTGCATATTTTATTGTCAAACCAAAAAAAAATTACCCTCTTAATATTTTCTTTCAATATTTTAGCAAAAATCATGAAATTAGATCTATAGATCCTTTTAATAGAAATTTTAAAATGTTTTTTGAAGTCTAACAAAATATTTAAAAATCACAGAAACGTATTCAACAAAATATTGAGAAGTTGCGAAAGAAATGCATAACCACTTTTTAATTTATTAAAACTTTGTGGAAAAATGTTGAAAATTGGGAAAAAATTATCATGTTTAATCCTTAGGTCTTCAAGATGGAGAATTTTTAATGGTAAGTACTTACCGCAATTGAAAATTATGCTCAAGGCACACCAATAAAAATCGATCTTTTGACTTCACGATATTCGATTCCTTGAAGTTTTCAGATCCATGAGATGGTATTTTCGAAAAAAATTCCAGCCTCGAGAGAGGAAAACCAAGAAATGATAAAAAAAAAAACTCAAAAGAAATACATTCGAGAAATTTTTAAAAATTACTTCAAGAGTGTTTTGCAAGTATTTGAATGTACATATTTCCGGAGTCATTTTGACCACAAATCCTAAATCTGGCGGCCCTATGAGAGGTTCTCAATAAGTACAAAATTTTTGGATGTTATATCGAGCAAGGTATCGAAATTTGATTTTTTTGACTTTCCTAATCCGTTTTTGATATAATTTCAGAACAAAAATCAAAAAGTTTAAAAAATCGATGACAAAATTGTAATTCTTAAAAATTTTGAATCGAGGCCTACCCTCTGTGCTTGTTTTCGTGAAATTACATCAAAATAGAATTTAAGGAATCAAAAAACGTAGATTTCTATGCCTCGTTCGATAAACGTCGAGAAATTTTGGATTTGGATTTCTCTTGAATGGCCAGCTCTAGGGTTTGGGATCGAAATAATTTTGGGAAATGTATTTGGAGACTTTAAAAAATTCTGTGAGGTCATTTTTTCAAATTTTTTGAATAAGTACCTACCAATTACTTTTTGATTTTTTTTTTTGTAGGGTTTTGCTGCTCAATCTGGCTTGTCCTTTGAGACTGATTTTTCTTTTGAAAAATTAAAATTTCGTTTTCCATTCAAAAAACTGTAAATACCTAATCGAATGGTATATTGCGGATCAGGAAACTTGATCTCTATTAATTTTAGCACCTAAAAAATCAGGTATAAACGTCAGAAAATTAGTTTTTATTTTTGTAAAATTTGGCAAAATACCTATAAAAAAATTCAATAAGGTAAGATAGACCAAAACATGAATTTTTTTAATGACTTGGTGTTTTTTTTTTCTTATACTTTTTCATTTGGAAATTTTTTCCTGATGCAAAATTTAAGAATGCATGATAACACATCCAATATCCATGATTAAAAAGTTTTTTCTTTCAACAGAAAACTTGAATAATTTTTATAATTCTAATTTGGAGAAAATTATCTCAAGTTTTAGATGTGATTTCTTATGTAAAGAGGTTGGTGAAATGTAGACAGCAAGGTTGCGCAAAATCCGGGACAAAAAATTTCAAATCTGAAATCCGAAATCTTCTGCAAAAATGCATTTCAAATCCAAAATCATCCGTATCATAAGATTTAAAATCCAAAATTGTTTTAGGAAGCGGATTTGAAATCCAAATTTTAAAATTCGAACTTCAAAATCTACGTGAAGATAATAAAAAAAAATGAATGTTTAAAATTATGTGATTTTGCAAATTTAAATTTTTATGATCATTAAAATAATAAAAAATATTGTAACTGATGAAACTAGGGGGGGGGGGGGGGCAGAATTTTTTGGACACTCGGTATAATTCGATATGACATGACAACATGACTACGGGAACGAAATGCCGTGGTGCCTAAACCTGAAGCCTAAACACTGATCATCGGATCACGCCACACAAAAATTTTAGGATTTCAAAATACTTCATAGATTTTGAAAAAATAGGATTTCAAATCCAAAATCCGAAATTCGTTATGAGAGTGGATTCAACTCCAAAATCCGAATTTTCAGTTTTTTTGGATTTTAAATCAAGAAGAATTTAAATCCTGCTCAACTCTGGTAGACAGACGGTGCACATTGTGGATTGTAAGCCAAAAAACTGTCGGCTCTAACAATTTTTAACCGAATACTCAATCCATTTTCAATACCATCGAAAATTTGAAGTCGAAAAATGAAAGAGATGTTTTTAGTGAGTTGTCAAAATGGAAATTTCCAAATGCAAAACGTGCCTTTCAGAGGCATAATCTCGAAATTAGTCGTTATCATACTGTCAGAGATCAAAATATTTCTGGACTTTTCAATTTGTTTTTTTTTTTCATAATTTTTTCTTTCCTCTTAAAAACTCAGATTTTCTTTTCTGCTTCTGTCCTTAATTTGAAAAATTTTGAAGATATTGAGGTAGAAAGATGAAGTTTATACTATTAAAAAAAGCAAAGCTTTTTGCTAAAAAATGCCAGAACAAATTCTTTAATTTTGACAAAAATCGAATAAGCTATACAGTTCGTTAGATGTTTTTTCAAATACCTATCCAATCAGTTGGGTGTTTTTCTGTGAATATTTCCTAAAAATTAAACCGTTTCGAGAATTTCTCCATCGAATTCCTTCTATTTCAGCTCAATCGAAAATTTCTCTCTTACATTATTTGCCGGAATGTAAACTGTACATGACTGAAAATTGATGTAAAAATTGAAAAATAAAATTGTTTCAATAAAAACACCTTTGCATTTGTTTGTCAAAAGTTAGGCAAACACACCTACGCTGACTACATAGAAATAGCATATTCAACAAATAGAAGACCTTGCTTTTATATCTAGAAAACTCTGTACATTGTTTAAAAATTTTCACTTTTTCGCCGTGGTTTCCCAACAATACATTTTCAGTGGTTCTTATTTTTTCTCGTAAGGCTTCATAGTTATTATGGTTTCGAATAATTCGCTCTTTGAATCATTATAGGTATTGAATGAAATATATTGAACAAAACCTCAAATCCTTTTTTGTCCTTTATTGTAAAAGTTATGAACAATAGATCTGCATACCATAAAATTTATCAAATCCCCTTCGATATGAAATCATCAAACAGGAATGAGAAAAATCCACCAATAATCTTTATTGCAGAATTTATTCAAAGGTTGTAAACAACTTAATGTAAATTTAGCCTACATCGGTTCAAAAAAAAATTACATGGATTCAAAATTGTAGTTCTACATTGCCCTTCACCTTCAACATACGATTTATGCAAAAATCCATTCCTACCATCCCTCTCGTACCAAACTTACGAATACTAAACCTGCATTTCGTATTCAAACTACGAAATTTTTTCGAATACAAATAACTCATCGCGAAAACACATTTTAACGATGGTTTCATTTAAATTTCATCGGGCACTCGGAACCGAGCGAAATGATAAAAGAAAAAAAATTCCGATATTTACGTATCTCATGCACAAGACATTTGGCGAGAATAAAGTGGCATTATTATCTCAAATCGCATCATTATACCGTCATGTTTATGAAATTCGCATTAAATTTCAACCAAAAGGAATATACGTTTTCATTATAATAAATTGATGAACCGAACCATAGGCTTATTCGGAAAAACGACAACGATAATTGAAAGATGAGCTAATCTGACATTGAAATACATCATCGAAAACGACGTTCATTATTTAGCTGATGCACCACTTAAGTAGAGGTAGATTTAGTAAAAACTGCTAGTCTGTTCAATTATTTCCCTCTTTGGTCGACTATAAATCATACGTCATTTTTCTTATTTCTCAAAGCTGAGAATTTCTCGAAACATTTGCTACGGTACGATGATGGGGGCCTTTTTTACGAGTATTTTTATCCAGCCGACGTACGTCCAGCTCACGTGTGTATCGCAGTTCGAATTCTTACTTGGTTTCGTAAAACGCGCAAAGTTTCCCCAGATCAAGTTCAACCTCCATTCTGTATCTAGGTCTAGGTATACTCTACGGAGGTGATTAGTTTTTAGGGTCAATCGGTCAATTAGGGGCGGAAATTTTTACCCCTTAGTTTTTGGCGACCATCTTGAAACTGCTTCCGTTGCAAAATCTAATGACACATTATCGATTCGTAAATTTTCTCTTATAAAACATCGTCATTATGAATTTTTTTTCGTCTCAGAAAACAGCTTCGTTTGCGAAGAAAACTAATTTGCGATTTTCATTTAACCGTGTAAATATATCTCGAGTATCGTCGTTCGTCTAAATGAAAAAATAATGGTACGTGGAAGTTGCAAATTTTATCTGTACAATTTCGGTTATTACAATATTTTCGTCGCAGACGCTACCTACGGTCTTTTCGTAAGTACAGTTCACGCGTAAAATGAGAATACCTTTCGGAATGATACGTACATTAGTTTGAGTTATTTTAGCAGCGAGGGTCGTGTTAACGTTGCTAGCTCTTTTAGAGGTGCTTCAGACTTCAGTAATAATCAGTATCTCTGAATCTACATAGCTTTTATTGTGTCTGTATGTGAGAGTGCCTTTTTTCTAACAAATTTTCGTATCGTTGATGCGAATAAAAAATATTATTCGGATGGTGGTTTTATTGGGGTCGTGGAATTATTGTTGACTAGATTGGCCTATTTTGCAAAAGTGATGCAACGAAATAGCTCATATTGGAATTTAAATCGTTTAATTTTTTTACAATTTTCATCAAAAATTTCCAACTTTTCCGGTTGTGTTTTTTATTTCAATTTTTGTACAGGAAAAATGATCGAATTGAAAAACCAACATAGAATTCTTTTTTAGCAAGAGAGATTACCTCTTTCAACGGATTACTTTGTGAAATTATTCTACACAAAATTTAGTTTTTTAAAATTATTTTTCCACGGCCATTTTAAAAAGTCCGGTTTTTTGTTTTTCTCTTCATACAGCATTTTAATGATATTGAATTACTCCTGGATACTTTTCCGATCCGAATTTTAGTAATTTCATACTTTTCCAGCTCCTCTCCTTTACTACAATTAAGATTGAATTTTGGTAATCTCAAATTTTACCTGTGCTAAAGTTAGGTAATTTCAAATTTTTCCTGTGTTTCATCCTAGACTAAATTTTGGTAGTTTCAAATTTCTCTTGACCCCCTCCCTCCTCCAGGCTGAACTTGAGTAGACTTCTGTATTTTTAACGAAAAATTGTAATTTTTAACCAAAAGTGGTAATTTCTGACCAAAATTGTAGCTTTTGGTCAAAATTCTGATATTTTGCTCAAAATTCCAATTTTTTGTCAGAAGTCTAATAATTTTTGGTCAACATTCTTATTTTTGTTCAAAATTTGAATTTTTGGTCAAAATTTTAATTTCTGGTCAACATTCTAATTTTTGTTCAAAATTTTAATTTTTGGTTAAAATTTTAATTTTTTGTCGAAATTCTAATTTTTGGTCAAAATTCTAATTTTTGATCAAAATTCTGATTCTTGATCAAAATTTAGATTCTTGGGGTAAAAATTTAAAATTTTTGGCCAAAGTTGTAATTGTTGGGAAAAATTTAGATTTTTGGCCAAACTTGTGATTTTTGGTCAACCTATGATTTTTGGTCAAAATTCTAATTTTTTGTCAGAATTCTGATTCTTAATCAAAATTAGATTCTTGGGGTAAAAATTTTAATTTTTTGACCAAACTTGTAATTGTTGATAAAAAATTTAAAATTTTGGTTGAACTTAAGATTTTTGGTCATACGTACCATGATTTTCGGTCAAAATTATAATTTTTTGTCAGAATTCTGATTTTTGATCAAAATTTAGATTATTGGTGTAAAATTCTAATTTTTTGGCCAAACTTGTAATTTCTGGTAAAAATTTAGATTTTTGGTCAAACTCAAGATTCTTGGTCAAACTTCTGATTTTTGGTCAAAATTCTAATTTTTTCATCAGAATTCTGATTCTTGGTCAAAAAGATTTCTGTATAAATTTTTTATTTTTGATCAAAATTTTGTGATCACTGATGAAATTATTTTGATTTTTTGATCAAACTTCTGATGTTTGGTCAAAGTTCTTATTTTTAGTCAAAATTCTAATTTTTGACTAAATTTGTGAATTTTTGACCAAAAATTGGAATTGTTGACCAAAATTATAGATGTAAAAAAATAATACAACTTAACTTATATGATAAAAAACTGTGAATCTTGGCCAGAAATTATGATTCTTGTTCAAATGTAATTTTTGACTAGTGTTTGTGATTTTTGTTAAAAAATTGTTGGTAATTTTCGAACAACAAGCAAAATTTTTGTCAACTATGGTTTTTGACAATGAAATTGTGATTTTGGACCAAAGATTGTGTTTTGGTTTGGAATTGTGATTTTTAGACGAAATAATTATAATTTTTGACCTCAGTTGTACATTTTTTAGTAAAAACTGTAAATAATATTGAAATTTTGGTTCAAAATTGCTACTTTTGCCAAAAATTGTTATTCTTCACTAGAAATTAAAATTTTTGACCAAAAATTATAACTTTCCTGTGCCACCTTTCAGGCTGAATTGCAGTAATAATATTTCAGATTTTTTTAGTACTTCTCACTTCGAGCTGAATTTTGATAGGTAATTGAAAATTTTTCCTGTACTTACCTCCTTTCTGGCTCTGAATTTGCAAACTTTTCCTGTAGATAACTCTTTCCAGGTTGAAATTCGTTAATTTCACATTTCTCTTCAAATTTTTCTGCACCCCTTTTCAAGCTAAATTTTAGCCACTTCGGATTGTCATTTCAAATTTCTTCAGTACTTCTCCTCGCTTCAGACTGAATTTGAGAATTTCACATTTATTTTGTATCGCCGTCGTCTTAATTTTGATTAATTCAGTTGTCCTCTATGCTCTCCTCTTATCTCAGCTTGATTAATTTCAAATTCTTCCTGTACCTACTTCTTTCCAGGTTGAAATCCAGCAATTTTGAATTTCTCCTGCACCTTCCTTGAGGCTAAATTCTCAAATTTTTTCTGTATCTTTTTCCAAGCTGAAATTCGAAAATTAAAATTTCTCCTGTAACCTCCTCTTCCCGGACGAATTTTGGTATTTCAAAAATTATCTCATCATTCTCATCCCCTCCCCCACCCGAAAAAATCTGAAATCTTCTTTTTCTTTTCAAAGAACCTCATATTAATTACTGACGAAAATTTTATTTTTCTCGAGTCCTCAACATACTGAATTCATTTTAAAACATTTCACAACTTAATAGGATGATTTCTGATTAGTACATATTCGCACCATGTCATCCCATGGATTGCCAAATTATAATGTAGGAGGATTGAATTATACCTTGTTAATTATTTGCAATATTAAAGGTGAAAAATAGGATTAGGATTACGTAGGCTTATACATGAAAGGTATTTATACTACATAGGATATGTTTCTGTAAACGCAAAAGCATTAAAAATTCAAAAGATACGCGTTAAATTAATCTATGGAAATAATCTCGCGATAACTTTCCACCCTGAAAAAATTACCTATTTTTTCTATTATTCGAACCAATACTACGAAAAGGTCGTAATTATAATAGCTGATTTGTTTATGGGTTAATTTAAATCACAGTAGGGGGTGTCAGCTTCATTCCATGGTTTACAGGTCTTTCAAATTTTCGATTTTTTTTTCAACCTGCTCCTACTAAAACATCTAAAACATTCATTAATTTTACACGGTGACAAAAAATAACACATTATGGCGAGTGAAAGCATCGAGCCCGATTATTCGACGAATTAAAATTTTCTGCTACCTTTGTATCTACCTTCGTATATTATTCGTTTGATAAACAAAAAATCGAATCGAATGGCAGAACAGGGATAGGAATCGATGGCGGTAAATAAAGTATGTACCACTTTACTAAATTATAAATTTGAAACAACGGTTCGGTTGGCGGTAAAAACTGATGCGAAAGGCATATTTGCCCCAACGCGACGTGAATTTCAACATACTTATGAATGTAGAGAGAGGGCTTTTTTCCAACCTGATTCCTAGTCGAGCAAAATTTTAATCTTCGAACGAACCGGAGTCTCACGACCAACGACGCAACTCGTTAGAAATAACAAAATTGGTTATTTGCAAAATTTTGCCTACCTTTAATATCCCAAGAGTTATGGAATTTTGAAGACGTATTCATTTTATACCTCTTCCTGGCCATTTTCTCGGGGAATTCGTCGTATTACTTTTTCCATCGCTTTGGGCTACATAATATAAGAAGATGTTCCAGCAATTTTTCAATTTGTGAAATTTTTCATGTAGAATTTGAGAAATTCTCGAGGCTTATTTTTCACTCCGGTGGAAATTTTATGCGAAGAAAGAGCAAAAATTGATGTGACTGGGAATTTCTTCGAGTTGAGTGAGTGAGATATTTTTTCAATTGCCTACTGGAATTTTTTCAATCAATTAAATCTGATAATTTCGAAAAAAAAACGAAAAAACCCATCCTGATATTTCATCCCAACATAATTTACAATTCGTCTAAAAAATACGAAAAGAAAACCGCCCCGAATGATTCAAACGTATCTCGCTCAGCGTATATTTCAAAGAGGGCAATTTTTGTCGATGTTAAAATTTGAAAAAATAAGTCACGGGTCGATCATTATTTTTTTAGTTCCTTTTGCTTTTACTTCGTTTTTACGTCTTATTTTAGGCCTCTGGGAGACATTTCAGTCACGACAGAATAAGTACGACTATTTTTTTCCCTCGTAATTCGTAAATACCATACGGTCTACGTACCATACCATACTCATCGGCTTTCTCTTTATTGATGAGTTCGCCTCGCAGCATTTTATTGTAAAGTTGATCCCATCAAAAGTAAAATAAACAAAAGTCATCGTAACGAAACATTTCAAATCGAGATGACTATTTGTTCGAGAGTTTCACATTATCACCGTAGTAATTCGATTCGATATTCGATTATGTTCGATAATTAAAACTGAAATGAGTTTTTTAAACGGTCAAGTTCGACGATGAGAGGGAAAATTTCCATTATTTGGAGAATTTCCCGTCGTTTTTTCAACTTAATGCGACGAATCTGTTCATTGTTCCGGAGTCATTTTTCAATTTTTCTTTTTTTTATGCAAAAGGGTACGACTATTACTTTTGTCATTTTTTAAAAGCGGTACTTTTAGGGTATAGCTATAACTCGAGCCATTTTTCTGCGAATAAAATTCAGATGCCTATTTCTGCGTGGTGATACATTGGTTGAATCGAAACTCATTTTTCTTTCGCGTAAGTGCACATTTGATTGATATTGAGTACTCAAAAGGAGTTAAAAATGAAAGATTGCGATCTAAGCTTTTTACAAAGAAGCAAAGAACGATGTTTTACAAGCTGTGAAGTCTTAAGAGAAAAATAATGATTGTTAGGTGATTTTTGAAGTTGGTGGGTGGAAGGAGTGGAAAAGGGGTGGAGGGAAAAGGGAGATGTTTACGTGGAATTCATTCTGTGGCTTCAGAAATACAATTTTACACTTTCCAGGTTTGATTCTCAATTCGAGGGTATTTTTTTATTGTTTGATGGCAATTTAGTGAGTTTGAATTCGATATGATAAGAGTTAGTTTGACCTAAGGAAAAGTGTAAAGTTAAACAAATGGAATTTTTCTGTTTTTTTGACTTAAAACGTAAGAATTAATCGGAGTACCTATAATTTATTTAGGGGGCAAAGATCGAAACCTTCAGATTAAATAAAAATTAGTTTTTGTTTATCTGGGCTAATATAATTTTCCCCATTTTTTAAATTCAAAATTTTTCAAAAAGAAAATGTCAATTTCAAAAATTTCCTGACCACCATTTTCGGCATTCAAAATTTCCGAAATCATTTTCACAAAACCATGACATTGAATATAAATATTATAAAAATCCATGTGAATAGGTATGTAAATTATCAGCAATTTTCGAATAAAATTCACATGTTAGCACTAGTTCTTAATTATCTTCACCAAAAATGAAATTTAGACGATCTAACAGTAAGTTTGAATTCATTCCAGGTTCAAATTTCTCCAATTCCAATTAGGTAGTTTTTCAATTTTTTTTTCAATTTAACATTTTTTAAATTAAAATTTTCTCAAAATTTTTCCAACGAAGATTTTTAATTTTTTTTCAATTTCATTCGTGTATATGTATTTTTTTTAAATTTTCCCAACTCGAAATTTTTTTCCAAATAATTTTTAAATTTTTCCTCATTTTTTTTCAATTTTGATTTTGAAAAAAATGTCCAAACTATAGTATTTCAAAATTTCCTTCAACTCAAAAATTATAAGAAATTTAAAAAAATGAAATTTAAAGTAATTTTAAAAGATTAAAGTCGGAAAAATGTTGAGAAATTTTAAATTGAAAAAAATATGGTTGGGACAGTTTTAAAATTTAATACAATTTTATAAAAATAGAATTGAAGAATAAAAAAAATTAAATTTAGAATAAATTTGGTCTTAGATCGTCGAAATTCCATTTTTGGCAAAAATTATTTGAAGCTAGTAACCAAACTATACAAAATGACAGTTTTTATTCTTGGAAATTATTACCACTCTTCATTAACAAATCATCATTATTACTTGTAAATAACAGCAATAATTGGTAAATTACCATTCTTACCAGTGAAAAACACTTGGTAATTTGCTGTAATTATGAAAAAGTTTGGGAACCTTCAAAGCACAAACCACCCCATGCCATGCCACTGTAATTACGCTCAACCACCTGATAATTTACCATAATTACGCGTAAAAAAACGTTGAAATATTGACACATGTGAATAACGCGGATTACAGGTTAATTACCAGTATTACCACGAAGACGGGTAATTATTGATAAATTACCTGTCTACCATTATTACGAGTAACAATAATGGTTAATTTTTCGTGATTACAATTTTTTTTTTTTGGGGGGGGGGGGGGTCTTGGGAAGTAGATGATCTGTTCAATCTGGCGCTGTTATAAATTTTGCTAATTTTTCAATTCAAGATTGAATATTTTTAAAAAGAGCGAAATATCGTCGATTTTATAATGTAATTTCCTCTCTTCTTTTGTTCAGTGTGATCCGGATCACTGGTCGATGATGAAAAGAAAGTAAAGAAGTTAAAGAGGTCACTAGGGCCTTTTTTATTAAAAAAAAACATAGGATGATGACTAAAGAATATGGTAAAAATTTTGAGTTTCGGACCTGAACCCCTTCTCTCCCAAATAAGGTTCAAAATTTTTAAATTAAAAAATGTTATTACTTGATACAAATGTCACCAAAAGAACCTCCAAAAAAATTAATTCAGTTTTAGAAAAATTTTAAAGTTTTGATTACCATTTGAGAGATGATGCGTTTACTCCACTACATTTTTCAATTTTTCTTCAACTTTCCTTCCAGAAAAAGTCAAAGACAATCCACCATTGAGGCAACTTTTTATTTCTGGTTGAAAAAACTAAAGTTGAAAATTTTTAATGTTTGAAAATAAAAATAATACCCTTTTTTAAAGGAAATTTCGAATCTGAATTTTTAAAAATATAAAAAATCTTGCTTTTCGTATCCAAAAAATTGGAAAAATTTTATTTCAGTTTGAAATCTTCGATCCTTTTTTCCCTCCCAGTCAACTTTAACTCATCTCTAAAATTATTGTAGAATCGAATTTTGTTCGACTTATTAAAATTTCGTCGTCCTGAAATAATTTTTTGACCTTGAGAATTTTTTTTCGTCTTTTCTATATTTATTGCCCTTTAAAAATAGAATTTCAAATGCTCAGTAACCACCTCTATTTTCCATCAATGCAGAAAACATTACAATAATGTACAACCAGCTCGAGAAACTGGAATTCTTCTGATAAACTTTGCAAACACCTGAAAGACGTAATTTTTGAAACTTTGAATTTTATACCCTCGTCCAATTTTCAACTTTATTTAATTTCATTTATTCGAATTTCGAATGTTTTCCAACTTCGTGGAATTAATTCGCGATGTAGTGGAAATAATAAGCATTATGATGAATGTTAAAAACTTTACTGAAAACGCAAAAGTTTACGAATGAAACGATAAAATTCCATAATAAAACCGCGAATAATCCTTGATAAACCAGTAAAAAAATTGTGATCAGAATAAAATAAACTCCTTACATCCAAGCTACCGATGAAAAAACCCACCAGTAATTGATAATTAATCAACAACTTCATCTTATTAGTCAACTTCGTCGAATAAATTAAGAAAGAAATTAAATCAAAGAAAACTCGTCTCAAGCTGTACCCTGCTACAAAAAAATATCAATTTAAAATTCAATGCATTATATTTCAGTGCCAAACCTCTTACGCGCCGAGGCCTAAATTAAAATGAAAATTTAACTAGGTATTATGAATTTTTATAATTCCTTTTAATGCGCATATTTCAACGTTTCTTATTTTACAAAATAAATTAAACTTGGAAATTATTTTCGTTAAAAAGTTTAAAACTTGAGAATTTTAACAATCATACTTGCGATCTACCTACTTCTCGAAACGCTTTCATAATGTATTAAATATTTTCGCAAGCTCGACTGACTCAGCCCGCTTTTAATACCTATTTTATGCTGAAAAATCTAATTATAGTGTATATGAATGCGTTTATAACGAAAAAACCCCCTAATTTTTTCGTTATTGTTTTTCAAAATTAACGTCATTCAATCGTAATGATATAGTCCAGGCAAATAAGAGAAAAAATGTACCACTCCCCACCCCAAAAAAAAATCAATCGTGATTTTTTTTCACGTTTTACGTTTGTAATGGTCCACTACACAACATACTAAAATGGACACCCCATAACCCTCCGCTACCCTTAGGGGAGGGGTAAATATCTGCTGAAAACCGGTTTTTCGTGAATACCTCCTCAAATACATAAGCCTCAAAATTGGAAAATAGTCATGAACAATCTTGTTGCACGTGTAATTTCCTATCAGAAGGTTTTTGTTTTTTTTTTTTCAAAAACACTAACTTCCCTGACCAAAAATTAAGGACAAAAAACACTTATTTTTCAACAATTTACAGCATTTTTTGAAAAAATCAAAACTTTTGTGAATATCTCCTCAAATAAGTCTTAAAATGGAAAAATTGTCATGAACAATCATGTTCTGCGTGTAATTTCCTATTAGAAAGGTTAGTTTTTTTTCGAAAACATCCTCTTCTTTGCCCAAAAATTAAGGGTGAAAAACGCCTATTTTGTCTAATAATTACAGTATTTTTGGAAATGATGGAAATACAAAGCAGAAAGTACCCAAAATTAGACCAGTGAAGAGTAATTTTTTATATATGCTGGCATTGCTGGCAGGGTATCCCAAAAAAAAGTCATGGCAAGAATTTCAACCCCTATCGTTAATTATAAGGGAGGTTATTGACTACTGCATTTAAAAAATCGAAGTTGTGGAAAGGGAAAGTACTTTAAACGTAATGTTATTGCTTATTATTGGTGATACAATACATTTGTTTGTGTTGTAAGGATTCAAAAATAATATATCAGTCGGGGGGGGGGGGGGTGTTACACATAGTCTGTGTGTACATAGTTTAAATTGCGGGCACATATGTTACGGCGATATGTGTGTTACTCGTAGTCTGTGAGAATTATTTTCGAGAACTATGTCAGGGCAATGTGTGTGTTACTCGTAGTTTGTGAGAATAAGTTTCAAGAACTTATGTCAGGGCGACGTGTGTGGGCATCCGAGGAGCTTACTGTGATGCTTCTGAGGCTCAGTGTTCTGTGTTACCCACTGGGTGAAGTTTTAGACCCCTTTACTAACCAAGGTACGTACAGGTATTTAGCACCTTGCAGGTTGCGGATAGCGAGCTTCACCACATGTGTATTGGAGTTGCAGGGAATGAGGGAATAACATAAGGAAATATATGCCCCAATACCTACTCATGGACAAGTCCTACTTCAAACACAACACTCTCTTTGTTGGTTTTGAAGTGTCCCCCTTCTTCTTATTCCCCTTTCTTCGCTAAATCTGGCACAGCAGACAAACCTTCTCCAGGTTTAAGCTTTTGAGGTGGCTTTTACTTCCACTTTCACATCCTACAAATGTGGGGTTACATACTGTGGGTTAAGCACTGTCTGTTCTCAGGCGCGCCCGCAGCGGGTAGCGGAGGTAGCGGTCGCTACCTCATAAATTTTCCGATTTTTTTTTATTGGTGCATTATTAGGGATGTATATTAGGATAGTTAATATTCAGGATTAAATCCTCAAAATTCAGTTTTATTGACATGAAAAATCATTGAGAAAAGTGAATTTCGACATTTAGAGTAAAATGATCGCGAAAAGGGTGTTTATCGAGGTATTTTGACCTGCTTAACGCGATACGATGATATTTTTTTCATTTGGTCATTTATTTCTGTATAAAATGCTCGAATTTTGAAAAATCTGCCAAAATAGCAACATTTCTTTGCAATTTTTCGCGATTTTCGGCCCTTGCGCCAACAAAATCGCCAAAACTGAATACGTGACAAAAATCTACCTTGGAAAACACGTTTTTAGGATATTTTCAAAAATTAGTCAACCTTCGTTGTTAAGGTCTTTTTTACAGTTGAAAATTTCAAATGGCCAAAACCTCATGAAGGAGTGCACCAAAATTGATGAAAAAATTATCGCAAATACACCTCTACGAGATGTAGGTAACTTTGTGCCAAAGAACAAAAAATTTCATTCACTTCCCTTGGGATTAAAATTTTTTGAAAATTATGCAATAAAATGGTTATAGCTCCGAAAAGGAGTGGGTTGGTGGTGGGGTGGGGGGTTCAAAATTTTTTACAGTATTTTTTTACATCAAGGGGCACCATCTGGAGAACTTCCTCTTGCTACCTCATCGGAAAATCCTGCGGGCGCGCCTGTCTGTTCTCTTAAAAGCTACAAGCCTTTGGGCCTTTTAGCCTTCAGGCCACACCATTTTAATGTAACAGTTTCTTTGACTATAGAGTATATGGACCGAGCTAGTTGTATACAAACCAAATCAACAGTGTTGTCAGACATCCTACGAAGAAAGAACACTTCTGATTGGGTAATCATACAGTCTTCTTCCACTCAACCTCCACACGCATAAACCACAATGACGAGACAAACATTAGACTCACACACTAGTTTGTTGTAGTAGTGTATGCCGCTGATGCAAATTGCTTGAAAATTACTCGTTGAAATGAAAAAGCACAAGAATTGAAAAGTTGTTTATTTTTGAAGTACTTCAATATGAGCTATGAACGAGTTTTCTACGATAAAAACTCGCTGAGATCTGATTTTTCACATTTTGCATGATAATAAAACAACCAATCAGAAGTGTTCTTTCCAAGTTTCCAGGGCTGCGAGAACGATAAAATTTTGGTTCCCGTTCTCGTTCTTCAATAATATTTTATATCGTTCTTGTTCTCATTCTCGTTCTTGTTCTTCAAAACTTGTTCTTGTTCTCATTCTCGTTCTTCAAATTTTTCGTTCTTTTTGGTTCTTGGTTCTTTATTTTTCTCAAAACTCGAAAATATCGGCATTTTTCAAGCAAAAAATTGAAAAAATGCAAAATCATCATTCTTGTTCTCATTTTTGTTCTTCACTTATCGTTCTCATTCTCGTTCTTGTTCTTCTAATGTTTTCAACATTGTTCTTGTTCTCGTTCTCGTTCTCAAAATTTTTGGTTCTTTTTGGTTCTTTGTTCTTTGTTCTCGTTTGTTCTCGCAGCCCTGGTTCTTTCTCGGTAAGATGTCTGACGACGCTATTTACTCAGGTAGCTCGGTCCATATACTCTATAGTCAAAGAACAGTTTCCACCGCAATAAACCAGTATTTATAGTGTGATTTAATATGTAAAAACATTTCATTAATTAATAAACCTTGTGTAAAAATTTTTGTGATGTTTTTATTGTAATCTATATAACACTTTAAATCACTTTGTTAGTCTCTCCTTTGATTGAATTTCACCTCTCACCCCCTAACCCCCTTGACTGACATCGTTTTTGAATCCTTTCTGTAAATATTGGAAAAATTGGCGTTTTCATTCTTAATTTTTTGGCAAAGAATTAAGTGTTTTCGAAAAAAAACGAACCTGTCTGATAGGAAATTACACATAGAGTATGAGTGTTCATAATCATAACCATTTTTCCATTTTGAGGCGTATTAGTTATTTGAGGAGACATTCACAAAAGTTTCGATTTTTTCAAAAAATGCTGTAAATTGTTGAAAAATAGGTGTTTTTGCCCTTAATTTTTGGTCAAGGAAGTGAGTGTTTTTGAAAAAAAAACAAAAACCTTCTGATAGGAAATTACACGTAGAACAAAATTATTCATAACTTTTTTTCAATTTTGAGGCTTATTTGAGGAGATATTCACGAAAATCCTTTTTCAGCAGATATCTACCCCTTCCCTAAGGGTAGCGGAGGGTTATGGGGTGTCCATTTTAGTATGTTGTGTAGTGTACCATTATGAACGTAAAACGCGAAAAAAAATCAGGATTGAATTTTTGGGGGGTAAATCCTAAAATGACTGGACGAATAATAGGTACTTTTTCAGTTTACAGTTTTGATTTCAACAAGAGGCTCAATTCTGTTGAAAAATATAATTAATTTTTTTCCATCGTTGCAAACTACCAACAATTTATATTTTATCGAGTGGCTGTTACAGATGTCATTTTTATTTACCGAAATTAATTTCAGACATGTGGAGAACAAAATGAGCATAGGCTATACCCATTAGCCTAATAAATGTACATAAAATGTGAAAATATGGCGATGTTTTCATGTTTCGGTACCATATACAATATAAATACGCTCGGAAATTTATTATTGACAAGCATTTTTCTGGCAAAAAAAAGTTTCCAACATGTTTAGCCACCATAATTCGCCATTATGTATTTGTCAACAATGTAAAAAGAAAATAAACTTCGAACATGGATTTTTTCCACGCAAACTCGGTATAAAATTTCTCCATGAATGTTGAACGTAAACCTAACTGAATTAATTTAAAGTGTAAAATATTATTGATATTCCGAGCAACCAGCAACGTAAATATTATGGTATGTTATCGTTATACGAGATCGGAATTTCGTTTACCTACCTTCCAGGTTTATACCTATCTGGAGTAAAATTTCGACAATTTTTTCAACCGTAAAAGATTGTAAAATCGAAAACACAATTCGATAAAAATGGATTAACAACTACACAGAGAGTATTGAAATAGGAAATTTTTATTTCCAACGAGAGAAATAATTGAAACTTTGAATTTGGTCGGGTTGCTTATTGAAAAAATGTCTGCCTGATTTCGATTTTCATTTTGAGCGGAAATGTGAAATTATTGTAACTTGAAGTTCTGAAAAATCAATTTCGTTTGTACACAATATAGTTTTAAAATACTGGCATACGCCTTAGGTATATTTTTTTCTCTATTGTATTCCCATCCTGTATCGTAATAAGCTTATAGTGTGACGTATTCCATCTTATGGCGAAACTTCCATTCTCACAGCTTTGACGTGAGAAAAATACATACTTATAGGTATCTACGTGGTTTATCGTACATCGACTGCAAAAAAACCACTTTCGATTTTATGTTATAGGCATAATGTCAGGCGACGGTTCTGAATCCACGGCAGCAGCTGCTGCGGCTGCTAAGAAATTAAATTTGGAAAAAGCAACGAATTTTATGAAGCAATATAGAGATCCGGAGAGTCGAGAACTGAAGAAATTATCCGCCAATCAATTCACAGAAGTTTGGAGTCATTACGATAAAGATGGTAATTTTTTCTCCTTGTGTGGAAATACTCGTATTCGAAAGCTACGTACTTAAATTTATATTTATGTTTAGGAAACGGATACATAGAAGGTACAGAATTGGACGGATTCCTCCGTGAATTTGTGGCCAGTGCGAATAAAAATGATATAAGTCCAGAAGTAAGTCAATTTTAATTATTTTCTTACGCATTATGAACAATAATACCTGAGAGATGGTGTGAAAAGCGTTACCCCCATCAATCTTATTTTCGTTTCGTTTGGATCGTTTAAATTGACTTTAATATACAGGGTGTGTCAGTTACGATTCAGCCCCTTCGATGTTGCAATATGGCAAACCAACCTACACAGATGTAAGATGGATTCTCGGGTGTGAGATTTGAAGAGGCGAAGTATAAATGATGAGGTTAAGCCTTTATCGTATTATGGATTGCATACTCTCTGTCGTAAAAATTTGTGATTTTGACGAAATTTTTCGAGGTTTTTATTTAACCGGAGATTAATGTGGGTTTGGAAATTCTGTGGGAAGGGTTTTGAAAGGATGTGGAAATAGGTTTCAAAAGATGATGAATTTTCGAATTTGTACAATTTTTTGACTTGAAAAATGCATATCCTTAGGTAGGTATTGGAGAAATTAATTCTCAAAACTGAGACTGATATCAGACCGATGTTGTCGATTTATTTCATTAAATTTGGCAGCAATATCATCAGACATGTAATTTCTTCAATCACCAACTTGCCATTCAAGTATAAATTTATTCTCTGGAATTGGAAGAAATTAAAAAATTAAGTTTATAAAAATATAAAGTGAAAAAAAATTGAAAAATCAAAGCTGGAAAAATTTTGAAAAAATTTAAAATTTAAAAAAATGTATTGTTGGGGACATTTTAAAATTTGATACAATTTTGGAAAACAAATTAAATCAAAGAAAGTGAAAAAAATTACAGTATTTATCGGTTATAAGAACCTTGGAAGGAACTAGAGATTTCGTCACTATAACCGATATGTTGTTATAACCGATATTGCTTTTTTTGATCGATATTTTTATTATGGGGGGGGGGAGTATGAATTACGAAATAGTTTCATCCCAACAAACGAATTCTTGGGAGAAAAAAAATGAGCTAATTGATCCCAAAATGAAGGGTCAAATGAAGAGGAGCAATTGTAGGCTTCAACCCCTGATAATTAAATACTCTGTTGTACACAAAGAGGAGAAAACGGATACAGATATCAAGGCATGTTTTCAAGGACCAAAGAGGCAAAAGTCTCTATACCTTCCAAAAAAAATCGATCACAGAGCTCGCCCGCCGATCAATTCGAAGAATTGTATTGTAAAATTAACGCCTACCTAAACAGCCAAGATTTACAACTAGGGACCAAAGTAAAAACGTTAATATCCGTGACAATCGGTTCCATTCTATTCTCTTTTATTTGTCCATATGTTTTTGTTTGTACATTTGTAACATCCTAGTCTTTATTGGCATGTGTTGATTTAAAATTCACCAAAAAAAAAAAGGTTTTTAATGCCTTTAAGCTAGGTTTACACGACTCAAATAATTTGCGCAAATTGATTTGCGCAAACTGATGATAATTTTGGTTTGAGCAACTGTCAATGCGTTTACACGTTCAAACGAGGAATTGATATTTGCGCAAACGAACTGTTGTTATCAGTGATAAAATTGTGTACATATTTTTTTTTTTCTTTTGAATGTCAACTTGTAGCATATTTAGCATATACATAAAATGCTGAAAAAGAGATCTTACAAAAAAATACCGGGTGAAAAGGATTTCAGCTCTTCCTTTTGATGGCTTTATATTCAAAAATCATAATGTTAAACCTTTTTTCTTCTGTATCATGGCCAACTAATTGTCAAAATTTCTAGTCAATTTTAATAAAAGAAATATTTCCAAGTTTGTAAGTTTGAAAAAACAATTATTGAATTAGTCAAAATACTTCCAAGGTTTGAAAGATCCAAAAGATATATTTAAAAGTTACTGATAACAGTGATAACGTATGCATTTGGAGAAAAAATAGTTCGCGCATGCGCCTTGAATCATGTTTGAAGCAGTTTCGGAGATATTTTCAAGCAACGCTTGACTTTCTTCATACCAAAATAATTACCTTTCAAACGTCAGGTTTGAAGAACAATTTAGGTACGTTGTCGTTTACACCTTCAAATAATTTGCGCAAATCCCCTGTTTGCGCAAATTATTTGATCGTGTAAACCTAGCTTTAGGTTCTTATATCAGATATTTTATGCTGGACGGACCAAAAATCTGGTTCTTAAAAGCGATATGTTCTTATAAGTGATGTTCTTATAAGCGATAAAAATTAACATTATGTCTTATGGAGTTTTGCCGGGACTTTCAAATTTGGTTCTAAAAAGCGATATGTTCTTATAACCGATGTTCTTATAACCGATGTTCTTATAACCGATAAACACTGTAACTTTAAATAAGTACTAAATTTAAAACATATCTACTTATTATAAAAGTTTCACTTTGAAATCATCTTTTGACTTCACTACATCAGACTCCTGAACGAACTTCTGCTATAAAATCTGTAAATTTTTCGAATATTTTTGAGCACGTTTTTCAGATTTTTCAATTTCGATATCATTTTCGGTACACATGTTAATAGCTTCGTTTTACAGTTCAGTGAAAATGTTATCATTTTTACTGTAATTTTCCATATTTTGAAAGAATTTTCGAATTCGTACAATTTTTTGACTTGAAAAATGCAGTAATTTGTTAAATGATACAAAAAAATGTATTGTTATCTCTTAAAAGCTAATTTTATCTTTTTTCGAAATTTTGTTTTTGTGGACTTAATTTTTTGAAAGAACCTATTGAGAGCCTGTTTGAAATTGAGATCCCTTAATAACCTATAAAATTTCAAACGTACTCAAATCAACATCAAAGGGCCTAGAAACTCGAACTATTCAAAAAAAAAATCGACAAATTTTTAAAAAGTTGTGACATTTAACAAATGGATTTGAATTTTGAAAATTTTGAACTTTTTAAGCTAAAAATTTTGCAAAAATTCTAGATAGGTAAGTATGAAAAAGTTGTTAAACTTAATGGGAATGAAATTTAATTTAATTTAATTTAATTTTACATCTGATTTTGATAAAATGTGTTGAAAATGTAACACAAGTACATTTCTGCCAAAATTGAAAATTTTCAAAATGTAAACTTTTTTTTTATCAATTTAATAAAAAACTGGATACCATTTATGATATTTGAAAAGTATAGAAGGGATGGGGAAAAAATAGAAAATCTTGTTGTGAATTTTAGAGAAGGAGAAAGAGATTCGAAAATTTTACACTGTTGCCCACGCTCACTATCCTCAGTTCTACTTCCAACACTGAATTGAAAAAACCCCAAAATTTTTAAAATCACGTTTGATTTAGTTTTCACCTTCGATATTAACCAGCTGGGGAGTGATTTCAAAATTACCTATTTATGTATCACGCAGGTCTAGAAAACAACTGGAGAAGTTCGCCTTCAATTTGAAAAAAATAAAACTTTTGGAGAGATTATATTTCAAAACCTTCGTAACTAACATTTCTGATACCTAAGTAGATTTTTCGATTTATTTGTGAATTTTTGAAAATTCAAACAATTTTTTCAGCAAAAATGCAACATTTTTGAAAAAAAACAATTGAAAAACATATTTTTTCTTTGTAAAATTAATGAAAATTATCTTCTTGTTTTTAATATGAACCTGCCGACGCCGAATTTCACGATTTTCAGCCATTTTAGATCCTCCAGCGAGATTTTGATTTTTTTCAGTATTTTTGTATTTCTCTATAAAGCACAGAAATTTCCTTGGAGAGCGTAATAGCGGATTTTCCCTTTTTTGATCAGAAAACCGAACATCTGCAGTAATTTTCAAGTGAACTCATGATTAAAACACGTTTTGAAACGATTTTCATAGGAAAAAAATGACGTGTTAATAAAATTGCCTAACTGATTCGCCGTAAATACGTAAAACTTGCGAATTTACGGCGAATTCGATAGGCAACTTCAATAACGCTTTGGTCGAAAATCGTGTAATTCAGATATGGGAGTTTGTATAAAAAGAGAAACGAATTTCTAGCATCCTTCAAGTGGAAAATTTTTGAGGTTTAATTTTTTTGGATTTTGAAAGCTCAGAAATCTGGTCTGAAAAAACACACTTGAAGCTATCAAACTGAAATTCGTTTCAAAAGTACATTAGGTGTGTTAATAAATTATTCGAAAGAAGGCTAAAACTGAATTTTCAGCTGTCCAAAAGGATATTTTAATTTGTAGTGAATTTTTCAAAATCTAAAAATGATTTTATTTTGTTTAAAAAAAATAAATATTTGAAGAAAAAAAAAATTAATTTTCAATTAAAAATTGAAAATTAAATTTCTACCTGATGTGATATCGGTCTCTCAAGACCATATTTTACAATTTCTAACCAATTTGGAACCACGAGCAAAATTTTGATTTTTTCAGTAAATAGGTACCCATATTTTCAAATTTCTCCAGATGGCCTGTAAATTTACATGTACAGCGTAAATTTAGGCTTCCACTTGCAGACTCGAAATGTTCTCGAATTTTCAACATATTTGAGCCGAATATTTAATCACGTTAATAGAATTGCATAACCGATTCGCCGTAAATGTGCGGAATTCGCAAACTTACGCCGAATTCAATTGGTAATTTTGATAACGCTGTGGCTGAAAATAACGAAATTCTAATTTAGAGTTGGCATCAATTGAGAAAAAATTTCTTTCCTCCCCTCCCCTCCCCTCCCCTCCCCTCCCCTCCTTGGGTGAATAATCAACCAATTTGGTCATTTTTATTTTTTTTGGATTTTGAAAATTAGTCAAAAAACACTCGTCAGTTGTCAGGCTGGAATTCATTTTAAAAATAGAATAGATATTTTATCAATTTATCTTCTCTGAAGGAGGCTGAAACTTGATTGTTGGCTGCTCAAGTTGATGTCTGCGCCTCCTGGAGAAATTCACACTTTTGTTAAAGGCTCCAGAAGAGTTGGAAAATGTTAGATTTAGTCATCAAAGGTCGATAGTGGGTCGATTTTCTCGAAAATTACTTTTTTTTATTCAAAAATACATTATTTGGAAAAACTCAAAATCTTGATGGAGGCTCCAGGATAGCTTAAAAGGTAGAATTCAGTTTTAAGAGGTTGATATTAGACGCTGAAGGGTAATTTTCATAAAATTTATTGAAAAATTGATTTTTTAAAAAATATTGCATTACTGAATGTCATTTCAAATTTTCCAAAATTTACCAAAACTCGAATTATGAGCGGAAAAGGCTGAAATTTTGATTGGGCACCGGTTTTCTGAATTATTTTTTATTTAATCTCATTTATGCTCAGATTGGAGGCAGACACCTCGAGTAGCTTCCTTATTACTTTTCAATCTCAAAACCAACATTACGTCTCGAACTCTCCTCACAGATAAAAATATTTCACTAAATATATTTTGGGTCGCAGCATGGCCATCTAAAATGGCGACGAATCACCATCACCTCACTCGCCACCGACCTGAAAATTATTCTCAACCTCATTAAGAATTAATTTCGAATAAATCCGAGGCAAACCTGCGAATTTGATTTAATTCGAAAATTCTCAAAGAATAAAACCCTTTGTGCTAGGATTAAAAATTTCCACGCGGAATATAGCGGCTAAAAATTCATTCTTCGGGGTGTTTTTTCAATGATTTTCACCGTATTGTTCTGTGTAATTTTACGAGTTCATTACTTGACCTAAATGCTTGTAAAGTTTCGTGGTATTGTGGCAGAAGACTTAGAATTCATTATTATTTCACGAATTCGTAGCGAAAGCGTATTTTAGGACTGTACAAACGTAATGGCTCCTTTTCGGTAATTTTTTCTCGTAATTGAAGGCAATGAGAATTTATCGTCCGCTATTATCGTGATAGTTTAATTTTCTAATTTTTCCCTCAGAAAATTCCCAACTTGGAAGACGAAAGTGTTGCGAAAATTGAATATCTGGTGAATTTTTATCGTGATTGTTTCAACCCCGAATACCATTCCGGAGAAACTAATCTTTGAAATTCGCGTAAAAAAGTTTCGAATTTGCGAAGAGAGAAAAAAACTAGTAGAATCTGCTCACCCTGCTGTGCAAAAATAACAGCTTAGGATTCCCCTCGAATGCTGCAAATCAATCGCCCCTTTCTTCTCGGCCTGCCGAGGACGTCTGAAAAAAATTCAGTTCAACAAAAAAAGTAATGTTTGCGTGAAACGAGTCGAGGTTTATGCTCTAGTTTTTCCGTTTCCTCTTTTTTTTTTCAATAGGTAGTCTTTTTTAAAGGCCTGGGCATACCGATGCGGCGATATTTTACTGGAACGTTCGCGATCTCGAGCCGGCGAGCGTAATAATGTAAAAATGAATGAACGTTTGCACACTGGCGAGATCGCGAGCGGCGTGCTTTGTTGAAATGGAATATCAGGTGTCTAGGGAAACACATTTTCCCCACTAGCGTAAAAAAATAATAAAATAAAGGAGTTCTTCGTTACAAATAATCTAATTTACTTATTTAAAAAAAACTCTAAAACGCACACGAGACCGTATTAAATTGATATAGCGAATCATTGTGGTAATTTGCTATATTAGTTTGCAGAACAACTTTTACGCCGAAATTTATTCGACGTTGTTAATTAAAATCATTGAATTATCAGAAACGCGCCGTTTGGCCAATTGTGCGGAATTTCAGCTCGCGTCGTTTGTAAATTATTTCAATTACCGTTAGTTATTCTCTCGAACAATCGAAACTACCCGAATTAAGCTGTTCTAACGGCGAAGAAAAGTTTTTTTTAGATAAGCAATGCCCTCATTTGAGAAAAACTTTCCCATCGTTAATGTCGTTTTATCAGATTAGATAAAAAAATTTCTTTTCTCGACCGGTCGTATTGCTGTAATTGTCGGAATAAAAAAACAGGTTTTTTGATTTTTTTCTCTCTGTTAAAATATGAAAAATGCGCAGCTATTTAACTACCAGGCCTATGGCCTATCTAAAGATTTTCATAAACAGCGCCAAACTACATTTTAAAAGTATAATAAGCTTCTTATTTCGCGGCCGAATTAATGTCTCGTGCTGAAATTTTCCATTTTTTTGAAAAAAAAAATTCCAGCTTTATTGCGAAAGTTGCGTTGTTTGTAAAATTGACGGTTGTATAAGAATCGTCATTAAAGTTTCAAGTGTCTCTTTGCAAGATTTTATGAATCGGAAAACCCTTGGAAAATTTTGAATGCTCAATCAGCAAAGTTTCCCTGTTTGGAAGTTTGTACTTATTTGATAACGATTACATTTCAGTGCAAATTCAACTTCGCAGGTGATATTTTTGTCATCTTCATATTAGAGAAGGGCAGAGGGAATGGCTTTATACACCGTGTTCTGGCCTTAATTACGTTTAAGCGATCTCTTGAACTGTGGGTGAAGCAACTCGACTTTCATTCGTGAATAATTGTTTGTCTAACTTTCAACTGACAGGGGCAAGAATGGTTGACGTTTTTTATAGCTATAAAGAACCTTTTGTTGAACCACCAGTTCTTCGGGGAAAGCTAAATCTAGAATGGTGAAGTGGTCGAGAGGAAGCTATTTTTAATCACGGAGGCCTAAAATTTAATTTTTTTAATATAATTGGAAAAACCTATTCAACGCTGTAATATTTTCATTATTACAGCTGCAGAAGGCGTGGTCAGACGTGCCCTTTTCTCGATGATATTTTATTGTATGTTTTTTTACCTCTTAGCGAGGAAACCTTTTCGATTCTATGGTTTAGATTTCAATGGGATTTCGATTTTTTGGAATGCGTAGGTAAAAATACTCCTCAAAGGAAAATTTTCGTCTGCCCAAGTAAATTTTTAAATTTTTTGAAAATTTAACGCGTTTGATATTTTTTTGCGAATACTTTCGGTTTAAATTTTGCCAAAATTGTAGATTCTTTAATTAAACTTTTCGAAAGTAAATTGTTGCCAAATTTTTAGTTGTCTAATTTGATTTCAAAGCATTTCGATGGTATTCAATTTTTTTTTTATATGAGGAAAACTAGAAAAAATTTATTTTCCTGTAGGCTTCACGTTCATATCGCCTTACAAAGACAAAATACAAATTTTGGAAGCATTGCATTTGTTAAAATGTTGAAAAATTTCCCAAAGATCAAAAAATCAATTTAGGTAGCCAAAAATTGGTCTTTCTACGTGCTCTATTTTAAAACCACAGTTCCATTGAAATCAGAGCTGGAAAATGAAAAGCAGGAGACAAATCGGAGTTGACTTACCTATTTAGAAGGGCAGGAAATAGATTCGTCAGAATTCCCAACTGAAATGGGATTTTTAAAAAAAAAATTTCGACTTGGAAGTACTATTTTTCTATCTTAGAACGAAAATTTACAAAAAAAAAAGTCTGCATTGAAAATTTTTGAAATGGAACGTATTCTTTTTCTTTACTCCTTTATTTATAAATCAGTGAAATTCTTTGAAAAATCCACAAAAATCCGCTGAAAATGAAAGAGTTTTGTTGATTTTCCCTGTGCTGCAATTCTGACTATTTATCAGTTCGTTTTCTCTGATTCAAAATGAGAGAGTGAAATAGCAATATTCAGTTTTACCATGATTGAAGGAGCAATCTGTTTCCTTTGCCACTCTTCACCCCTCCTCCCCTCCGATTAAGGTCCAACTTAAGGTTAAAAAATTTTTCTTTCAGTACCATACTAAAAAACTGTTTTGACTAAAAAAAAAATCAATTTCGCCATTGTTGAAGAGGTAATATGTCCTCTTTGCTCCTTCCCTTGTTTGAAATTCTTTTGTGTTAATTTCCTGCAAATTCAGGATGTTTCCTTAAGCTTAACAATTATTTTTAAAAAAGAACTTAATTTGAGTAAAAAAAATTCAGAAAAATTGCACAATTTTTGCTTTGCTTACAGCAAAAGCTTTTAAATCACGGATATGTTTTGAAGATGATTTTTTATTAAAATGTGAGATTTAAATCCTGGAATTTTACTTCCCCCTCTCCAATCGAAAAAATGTAATTGAATGCCTATTTCTTTATTGAGGGAAAAAATTGATATCGCGAATTCTGTTTTTAAGTTTGCTCAATAAAAAATCATAACAATGTGATTTTTTTTTCAATTTTTTTGATTCACAATATTACATTTGGAAAACATTTTGAATGTTGTTTTAGTTCTCTGTTTTCTTCTCATTTCAAAATAATTTCAGTCATTTTTCGTTTTCCAACATTTTTCACCAACCACATTTTTAACAAAAAAAAATCAATATTTCTGAATGATGATTTTAGACACAAAAAAACTATTTTTTGTGGAAACTGAGAGACCTATGAAAAAAATGAATGCAAACAAAATTGCCCAAGTATGAAATTTCCTCTGCCTAAATAGTTGGTTCATTTTCTAGAAAGCTTAGTTTTTGAGATATTCACAATGGGGGTTTCTCTTTAATTTGAGTACTGTAGAAAATTGTTCATTACATTTTTCTGCTCTCGAAAAAATTTCGTCGTTTTCTCTCGATATTTTCTGTTTTTTTTTTTTTTTTTTGAAAAATAAGGAACACGAAAAGAACAATAAAATCAAGGGTGATTATCGTTATTTCTACAATAGTGGTACCATACCGGTAAAAATTCAGGTATCGGTATCATACCAAAAGTAATTCCTTCATCCTTCAACCTTCAACTTTTGATCTTCGACCATCAACCTTTAACCCTTAAACTTCGACCTGTAACCTTTAACATTGGACCTTTAACCCTTAACCCTCAACCTTAGACCTTTAACCCTTGACATTCAACCCTTAACCCTTAACCTTCGACATGTAACATTTAACCTTAGACCTTTAACCATTGACCTTCAACCTCTAACCTTTAACCTTTGATATTCAACCTTCGACCTTTAACCCACGATATTTAACCTTCGATCTTTAACCATTCGACCCTTAACCTTCAACCTTTAACCCTTAACCTTTAACCTTCAACCCTTAACCTTCACCCTTCACCCATTAACCTTTAACCTTCAACCCTTAACACTTAACCTTAGACATTTAACCTTCGACCTCCATAACCTTTAACCTTTAACCTTTGACTTTTTTTCTTTAACCTCCGACCTTCGACTTCGAACCTCCGACCTCCGACCTCCGACCTTCCTCGAAACTTGAAACTTACCAACGAGAAAAACCAAGATACCTTTTCGCCCTTTTGACTGTTCTCCTCCTGAAACCTGAAAAATTTAGAATGAACTTTTCGACGTTCTATCTCCCCCAAATTCTTCTCATCCAATTTTTAATCAAATCATTAAAATTAGAGCAAAAATTTAAATCAAAAGTTGAAATTTTTTAGTCTTGCAAAAATAATCAATCAATTTATTGTAATTTAATGTACAATTAAATGACAAGAAAAAAACTATATTTTATGGACAAATAGAAAACCCGAAACTTGAAATAAAAAAAAGTATGATTCATAATTTCGCATTTGTTCGTTTTTTCGTGAAATATTGTTGACAAGCCCCTTAGTTAATCTAAAAACATTGATCGATTGTCTTGAAAATTATGAAAAATGTGTATTTTTGTGTTGTTCAGAAACCTTGCGAGATGAAATTTTTTCATCATTTTTCTCTTATGCATCATGAAACATTCCATCAGAATCAATCATTGAAGTAAAAATCATTAATGAACGGGCAGCATTTCATGATGACAAATTTTCACTCTAAGGACGTCAATAAATAATTTTTACTTTAAAAAAATCATTGTAAAATCACAAAAATTTAGTGAAAATTACGAAAAATCATAAAAAAATTATTGATATTCACCGAAAAAAAAATTACTGATCAATCAGTCACTAATTTTTCCCAAATCATAATTCTGACTCTTTGTGCATTATCAGAGATTTTCTCGGATTCAAAATAAAACAGCAAATTTTTTATTTTTCTAGACTGATGTTTTTCCGAATAATTTCCCCCTGCTCCCTCTTCTCCATCTTTATCATAAAATATACCTACCTTTGGTAAAACCCAATTCCATTTTTTAAAAATAAATGATTTCTCTCACGATTTTATTGCCAATGTGATCTGAGTGTTAGGCAAACCATCATACATCAATGTAACTAGAATTGCATTAGCCTACTTCATCAAGTAACTATGTGTAGAAAATTTTGGAACACCCTGCAGAATTGCATCGTTTAAAATATCTGCATTTTTCAATGTGTACCTTGAATCAAGGTCAACCTAAATCACATACGAAATTCTCGACCCCATCCATATATCTTGATCTGCTTAATTAACCAGATACTTTGTTTTAAACCACGAGTTTTCTCCTCGAAACATTTTCTAAATGAAATATTAACCGAAAGTACCACTCGAGTGGTTTTTTCACGTAACAACGTACTTATTTGCTTAAAGAGACCGAAGCAAAGGGAAAATATTCGCGTGTAACATAACGTACCTAAAGGCATCAATGTCACCCTATCAATATTAAATATCTATTTTGAAAGATCTACTCAGGATGTGGTACACTTGAAAAAGATGGCTAGTTCAATTGTAGGTCGGACTTCCTATTGTTCAAAAGTGAATTAATTCAAAAGCTCGGCAAAGAAAATAAGACCAAATAAACGATCGATATTATATAATTCACGTTGTTTATTTTAGCGTTTTGGTTGCGGCGAGGCCCCCACCAGCCCTCCTCTAAATTTACCATATCGTACATTTGTTTTTATACCATGATTTATTAAAAAAATTTTATCAATTGGAATGAAAAGGCCGGTTGAATGAAATATGTAATTTGAATTTTATTGCATTTATACGGTGCGGTGAATCGATGGGTATATCTAACTTATGAATTCACTCCCAAACCCAAACCACACCGTTAACAGGGCGACGATATGGTAAATAAACAACGTAAACGTTCGATTTTCCGCTTAATTTATTAAGATCGAAAATTGATGAAACTTGTCGCCAAACTCGCATCTGGGTTACGTCGCCTCCTTGCTGCCGAGAAAGTTATATCAACACGTTATTGTAGCTGCCATTACGTCTTGAATATTTAACAAAAACTCGAGCCTCATTTAACGTGTCGATTATTAAATGAAGGCGACGTTCGTTCCTGCGCCTCGCTCTATCGTAGACGTACAGGAAATAATAATTGAATCAAAGGCTCAACATTTTCGTAGCCAGTCGAATTACCCTTTTCCTTTTCCGTCCACGTAGCGTTCGACTTTGTACCTGGCTTAGGTAACTGCTGGCCCAAAACGTTGTATATTTTCGTTCCTCCAGCACACAAATACATATTTGCTAGAAAAATTATAATAATAAACACTCATTAAATAAAAATACCGACGATGTTAACCAAGTTTCCCTTTTTTCGCCTTTTTTTTCCGGTTGAGTTGGAAAAAAAAACGGAATCATGATTTAAAAGTAGTAACGTATTTTGTGGTTCGTAAGGGCGCGTAGTTGCACCATTTGAAAATTTCCACTTCTCTTCACAATTCTTTGGGAAGTAAATTCACCGTGAAATTTCTTTTCACAGTATGTTAATTTCCCACCGTGGTTGTTACTTTTATTTGTTTTTAAAATTATAAAAAAATGTACTCTTTGAAATATTAAAAAAAAAGTGTTTGGTTTTCCAGTGAAAAAATGAAATAATTTTATATCCTATGGTTTCAAACGAACGTCCTTCTTATCTTGTGTATAAATGTGAGAATTGCAGAGGGATTGGTCAAGGTGAACAGTTATTCTGGATCCCGGTGAAATATATCTTTTTAGATAAATAAAAATTATTTAACCATATTGGCGATGGAGCGTATAAAATGATTAAACGAATACCTACTCGAGTTTGGAGAAAAAACCCTCTAGACGCATTTGGCACTGAATTCGCCATCGAATCCCATTTCTTCGCCGAGTCAGAAATGGCTCTGGCAATGGTGCTCTATTGGCACACACATTTCAAATATTTCAAAAAACCCAGCATCGTCTGTGGTACGTGAGACAGGCAATAGATAGTACGTAACCTACTTTTACAGAAGATACTTATTAAAAATCTAGGAAATCGGGGTTATGAACGTGAAAATGTTACCTGATTTATATATGGAGTGATATTTTAGTATTAAAGATTTCTTCGATGAAAGATAAAGCAGTATGTGTTGCGCTGGTGTGCGATGGTTTGCATAACCTCGAAATGATAGGAACAAAAGAACGTTTGATTAGTGTGATTCAGTTTTGAAAATTTTTCATTCGTGATGTGAATTATGTACATTATGAGACTAATTTGTAAGTTTTGAAGAAATACTGTTTCAAGAATGGATGTGAAGTGATGAGTAACTTTGAAAATTTGTGCTGTTGAAAAAAATCTATAAACGTGGATATGTTTTCGAGCCAGAATAGTGAATTCATAACATTAGCATGAAAAAAGTTGGGTGCTTGATTTTTTTTTATTGAAATTCCATTATTCAGTATCGTGATATTTTCTGTCCAAGTCCAAGATGGCAAGTTTTAACCCCATTGGTGTCTTTTTAGGTCTTGTTGTGGAGGGAGCTGTGGCTAAAATATTGCAAATAGTTATTCCTTCTCAAAGAGAAACCGCTTCAAGGTGAAAAATTGGAAATTGAAAAAAATTGTGATATGACGTCAATAGAAGGTGGTAAAAATTTCGGACTTTTATTTAAAACTCCATCATCCAAGTTGGGTCCAAATTATAGAATTTTCAAAAAATTGAAAAAAACTTGATTTTTTTGCTTTTTTGATGTAAATTATCAACTTATTAAATGAAATAAAATCAATTTCATATAATTTATTTTTATAATCTAATAAGTAATAATATTTCATTTAAAAAAAAATCTAAGAGTTAAATAGAATTGTAAAAAAAATTCACATGATTTTTTTCTTGAGAGGATGTTCAGTGTTTACTTGAGTTTTGTACATAAGCTCAAAAACGTTCTCCTGGGAAATATTTTGAAAATTAATAGAAAAATGATTAGAATTAGTTTTTTCAGCATTAGGAGTTAGATTTTTACTTTTGGAGCACATTAGACCACCTTTAATCCGTTTTTCGAGGCTCTAAAATTGTCCAGAATATTAACCTCAAATTACAAGTTGAATGGGACATTTCAAGGAGATTTGGGAACCCCTAAAAATTTAAATGGTTCAAATATGGCCTGAATGTGCTTTTAGAGTAAAAATCCAACATCAAAATGTTGATTGAACAATTTCTATTTATTTTTTTGTTAATTTTCGTAATATTTTCTGAAATTGCGTTTTTGGTTGAGCATAAAAATTATGTGAACCGCTGACTCCCCCCACCCAGGCGAAAAATCTGGATTTTTTTACTTTTTATTATTAAGTAATATTACGACTATTCAATACCAAAAAAGCAAAAATATTCGAAAATATTTTTCAAATTTTTCAAAAATTTCAACGTTCTGAAACCCATTTGGACGAAACGAGGTGGAAATAAATAAAAAAAATCTCCCATTTTAGAAAAAAGTTTTATTTTGGGAAGTAATTACACAAATTTTGAAAAAAAATTAATTTCGGGAAGAAATTACATAAATTTTGAAAAAAAAATTAATTTTTGGGAAAAGTTACACAAATATTTAAAAGCTATTTCATTTTAGAAATATGTAAGTAATTAATTTAATTTTAAAAAAAACAGTCCCATTATAAAAGAAAAAACCATTTCGAAAGAAAAATATTAAATTTTTTGAGAAAATATTTACTTATTCACTTTTAGGGAAATTATTCAAATTTTGAAGAATTATATGGGACAAATTTATTCGAACAATTTTAAAAAATCCATTACAAAAAACTGATCAATTTTCGGAAAAAGTATCCTCATTCAGAAAAAATCTCATTTTGAGATGATATTGTTCAATTTTTTTTAAAGGTGTCCCATCTTGGAAAAAATATTTATTTCAGAAGAAAATTGTTCAATTTTTGAAAAAATATGTTCATTTCGGCAAAAAATTGTTCAGCTTGACATATTACACATGATATATTATTGAGAAATTTCAATTTTGATCACCTCTCCTGCTCCTCCCTTCACCAAAATTTTGTGGAGTACGAAATTCGTAATCTACGGTCTTGAAAACATATATTTTGTCATATAACATGATAGGTATTGTGAAATTTCAATTTTGACCGTCCCCCCCACTCCTGCCCCTCCACCACTCCAAAAATTTTTTCACCCAAAAATTTGAAATTTGCGACCCCAAAAACATAAGGTAACCAATTTTTGAATGATTTTTCGGGGCTTTTGAGTAAAACGAACGTCGTTTTTGGGAGTCTCCTGGCCCATTCTGCAATGGGGAAAAATATGAAAACCATAAAAATATTTTTAATGATTAATCATTCATTACCTATCGAAGGTAAAAATTTTCGGATTTTCATGAATCTTTGAAAAAAATTATTATTTTATGAGCTCTGGTGATCACAAGGGAGGTATCCTAATTGGCAATAAAATTTTGGGTCGAAACAAAAATATACATTTGAATGGCATTCAAAGTTCATTTCTCGAATTTTGAAGAATTTTTGAAAATTCAAAATTAGCTACCCCATGACCCTTCAAAACAAATAGATGGCTCATTCATTAAAAATGTGGCTTCTGGTCTCTCAGTTGCTTCGTCTCCTTTTTTTTTCCTTAAACGACCGGTGTTTTTTTTGTTTCAACATTTCTATTTCGAAATCTGTCGGTCGAAATAGTTATGAAAAAATATAGTTTTTGTAAATTAAGTTTTTTGATAAGAAAATTAAGTATATTTATGTAGATGTTAAAAAAAAAATTATTAATTTATCTAATCGGTTTTAATTTAAATTATCACTTATGAAAATATCTTCTTTTACCCGATTTTGAATTCAAAAACACAGCTACACATCCCAAACCACATGTAAACATCTTAACAATTGGTAGAAATTTGATAACTCATTTTCTCGATTCGAGTAAAACGAGGGAAGAAACGATTGCAGACGGGTGCCAAAAGTAGACGGGTTCAAATTTGACTTATACACAGAAAGAACACGCAAAGGAAAATCGACTAAAATGGGCGCTGCCGGAAAAGGAAAGGAAAAGAGCCTGTTCTTCCTTTCGCTGAAATATAACGACATTTCAAAGCAATACAAAAAAGCTTTTTATTTTTATTTGAACATTTTTAAAATGTTGCCTTTTAAAGCACCTTAAATCATCGGCGCCTGGGAAAATCTTTCCTCGGTATTTCGTCGTGTCGCGTACGTACTTATACAAGTAGTTCTATATACGTACATGTCATATATGGAGAAGTTTCTTTGCACAATTATACCACGCTAACATAACTATTTTAATCCTATTATAACAAACACGTAAAATTTTGAAAACGTCGTTATTTTTGGGTATTTTCACTCATTTAAGCATTCAGCGTAACTTTTCAGCGACGAAATTTTACGCACAAGATATTACGCTTGTTTACTCTTTTATTTCGACCCGAAATGAAGTAGAAAGTCTCAAACAATGAAATAAGTATACAGCACGTGTATTTCGTTGTATTTTTGAACCGGCGACGTGATAGGCTACGAAATAATCCCCCCTGCGTGGCGAAATTTTTCAAATGTAATTACAACACCGCTAATTTGTTTCGCAGCGGGCCCTCTGCATGGTATTATTTTTACATTTCGTTGCCAGCTAGAAATGGCCAGATAAAGGTTTTCGCCGGAATGAAATTTTCGGCGTGAGAAATTACCAACTTGAATGGTGCGAGGGTGTTATCGATACAGGTACACATGCAAGGCACCCTGCGAATGTAGACTCGGCACCTCGAATGACCCAGAAATGCTATAATGTGGTTGGTTTTGGAAATATTTTTCGATTTTTTTGGAACCCATTGAAAGGATGATGTTAGGTGCCAAAGTTGAATTTGAAAATTTTGAAATTACTCCAAATTTCATTGCTATAAAATTTTGGCTGGGGATTAATTTTAACGAGTTGGTTAAACGTGCTTTTCTTGCGAATATTAAGTGTAAGTAAACATTTTATGGAAGTCATGAAAAAAATACTTCACTTTTTGCAAATCTCGAATTTTAAGATTCTCTTTGATAAATTACGACGATAAAAAAAAATTAGAAAATTAAAATGGAAGAGTACATAACTACATATACAATGTTTACTAGGTTAGTTTCTTTTGAAAACTAAAACGTTGTAAAAATGTTACTCAAAATTTTAAGGGAAGTTAAGGCGGGGATGGGGAGGGGGGAGTAAAAGTTGAGAAGATGAATTGATATTTTTATCACGTCATTTCTATGTCTAAACAAGATTTTTGAGTCAACTCTGCAAAACGACTTGTAATCATTTTACCCCTCTCCCCCGACTCAAACCTTATCCCTATCCAATCTCTTGTAAAATTTTACTATTTTTCCAAAAAAGATTAAAATTGTAAAAATCAGTACCTATTTTATAATTTTTTAAACCTTTTTTCAACTGAACTTTTCATTAAAAAAAAAATAGGTACATTACAAGACAGTCAAACCTGGAACTCGAATACCTTCATGACGTCATTACTCATACCGCTGAATGTCGTTTTGACTTTTTTTTTCAAAGTCCAGATTATTTTACTTAATTTTAAATAGTTTAGAATTTTCTGAAAAAGTTTTCCAACTTCAAATTTTTTCCTCGTAATTTTTTCAACTCGTAATTTTTTTCTCAGAATTTTCTCAACTGAAATTTTTCTCTGATGTTATTTTTCCACGACCGAATTTTTTCTGACGTAATTTTTCCACGATCAAAGTTTTTCTGAAGAATTTTTCCATTATTGAACTTTCTTTTTTGAAAAGAATTACTTCTGTTTGATTGACGTCGTAAAAATTTTATTTTCTCGCAATTTTCACATCTGAAATTTTTCCACGTCCAATCATAATTTTTTCAACTCGGATTTTTTTCCTCGAAATTTTTATGGCGTCAATCAAACAGAAATCATTCTTTTCAAAAAAGATGTAAGTTCAACGATGGAAAAATTCTTCAGGAAAAAATTTCAGTGGAGAAAATTACATACGTCAGAAAATTTCTGACGTATGTAATTTTCTCCACTGAAATATTTAATATTTCAGTTGAGAAAATTTTGAGAAAAAAATTACGAGGAAAAAAATTGGAGCTGGAAAACTTCTTCAAAAAATTCTAAACTGTTTAAAACTGACGTAAAATATTCAAAGACATTCAGCGGTATGAGTAGTGACGTCATGAAGGTATTCGAGTTCCAGGTTTGACTGTCTTGTAATTTAATTGACATGGCCACGAAAAAAAAAAAGTTTTCTTGTTTTTAAATTTTTCGCAATGGATATTTTTACCCAGAAAAATCGTCGGTGGTGATTTTCTATCGATATATGTCCCATTTAGGTAAATTTTTCAAAAATGAAGGAAAATGCATTAAACGTGTTTTTTTTTTTAGAATATTGAGGTAATTATAGAAAATCGCCACTAATAATTTTTATCGAAATCATTTCAAAACAAATTTCTTGAATTATTTTTCGTTTTTTTACATAAAATAAATAGCAATTGGCAACTGTAAAGGTCTAGAAAAAAAATGACTAAAATTGAACCTCAATTGGAAAAATTGCAAAATGACGAGCTGATTAAATTATTTTATGGAGTTTGATTGAAATAATTTGCATTCTAAGTTCAGAATAATTGTATGTAGGTATTTTTCGAGTTGTAAAAATCTAAAAATTTTCATAAACTGAAAATTTCCAAGTTTTTTTTCAATAATTTTGATTTTGATTCGTTTCTAAGTACCTATCAGCTTTAGCCTTTTAACCATTTTTTTTGTTCATTTAAAAATTAAAAAAACTCTAAGTTTTTATAGAAATTGATTTTTTTTAAAAAACTTTTCTTCAAAACGGAGATAGGTAGCATTGATTGTTCTGTCTCAAGAACCCATTTAGAACCAATTTTTCACGTTTGCCTCTTTTTTCAACCATCTAAATTGAATCAGTGAAAATTTACTGATGGAATAGCCAAAATTGAAAAATTGAGTCACTGCTGAAATCAATGAAAAACTACTGATTCGATTGCTTAGTGAATTCTCAATTTTAAATCCGTTATTTTTTCCATAATTACTGATTTAATCAGTAAATGTAAATTTTTACTGATTCATTTCAGTAGTTATAGAAAAAATTAATGATTCAAAAATGAAAATTTACTAATTGAATCACTAGTGCTTCACTAATTGGATGTGAAATTTCACTGATTCTTTAGTAACTTACTTATGGCTATTTCTTCAAATGAAAAAAAACACGTATTTTTGAGAAAATTCAACTGAATTTATGTGGAAATTCTCGACCTCCTAATGTTAAAACCGTCCAAGTGCCATTTTTCGTTTTTTACAGGAGAGCTGAAAAACGTAACAAAATTTGCATTGCGCTTATGGACTTTGCAAATTTTTAACTCTTTTTTTTTAGGGTTTAAATTAGTACTTTAAGTTACGTTTTTTATATTTTTAATCGATGCAGCTTGATTCGCTGAATCCAAAATTATAAAAACCTCAATTTTTAAAAAAGTGGCACTTAGACAGTTTTAACATTAGGGGGTCGTTCTGTATGATTCAAAGGTCATTATTGACTGAATTTATATGGAATGACTTTTACAATAGGATGGCCGAAAAACCAAAATTTTTGATTTTTTAAAAGATACCCCAGACATAAGTTGTTGGCTGGGAAAACTAGAAAAAAAAATCACTATCAATTTATTTCTTCCAATCGCGCAAAATCCTTCCAACAAATTGCCAAAAATCCAGTATTTTCTAAAATTTCAGAAAATTGCAAAAAATCAAAACTTAGAGCTCATTTAGTGACTATGTAAATCAAAAAGCGCATTTAAAAAAAAAATCAGTATTTCTTCACCGGTGAAATTTTTTTTAGAAAGGTTATAGAACACTGACTTTTTAAAATAAATGTACTGTTTGGTCTAGATAAGTCACTAAATAAGCTTCAAAATTAATTTTAATTTTTTTTGAATTTTTGGCTATTTTTGAAGATTTGAAAGCTCTTGCACGATCGGAAGATACGCATCGATTTTCAATTTATTTCTTTCATTTTTCAAGTCTCCCCTTGGCAACAACTTTTGCACGGAGTATCTTTCCAGAAATCAAAAATTTTGGTTTTTCGACCCATCCTACTTTAGAATAAGAAGGGCGGAGGAAGTGTTCCTGATGAGCTCAATGGGTTAAATTAAATTATCTGTACTTATTATCCTAATTTCAACTGAATTATTTTTTTAATCTAAAAAATAAGTAGGCATTCTTTCTATCTTTTCGACGAGTCCTTTGAAAAAAAAACCTATAAAAATAAAAAATTAATTTCACGTAGGTCGCCGTTTCAATTAAATAAACCAACCTCCCATTCTAATTAAAAATTTTCCACAATATTTAAATTTCGATTCGACGAAAAAATTTCAAAGGCCGCCGAAATATCTGTTATTTCTAGCATTTGGCTCCATCGAACCCGCAATTTATTCGATTCTCGACCAAAAAAAATTGAAAAATGACTCAGCCTGTCGCAAACATCGCAATTAAATCAACCCACAGATAGATTCATATCGACTATAAAAAAGAACCCGAACCTTGGCAGAAATAAATTCAACGCGAAGATCTCGTGTTTCTTCTTTCAAATGCAACAAAAGGACGCCGCGAATGAAAAAAGATTTCTCGACGCCGGGCCGGGGAATATCGAATCACTTAATAAAATTTTCATTATTTGCACAGCCGAAATAAAAAAAACCTCGCTCGTATTTTCATTACATTAATTAATATATAATGTCTAACGTGTATTATTCGTGCTGCGTTGTACACCGTACACGTTTCATGCAAAAGAGCAAAGATGTAGAGAGGTAATTCAAATAACCCTGTAGAATGTGCGCAATATAATATATAATAATAGTGTACTTCTAAACGCAGAAAAAACGAAACATTATTTTGCTTTGTTAATACGACCCTAGCACGAAAAAAAAAAGCTTTTTTGCATTTTCTTTTCGAATACATTATATGGTAACTTTTTGAAAGCGCGTTGTTGAAATATCCTTCATTACCACGCTGATAAATTGCATTTCTCAAGAGATAACAGTGGCGTAATAATGGCAGGGTACAAGGGCTCGCTCTCTATCTCCTTTCCCCGACTCTATAAAACCCGCGAGAAATTTTTCGTACATGTCAACCTTTATTAAGGATGTTTAACCTTTTTCCTCTTCTTTTCTCAAATTGTATACCCATCTGAAAAAATAAATCGGTTGTTGCGCCACTTTACAGCGGTCTTAAAAAATCGTTTTTCAACTTCATTTAAGCGTGTTAAACAATAATGTAATATTTCGACGTTTCCTACCTCGATTCGACCCGACGTTCGGGAATCGTCTAGAATTAAAAATAGGTAATTGGTTCGCACCATCACGTATATGGCTAGCACCCCGAAGGTCATTTTAGCTCGGTTCTCGGTTGTACCTTTTGAAAACTTTATCAATACTCGATTTCGTTTCTTAAAACAACTCTTAAAACTCGATTAATTGCGAAAAAACTAGGTTCCCGCAGCTTTAACGATAAATACACACCGTGTAGTTGCAAAGTCAACAAAAAAACCAACGTAGAACAACATTACCTGCATCGAAGTACATTCGAAGAGAAATCATTCTCATAAAAGCGAATTACCGCGAGGTTTGATTTTTTTTCCACCTTAACCTCGGTCGTTAGAAAAAATTGAAAAAAATACGAAGTGAAAATGTTTTGAAATAGGTATTTTTCAGACCATTTGCTCTAAAGTAGGTCTCGGTAATTAAATTTTACCGCGTTGGAAACCTAAAATCTAAGATAATTTTTTTGATGTATTTTTTTTAATCAAAGCAATTTTTAAGTTTACCTTCGCCTCGGCCGGATTCTTTTTATCGTTATCCTAGCCGTTGAAATATTGTTGCTATAGCGAGCAAATGCCTCAATGTCAGCTCAGTTTTAATCTACATCGAATTTCCCATCAGATAAACTAGGAAAACATATTCCCTACAAGCCCGGAGCGAATGGCGGCGTGGAAAGTGTTTTCATGGTCATGCAATGATAACGCTATCAAACCTTTTTCAACAAACATAATCCATCTCTCTGGTACCATATAAATAGTTTATAATAGATGATATAAACTCTCTTCATCAATTTTCACACGCCTTTCTGAACTTTTATACTCAATCAATCACCAATTTACACATTCATTAGAATAAAAATATTACAGGGTTGATAATTTTAATCGAGTGTTGAGATGTTTATGTGGAATGAGATTATTGAAAATTTCCGGATATTGGACGCGTTCAAATGTACAGAGTGGTTGCGAGTAGGAGTGAGACCTTTGAAAAGGTTACTATGCAACATGTACGAAATCTGTGATGGTATTTTTGCCTAATTTTCGAGATGAAGGGGGTTGTGAAATTATTTTTAGTTTCGATTTGTTATGGCTGCATATTGCACAACCTGGAGAGGAAATTTTGGGCGGTGCCTTTGGAGCGGACATTTTGAGGAGAAAATGGAAAATTTTTGGTATGGTTTGCCTGTTGGATGGAAGAATGTGCAATTAGTTTGTAGTGTAATCTGAACTTCGAAATTTCTTAAAGTTTTCTAAAACATAAAAAATGTATTCAAACTTTCCATTGGGGGGGGGGGGGGGTGGAGTCCAAGTCTATTACAAATCACAACAAAAAACTAGGAACAAAGCTCGAAAAATTACTC
This sequence comes from Pseudococcus viburni, assembly GCA_033439095.1. Classification (NCBI taxonomy): domain Eukaryota; kingdom Metazoa; phylum Arthropoda; class Insecta; order Hemiptera; family Pseudococcidae; genus Pseudococcus; species Pseudococcus viburni. The sequence continues at coordinate 361,321 of JAVBJF010000161.1, forward strand.
AAAAATTTTTTGAAAGGCTGTAAAAGGGTTTTCGAAATTCTTGAATTTTTTTCTGTTTTTTTTTTTACCCCAAGCCCATATGTCGACCCTTGAAGGGGGAGGGGAGGGTGGGACCCTTATTGAAAAATTTCCAACACTATCTCATTCCGAATCAGGGAAAAATCACTGATAAACAGTCAGAATTGCAGTACAGAAAAAATCAGTGAAATTCACTGATTTTCAGCGATTTTTTACTGATTATTCAAAGAATTTCCAGAGATTTTTCAGTAAATTTCATAAATATCATAGAGTTTTCAGTGAATTTTCACTGATTTATTACTATGCTGCAATTCTGACTGTTTTTCAGTGATTTTTGATAAATTTCACTGATCCAGAAATGAGAGAGTAAATCTATGTTATTTTGACCCCAAATCTGAAAGTTGACCCTCGAGAGCAGGAGAAGGAAATTTTGAAAAAATGAAAAATATCTTTTAAAATTTTTTACCAAAAATACTATTAATATGGAAATAATTCTATCCAGTAAGGTCATTAGATATCTATTTTAATTTTGTTTGAAAAGTATAAATAGCAGAAAAAATTCGGTTATCATCAATTATTTTTGAATCTGAATACCTATTTTTTATCCAATTAGATAGGTTGATAGGCGTTGGATTGTTGGAAAGAACAAAATTATTTTGTTCAGAAACGAATAATAGTAATAAAATAATGATTAAATTATTCGAAAATTCTGACAGAAAATAAAGATCCACCTTGTGTTTTGAGTAGGTTTTGAATAAATTTTGTAAAAGATGAATTCTTTTTTAAAAATGAAAATTTTCCAAAAATTGACCCATTTTAATACTTTTTGATGTAAAAAAATATGAACGCATTTGAAGATAATTTGTTTACTACCGGTAAATTTTTGGCTTCAACTTTGAAATTTTGGTCATTTTAGAAAAATTTATGTTGAGAACTCGAGTAATTTTCAATAATTTAGACAACAATTCCGCCTCAGGGAACCTCAAATTCCAAACTCAGCAACAAAATATTTTGAAGTACTTTTTCTCATCTCTGGATTATTTTTATTGCTACCTACTTGTATTAGATACATTGTTCCAATTTTCTCAAAATCACCTTGAATTTTGAATTCAGAATGAAATAAATATTTTCGAGATCATATGAAAAAAATGATTATTGTAGACGCAGCTACAAAAAATTGAAAAGGAAATTTTACAATCAATATTATTTTTCAAAGTCAACAGTCGCAGTACTTTACAGATGTTATTTAGTTGGAATTGAAGTTAGAATTGTCGAATTTGATGTAGAGTGATAAGATTATGATATTTGAAGATCGCCGAAATCTGTTGATGGGACTTGTAGAAAAGAAATAAATTTGCATCATCTAGTCGTAGCGCTGTGTTTATTTGAGTATTGTATTGGGTCGTAGAGATGTGCGCCGCCGAAAAATTACGCCGCCGCCGCCAATTTTTCTTGGTTTTCGGCCGCCGCCGCCGCCGAGTCAATTTACCGGCGCCGCCGCCGCCGCCGCCGCCGATTTTTATCTCGGCGGCGAGCTTTTTTTTATCATTTTTTGACTCCCTTATGTGTCGTTTTTTTAATTTTTTTTTACCAATTGGTACCTTTTTTCCAAACGCACGCACGTAATTTGGTAACCCAGAAAAGAATTTTTCATTTACAAATATTTTATACATTTTATACCATAAAATATTTGTAAATGAAAAATTCTTTTCTGGGTTACCAAATTATGTGCGTGTGTTTGGAAAAAAGGTACCAATTGGTAAAAAAAAAACCACATAAGGGAGTCAAAAAATTGATTAAAAAAAACTAAAAAAGCACGCGGCGCCGCCGAATTCGCCGCCGCCGATTGAGGTCGGCGGCGCGCCGATGGCGTCGCCGCCGCCGTAAGATTTTGGAAGTTCGCCGCCGCCGCCGATTTTACCTCGGCGCACATCTCTATGGGTCGTAATAAATCAATGGATTTTGCTGTAAATAAATAATTCAATATTAATCGAAGAATGTATAGTATTTATTTATTTGATTGGAATCAAATTTGCAATTAATAAGTAAGTACAATATAGGTAAGAAAGGAACAAATTATAATTATTATGAGATAGCGAAAGAATTTTAACTACAGAACAAAAACAAATTTCTACGAGCAAACTATAATTAAAACGAAGTTTAATCGAATGATCGAGTAAATATAGTAAATAATAATATCTTCGACAAAAGTTGAATGGACGAGTAACATTTAAACAAAAGACAAACTATAATACAAGATCAAATAAAAGGAATACTTCGAAATAACATGACAAAATGAATATTATTTGACCATAGTCGAATGTTAGGAAAATTATTAACAAAAAAATTAAAATAAAGTGAAGTCGATCGATAATTGAATAATAAAACAAGTAAGAGAAATATACTTAGTTTAAGTTTTTCGGCCTTTGGTTGAATATCAAACTACAGAAAACAATATTATTTTAAAGAGATACGAAAGTATCGAACAAAATAAGAAATGGAAGTATAAAATAAATAATTAATGTATGGATTAATTTTAATTTTGATGGAGAAGAGTGAGTGTGGTATCATCCAACAATTCGCGCGCTGCCTTGGCATCTTGGTTTGATAGTGTAACACTGATAGTCAGCCCATCACGGAATTCGGTACCATTGAATCTCGAGAAAGCTTCTAGAACACATACTAAATTTCCAGCTCCGATACTGAAATTGAAAGATTGCAGCATCGTATTGTATTGAACTCTTAAGTTCAGGTCCGTTGTCGATTAAAGGTAGAGGACAAATCAGGATATCTTCAGCCCCTTTTGTCTGCAGGAGCGAGATGCACGTCTCGATTTTCGTTTTCAGTTTGCTGATATTGGAAGTTCCATCAAAATGGGTATCGCGGCTGCAGGTTGAAAAACATACTTGTTTAGGGAATCTTCTGATCTTACACAGTTGAGAAATAAAATCATCGACCCAGCTTTATTGGGGATACCACGTCACAGTATAGAGCTCCCCCTTGTTCTTTGAGATATACGCTTGTCTCATAGCGATAAAGATTAGGCAATCGCCTAATAATAGGTAGTGATTGGAGAACACTACAAGGTTACCAAACAACTTGGCTTTAACAAAATTTTTCTCACAATGGTACTTTGGTATAGCCGGGTGCATATATCCGTAATCATCGTTGAAAAGGTTGTATCGGGCCTCGATGTTATACTGCTGCAGATGCACTAACTCGTCGTACTTGTAAATGTGTATTGCATGGAGGTGTCTGGACGCTATCGAATTTGACATGGTTCTTGATGTTGATGGTGGGGCTTCTAGTTTGGATTTCGTAGTTGACGGACACGAATCTGTCGACCCTACACCCATTTTCGATATAAGTATCGGTTTTGATGGACCTGGGAGTGGAATATTTTCCACTTTGGGTGAGAATTTTTTGACGTTACCAGGTTTGAAATAAATTGGATCTGTAAGAGTTGCCAGAGGTATTAATGAAACTTTAGTTTTGAACCATAGTTGTTCGAATAGTGTGGAGCAATGAATGATTCCACACATAAGATAAGCATCATTGCAGCCCACCACGGTAGGGTTTGCTTATATGCAAATTTTTGAGTAAAATATTTTTATACAAATATTAATTTTGGCAGAACAAAATTTTTGATGAATTTTTTCAAAAAAATTTAATAACAGTGCTGCCAACCGTATTCAAATTTACGCAATTTAAATACATAAAATTAAAATTGTTCGTTCGGTGACTCAAAATAGATTTAAATTTATATTTTGAAAATTTTTTATGGCAGTGCTACCAACTGAAATTTTCTAAAAATTACGTAAATGTCAGTTGGGAAAAAAGTTTTGGCTTGATTTTGAAATGTTACACTTCCAGGGAACGATTTAAATGGTACCCAATTTCAAGATCAATGGTTCAGGGAGATGTAGAAACTTAAATCGCAACCTTTTAGGGATGACTGTGGTTCACAGCTGGTAGCACTACCCAAAATTGTTAAAAACTACACTTTTTTAAAAAATTACCCCTCTTTGAGGCTCTCTAGTTTCCTCTCGTATTGGGCTAGGGGTCTCAAATATTTTTGGGAGATCCCTTTCAAAGTCAACTATCTCGCCAATTTTCATCAAAATCTAATTTTTTTTCGTTCCACTTTAATTTAACACATTTCGAAGTTATATTGAAATAAAATCATTTGTACGCTTCTAAAATTCTTTCTCTTCGTCGAATTCTTCCATCATAAACGAAAGAGAAATCCATATGACCCTGCTCCATCCAGCTCCATCACCCAATTTTCATATAAAAGGGATGAAAATGCGTTTTCTCAACATTTTGGCACTCCTAAAACACGAATGTGTAGATTTCCGTTCTCCAACTTTTCCGCAATGTCAGATCAGATTACATAAATTATACATACGTACATATATTATGAAAATACACCCATATGTTGGCATCTCCGAGCTAAAGGGGTTTCCTAAAAGCTTTACACGCATTATTACCAAGGTCTTTGTAATATAATAATTGTTCAAGTCATTGATTATTCAAATTTTCACATTATTATCGCATTGATTGATGAAAAATGACAGCCCAGAAATGTGAACTTTGGTAATCTACGTATCTTCGCAATCGCCTTAATATTTCTGCTGGATAAATTCCTTCCATAAACATTTTCACTGGACCGAGCGATATACCAAGAGAACAACTAAAATCCCCATATATATTTAGCTTATCTGGCATATTGAAGGTCCTGTGACACTTTGAAAGTTTCAAAACTTAGTCGATAGATGAAATTTGAACTTCGTATAAGATCGAGAAATTATATTAATGATAAAGTCGAAAATTAACGAAGTTGGGAAAAATTTCGTTTTATTATCTCGGGAATTATTTTTCTTCGAAGTTGCAAAATTGGCCTGGATGAAAATTTCTGCAACAATTATTTCAGTAATTTTTTTTTGAATTTGGTGGCCAAAAATACCTCGACAAAAAATTATCACCATTTCACGACCTAAACGTTGTAAAAACCTTTTACGAATCAATGTCAAATGCCCCCTGTTCCATTCTCCCCCATATGATAATCATTATAGGTAATAGCACAATAAAAATGAAGAAATATATCGAATGGTTGTATTATGCTTTATAGTTATGGGAATATTGTATAGGTTTAGGTATACCCTTGCAATATTATCTGCTTCGTAATTTAATGGATTGTTGATTTTGTTTTATAGGCAGTATCGGACGCGATGCTCGCTGAATTGAAGCAGTGTTTTATGGAAGCTTACGATGATAATCAAGATGGAAAAATTGATATACGAGAGGTACGATATTATTATACTACGTAAATAAACCCGTCATTTAATCATTTTTTTATATAAAAACGAATGAATTTTCGCCGAGCGTATTTTTAAAGAATATTGAAAGCTCGAAGCGTGTCACATTTTTTAATGAATTGACAAACGAAAGTTGCTCGTAAAAAGGAAAGACCTCGTGCTAAATTCTCCCTTTACAAAAAATGAAACTTTTGATGTAGTTTTCTTTTGATAAAGCCATCGGGCTGCGTTTCTCAAAGAGAGACAACATAATCTTCAGAAGGTATAAATCCGTGAATCGAGCTTATGTGAGGACAGCATTCCATACGTGTATCTTAATACCAAAAGTCTAATTGAGCTTAGCAATTTTACACAGTTTGGGATCCGGGTATCAAAACTGAAAAGTCAGTAAATACATTTATATGTGAAAGGTGAAATTCTAACATTTCATTTGGCGATAAGTTGCTAAACCTTGCAGGCAGAGTTGCCTACTTACATAGTAAACAGTGTAATCGCCTTACCGATAACCGTGGGTATCGCTGATATTCGAATTTTAAACAGACCCTGGCCCCGTTTGCATAATAAACCGTGCAAAAAACGTTTACCGAGTGCTATCAGACTATCAGTTGATTGATATGTAGCGGGTTAAAGCTCATAAAAATAATATTATTCAGTATGCGTTCTTCCATCTTCGACACATATCTGAAAAATATTCGTTGATAAAGCCAATTGGAAGCGGCATCTGTGCATTTTGTTACCGTAACGTTTTAAGAATACCAGCGCAATTTTAGCTGTGCTGTGTGTGCACTAGTTTCGGAATAACCCAATTTTACCCAGATAACTTTGGATAATACGTGATTAAAATCCTAAACCCGAACATGGCTATGAACCAATGTACACCTATAGTTTTCATCCTTTGAGTAAAGCTCCGAGGGCTCGAAGCTTCGATGTAGGGCATTATTTTATCGTCAATTAATAAACGCTGTGCCGAATAACCACGGCGTCGCAAAAGTTTAATTTTTATGCCGAAACAGTTATCATTTATCATTGGTTAATTGAAAATGACACCGTGTGGTGGTAATTACTCTTGTAGGTTTTGCGAATGTGGATGGTGTTAGAAGGGTAAATGAGGTGATGTCGATGAGGCCAATTGGTTCCATCGGTGGTGAGAGAATTGGCCTTATTTGTGTTTTACGCTTTTCTTGATATTATATTATTTGAATTGCTGCGGAAGTACTGCAGAGGCGAATTTTATGCGGATGGGTTTCTAGATTTGTGAAAGAGTGAATTCGCGGTGCAGTGGCGATTGATTTTTTTTTATTGAAAAGTGAACTGTTGTTACTGATTTTTAATTAGATGCCTTTGAAGTTGATTTCACTGATTGATTTTAGATTTGAGTAAATTAAAATTATTATCAACATTTCTAGAACTCATTTTCAAAAAGTCTGATGATGAAAAAAATTTGAAGGTCTCCTCACTAATATTATAGGAGAAGTGTTCACACTAAAATCAAAATTTTGAGGCTATGTCAAAAAAGATCCCATAGCTCAACTGCACTTTCAAATTTTCTGCAATTTTCTTCTGATATTTTCAAGGTCAGATCTATTTTCTAGAATTATCCAAATTTTTAAAAGTAGGTACTTGGACAAGACGAAATATGTTCATCTTCTGCTGGGAGAGGGAGGGGAAGAACAAATTTTTGAATTTTCCAGAATTTTGTGTTGGGTAGGATCAAAATGTGTAGTTTTTGATTGTGAGTAAAAAAAGAAAAAAAATGGGTTTTGAGCAGGATTATAATGATAGTTCATGCTAATATTTTAATCATAGTTATTCTTTATGCTAGAATTCAATAGTTAATTCACAGAACATGTTATATATTCTAAAGAATCAGAATAGGTAACATTGGGACAATAGTAGCATTATCCATGATTCAGGTCTCTGATAAATTTGTCAATCAGATTGAAATTTTCTAGGAAACAATTGTTTTATAAGTGTCGATGCAAAAAATTGCAACACGATGGCGACTGTCTACCGATCATTGCGTTGATTTCAAATTTGGGGGTCATTGCTGTTTTGAAATATGAAATCATTGCATTGTTGTTAGATTATTTATTAAAATTGTCAGGTTGCATTTCCCATCAAAGTGTGAATCTCTAATATTTTCAACAAATATCCGGATAATCGAAATGAAGAGTTTCAACGGGGAAAAATTGAATTTTCGATTTCGATAATCGATTTTTCAATTTCGATTTTTCGATTTCGATAATCGACCTTTAAATTTTGTGAGGGTTCGTAAAAGAATTCGGGAACTCTCTGAAAAGTTCGACCGTTTTTGGGATGTTTTCGGAGCTGTTCGATAATTTCCGTGTGATATCCGGATAATATCCGGATATTTTGATATTTATCCAAATAGTATTTGGTATTTGGATATCCGGATATTTGTTGAACACTAACAAATATCCGGATATTTGGATAGCTATCCAAATACTCGGATATTCGGCAAATATCCGGATAATCGAAATGAAGAGTTTCAACGGAAAAAATTGAATTTTCGATTTCGATAATCGATTCTTCAATTTCGATTTTTCAATTTCAATAATCGATTCTTCAATTTCGATTTTTCGATTTTGATAATCGACCTTTAAATTTTGGGAGGGTTAGTAAAAGTAAAAGAATTCGGGAACTCTCGGAAAAGTTCAACAATTTTTGGGGTGTTTTCGGAGCTGTTCGACAATTTCTGTGTGATATCCGGATATTTGGATAGCTATCCAAATACTCGGATATTTGGCAAACATCCGGATAATCAAAATGAAGAGTTTCAGCGGAAAAAATTGAATTTTCGATTTCGATAATCGATTCTTCAATTTCGATTTTTCGATTTCGATAATCGATTCTTCAATTTCGATTTTTCGATTTCGATAATCGATTCTTCAATTTCGATTTTTTGATTTCGATAATCGATTCTTCAATTTCGATTTTTTGATTTCGATAATCGATTCTTCAATTTCGATTTTTCAATTTCGATAATCGATTCTTCAATTTCGATTTTTCAATTTTGATAATCGACCTTTAAATTTTGGGAGGGTTAGTAAAAGTAAAAGAATTCGGGAACTCTCGGAAAAGTTCAACAATTTTTGGGATGTTTTCGGAGCTGTTCGACAATTTCTGTGTGATATCCGGATATTTGGATAGCTATCCAAATACTCGGATATTTGGCAAACATCCGGATAATCAAAATGAAGAGTTTCAGCGGAAAAAATTAAATTTTCGATTTCGATAATCGATTCTTCAATTTCGATTTTTCGATTTCGATAATCGATTCTTCAATTTCGATTTTTCGATTTCGATAATCGATTCTTCAATTTCGATTTTTTGATTTCGATAATCGATTCTTCAATTTCGATTTTTTGATTTCGATAATCGATTCTTCAATTTCGATTTTTCAATTTCGATAATCGATTCTTCAATTTCGATTTTTCGATTTCGATAATCGACCTTTAAATTTTGTGAGGGTTTGTAAAAGAATTCGGGAACTCTCGGAGAAGTTCAACCGTTTTCGGGGTGTTTTCGGAGCTGTTCGGCAATTTCCGTGTGATATCCGGATATTATCCGGATATTTGGATATTTATCCAAATAGTATTTGGTATGTAGATATCCGGATGTTTGTTGAACACTAAATCAGATTTAGAACTAAACAAGGATTGAGTAGTTAGTTAACTACGCTTGCGCATTAAAGAAGTCGAGTGCAATGTTGTCAACTAACTAATTTTACAAATTTCAAATTTGATATCAAATTGTAGGTATACAATATACATACATTTTTGAAGATTTGAATCTTTTGCTTTAAAAATTTGAAATTTATTTTTCCTCTTTTTCTCTTCAATATAATGTAGTTATAGATAGATATCTGCCAATTTCTCAAAAATTGTAGATTAAAAATTTTTCAATTCTTTTAAAATTTTGTCGCTTTCATGAAATTTTTAAATTTGTAAACTGTTTGTAATTTTCAAAAAATTTCCATTTAAAAAAAACAAATTTTCAAAAAAATGTTATCCTATAATTTTTAATTTATAAAATTTTTCAAGGTAGGTACCTATTTTATGTTATCTATAAATTATTTATAATTTGACAATTCCTTGTTATTCAGTTCTTAAAATTTTGTATGTAAATTTGACAGAATTTGTAAGTACCTGTGACCTTTTAAGACAGTTATGTGAGTAATGTTATCCGAAAACTTACATCCCCCCCATTCACTGATTTAGACAGCTGTAAATATTTACACATTTTTCTAAATTAAATTAATTCATATTTTGTAAATCAAAAAAGTAAAATTTTTTCGGAGTTTGAGGTTTGGTATCATATTGTATGTTTTTGAGCTTCATAAATCTGTTACTGATGTAAGTTTATTTGAGAATCTAAAATCCCTCTCCTTCCTTTGAAATAGGATAGCAGTTCTCAGATTTTCTGTATATTTTTAAACGTTCTGAATCTTTTTCTCTAAAAAATCAAAATTCGTCTGTCCATTAATCTCAACATAAAGACAAATTAATAAATTTCTCAGAATTTCAAGTTGGGTCTCTATCAATTTTATGTTTTTGTATCCTCTGAGCTCCCATTTGTGAAATCATCTCCCCCTCCTCCCCTCCCCCAAAAAACAACTAAAAATATTTTCCTGAATGCCATGCAGAAAAATTCGTTTCAATTTTGAAAGATGTCAGCTTGAACTTTTACCTCATTTCTATTTTTTATTATCACAGCTGATTTGGATTTTAAACATTAACAGACTTCCAATGTGAACTCCAGAGAACTTTTCGATTGCCTGATCCGATTGCACTTTTTCACCGAAACATTTATATTCCATTATCTGATATAAGTCTTACCCAACCTTAATAGAAATATTTTACGCTGTGGAAAAGGGCAAAACTGCTTTCTAGTTTCTACGCCAGTGGAACAAGTTACCAGTAAATAGTAAAGTAAAAATTATTTATAGCCTTAATTTCGAGAGGTTGCATCGAAAAAGCCCTCTTTTTAAATAAACGGCTTCAAATAATTTTCAAACGGCCCTTACTTTATTAGTATCCCAAGTTATATTCGTATACCTACTCGTATAAAAAGACATCATTTGTAAGAGAAATGGCTTAAGGTACCGTACACTTTTACTCCCCGGTACGCTACCTATTTACCTAATACCTATTTAGTTGACGTTCAACATTCGCGTGCCTTTTTTTCTCCAAACGGTGCACGCTCCATTTCAAAATCAACTGTAGATAAATATAATGAAATAAATATCATGTTTTAGATATAAGAGGAAATAGTTTTGTTATCTTTTTTTTTTTCAATACAAATAAAGTTTTAAAATTCAAGTTTCTCGTAAAATTATCCAAACTTGGCCATATTTTTTTGAAACTTTTTTTTCTTAAAAATCCACCCACGAAATACGAATGAATTAATTCACGACCAAGTTTTTCGGTTTCTTGTCCGCTTTCAATCATTCTATTTTATGAAAAAATTGGGCATGCAACATTCGACCCAAACTCGTAATACTTTTGCTCCGATGTAAAACATTTTGCTAAAGAAATCACTCGTGAAATGTTTTCAAAGTTGGAAAAATATATCAAAATTTGAATTACATTTCGCAGCAGCTCGAGAGAAAAATGGCTTAAACCAGCCACACTCGAACCGAATTTTACCTCCGTTGGCAAACGTATTACACCCTAAAGCACTCGGTTAATTGCGGCGAATAATAAAACATTTTTCACCCGACACGTTTTCTAATTTCGAGTTGAATGTTAATTACTGGTAGTCGTAATTACACGCAATATAAAAACGAATTTTTAATTCCCGGATAATTGATTTAGGTTTTTAAAAAAAAACCTTCGCGTAATTACAGAAATGGATTTGTTGGTTTTATCTGTGTCCTCTTCTCGATATTCTCGCCGGACGGTCGTGCCACCGAATGATTTAAATAGGTAATTTGATAATACCTTCCTAACGAAAATTATTTTTAAGTTGAATCGCACAAACGAATAAAAATACTCGCCTCCACAACCCACATACCGCCTAGATTACTAATTTATAGTATCGCAGGCCTATATTTTGAGAAATGATCGAACAATGTGCGCCGAAAGAAAACACACACACAATGCTTGAGAATTAATGAAAACTGCTTTTGATGGAAGTATATAACATAAATAAGTATCTTTCTGGTAAAGTAATGAATCCAAAAACAGGCCGTATACCGCAGGCAGTGTTTTATGGCGCTGCTAGCTGCCGTAATTGCCACCTTCAAAATGAACATTCAATATAAGATGATTCGCAACCAACAAAAGTTGCAAATTTTTCTCATTCAAGTTATTCATAGCCTTATATTATACGATATTCAACGACGATTCATTAAGAGATTCTGATAAATAGCGGCGTCTTTATCATTCCCAAACTTACGCATTAAGTTAATAAAACGGTTTCAAATGTATTCGACAATGTTTAATGTAAATGTAAACGAGCCCGAATTTTTCTCTTCTGCGGTCTCCTTTTTTTTCCTCTTACTTAAAATCACGTGATGGTTTTTTTTGTCTAAAATAGTACCAAAGGGTGAGCTGAGGTGTTCCCTTTTTTCACTATGTGGAATAATGATCGATATTTTTTAATGCAATGGGTCTAGTTATCGATATCTTTCATCTTTGTTATCAATTAAGTCTTTTTTTGTGTTATTTCGGCGATGGCATGTTGCTAAAATGTGTAGTTGGGTTTGATATTTTACCATGATTTTTCATTTTTTGGTTCTGTGATTGGGTAAAATTGAAAAAAAATTGAAATCAATGTAAACGTTCGAATATTGAAAAAATAAAATAAAAATGGTAGGGAAAAAAAAGAGGTGAATTTTTTTTCAGCAGTAAAAAAATTTTACGAACTGAGAATGCCAATTTTTCATTCACGAGGGAGCTACCACGACTCGAAGTAAAATTTTTAGCCGAAACAAAAATAAATCAAAAATACATCATGAAAGAACGCCATATCCAAAATTTCAGATGCTGAAGTTCAATTCTCGAATTTTGGCGAATTTTTGAAATTTCAAACTTACCTTATCGCCCTGCAAAATATGAAATATACGATTTCCGACCATGGCGTTATTTCAGTTGCCTATCGAATTCGCCGTGAATTCGCGAGTTTCGCGTATTTACGGCGAATCAGTTAGGCAATTTTATTAACGCGTTATTTTTTCCTTCAACAAAATCTTTTCACGAGGCGTTTTAATCAGGAATTCACTTGGAAAATTATAGCAGATGTTAGGTTTTTTGATCAAAAAAGTGAAAATCCGATTTTATGCTGTCCATGTTGATTTCTGTGCTTAATAGAGATTAGAAAAATACAAAAATACTGAAAAAATAAAAATTTCGCTGAAGGCTACAAAATGGCTGAAAATGGCGAAATTCGATTTTGGTAGGTCGATATTAAAGATAAGGAGATAACTTTCATTAATTTTACAAAAAAAAAATGTTTTAAAATTTTTTTTCCAAAAATGGTGTATTTTTCCTGAAAATAACATTAAGTTTGAATTTTCAAAAAATCAGAAAAAAATCGAAAAATCGATTTACTAAGAGAGGTATCCTAACTCAAAGTAAAATTTTGAGCCCAAATAAAAATAAATCAAAAATACATCCTAAAAGAACTCCATATCCAAAATTTCAGGTGCTGAAGTTCATTTCTCAAATTTTGGCGTTTTTGAAATTTCAAAAATATACTTACTTTAACGCCCTGCAAAATGTGAAAATTTGATCTAATCAACGAAAAAATCTGAAATTTGGTATATACCCTATCCTCGACCTCCCGAATCGATTGGAAGCGGTTTCAAGACGTTTCAAAGCCACCAGAAAAATTTGAAATTTTCCAGCGCTGGTGAAAAACCCATAAAAATGGTTCTTATGAACTTCAGCACCTATAATCGCAGATTACCCATATTGGAGACCTATTTTATAGATAAAACCACAATTTTCCAAATTTTTCAATTTTTTGTTCAAGTTTACATTTTTAGGCAGAAAATTTTCCTATAAAAAATTTAAAAATACATCGACTTCTCAGGTCAAAATGTCAAACAGATTCTGTAAATTATAAAAGTGATGGAAATGTCCTAAAATTGGCAAAAAGGAGTTGCAAATGAAAAAATTGATGGCAAATTTTTCTAGAATTTTTTTTTCAATTTTACCACCCAAAATAAGAAAAATTGAATATGGAATTTTTTCATCTCGTTAATGTTTTCCCTAATTATCCTTGTGGAATTTTTAAACGATTTTTTCAACAAAAAAATGTCCTCGATTCGCTTTTATTCGTTTCTTAATAAATTTAAACATCATAATTTTTTCCATTCGGCAATTTTTGGCATGAAAGTAATTGAAATTCACCAAGAGAAATTTAATTTAATTTTTTATATGTCTTTGCAAATTGAAGTAAAAATTTCCAAAGAAATTCTCGCCCTAGTTCATATCGGACATAATTTTATAACACTTCGTAGATTTGGTTACGAATTTATCCCTTTTTTGGTATACGTGCCTTTTTAACATACAGGGTCTATAAATGAACCGGGCACCCTCAGCGCAAAATACTCTACCTAAAATAGCGATATTTCTGATTTATGTTTTTTTCCGTTAAAAGGGTCTGGGGTATAGTTTTTAAATTACCAAAAATCATAATTTTGATGAATTGAATTTTTAATGATAAATTCATCACTTATTTGTCAATAATTGTAATTAATAAAAAATTTTAATTTCAAAGAATTGATAATTTTACGTTCGAGATTACGGCATTCTGATGTTAAAAAAAAGATTCATGTAATGTTATCGTGTGGGCATTTCAACTCTGTGGAGCGTATTTCACACTTTTACCTGCATATTTTATAAGATGACTCATCCCTTACATTAAACTTCGTCACTTTTTTGATCTTGTTTTCGTTTCGTTGCGTATTACAACAATAATATCAGTGATGCAACGCAACGAAATGGGAAAAAAGAAAAGAAAAGAATGGGAAGTTTTGCGCTGAGGGTGCCCGGTTCATTTATAGACCCTGTATTTGTGGCTAGGAAAGAATACGGGGAAAAAAGTAAAAATTAAGAAAATAAAAACATTAAAGATTCGAGATTTTTCAATTTTTTGAGTATTGGGGAGGGTGGGGGGGGGATATCACGCCGAAGGTTCTGTAAACATTTTTTTAAATCCTGCTAAAAACTTGCATTTGGATCCGAAAATATTTTTTGAACTGAGAAATTCGTTTTGATCTGGTCTTATAATTTGGGAACTAATTATACCCTGCTTTACTAAAGCACCGTCTGAGATTACGAAAATGAATAAATTCCCATCCCCAACTCTCTGAAAAGGCTGGATACTAACCAATGGTGAATTTTAGTCATGAAGTGGGTCGTTTTCGAAAATAAAAAAATTTTCTTGGAAAAAGAAAGACTCGAAGTCGAAAACCTGATCAAATTTTCATGGAAGTCTCCCTCATATTTAGATTTTGAGCTGGAAAAATTTCGCAGGAAAAGAGGCAAATTATTCAAAATTTAAGGCAGAATCAGGATAAAAAATATGGAATTTTTCAAAATTTTGTTGTTTCTTCGAATATAAATGTAGACAAAATTTTCACGAGAAGGGTAGAATTTTTAGGAAAAAGATTTTCTTCAAAATTCGTAGGTCAAACTAATATTATCTACCTATTCTGTTTTTTTCTTAATTTTGCATTTTCAGGTTCATTATGCTCCTTCGTTTCAGAGATTTAATTTGAGTTGCTGGTTCTTGTATAACTTGACAAAATATTTTGAATCTTTAAAAATTGAAAATTTCTTTTAAACATTACAAAATTTTCGTGAAAAGAATTTTCTATCTCTGTTTTTCTTTTTTTGAGGATATGAGGTATCTTAGAACATCTGAAAATGATTCAAATGCTACTGATGACATTTCTAATTATTTAATTCGAGGAAGTAAAAAATACACTGAAAAATTGATCGTTTTTAGGTTCACCTGAAAATCAGATTCGGGGGGGGGGGATTATCTGAGATGGTCTTATTGTGTAAAAATATATAATTTTGAACCCAGTTTAATAAAATTTTGCTAAAAATTTTCATTTTAGATTTTTTTGAAACATTACTCATCATAACTTTCCAATTGATTATTAAATTTTTAAATTCTGAAATGAGGTCACCTCTCCAGGGTTATTTCCATATCAAAGCCAATTTTATATTCTTATTAAGCCCGCCTGCCAAATGGAGAAAAAAATTATTGAAGTGGTAGTTCTTCGATCCTTCTCAGTCACTTATTCGAATGAGGTCAGATTTTGGACACCACAGAGCGAATGAAGAAGATAAACTGTTTTATTTGTTCCTAGTAATGACAGATTCTATTGATTTCGTTGCTTTTCTTCCTTTCAATGCCTGCCTCTAAAAAAAATAAAGTGACTCGATTCATCCAAGCAAGCATAAAAAAGACTGTAAAAACTGTCGACTCGCGTAAGCCCATTTGATGAATTTTTTTAAAAATTCAACTCCAAATACTCGTTTGACATTTACCAAATGGCATTTTAAATAATGAAAAAATTCAGGCTAATTTTCGCAAAAATTTCGGCCACGAAACTACTCACATTAACTTCCATATTCATGCATCAAACCCTAAAAAAAAATTCAGTTAAAATAAGGAACCTACATTCGCCTATATCCACATTGTATCTACATTTTGTACACGAACAGCATAACACCAATTCGGCGAAAAACAATAATCGTATCTCACAATTTCCATCCCAGATTCGCAATTAATTTCGACTAAAATATATTTCACAAAGCCTTCCAATAAACATGACATGAAATTAAATCACATCGCACGTTGTACGTGTGGGGTAGGAAAACAACAATTAAATTCCGTTACACAGGTACGCCTTCGATTCGAATGCCTAAGCAACTCGATGTTTTCCAAAACAAATATAAAATATCGGCTCATTATTCCGGAACCGGGTTAAATTGAATTTTATTCTGTTTATCTTTCAGCTTGCTCAGTTATTACCAATGGAAGAAAATTTCCTACTATTATTCAGATTCGACAATCCGCTCGATTCGAGTGTCGAATTCATGCGGGTGAGTAATTTAATATGTCATCGTATAATGCATTTAATTACTCCCTCGGGGTATTGCAACAGGGTGCAAATGTTTATGGCGTTTTGAATATTTACAGATTTGGAGAGAATACGATACCGATGGCAGTGGTTACATTGAAGCAGACGAATTAAAGGTAAAATTGCTGGATGTTTTTTGTAGCTTTTCTATCTCTCGCAGGGTTTGCGGAAAAAATTTCATGCTCGAGCAACTTGCATTTTCTTTTTCACCGTCGAAACGAAGCGAAGGTTGAAATTAAATTTAATGAATATTGTTAACTAAGAAAAATCAAAATAGGGGAAAAAACATTTCAACGTGGCCTAGATTTTCATCTTTTTCCTGTTATATGCGCGTGATGAAGTAGTGACGTAGTTCTCTCCGTTTTGGCCTTAGAATGCAATCCCAGTTCGATTGTGTTTTTCTGCAATTACGAAAACTATCTTTGAATTTACTTTGGAAATAAAAAATTTCCAATTAATTCATATTCCGCTTTAAACCGGTCGTTTTTCTCACTACCCTGCGAACTTCGAGTTGAAATAATTACCCTAATTAATAAAGTGAGATCGTAACTAGGAATTTCCACCATTTCAATATCTTAAGAAAGGAAAAAAGTTAAAGGAGGAAAAATATTGATTATTCTAGTCAATCAAACACACCTATGCATATTTTTATAGAGCACAAATTGAAAACGTCATCTTATCTAGTTCTCGTCAATCTGAATTTATTTTTGTCACAATTTCCGCATATTTTCCATCCACACGAATAAAACTGATAAGTAAACGTTTGTTTTAGAATTTTTTGCGAGATTTATTAAGAGAAGCGAAAAAAATCCACGACGTATCTGAAGATAAACTGATCGAATATACCGATACAATGGTAAGTTTCGGCGATTAGCCTTGTTACCGTATACTTAATTCGGTATTGTGTAAGATACCTGGCCATAATTTGTCACAACCGTGTAATTCGAGGGCGAATTAGGCGAATAGAGACCGATATATAGGAATTAGGTGGAAAATCCCCCTGGCGCCGATCCAATTTGGCGCTTATTGAGGCTGCATGATTAGGCGCCAGTGAACCATGAAATTCTATTGTTTGACATTTTATGCTAAAAAACATTATATTTTTATTCCTCGTCGCTAGGTACCCTCTATCGTATTTGATGCGAGAATTTTCCACGTATTTGGTCTTAATACCTACTTGCCGAAGTTATTTTCTTTCTTTTCAAAGCCTCGCTCGTAATTCAACATCAGGTTCAGAAGGTTGCGAAAAAGGCTGCGAAAATTTGTTTCTTAGGGATTCGAAGCTTGAAATTATTAATTCAGTTTTTTTCGTTTCGGATTGGAATTAAATTATTGGATAGGCATTAAAAATACGAACGGTTGAGAAAAGAGCTAATTTATTGCAATCCGTTTCAGTTTTTCTCTCGTGTTCACGATTTTGTACAATTTTTTGGGTAAATTTTGAAAATGTGCGCCAACTTGGAACGTTCGATAAAAATACGTTGAAAATGACCGACAATGCGCCTAAGGCATATAAACTTTTAATTTTTAATCCACCGGTTTTGAAGTTACCAATTTCAGTGTAGTATACTGGGAGTGGGAAGTACTAAAAATGTCTTAATTTCAATGAAAAGGAATGAAAAACCAAAAGTATATTTTTAAGGAAACGACCATTTTTGTTACGTGGATCCAAAAATTGCCACGAAGTAGGTTTTTCGACTAATTAGAGGTCGCTAGTTGCGAATTTAAGCTTTTTTTGATCGATAAGTCGTTGTTTTCTCGGAAACAACATTTTCGAGATGAAATTTGACTATATTTTGAAAACAAAACTCGACCGTCTAAAATGGGCACGGGATTTATGATCACTGATTAGAAACGCCCAGAAACATAACTATCCATGTTTGGAAAAACAAAAGTTTTTTTTATGTGTGATAAAATTCCAGTCCATATGCCAGTTTTTATTGATGAAAATTTTCCAACTTTTTTCTACCCGACTTTTGACCTTCCTTTTTGGGAATTTTTTTTAAACGGTTTTTCGGCACTTTTTTGAAGATACTTTTCTTTTGCTAAAAATTCCCAGTCCATTCCCAGCCCTCGTGTTAAAATTTTAAAATTACTTAAATTGTGTCCTGGAGGGGTGTACCTTCGAGAAAATTTTAAAATTATTATCAAAATTCTCTCCAAATGAGGGGGGGGGTGGTTACGTGAAAAATTAGAATAACTGAAATTTGCTTCGAAAGGAGATGCAGGAGAAATTGGAACTTGGATAAATGTGCCTACTGATTAAGTTTTAGAATAGGTGCCGAAATTTGGCAACGGAGGGGAGAAATTTTAAAACACCAGAATTCAGCTATGGAGAGTTGAAGGTACAATAGAAATCTTGAAATACAAAAATTCAGCTCTGATAGGAGAGTCCAAGAATAAATTGAAATTGATAAAATTCGCTTTGGAGGAGTACAAGAAAATGTATGAAATTATTCTAAAATTCTGTCGTGGAGGGGAAGGGAAATTTTAAATTACCAAAACTCGACTCGAGGGGGGTGCAAGAAAAATCATCAAAAATATCAATATTCTGTCCTGGGGGGGGGGGGGGTACGAGAGAAATTTGAATCCAAAAAATTTGTTCAGAAAAAAGGGTATATAGGAAAAATTTTCAAATTGAAATTTTTCTTTAGACGGGGGAGTGGAATAGGAATTTGAAATCTGTAAAATTTGCCTTGGAGGTATGAGAAATTTTTTTTAAATTATCGAAACTCTTCTCGAGGGTGGGAGTAAGGAGAAATTTGAATTATTAAAATTCTTTGCTGGTGGGAGATGCAGAAGAAATTCATAATTTATCAAATTCGTTTTGGAAGGAGGAGGAGAGAAATTATCATGAATAGTATCCTTAGGTACAATACTGATGAGCCAATCTATAAAATGGGCGGTCAATTTTTTTTTTAATATTAAGTTTCGGCGATCGCTGGCATACCTAATGACATTTTGTTGAACTTGGAATTTTTTTTAAAAAATGTGGGGAATTGCTACATAATTAATAATGATGGTGAAATATCGAAAAGTTATTGAAATGTCAAATTGAATTTTTAGGGTTTCTTATTGTTTTTTAATGTCTCTAAAAAATATCAAAATGTCACAAAAATGTCAAAGATTATAACTTTCGAAATTTATTAAAATTGTTTTGGAATTTTGAAAATTGGAAAAATGAATCAGTGCCTAGAAACCCGGTAAGCAGGAGACCTAGTGACCTTGGATCTTGTAACCTTGTGACCCGATGACCCAATGACCTTGTAACCTTATGACCATTTGACTTGGTGGCCCTATGCCCTTGTGACTATAAGACCAAAACTTTGAGACCCGATGATATTCTGCAGGTGACCCAGTGACCTTGTGACCCAGTGACCTTGTAACCCAGTGACCTTGTGACCCAGTGACCTTGTGACCCAGTGACCTTGTGGCCCAGTGACCTTGTGACCCAGTGACCTTGTGACCCAATGACTTTGTAACCTTAGGACCTTTGACCTGAAGGCTCTGTGACCTTGTAACTTTGTGACCCGGTGATATTCTGCGGGTGGCCCAGTGACCTTATGACCCAATGACATTATGACCCAATGACCTTATGACCCAATGACCTTGTAACCTTAGGACCTTTTGACCTGAAGGCTCTATGACCTTGTGACTATGAGATCTTGTAACTTTGGGACCAGGTGTTCTTGTGCGGGTGGCTCAGTGACCTTGTGACCCCAATGACCTTGTAACCTTAGGATCTTTTGGCCTGATGGCTCTATGACCTTGTGACTATGAGACCTTGTAACTTTGAGACCCGGTGATCTTGTGCGGGTGGCTCAGTGACCTTGTGACCTTATGATCTGATGACCCGATGATCTTGTGACTATGAAACCTTGTAACCTTAGGACCAGATGATCTTATGTAGGTGACCCAGTAACCTTGTGACCTTGTAACCTTGTGACATTGTAACCTTGTGACATTGTAACCTTGTGACATTGTAACCTTGTGACCTTGTAACCTTGTGACCTTGAAACTTTGTGACCCGGTAAATCTGAGACTCGGTGACTTACCGACCTTACACCGTCACCGGCAACCCAAGACTGGTAAATCATACTAGGCGTATGGGAAAAAACTGAAAAAAATTTGAATACCCGAAATTCACTTTGGAGAAATTGTGATATATTTTCACTCTTGCGACATATTTCTTGGCTAGTACAATGACACATTTTAGCACGAATGACAAAGATCTGACATTAGTTGCTAGTTTAATTCAAAAATCTCAAAATATTAAGTATAAAAAAAATATGTCACTAGTGTCGAAATGTGACACTGTTACAGAAATATGTCATTAGTGGAAAAATGTCTTATTGACGTCAATATATGACACTGGTACTAAAAGTGACGCTAATTATGACAGAATTTGTCGTTTTGTCACAATATCGGAAAAGGTCACAGTTATGAAATTTCTGTCACTATTAAAAATATGTCACGTAGGTACTTCAAAACCTTATTAATGTCAAATTCATGTCCCTCATTAATGGCAAATGTGTCACTAGTGCAAAATTTTTAACATTAGGTAATCAAAATGTGTCATTAATGCCAGAAAGTTGATGGTTTCATAATTTCGAGTCAAAAAATTAACATTATTTATAAAAATTGCCACTAATATCACATTTGTGTCAATAATATCAAAAGACGTTACCAAGTGCCATCTTTTTCGTCTTAATAATATCAAATTACGCCACAATCGTAGAAATATAACGTCAATGTCAAAAATATGCCCTATATACGATAAGTATAAAAATAGGTCACACGTGTCGCATGTTGTCAAAATGTTGCTCTTGTAACACCAGCATCAAAATATATCAAAACATGACATACTCGTAATTGTCGAAATCGTTCAAATTTCACACAAGATTGCCAAAACTTGACATATTTGGCTCCTAAACGTCAAAAAAGATCACTCACACCTCAGTAATAAAATTCCAATACGAATCACCCACCACCCATTTCCAAATAAATCACAGAACACACATCAAATCAAAACCCCAACCAACCCTTTCAAATTCCCATACCCCAAAAACATGCTACAAAAATTCAAACAGCTATTTCGCCCAACTCGAAAACTCGAATCGATATCTACCGCAGGGCTTTCTCAAACATTACCCCGTTCGATGCAACAATCTCTTAACAAGCTTCTTCTTGGCAACAATAACAAAATAAATAAATAAAATTAATGTTTCAGCTTCAAGTGTTCGACGCCAATCGAGATGGAAAACTGCAACTTTCCGAAATGGCCAAGTAAGTAAATTAATTAAATTTTACAAAATACGACGAGGAAAAAACACCTTCATATCGTTCAACTTGTATCGCCGTAATTAAGTTAAAGCTTGTCTTACATCTGCTGATTTATGGGTTTTTTTCCTCCTCGCCCAGCGAGTAAAATATGAATGGGAATTTTCAAATTTCTTAATTCGAATCGTCATTTTCATGAATAATTTCGTCTTGGTTTTTCTTTCGCAGATTACTGCCTGTAAAAGAGAACTTCCTGTGCCGTCAAGCTTTCAAGGTTCGTATAATTAGCTAATAAATGAAGCTATCTGCTATAAATAAATTTTAGCCTATAAATTATTCGCGCCCAAATCGACGTTCTTCGTCGTGGTTTTTTCGCCCCGAAAATACAGAAACTAAAAGATGGCTCTTTTGTATTAACGAAGAAAATTTCCATCGTGTAACTTATCTCTACCTAAGTAAAAACCGGGCTTTATCCGCCATCATAAAAATAACCGCAGTGAAAAGTATAAAAACACAATAGAGGCGTACAAATAACTGTAAAAATGCCTACGAAAACCTACACAGGTACATTGGGCCGCGCCAGCATCTAATTCGACGTTGTAAAAACACCATTCGAGGGCTGGCGAATGATAAAAATATTATTTAAAATAAAAAGCCCCATAAAACGAATTGATATCTTAACCGTGGAAATCTTTCTGCTTATAAAATGGTCGGAAATTATACTCGTGCGAGTTATGTTTTCATCGAGATCGTCAAAATGAAACTTTTTCACTCTTGACCCTACCTACGTATAATTTGTCAAATGTAGGTATTTAAACATACTGCGGAATTTTACGATTCAACGTTTGAAATTCAACGTGGCGAGTCGACGTTTTTCGAAATGTTTGCCACTGCCAAGCTGGTGTATCCAATTTTCGCACATTTTAGTCGACGAAATTTTACGTAACCGAAAGGGCACCCTATTCTATTTACATCTACAAATCGTCAGTACATGCAAGTACTTTTTAAGGGCAAAGGCACCGGCAATCGATACTTTTCTCGTGGAATTGCTACACCACGTAACTGGCGTGAGATGAATTGTAATTCGATTCGGTTGCCGGTGTTTATATTCAAAATTAGTATGTCTTTTTTTTTTTTACTTTCTCCAAATGACTTAGGTAACTTCTTTCATTTTAAATAACTTTTTCTACTTGTATTTATTTCGCCCTCGACGAAGGCCTATGAAGGCATAATGGATGATATTTGTACGTTTTCATCGTTTCGCTGTATCTAGGTTCGTGTAATTAGGATACTTGGGCCTAGGTACGTCGATGTTTTTGTTGAGAATTCGAGCTGCGATGGGAATTAATCGAGGTAGTCGAGTTTTATTTTTTTCTACTTCGAAAGTTCTTCAAGTTCACCTGTTCGAATACCTATTTAGATGGTTAATGTTGCAGAAGGTGTACTCGCGATTAGATGAACATTTAAGGGAGAAAAGACTTCTATCGAATTTTATACTTAGTAATGTTTTCTTTTTTTCGTGTAATTTACCTGGTTATTTTTGAAAACAGGTTTATCTACAAAATCATGCTATTTCATTTTCGTTAAAATGTCTCGAAAGTTGAAAAAATTAATTCCAACAAGTCAGTACCTACTCTGTTTAATTAAATCGTGTTATTGGTGATAGAAAATCCATAAGTAGGTTCTAAAATTAGATACATCATCATGAGTAGGTAGATTGGTTGGATTGATCGCGGATATAGAATGCTCTTGAGTGTGTTGTGTATCGTTGTAGGTATTTTTAATATTTGGTGAAGGGACAGGGGGTGCCAGGTTAGGAAATATTCGAAGGGGTTTCAAAATTTTCTGATTTTTTTAAAAATAAAAACGCTTTTGGTATTAATTTTAAAATATCATTTTATGATAACGATATGTTTTTGTTTTTTTTTTTTATTATGCTGTTTACTTTCTTGATCATTACGTATTAAAAATGAATCGAATATGTGTAATGATGGTGAACTGATTGGTTTAGTCTCAGGGATATGTAGAGGTAGGAGATTGTACAGATATTTTTTTAGTAGTCTTCGGTCGCCTTCTGAGTAGTAACTGAGCGGAGAGCTCGTTTTATTGGATTTTTTGTGGCTAATACGCGCTATAGATGTTTAAAAAATGAAATAGATATATTGTAAATTGCAGTTGATTAAAGAAAAATTGACGTACTCGGTGCGATGAAGTTGAAATTTTTTTTCAAAAAATGTCTGAGCATCAATTTTTCTTTTAGGTATTGTTTATTTAAGTAGGTATGCCTAAGTTTGCCAATAGATAATAAGCTATTTACTGGTATTGGTATATTTACGAAAAAAATGAAAATTTTAATTAGTAATTTAAGGGATTCAAGTGTTGAAATAATACGCTGCACGTTACCTACTTGCAACTGTGTGGAATCCGATGCGAGAAGGTGCAATTACGTTTTTTTCAGGTACCTATAAACTACTTTCATGATTTTCTCAACATTTTTCAAAATTTTTATTCAGATTTTCTCAAATGATTCTCCCCTCGCTTTTTTCAAGTCAAGATTTTCACAATAAATTTAATTTTATTAAATTTCCAGTTTTTTTCAAGTTTAATTTTTTCAAATTTTTTTCAAGTTGA
The DNA here is from genome assembly GCA_033439095.1 of Pseudococcus viburni. NCBI lineage: Eukaryota > Metazoa > Arthropoda > Insecta > Hemiptera > Pseudococcidae > Pseudococcus > Pseudococcus viburni. The sequence continues at coordinate 385,696 of JAVBJF010000161.1, forward strand.
AATTACCTAACCCTGTTTTTTCAAAAAATTTTCAAAGTTTAAATTTCGTTGGCATTTTCTAAGAATTCATTTCAATTTTAAAAAATTTTCCAACTCGACGAACTCCATTTTTGTTTGATTTTCTTCGGCGTCTTTTCGTGTGAAAATGGGAGTTTTAGAGTTGAATGAATTTGGAAAAAATACAATTTTGAATAAAATTGAACTTGTGAATTGAAATAATATCAATATTAAAATTTCATCAGATTAAATTTAATACAATTTTTTCTAAGAAAGGAATTGGGCTATTCCATACTGAAACAGACCAAAAATGAAGTTAGGTCTTTTTACGAGTTCCCCTTGATGGTCTATTCACAAAACCACGATCATTTATTTTCTAATGCTCAAGGGAGCGGGGAGGCGGGCCTTGAAATTGTTATGCAATTGCGATTTTTTGCCAAATTACCCAACTTTGAAGACTCGTATCTCGAGATAGGTTGTACTTGGGCAAAAACTGATTCTGAGGTCTGAAAGATAATTAATAGAAGATTCAAAAACGGTAGTCACATTTTGAAAAGCTCAAAGTTGAACTTTGGTGGTGAAATATCAACTTTCATGATGAGAACAAAAGATGAAAGCTACCATTTAAAAATTTGAAAAAATTACAGTAAAGAGCCCTTTTTACCTTTTTTTTAACCAATAAATTTTCAAGATGGGATCTTTAGACCCCTGAGGGTACAGGGGTCCACAATTTTGACCAACATTCGAAAAAAATCGAAAAAGTAAAGTAACACATCGATTACTACTAATTCGAAGACGCTGATTTCGAATATGTACTCAGTTTTTTCATTCGATTCCCTTGAACCCCCCTATTCGCCTCCTTGATAGGGTCAAAATTCAAAAAAATGAAAAATAACGTGTGACCTGTCGTTTGTTAGGTTTTTGAGAGAGCTGAGTTCGAAAATTTGCTCATTTTTTGGATTTGACCCTTTAGTGCCTCTCTAGCCCCTCCCCCAATTTTTGGAAAAACTATATTGAGAAACAAATATATCGCGTGGCAAATCGATTCTAACTAATTTGAGGGCGTAGAGTTCGAATATCGACTTACTTTTTGATTCGACCACCTCCCTGCAATTTTTTAAAATATTCAATTCCGTATTGATCACCGAAGAGTGGAGGAAGGGGTCAGTTGGAGCACGAGGAGGGCGATCGGATCAAAAAGTAAAGGGCTCTTCACTGAAATTTTTTCAGATTTTAAATGGTAGCTTTCATCTTTTATTCTCGTCATGAAAGTTGAGCTTTCACCCCCAAAGTTCAACTTTGAGCTTTTCAAAATGTGACTACCATTTTTGAATCTACTATTAATTATCTTTCAGACCTCACAAACAGTTTTTGCCCAAGTACAACCTATCTCGAGATAGGATTTGGCGAAAAATCGCAACTGCATGAAAATTTCGAGGCCCACCTCCCCGCTTGAAGGTTAGAAAATAAATGATCGATGTTTTGTGAATAAACCACTACGGGGAACTCGTCAAAAAAATTTGAGCGAAATCGGAAGACCTGACTTCATTTTTGGTCTGTTTTAGTATGGAATAGCTCAATATTGTAGAAATGTAAACAATTGTAGCAAATTGGATGTGACAAAATATTAAGAAAATTCAAACTTTGAAAAAATGAAAAAATTCAGACTTGAAAATTTTGGTAAAATTGTAAAAATTCACAGTTGGAAAATTCATGAGAATATTTGAATTAGGAAAAAAAGGTTCTGGTGTGATTTGGGGGTCATTTGGCCCTTGGTGGAACTTTGACAAAATTTTTATGCCATTCGACTTGCCTATGTAGAAGATGATTTTAGAGCGCAAAAACGAATTTTTACCACACCCCCGGGGGCGGGGGCCTCAAAATACGTGATTTTCACTCTAAAAATTCTATCTCCGCGAGTTTTCAACCGATTTTTTTCAAATTTGGCACGTAGGCAGAGGTACTTGAGGGGAGTACCCTGAAATTTTTTCAGATTTTTTCGACCACTACAATGACCTTAAATTTGACCTTGAGAGTTTTAAATCGCCCTGGGGGCACCGTTTTGGCGTGTGGTATAAAGAAAAAAATATTTTCATGTTTCTCACTCTATTTTACACTACTTAGAATTTTTTTCAATTTTTTTTGAGTGGTGGCCTATGCGTGACGTTCAAAAAACCGATAAATCGGTCGTTTTACCTAGTACTTGAGAAATACACTTTTAAAAAAGACAAACATGTTAATCGCAATTTTATAGCTGGAAAAGCTTCTATATGATGTCCAGAGTCTTTGATAAAGTCGCATCGCCCCAGCCCCTATTGCTTTTTGAGGAGGGGGGGGGACCCTTATGAAAGAAAAAATTGTTTTGCACCGATTTCGCTCAAATTCACGTAAATGGTTCTGTAGGTGTAGAAGTACTCCCCAAAATTTTTTAGCCCCCCTCGACCTCAGGGGGCTAAGCGATCATTTCCCAAAGTTGGACATTTTTGGTTAAGATGACAAAAAAATCGAGTTTTTTGACTATAAAACCGCTCCAAAATTCTAATTTTGAAAAACTTGGTATTTTCTGTGCACATTTTGAGGTGACGAATCCGACTAGCCCATCAAATTTTTCATTCGAATGGTTTACACCCCCCTCCTCATCACGGCCCGTTTGAAAGTGTACAGATCGTGGGTTTTTCAAAAAAAAATAACTTTGTTACATAGTTGACCTAAAAATGACATTTCGCGAGAAAGTGAAAATTTTTTGATTCAAAATGTTCAATTATGATGTCTCGAGTGTGTGGTAAAAAAGCACCGCACCTACTCCTTGTTCTTTTTGCGGGGGGGGGGGTGGAGTCACGGAGTGAGGGAGCCCGTTTCAAAAAATGTTTTTTTTTTCGCATCGATTTTGGTCAACTTTACATATCAACTTATTAAGGTACAAAAATATTTGTTTACGAACATCAGCTCCCGACACATCAGGGGGCTGAGCCATTATTTCTCAAATCTGAGCAGTTTTTTGAAAAATTACATAGAAATATTCCCCAAAAAATTTTAGGCTCCCGCGACTTAGATGAAAGGTTTAGCCATTGCTTCCTAAAATTTCAGGTTAGTATCTGAATATTTTTCATTCACCTAATTGAAAATTTAAGTAGGTTGATACAATTCCACTTGCCCCCTGATGTGTCACGAGCTGAATTTTGTAAAAAAAATATTACGAGGTCATTTTTTTCTGAAAACCCCACGATCTGTACACTTCCAAACGGGCAGTGATGAGGAGGGGGTGTAAACCATTCGAATGAAAAATTTGATGGGCTAGTCGGATTCGTCACCTAAAAATGTGCACAGAAAATACCAAGTTTTTCAAAATTAGAATTTTGGAGCGGTTTTATAGTCGAAAAACTCGATTTTTTTGTCATCTTAACCAAAAATGTTCAACTTTGGGAAATGATCGCTCAGCCCCCTGAGGTCGAGGGGGGCTAAAAATTTTTGGGGAGTACTTCTACACCTACAGATCCATTTACGTGAATTTGAGCGAAATCGGTGCAAAACAATTTTTTCTTTCATAAGGCCCCCCCCTCCTCAAAAAGCAATAGGGGCTGGGGCGATGCGACTTTATCAAAGACTCTGGACATCATATAGAAGCTTTTCCAGCTATAAAATTGCGATTAACATGTTTGTCTTTTTTCAAAGTGTATTTCTCAAGTACTAGGTAAAACGATCGATTTATCGGTTTTTTGAACGTCACTCATAGGCCACCACTCAAAAAAAATTGAAAAAAATTCTAAGTAGTGTAAAATAGAGTGAGAAACATGAAAATATTTTTTTCTTTATACCACACGCCAAAACGGTGCCCCCAGGGCGATTTTAAACTTTCAAGGTCAAATTTAAGGTCATTGTAGTGGTCGAAAAAATCTGAAAAAATTTCAGGGTACTCCCCTTAAGTACCTCTGCCTACGTGCCAAATTTGAAAAAAATCGGTTGAAAACTCGCGGAGATAGAATTTATAGAGTGAAAATCACGTATTTTGAGGCCCCCGCCCCCGGGGGGTGTGGTAAAAATTCGTTTTTGCGCTCTAAAATCATCTTCTACATAGGCAAGTCGAATGGCATAAAAATTTTGTCAAAGTTCCACCAAGGGCCAAATGACCCCCAAATCACACCAGAGCCTTTGAGTCAATTTGCATTTAAAATTTTTTTCAGAATATTCAAATTTGTAAAAATTTTTGAGAAAATTCAACATGAATAAAACTGAGAAAATGAAGAAAATTTGAACCTGAAAAAATTTTTTCTAAAACTTGGACTCAGAAATTTTTTTGAGGAAATTCGCCCTCGGGAAATTTTTATAATCTTTCAACTTGCAAAAAATATTGAGAAAATTGAACATTAAAAAAATTCTGAGAAAATATAAATTCGAAAATTCGTCGGGAAAATTGTAAAAATTTCAACTTGAAAAAGTTGTGAAAATATTTGGACTAGGAAAAAATGTTGAGACAATTTTCACTTGGAAAATTTTATTTCAACTTGAAAGAAATTTTGAAAAAATTGAACTTAGAAAAAATGTTGAGAAAATATAAGCTTGAAAATTGCTGGGAAAAATTGTAAAAATTTAAGCTTGAAAAATTCTGGTGTTAAGAAGATTTTAAAGAAAATTAAACTAAGAGAAAATTTTATGAAAGTCATGAAAATTTAGGCGAGGAAAAAAAACACATAATTGCATTGCAAATGTTGACATTAAATTCCAGCTGCATGTGGGTAACGTGCATAGATTCTCTTTAAGAACATATTTTTTTATTATTACCTATACGAATATCAGACGCTATGAATCCATCTTTCGTCTAGAAAAAAAATGGAAAGAATAACTATAAATTATGTTTTCCAATAAAGACAGAATTTTATGTCCATCCAGAAATACTTGAATCTCTTTACTGCCGTTAGATTCATTAAAAGAAGATCGCCTTCTTACCCTAGGGCCACATATTGTTTCGACCTGGCGATAAGCTGAATACGAGTGAACTGTAAAGGGCACCTTTGCGTTGGTAACAGTCGTCATAGTTCATCACCCTCTATTTTGGAATGTATGTATCAAGACAAACTACCCGAGTGTACCTAAATAGTAAATAGGTTCGTTGACATCGAGATTCGAATGTATGAAATTATACCGTTTGTTGGTCGCAGTCGCAATACCTAACTTTATATTTTGGTGATGCTGGTTGCTACGAACTAAACCACATCGGTGTAAATTCCTTAAAATTTCAAAGTAGTCGAATCAACTTATGTGTACTTTGTGTCGTATATTCGTATTTGTTTTTGTAGAGATTGAGGTTTGGAAAATTAACGTTCTTGGAGTTAATTAGATATTCCTGGGTTTCTTTGGAGAAGAGCTGCCTACCAAAGATTTGAACCGTTTTTAAATAGGCCATTGCCTTAGAAAAAATTGTTCAATATTTTTGACACTTTTTCTCATTCTGGTGAATTTTCATTGGAAATTTGATGTTATTTTTTTCATATCCACTTTTTGCAGTCTACTCATCAATTAACATGACTTTTTCGAAAAAAAAATGACAATTTTTCAACATTACGATTTTTAGGTATGGACGTAACAAAAGGGGTAGGAGAAGCTAAAAGTTATGTTCTTAAGATTGAAATGCTCTGCTCTGAAAAATCAAATAATTTTATCATCTTCCTAAGAAATATTCTGCTAAAAAATTTCGACTTTCGATGAAATTTAATCAACTTGGGGGATATAGGCGATCTTCTTGTAGAAAAAATTCGCTACGTGTCCGCTTGATCTTAGCTCCTCAATTTAAAAAATCTCTTTCATAAAATACCTACCAAAAAAATGAAATTTTGCCAGATTTATCTAAAATAAGCAATTTTTTTCATTTATAGGCAAAAATACGGTTAATTTTTGGAGAAAAATTTAAACGAAAGTTCAAAAATAATTAGTGATGGGGTGAACAGTTTCATTGATTTTTTCAGCGAAAAATTGTGTTATCCTTGATTGCTGATTTTCTGTAAGAATTTTACTGTCTAAGCCAATGCAATTTGATATTTCAACTTCCTACTTTACTGATTCAGATTCAATGAAAATAACTAATACGATTACGGTTCTAGTAAAGAAGCTGGAGTTGGAAGGAGGATAATTTATTCAAATTCACAAAATTATATTTTCAGTTGAAATAATATGCATTCTGAAATGAGACATAGAATTTTTGCATCTGAAATTTTTTTGACCCTTTTAGTCATTTCCTTTCATTTTCTGGTTCCTTAAGTTAAAATGCTGACGAGGGAACCTTTCGAGGAACCTAGTTCTAATTTGAACGAAAATAGAATTTTAGAACAGACCAGATGTACGGCAAATTTTGTTCCGAGAACTTTTTGCCTAACATGAAAAATGAAGGGGCTATAAGTCATTCAAAATAAGTGGGGTTCAAAAATTTTTCAAATTTTTTCCATTTTGAATGACCCGTAGCCCCTTCATTTTTCATGTTAGGCAAAAAGTTCTCGGAACAAAATTTGTCCAATTTTCAACGTACTATCCATTCCCATGGCTGATTTATTTTTTTAGAATTTTTTTAAAACAAGTTTTTCTGTAGTCCCTTCAATTTTGAAGTTAGTCAAAAAGTCATAAGATGAAAATTTGTTCAATTTTCAAAGCACTGCCCATTCCCATTGTTGAAAAAAAATTTACGTAATTTTTTTATAAGCAGCATTTGCCCCTTCAATTATCAAGGTTGGCAACATGTTCATCTCAAGGTTTTTTTAGTGGTACCCGGTTATATCCAAAAATGAAGTATGGACGTCCACTTACGGAACACCCTGTATATTCTAAACTCTTTGCAAGGATTTTGTAATTTTTGACGAATTTTTGAAGATTCGAGTCGTCATTTTTCAGCTGAGATATCACCTCTCGAGTAAAAAATATCGACCTTCAAAAACGTAATCTCCGCAGTTTTGGTAGTTTCGGAACCCCCAGTGGAGATTTCAATTGTCTTCAGTGTTTTTAAAATTTTTCATGATGTATGAAAATTAATTGAGCAGCTTATTTCAACCGAATCTTTCAAGTTGTAAAAGCTCTGATAAGCTTTTAATATTTAAAAAAATCAAATATTGAAAAAGCCAAATTGAAAACCAGCTGAAAAAACATAATCCACGTGTCCGCCTGAAATTCGTCTCAAAAATGGATCAACTTTATTAAACTGTTGGATACTCGAGATACTCGAAATCAGACGAAAGTTAAATTTTTAGCTGCTCGAGTCAATTTTCACCGTTTTTCGTGAAATTCAAACATATTGAACGACATAAAAATCTCCCCGGAGACCTCAAGAATGACGGGAAATGCTGAAATTCGGTTTTGAGAGATCGATATTGTGTAGGTACTTTATTTTCATCTCTCTTCCAAAGTATCTTATTTTCGGTGAAAAAAATGATTTTTAAACTTTCAAAAATTTCTGGAAATTAAAAAAATCAACTCGACCGAATACTATTTTTATTCGAATTGGAAATTTGGAGCCAGATACCTCAAATTGTTCTCTTTGTGAAACATTTCTAACGCTAAGATCAAGCAAACAGCTAAATATATTTTGTACTTCGCATTTATTGTATTAGGTAATGGATATTTTTGAGCCTATAAATGCAAATAGGTAGGCTATTATTAGATGTGTAAGTAATTTAGGTACATATCGTATTTGCTTTAAGAAGTGTTCGAATCGTATGAAAATATTACTCATAAAATTCATCGTTGAATTAAATCCATAACTACGTAATACATTAAGCTATGTATGTATTTTAATTTCCCTATCAGCTTCTAATTCCATTTCGAATACGAAGTTAGGCTGTTTAAGACGAAAGTCATTATGGCACTAGGTTGAAAAAAAATCATATTGGGGTAAAATTTTTGCTGAATTATGCTGTAAAATGGCGTAAAAAACGATAAATTTTGCTTTTATGGCTTTCAAAATACATAGCTATATCATTCGCCTTCATCTAGAACACTATTGAGAATTTTTAAATTTTCTTGATGCTTGAAAAAAATTTTCTTGGAGCTTTGGTATATTTATTTTTTTAGTTTAGGTATTTAATTTGGTGCCACAATGATGAAAATATTATTAAAATATTAAAATTAGGTACTAATTATAATCATATTATATTACCTTATTAATAAATTAAAAATGAATTGTTTTCTATATCAATGGAATGACCTTAAACGATGGATATTTTAGATGGTGAGTAAATGTCTAAGTAGGTAAATGCGTTTTGAAGCTTTGATCCACGGTTTTAGCCTGTTACTAGTCCACGGTATATAAACTTAGTGCATTAAAGGCGTTAAAATTAAAGTTGTTTGTAAGTCAAGTGCTAAAATATACGACGTAGGGCTAATGTACATTGTAAGAGTCGTACTACTGTACATAAGTAGGTAAATGTAGGTAATGTTGTTGTTGTTGGCTTGAAAAATCATAAAAATGATGTAGTTGTTTTATCATAGTAAAATACGTAGGGAGGAATTTTTCTCATTAGGTTTTATTCATTATTCATTAATTATTAATTATCATTTGGAAACGTGTAATTAGTACTTGAAAAATCATAATCGCATTATTCATACTTAGATAAATGTGCAATGGAGTGAAGCAAAACAAAACATTCGTTGGATTTTAATGAAAATTGGCGAGGTGGTTCACTTTGATAATGGAATCTCCCAGAAAATTTTTGAGCTCCCCAGCCCAAAAGAGGACGGATGTATGGGACCTCAAAATTGGATAATTTTTGAAAAAAATACAGTTTTTGCCATTTTTAGGCAATTTACCTGCTGAGAACCTCGGTCACTCCCAAAAAAGTTGTGATTCGATTTTCCACACCAAGGTGTAGCGATTTCAAAGTTTTTTCGAATTTTAAAGGGCCTATGTCAAAAATGGTTATGAAATGGCCTCAAAAATACGTGGCGAAAAATTCGAATTTTTTTGGTCTATTTTAACCCCTCTTTCTCTCCTCGTCCGCTCAGGCAGAAGCTTAAAGTTTCAGAGTTTGAAATTTGATCCAAAAATTTTTCTATTATTGTTTAGTATTTTTTGGTGTATTTTTAGTCGTATTATGGCTGTTAAATGGTAAGCAAAAAAAGTTCCTGTTTTTTTCCGATTTTTCGGGATGCCCACATGATTTTTGTGTTTTGGCCAAAAACGCTGTTTTCGTAAATATTTCAGAAGTGAGTACAAAAAATAATTTACATAGGCTTTGATCGATTTTATAACCTCCGACCCCATTTTCTTTTTTTTCGGGTGCTCTCAAATCGTTTTGCATATTTCACAGTAGGTAATTTGTGAACATGGAGTGAGGGCATTGGTGCACCCAGAAATTGTGTAAGGGAGGGGCTCAGATTTTGAGAAAAAGGGGGGGTCAAAATTCAATGATAAAAATGAAGTAACCTGTTATTTCAGTGGGGCTGGAGTAGTTGGGGTATTTTCAGTAGCCAAATAATATATACCTACAGATTTGAGTGAAGAAAAATTGAAATATGATGAGATTTAATGATTTTTTTTAGTTAAAATTACTGATCTTTCTGATAAATGGGACATTTGACTGAGAAATTGGTAATTTTTCACCAAAAAATTGGTGAAAATGAAAATTATTTTACTGATTGAAAAAGACAGAATTTTTGCAAATTCAACTGATTCAAATTTAATAGTCTATGATCCAAACATGAAAAAGTGCTCTAGAAATCGAATTCAGCGATCTTTTTTGAGAACCAAAAAAATGAGCTGCCAAAATGTCGGTACTATCCGCCTCATTCGAAAAAGTGCAGTTTCAGATTTTTAACCCTGCACAATAGGGGGGTGGACCCCTAAAAAGGTGATTTAGGGGACATGGTCCGAACCAAAAAAAATCGACGGATTTGGGTTGAGGAACTTCTCCCGATACCGAATATGTAATTTTTTTCCGTTGCACCCTGCACAACTGCATTTTATTGCACTTCAAGTGCAATTTTTATGCATTTTGGACGATTTTTGACAGTAAAAGAGCCCTCCTATCCAAAATATAGGTGAGAACCAAAAAATACTCGTCAATTTTGTTGAATGTAGTCATTTAAAGTCCATTCCCGCAAAAATGGGCGAAAAATTCCTGCACAATGCGAAGTAATGAAAATGAACAGGTTGGTCACCCCATCCCCCCCCACCAAAATTAAGTCATGGAATACTTGCTCAAAAATGGCAATGCGATACATCAAAATGGGTCAAAATTTCGCGCTGAATCCGAAAATCATCATCATTTTTGATTTCGACCCCCCTCGGTGGAGTTCTGCCTCCAAACTTGAATTTAATGGGGAAAATAAAGAATTTACATCATTTAAATGAAACGTGGTTGATTGATCTCAACTTCCAGCATACCTTGACCCCCCAAAAAAATTTCCAACCCTCATCCCTCCCACCCCCGCCAAATTATAATAAAAACATTAATTTAAAAACAGCGATGCGGCATATCGAAATGGTTTAAAATTTCGCGCTGAGTTCGAAAATGGTAATAATTTTTGAATTTGACCCCCCTCGGTGGAATTCTGCCCCCAAACTTGAATTTGAGGGGGAAACTGAAGATTTGACATCATTTAAATGAAACGTAATTGAAATTTACGCAAATCAGACAATTGTGGTTGATTGATCTCAACTTTCAGCATACCTTGACCCCCCCAAAAAATTTCCAACCCTCATCCCTCCCACCCCCGCCAAATTATAATACAAAACATTAATTTAAAAACAGCGATGCGGCATATCGAAATGGTTTAAAATTTCGCGCTGAGTTCGAAAATGCGGTAATCATTTTTTGAATTTGACCCCCCTCGGTGGAGGTTTGCCCTCAAACTACAATTGAAGGGGTAAAAATGAATAATTGACCTTTTTAGATGAAATGTAATTGCAATTTACACTCGCCAGGCTGTAGCAGTCGATGAGTTCCAATTCTGCAGCATATATAGACTCAAAAAAATGTCTACCCCTCGCACCTCCCGCCCCTGCGGCATCATACCTGATCAAAGCATTTATTTTATGACATAGCCGTGTGACATTTTAAAATACCTTAAAATTTCGCGCTGAGTTCGAAAATCGTAGTAATTTTTTAATTTGACCTGTCCTTTCTTTTTTTCATTTCCTAATGTCTTTTCATTTTTCAAGAAAAAAATTGTTGTCATTTTTTTTTTTGACTGATGAAAATAAAGAAAAACACTACGCCACTGACAGACTTAAATGCACTCGGCATCCTCCAATGAACTACATATAGCTTGAGCGCGAAATTTTAAGGCATTGTAAAATGTCACACTGCTATGTTATAAACTAGATGAGGAGCTTGACAACAAAGTGAGACATACGCCAGTGACACTCTACGACAAAATGGACCTTATATGTCAGAAATTTTTTTTCCATTTCTTGTTCTCTAACTACTGAAGAACAAAATCTGTTAAGAAAATTAGAAAGTTTTTTCTGACACATACGGTCCATTTTTTCGTAGAGTGTCACTGGCGTATGTCTCACTTTGATACCAAGCTCCTCAAATGTTTTCATCAGGGATGATGCCGCAGAGGCGGGAGGTGCGAGGGGTAGACATTTTTTTGAGTCTATATATGCTGCAGAATTGGAACTCATCGACTGCTACAGCCTGGCGAGTGTAAATTGCAATTACGTTTCATCTAAAAAAGTCAATTATTCATTTTTACCCCTTCAATTGTAGTTTGAGGGCAAACCTCCACCGAGGGGGGTCAAATTCAAAAATTATTACCATTTTCGAACTCAGCGCGAAATTTTAAACCATTTCGATATGCCGCATCGCTGTATTTAAATTAATGTTTTTATTATAATTTGGCGGGGGTGGGAGGGATGAGGGTTGGAAATTTTTTTGGGGGTCAAGGTATGCTGAAAGTTGAGATCAATCAACCACAATTGTCTGATTTGCGTAAATTTCAATTACGTTTCATTTAAATGATGTCAAATCTTCAGTTTCCCCCTCAAATTCAAGTTGGGGGCAGAATTCCACCGAGGGGGGTCAAATTCAAAAATTATTACCATTTTCGAACTCAGCACGAAATTTTAAACCATTTCGATATGCCGCATCGCTGTTTTTAAATTAATGTTTTTATTATAATTTGGCGGGGGTGGGAGGGATGAGGGTTGGAAATTTTTTTGGGGGTCAAGGTATGCTGGAAGTTGAGATCAATCAACCACAATTGTTTGATTTGCGTATATTCCAATTACGTTTCATTTAAATGATGTAAATTCTTTATTTTCCCCCTTAAATTCAAGTTTGGAGGCAGAACTCCACCGAGGGGGGTCGAAATCAAAAATGATGATGATTTTCGGATTCAGCGCGAAATTTTGACCCATTTTGATGTATCGCATTGCCATTTTTGAGCAAGTATTCCATGACTTAATTTTGGTGGGGGGATGGGGTGACCAACCTGTTCATTTTCATTACTTCGCATTGTGCAGGAATTTTTCGCCCATTTTTGCGGGAATGGACTTTAAATGACTACATTCAACAAAATTGACGAGTATTTTTTGGTTCTCACCTATATTTTGGATAGGAGGGCTCTTTTACTGTCAAAAATCGTCCAAAATGCATAAAAATTGCACTTGAAGTGCAATAAAATGCAGTTGTGCAGGGTGCAACGGAAAAAAATTACATATTCGGTATCGGGAGAAGTTCCTCAACCCAAATCCGTCGATTTTTTTTGGTTCGGACCATGTCCCCTAAATCACCTTTTTAGGGGTCCACCCCCCTATTGTGCAGGGTTAAAAATCTGAAACTGCACTTTTTCGAATGAGGCGGATAGTACCGACATTTTGGCAGCTCATTTTTTTGGTTCTCAAAAAAGATCGCTGGATGAACACTTTTTCGTGTTTGGATCATAGACTATAAAGAGTGGTATTAAGAAATAGTTACCAAAATACTGCCTGAGCGAAACGAGGGCGAATTTTTTTTAAAAATCATACTCTTCTTTGACATTTTTAAGGTAAAAAAATCTCCTTCCCGAGCTTGGGAGGGGGGACTCGAGCCCCCTCCCCCCTTGGGTGCGCTCCTGGGTCAGGGTCGTCTTAAGTCGGACATGGAAAAATCAACCTCACAAAATCTATCAAAGCTTATGTAAATTATTTGTGTGTTCAATTCCAAAAAGTCTTAGAAAACAGCGTTTTTGGCAATACACAAAAATCATGTAAATCCTGAAAAGAAAATTCGGAAAAATTGGATTTTTTGACTTTTCAATAATCATAATACGATTTATAAGCATCCACAAAAAGGGCAAAAAATTATCTATTTTTTTTAATTAAAATTCTGAAACTTGAAGCTTTTACCGAGGGAGTTTCACATGGACCTAACTTTTTTTTTTAAATCGTCTCTTTTTAGTCATTTTACTACTATTTTAACATAGACCCATCAAAATTGGGAAAAAGTTGAAAATCGCGCCACATTTGAATTTACAACTCTCTGTTTCATTGACCTTGAAATTATAAATAGGTACCGTTTTTGCCCTTTTCCAGAAAGTTGAAAAGTTGCAGATCATGAATTTGAGGGATTTTTGATTTTTATCAAATTCAAATCTTTCTTTCAAACTCCCTCAAAATCGAGACTTTTTTTGTCACCTGGAATAATTATTGATGAAATTTTTTTTAAAATTCGTACAATTTTTAGAAAATTTCGATGGCAGCATTGCTACAAAAAAAATCCAAAAAAATTAATTTATATTTATTTTAATCTTACATATTCCTCCCACGCTTTTCTGTCCAAGTTTTCGAGGCTGAATTGATTTTTGAGATGGAAATCGTTTTCGAAAAGCATCCCACGCTTTTCCCAGGCGTAAAATGACTTTTGGGATAAAAATCATTCTCACAAATTATCCCACAATTTTTCCGAGAGTTTGAGACTGGGATAATTTTTGGGATGAAAATTACTTTCAAAAATCATCCCACAATTTTTCCGGGATTTTGAGGCTGGAATGACTTTTGGGATGAAAATTAATCTCACAAATCGTCCCATGATTTTTCCTGGCGTAATATGACTTTTGGGATGAAAATCATTCTCACAAATCATCCACGATTTTTCCGAAAGTTTGAGATTGGGATAATTTTTGGGATGAAAATTACTTTCAAAAATCATTCCACAATTTTTCCAGGATTTTGAGGCTGAAATGATTTTTGGGATGAAAATCGATCTCACAAATCATCCCATGTATTTTCCGAGTTTTTGAGCTGGGATGATTTTTGAGATGAAAATTAATTCTGGCTGATTTTTCAAGCCACTGAATGAACAATTTGAATTTTATGAAAATGTGACCCGTGCAGGGAAAAGGTACCTAAAGTCGGAATTTTCAAAAATGAGTTTTTGAGCTAAAATTATAAAGGAGACCAAGAGGAACATTTTGAGACCTTGATGAGCTTCCAAGGTCCATTTTTCGCCGAGATAGAGACATTTGAAGTTGAGAAAATAAGAATTCCAGAAAAACAAAATTCTGAGAAAAACGCGTTTTAAGTTTTTACTCTTGTTTCTCACGTATCAATCATCAAAAAAGCTGCCAAAACTACTTTCTTAAACTGAAATTTCACGACGAAGTCATTTCTGACGTCAAAAATTACTTTTGGAGGAGAGAAAAATGAAAAATTCACTATTATGATGCGTTTAATTTTGAAAAAAGCTGCATTACAAAAAAAATCATACTGTATAAATTACCAAAAAAGCTCTCAGAATTACTTTTTTGTACTGAAATTTCACGGGGAATTCATTTTTAACGTCGAAAATTATCTTAGGAGAATACGAAAATTAAAAAATCGACTTCGTTTACACCCATTTTCGATCAATTTTATTCTAATATTCTCCAACAAAGCAATATTTCAGATACTTACTATATATTTCTCAATTCAGTTGAATCTATGGGTATTTTACGTTATTCTTCTAGTCTAGTAGGCTCCCGAGGCTCCCCTTACCTTCAACAGACCGAATTTTGCAGCGCATGTACATTTTTTTAACGTTCCGACTTTAGGTACCTTTTCCTCAGTCGGTTTGAACGTCATTTAGATGTGTTGTAGTAGGTTTTCCGAAGTGAAATTTTAGTAACAGCTGCGTAAAGGTCTGAACCATTCAAAAACGCAAAAAAAATTTTTTTGAAAAAAATTGTTCATTTTTCGTTTTTTGGCTCTAGCGCAAAATTCCGTTTTCCGACTTTAGGTACCCTTTCCCTGCACGGGTCACAAATAGTTTATCGAAATTGAGTTGGCAGCATTACCATGAAAATTTTTATTCAAAATTATTTTAGGTGGTTAAAAAAATGTTGGCTTGATTTTGAGGTATTTTAATGGACGGTTCGAATTGGATATAAAAACAAAAAATTCCTCAAATTTCGAATCTGTAACTTTTCAACTGCATTGTAGAAGGCAAAAATGCTATCTAATTTTAAGGTCAATAGTTCAGGGTGATGTGGAAACTCAAATCGGGCCTTTTTAGGGGAACGAGGTGCCCGAGGTTCTGAGCAGGTAGCTCTATCCAAAAATTCCGAAAATCGTGTTACAAAAATTACCCAATTTTGAGGCCCCTCTAGCTCCGTCTCCTTTTGAAGGTTTGGACTCAAAAATTTTTTGGGTAGCTTCCCACTCGGAGTAAACGCCCTAAACAATTTTTCTCATAATCCAAGAAAAATTTTTTTTCGATCCACCATAAACCCTAATTCTTATATACAGGGTGTGTCAATTGCTAAACAACATTTTCCATCTAGCAAATCAGTAACTTGATCGACTCTTTGTATAGAAATTCAAGGTGTTTGAGATTCGAAGGCAGATGCGCTATTCCTTTCACATAATTTAGCCCCTTCAATGTCACAGGTAGATAAAACTTATGGCTTATCAGGCCTAAATGAAGCCTAATTTGTACAGCAATATAAGTTTCTCGAACTAACTAGTAAGACAATATATTTATAAAGCTACATTACAGCTGAAATCAAACTCAAAGCAGGAGCTACGAATCGATAAATTTTCCAATCTTAATTATAAGCTTCGATTCCCAATGGGAAACGAGCTCGAAATTCTTCAATTGATTAAACAGTAGGTACGGAAGAGCTAATCATGCAACACGATTTTCTTCAAACAAAGTTTAATTTAAACCATCAAAGGTTAAATTTAATCCTCTGTCTTTCATCGAACTCGTATATAGGACTACTCGGGTAATCTACCTTTAAATGTTTCGGAATATCGAAATTTTTCGATAAAACGAACCTATAACGCCGAGGGATAAAAAGGAGGAATAATTTTTCAAGTGTACGTACCTATAAACCTTTGTAAATCTGATTTAATCTTTTACGATTATTCGCGTACTAATCTACGGGTTCGCCCTTTTGATGTAATTACTCGGCAGCGGTACCCACCGCGTACTTATGGATGCCTTAAACGTAATTCCCTTTTTGTACGTTGTTTCGCCGGGCAAGTGCCGGAAAAGCGTTGCTTAAAACTTTTCTGAAGCTCTCAGCTCGCTGAATTATTACCTTAATAATTTCTTTTAGTTATATACCTTTTGTATTTAACGAATTATTTATGGCGAGCTTTCTTACCGGCGTACCTAAAACTCCATAATTCTCACCGTCTACGTCTGGTATATGTCGGTGAAAGTAAATCGATGACAGTGTTTATTGAACTTAGACGTTACTCGTGTCAGGTTCTACGGTGTAAGGAATGAAGAATGGTGTTGCGAAAATTGACATAACTTTTAGCAATTTGGTATTAATTGCTTTTGTGGAATTTTATGATTGTGCGGTGTGCTGTTTTAGTGTACCTATTGATGAAAATTTTGATTCAAGGCGGGGAGGGGGGGTCGAATTCAAAAACCAATTTGATTGGTAGTCGAACTTTGTGCCTTAAAATAAATAACCAAGTAAATGCCACTGGTGATTTTTTTTTTATTTTGCCCAAAATTTTGAGATATCTTATCCCCTATGAGGATTGAGATCCAATAAAAAAAATACCATGTTCAAATTATATTATAAAAATACATATATTCGTAGGATTTTTATCGATTTTTCAATTATTTTATATCCTTGAACTTTGAAAGACATTAAAAATTGAGCTTTTTCGAAAAATTTCAAAGGAGAATTCTGAATCTCCTTTCAATTATTTTGTTTTGGATAAATTCCAATGGCTCTCTTTTTGGTATATTTTTAAATTATTTATATCCTTGAACTTTGAAAGACATTAAAAATTGAGCTTTTTCGAAAAATTTCAATTTTTAATTGTTTTTCAAAGTTCAAGGATATAAATAATTAAAAAATCTGCCAAAAATCCTACGAATATGTATTTTTATAATATAATTTGAACATGGTTATTTTTTTTATTGGGCCTTGATCCTCAAAATTTTTGGCAAAATAAATAATAAAAATCACAAGTAGGTAACATATACTTAAGTTAGTCATTTATTAGTGATGGGCAAAATCAATTATTTGAAAATAATCGATGGGAAAAATAATCGACCCTTCGATTAATCGATTACCGTATAATCGCAGTGGAAAATTTGCACGATTTTTCCTTTATTTTAGCGCCAGGAGCCAGGACTGCCACAAAAATTTCAAAAATTCCTTAAGATGACTAAAATCCTCTGTGTCAAAAATCTTTGACCTTTTTTTTTACAATTCTGAAAAAAAGTGGAATAAAAACGTAAAAATTGAACTATTTTATTTTAAATTACACGTTTCTCAGAGATCCTTACAAATTTTGTGCACCATTTAGGATTGAAGAGGGGCATAACTTGAATTTTAGAAATTTTTAGAGAATTTTTCCGTTTTTCGGACCAAAATTGGACAAAAATAAAATAATCGAATATGCGATTATTTTTGCTGAATAATCGATTAATCGATCATTTTTCAATTGAAATTTGATTATAGGGTTTCTGAAAATTAAAATTAGTTTTTTTACGTTTTTGATTAGAATTTTGGAGTACTTACTCTGAAATTCGTTTTCAAAATTCAGGAATTTGTTCAAAAATGGTAAAAATTACTATTTTTCAAAATACTGAAATTTTCTCCATATCTTCGTTCAGAATAAAATCTCGGGAGTCTAAAATTTGCCCTTTACTCCTCTCCAGAGTAAAATCTGAGAAAGAAATTTCTCCCATACCCTCCTTCAGAACAGAACTTTGATCATTTAAAATTTCTGCAGTATCTGTATCCCTCTCCAGAGTATAAATTTTTCCTATTGAAATTTCTCCTATTCCCTTTTCCGATTAAAAATTTTATAATTTTCTTGTGCCCCCTTCAGAGCAGAATTTTGGTTGCTGAAATTACTCCAATACTCCTTCCACGAGCAAAATTCTGGTAGGTTGTTCTAGATTTCAACTGTAGCTCATCCAGAGCAAAATCAAATTTTGATAATTTGAAATTTATTTTTTCAGAGTTGAATTTTTATGCACTCAATTTGAAAATTTTCTGTTTCTCCTTTCAGAACTAAATGGTATCTAAAAATTTCTCCCATCCTCCCTCCCGAGCAGAATTTTTTATTTTTCACGTATCCTCTGGAGAGCAGAATTTTGTTAATTTAAAATTTTGTCTCTACCCGCTCGTCCTTCAAAGCAAAATTTTGGTGATTAGAATTTCTCCCATACCTCCACCTTATCTGGAGCATAATTCCTGTGATTGAAATTTCTCCTGTACCCCCCCCCCCCCTCCCTCGAGAGCTGAATTTTAATAATTTAAATTTTCTCGTGTATTCACTTACTGACGAATTTTCAAGTACCTACCTTGAAAAATTTCCTATATCCCTCCAAAATTTGAAATTTTTTCTCTGGGTACTCTCCTGTAAAGTAAAATTTTATAAATTGAGATTTTTTCTGTGCCTTTTCAAGGCAGAGTTTTGGTAATATAACATTTTTTCTGTGCCCCTCCAAAGCAGAATTTTGACGATTGAAATTCTCCCTGCCCTTCCAGAGCATAATTTCGAATTTTCGATACTTAGTTGAAATTTCTTCTATACCTCTCCAGATAAAATATTTTTAAATCATCAAGATTCTGCCTTCGAGGTGGGGGGGGGGGAGGCACAAAAAAATTAAATCACAAAAACTTTTCTTTAGAGAAGAGACGAAATGATGGGAGGAATTTCAATTCCAAAATTCTCCTAAATTCCATTATCCGAAACCAATTCTGTAACCAAAATCCAATTTTCAAAAAATGTAGTCAAGGTTGAAATTTCAATAAGTAAGTACCTAACAGAAAACTGAAAACGAAGAAGCAAGGACTGTAAATAAAATTCTGGTAATCATGAATCAAATGAATCCATTTACCAGAAATTGAAAACTGTGACCAAAATGTTATGTACTGATCAAAAATTCTTGAAAAAAACAGTAACCAAAATTTTACTGTCCATATAAGTCAAAACTGGAATTAAAATTCTAAAACCAAAAAATTTAATTATGATATTTTCAAAAAGTAAAACTCGAACCAAAAAACCATAATTAATAATCGAAATACCAAGAACCATCGCCAGGTATGTACTATGTACCAAGAATCTATTGCCAAAATTAAGGGGTTCGTTTTAAATTTTCAGTTTTCATATGTTTTTCTTCTGCTCTGAAATCATATTAATTTTTTTAAAAAAATTGAGAATGGAAATTAGTTATCTATGCGACCAAACTAGAAAAATTAAAATAATTTTTAAAAAATCATGAAAACCGAACTATTTTATTGTTATCCGTCCTTCTTTATACACACAACTAAACTCTGTGTAAAATTACATAATTACCAGCTCGAAGGCTTTACAATTACTCTAAAATACCCTGTATATTTTTTCGACTGCTTTCTTCCTCCCGTGGTTTGGAAATTAGTCAACACACGTACAGAATTCAAAATAATTTGCCTTTGGTATTTAGAGAATACTATTACCACAATTTCCAGCCTATTTTTGCTCCTGCAACTTGGAGGTTAGTCAAACTTACATACATGACCTTGGGAGAATTATATTGCGTCGTTAGTAGGCGACATAATTACTCTAAATGAAATTTTCCGTTGTATACTGTTTCTCCTGCAGTTCAGAGATTAGTCAAACATACATACATGAATGGAGGAGAACTTGCCTATTCCAATTAAAATGGAGGTATTTTGTAATACGAAACACATTGTATAATAAAGGAAGAAAATACGATTTCGAGTGTGTAATTTTATAAATAATTGAACGCGAATCTACTTTACATCCGTGCAGGTGATATTTTGCTTTCGCAGGAGTCAAAACGAGAATTTGAGTACCTATTTTATTTTCAAGTCCAATACAACCCTGGTACAAAAAATTTTCAATTTGGAAAAAAATCCCATAATTGATTTTTTTCAAAAATTTTTCAATTTGGAATTTTTTCTCACAAATTTTTTAATTTGATTTTTTTTTAACAATTTTTCAATTTAAGTAAATTTTTTTCAAAAATTTTTCAGGTTGATTTTTTTCTAAAAATTTTTCAACTTGGAATTTTCCTTCAAAATTTTATCAATGCCAATTTTTTTTCAACTTTAATTTTTTCAACAATTTTTCAACTACTTTTTTAAATGGTATACCTCAAAAAATTTTCAACTTGGAATTTTTTTCTCAGAGCTTTTTTCAATTCAAAATTTTTTAAATTTTAATTTATATTAACGTCATGAAATGTTTAGTTCTCAAAAAATATTTCGTCTCGGTTTCCATTTTTTTTAATTTTCGAGCTGAAGAAATTTTGATTTAAAAAAATTTGAGAACAAAATCAAAAACTTGAAAAAACTTGGGGAAAATTTATAATTTAAAAAATTTTCAGCGTGAAATTTTAAATTATAAAAAATTTTAAAGTTGAGAAAATTTGAAAAAAATTCCAGAATTGAGAAAAATTATGAGAAAAAATTCCGCACTGAAAATTTGTGAGTTGTAAACAATTTGAACCTGAAAAAAATTTACATAGAAATTTGGAGTTGAACATAAAAAAAAAAACAGGGAAATCCCAATTCTCGTTTAGTTCCCTAAGAAGCAAAATATCATCCGCACAGACGTAGAATTGATTCACTTTATCAACGCGAAGTGAGCATGCGAGATGACATAGGCATTAAATCGAGAGACAGGGACATAAGGACATCCGAAAATTTTAGCTTTTTAAAATATTCATCGAAGTTTGCATCGTTCAATAATGAATTATCATCTACATACGTACACGTAGTACCTAGATAAGTATAACTTGAAAGGGGATATTTAATTATCCCATTTCGAAACGTAGACTGAGTTAATCATCGTATTAATTATTAATCATATCCAGGTAGATTTTAAGCTTTGGAGTTAGTTTTGAGCAAACGCCAGCCTTTTCATAGGTATATCGCTGGAAAAGATACTCATAAGTGTATGTATGATTTAGAAGAAGCTCATGTACATTCGCATATCGCTGTATAATACAAATGTAACTGTATAAATTTTGTAACTATGTGAAATCGCTTCATACATTTTAATGGTGGTAGTTGCGATCGCACTAGATAATGCGAATTTTTCTTAGCAATATTTCATCCTATACGAACTGTCGCGTCGTGAAAAATGTCGCAAAGGTTGCGAAAGTTTTGGAAAAGAACCTGCATAAAATAATTTGCAGCCAACGTTCATTCTCATCTGTCTTTTTTAATGTGGCTTAAAGTACCCGGGTGTCCATTTACCGTATATAAACCATATACGTCTATAAATCAACCACCTAAATGAAAATTTAAAGTAAAGTTTAAATGAAAATAATTCATATGTAAATTATCCTTATAACTTGATTCATCGTCAGGTGTATTCCATTAAATGGACACCCTTTATGTGTACCTACATCGAGATTACATACGAAAAACGATTCCACAAACTCGACAATATGATTTATTTTTTATTAACGATGTTTGTTTTTAATTTCAGGGTGCTACTAAATTAACCAAAGAAGACATCGAGCGTGTGTTTTCACTCTATGATCGAGTAAGTTTCCATGTACTTTCGACGTCGTTTGGAATATTTCCATGGTTGTGGTACTTGCACGTATGAGTAACGTTTTGTGCGATTTTTTTCAGGATAACAATGGAACCATTGAAAACGAAGAGCTGCGAGGATTCTTAAAAGATTTGTTAGAACTAGTAAAAAAAGTAAATAGTTTTATCATTTTATATGTATCTTATCGATTGTGAGGTTATGCCCTCTTTTCTTGCTCCATTCAAAAAATTGGTTCCAATCATCCCCTCTCTCTACCAATGCATTTTTTTTATCCCACAATTTTGGCAAATAACCAGGGGCGAACCAAATTCAACATTATTACAGGAAAGCAAAAAATTGAAAAATTTCCACTTATAAAGGAAGTACTCGAGCGATCAGTTTCTGATTTGAATTAGGGTGAGATTTTCGAAAAAAGCATGGGACTGTAGGTGAGTTGATTCCCAAAGAAATATTCATGGGGAAAGATAGGCGAACTGATTTCTTTTAGGGGGGGGGGGGGGTATGTACGAGTCGATTCACACTTTTTCTCAAAAATTTCTTTCAACCCTAAATTTTTGGCTGAAAATTCTTTCCAATAATTTTTTATTCGAACGACTTCTATTTTATTGAATTATTTTCAGTTCTTCATTTTTTTTCTCAAGTATTTTCAACGTCAAACGTTTTTTCAACCTAAAATTTTTTCCGATTATTTCATGTTTATACTTTCTGAATTTTTTCCTCAAAAATATTTTCAATCTTGAAATTTTTCTTGAATTTTTCCCTCCTAAAATTTTTTCCCCAATTTTTTTCTACTTCAAATTTCTTTGTATTTTTTTCGAACTCTCAACGTTTTTTTTTTCAATTTTTTTTTCAATTCTAAAATTATTTCCATTGAATTTAATAACAGTTTTTTAAATTTTAGAGTTGCTACCTAAAGATTTAAAAAAATTTATTATATCTCCTGGGTAACGCTAATAGGCTGAAAGAGGTTCGAAATCAACCCCTACATACCCCGAAAAAATAGGAATTAATTCGTACATACCCTGAAAAAAAAAATGGAAATCAATTCACACATTGAATTTAGGAGATCAACTCACCAACTTCAAAAAAGTACCTAGACACTTCATTTTGAAAAAAACACATTTTCACAAAAAAATCCCAACTTTTGAATTTTTAAAGATTCGTCAAAAATCGAAAAATCAATTTGGGTAGCTGAAATTTTGACTAGAAAGATTTCAGACCATGCTTGGGTATGTACGAATTGATTCCCATTTTTCGGGCTATGTAGGGGTTGATTTCGAACCTCTTTCAGCCTATTAGCGTTACCCAGGAGATACAAATTTTTTAAAATCTTTAGGTAGCAACTCTAAAATTTAAAAAACTGTTTTTAAATTCAATGGAAATAATTTTAGAATTGAAAAAAAAAAATGAAAAAAAAAAACGTTGAGAGTTCGAAAAAAATACAAAGAAATTTGAAGTAGAAAAAAATTTGGAAAAAAATTTTCGGGGGGAAAAATTCAAGAAAAATTTCAAGATTGAAAATATTTTTGAGGAAAAAATTCAGAAAAGTATAAACGTGAAATAATCGGAGAACATTTTGGGTTGAAAAAAAGTTTGACGTTGAAAAAACTTGATAAAAAAATAAACTGAAAATATTCCAAGAAAATATAAGTCGTTTGAATAAAAAATGATTGGAAAGAATTTTGAGCCAAAAATTTAGGGTTGAAAGAAATTTTTGAGAAAAAGTGCGAATCGACTCGTACATACCCCCCCCCCCCCTCCTAAAAGAAATCAGTTCGCCTATCTTTTCTCATGAACATTTCTTTGGGAATCAACTCACCTACAGCCGTTTTTTTCGGGAAAAATTATGTAAATCAGGCTTATACTTAATGATGCTCCCCCCCCCCATTTGAAAAACAGTTAAAAACACATTTGGTTAGCCTGCTTCGAAATTACAGTCGATAGTGAGCTAGAATTCGAGTTTTAACTTCTCAAATTAATTTTCTCGCCTTCTAGAGGAATCCCAAGGGACGGGGAAAATGAATATCGTGCGAGAGGCTCCAAAATGGCCGAGAACAGTGAGATTCAAGTGCTAGGGATCGATTTTAAATTTCGTTATCTTTTGTTTTAGAAACAAAATTTCTAGCTGAAAATTTTGATTTTCAAAAATTTGTCAAAAATCATGAAATTAACTTCGGCAGCTAAAATTCCGGAGAGAAAGGAGAGCTGGACCCTGATATTAAAAAAATATATATTTTTCGATTAAATCGAAGGTGTCTCTTTTCAGATGATATTTTTTCAATTTTTTCGGTTTGAAATACAATTTTTACCATTTTTTTGACTCAAACTGGGAGGTATTTTTATTAGGTTACCTATTATATTTATGTGAATCGTTTTTTGTCCTTTTTTTTTCAAAGTTCAGGAAGTCGTTTCTGTAGACCTTAAAAAGTCTTGATAAATATTTTACCTGTTTGACTCAACTCCTTTTCTAGCCCAATTGCTCATTAAATGTGGCTATGCCTCCTCAGAAAAT
Organism: Pseudococcus viburni; assembly: GCA_033439095.1. Lineage (NCBI taxonomy): Eukaryota > Metazoa > Arthropoda > Insecta > Hemiptera > Pseudococcidae > Pseudococcus > Pseudococcus viburni. The sequence goes on from JAVBJF010000161.1 coordinate 410,136, forward strand.
TCAAAAAAATGAAAAATTATGATAAAATTTGAAAAAAAACATTTAAAAATTCTAAAATTTGGGAACTCAAAACCTCCAAAAAATTGGAAAACTTTGAAAATTGAAACAATAGTTGAAAGATCTGAAAAAATTCAAACTATTGAAAAAATGTGGGAACTTGAAAAAAAATAAAACACTTTAAATAAGTACGACAAAAAGAGTTGAAAAATTTTATAGAACTAAACAAATTGGAAAAAGCCTTGATTAATTTTACAAAATCGAAAAAAATTGAGATGATGTTGTTAAAAATGGTAGATGTTTTATTCAAAAATTTCATTAGTTGCCATTTTAAAATCTTTAACCTACCATTTTTGAAAAAAATTTAGAAAAAATCACATTTTTCATGTTCTTTTAAATTTCCTCCCAAAAAGTCGAGAAAAAAACATATCCATGTTAAAATTATTTTGAAATTTTTTTTCCAAAATGGTTTTATGTACCTAATTATATCAATAAGTATTCGACCTGAAAAATCAACAGCGGTCATTTTCCATCATTTTCCCCCCAATTTTGAAAAAAAATAATTAGGTATTATGAGATGCATTATATTCCATTTCTAAAAAATGATCACGATGGAGGGGGGGGGGGGGAATTAAAGTTGAATATTTTTCAGGATAAAAATCTATTTTTTTTATAAAGGTCATTTCAAGAAAATTTTTTTCGATTTTTCGCATGCAATTTGCAGAAAATGAAAAAAATTATTTTTTCGCAGGTCCTCTTGAAAAAAAGTATAAAAAAATTATAAATGAGCGAAACTGACGTTTTTATGCAGAAAGATTTATGAGAATATTATATTTAGTAATATTTTAATATGAATATGTTATAGATCTTGAAGTCAGTGTAAGAAATAGGGATCCAAATTTTGGCGATCAAATTTTGGAGACCACTGACATAATGACATTTTATTAAGCTTAAAAAAACAAACAATTTTGGCGAATTGATGAATGACATTTTGTTAGACTTGACTTGGTCTTAATTTAATAGCCTAATCTAACCGAAATTAGATAGATCAATAATGCGAATTGACTAAGCTAACCCCTTTTTTCTGAGAGAAAACTCTTATTTTTTTCAACGTTTTCCCCAATATTTTGGAAAAAAAAATGTTTACAACAATGTTTAATTTTAAAAGAATTGAGCAAGAATGAAAATTAGTCTAGGAGTGAATTTTCTCCAGATCTTCATCAAATCCATTCCCAACTTTTTGGCTGCCTCGTCTCCCTTCCTTCCCACCCTCGTTCGGTACAGCCCTGCAAATAATTCTCTCAAAAATTGAACCGACTCTAATTATTAATCGGAAAAAATCATTTTAATAAAATTAAATTTTTTCTCCGCCAGGATTACGATGCTCAAGATCTGTTGGACTTCGAAGAGACTATCATGCGAGGGGTGGATTACAACAAAGACGGTAAAATAAACAAAAAAGAATTAACGATGATTTTATTAGCTATCGCAAGACACAATCAAGACGACGATTGAAGATATTCAATCCCTAGCACGTAAATTCTATTCATTAGTTGGCTAAATTTTTTTTCGTCGTAGTTCAAAATTTTTCCGTTCTGGGCGTTGTCATTGTTAGTTTACGAACCGCAGAGAACTAAAAAAAATCACTTATCGTACGTTTTCCGTTTTTTTTCCTCCATATTCGACGCTAGATTTCAACGACGAAGAAATTCGTGGATTTTTTTTTGGAAAAATAGTCGACTTTGTTATTCTATAAAAAATTTTTCGTTTTTTTTTTTTTGGTTTTTTATTCATTTAAGGTATCCATATTAAAATTGCGCATGGCGTATAAAATTATTATAATGTTTAACTGATGAAAGCATCAGCATACCAAGCCTAATTACTATTTAATTTTTTTTTCCTTTTGCATTTATTTACCTACCTTTTTATCGTAAGTTTGTTGTCTTTGAATTGTATTCAGCGTGTTTTATTGTTATTTATGAAGTAATCATTTATCATATTAACATAGCGTAGATTTTATGTTAATAAAATTCTTTTAAGCTATATTTTTTTCAATCTTTCTCACTTTTGCTCAAATTTTAGCGGTTAGATAAATTTACTATATTTATAAAGTAAATATGTCTTTGCGTGTTTTTTTTTCTATGTGTAAAAAATTATACCTACCCAGGATCAATCATTGCCAAATTTTTCATTTTTTTGCACTTTCGCTACTCGTTAGATAGATTCTCTTTTTTCGACGTCATCGGTCGAGTGGTCGCCATAGCGAAATTATTCTCCTATTTATCGGCACCTTTTTAATCGATAGATTGGCATTGTCTCACCCGGGTAGTGATCAAAAATTTTACTAAAAGGGCTTCCCAAAGAGTACAATTTCTCGTCAAAATTTCTAAAAAATTTTCCACTTTCTTCCTAATTTCTCATAAATTGGATCTCGTTCGTACAGGGTTTGCTTGTAAATATTAACTCATTTAGGCAAAATACTACCTCATCGTGTCTCCGAAAATCAAACGAAAACGCAGCCACATAATCAAGTATTTATTTCCATGAAATTATTTCCATCACGATAAACCGTGCTACATTTAATAACATAAGGTAAAAAAAAAAGCAAAAATTATACAATAAGTACCATTATAACAAAATTTAATATACGGTAATAACGAATGGAAGACTGTAGAAAATATTTTTTTTTTTGGAAGACGTTGTAAGTTAATTTATCCTTATTATAAATTTTATAAAATTATTCATCTCGAATGATAATTTATGAACAGAATAGAACACAATAAAACATTTACATCACGTAAAGTTGTAAATTTTTTGTACTTATCAATGCAAGATGAATTGATAGGGAATTTTTATTGCCAATTTGCCAGCGAGAGAATTTTTCCAATGAGATTTCGACTTGGCATTTTTACTTTGATATCTATTGTTGAAATGTCTCGCAGAAATGGAATAAAGAATACGAATTCTTTTACGATATTGCATAGTTCCAGTCTCGAAGGGGAATTTTTCAACTTAAATTAGCTCGCGAAATGTTACCGAGATTAAATGTCAGTTCTAAGAAGAATATGGCTAATTTGGATTTAATTTTAAGTAAAAAAAAAAACAACGAAGAATTGTGAAATTTACCACTACAACGTAACAACCAACGGATTACACAATGAATATAATAAGTGCTTAATTTAAGAGAAAAAAATTAAGGAAAATTTTCTACTGAATGATATAAAACAACTTCGCGAATTGTATCAGTCATTTTGTTTGGGGAAATTTATGAACGATAAAAAATAGGTACATATAAATATTAAACAATTAGATAACTATATTAAATGCGTAGGTAGGTAATAAATTTTAGCACGTAATGAAATCACGATTAAGCGATAATATTAATAAATTACTGTTAAAAAGTAAAATGTAAAAATAATTCAATGAGTAGATCGAAATTAAAATTATGTATGGAAGACCTCGTTACTCGAATAAAAATAAATATGGAAGACATAAAGTGTATTCTATCACTATAATAATTTCTCGACAAGGTTTTATTTTATAATAAACATCAACAATGTAAAAATAAGGGATGTACGTAATTTGAAACGTCATATTTCGATGGTAAAATTTTAGATTTTTATGCAAAATTATAATCACATGGGTTTAATTGAAACTAGTTAGCGAATGTGGTATCGATTACTAAAAATATGGCTGAGTTTGGTTTAATCAGCGAATGATGAAAGTAATTTATTTTGGTCATAATTGCCAGGCACCTTTTGTTGGAATGCTGCTATCTGAATTATACAAAGGTAATTAGATTTTGTCGACTGGGGATTTGAAGGGGCAATAGCACGTTGCTGTTGGTTAATGGTATTCCCTTGATTTTCCAACAAACGTTGTTCAAGTAGGTTTGAAATTTTGAAAAATAATTCGATGAGTCAGTTTCGTATTTTTTTTACAGGTCTCTGAGGAGGAAGAAAAAACTTTTGTTATTTTTCATGGTACGTTTCGAAAAGTTATAAGTTTGGGTAGTATTTTATGGAAGTATAAATCAAAAATCAGAAAAAAACAGGTAAGTACCTATTTTTGTCCTGTTAAATATGAAAAATATCGAATAATTTTAACTTTACCCCTTCAAATCACAAATAAGGCAAATTTACTTGCATTGAAGCTGTTCAGGTTGCAGCATCACTAATCAGAAGGCTGTGAATTACCTACGATCAAAACAAACTTTAGAATTATGAAATTTTATCATCATTTTGATAAATAATTATAAAGATATTGAACCGAAACTGATGGATTTTTTATGAACAGGTATAATTTACGTGTGATTTTTTTCATTGAATTTTTCAATTCCAACTTTTGCATTTTTCCAATTTAAAAAAATTTCCAAATAAATACCTAGCGTTAAGTAAATGAATTGAAAACGTTATCGTTAATTGACACTCGAACGTATAGGAATCGATGCAACATTGTTTTTTAATTGTGACGCAGCTTAAAAATTTTAATCTAAGTATAAAAAAATAAGTACTTAGGTATTTTGAAATTTATTTGATAAGGGCCAATTCAGAAGGAGAAGAATATTTTTGATGACTCAAGAGTAGAAGTGAAACAGAGGAAAATAATTGAAAGATTGATTCCCCCTCACCCCAACACATCTTCTCACCATCACAAATAGAAGATTTGGAAAATTTGTAAAAAAAATTGTTGGGATTGAACAGTTGGACTGAAGTTTCAAAATTCGTAAAATTTTTCAATGAGGTAGTTTGATTATTTCGAATGTACCCCCCCCCCCCCCCGATTGTCCTGGCGAGTGGCGACAATTTATATTTCAAAAATTGTTTGTGAAAGGAAGAGAAAAAGATTGGACAAATTTTGCACTAAATTAGTGGTACGTATGTTTTAGAGACTGGAGGAAAATGCACTTTCTAATTTTGACCGAGATATAGAAATTTTCTTTTTACTTTCTTCCTCTTTTTGGGAATTTGATATAAAAATTTTAGATTATTGCTCTCATTTGATGAATATTTTAGTGTGGAGGGGAAGAGGGCGAGGTAGGTGTTGTAAGTTGAGATGTTTTATTTTAATATTTCTGAAAAAAAAAACACTAAGTGGAAATTTCTACAAAGAGTGAAATTTTTTTAAAAATTTACCGCCTTAAATTTTAGCCAAAAAGTGAAATTTTCCTATCGATGATTTTCTTCTATTTTCCTAAAGAATTCTTCGCATACTTTCTGATAATTCAACGCAATTTTTGAAAGAAAGGTATTTTTTTAAATTTCAACTTTGTGAGTTCGATTTAATGTTACGGGGGGGGGGGAGAGAGTTTCCTGTAAAAAATTTTTAAAACAATTTTTCGAAAAAAGTGAAAAAAATATTGGTAAGGATTATGGCTCTAGGAAAAAAGTAATTTTTGAAAAAAAATTTATTTTGAATTTTATCCAAAAAATTAAACATTTTTTGCTCTTTTTTCCATTTTCTCTATTTCATCAGAAAAAATGAAGAAAAAATGTTCATTTGGTTAGCACGTGAGATTTTAAGATGAAAAATTCAGCACCAATTTAGCAAGTTGTTTCAGAGGGGGAAAAATAAAAATTTTAAGTTGGTAAATTCGTTGCAAAATTTTTATTTAAAAGTTGCGAATAAAACTTCGAAAAAAAATTGCTTACTCTGAAAACGAAAAGGAATTTAAAAAAAAAATTATAATTTCAATTTTCAAACAAAATATTGAAATTTTGAAATTTTCCTCCATTTTTTTATTGCATCAAAAAAAAATATTAAGAGATCATGGAATTACATTTCTAGTTAGCTTGTAAAATCATAGGGGGGGGGGAGGGATTTTAAGAAAAAAATTGGTAAATTAAAATTTAACGAGTCGTTTTGATGGAGGGAGAATTTGAATTTGACGATGAGAAGTTGTTTTTTAAATATTTTTAAAAATATGCAAACAAAACATTGTAAAAAATTTCTAACTTCAAAAAATTGGAAATTTTTCAATAATTTGAATTAAAATTTTTAATTCAGATTATTTTCTATAATTTTTTTGCACCTTTTTGAAAAAATCAGAATTTTCCAATCGAACCTGTTCTTTCCCCATTTATTTGTTTTCGAAATTGCTTCTGAGAAGAGGGGATTTTCAAGAAATTAATTTAGCAAAAAGGGTATAGCCGGATAAGGGGTGGTTTTGGCCCCAGTCCCGATTTTTGATCTAATGCCCTCAGATTGTGTACCTTGATGAAAAAAAATTCTGGAAAAAATTTTGGCCCCCCAACCCCCTCCCTTTTGGAGCTATGGCCATTTTATTGCATAATTTTCAAGAATTTTTAATTCCAGTGGAAGTGAATGAAATTTTCTGTTCTTTGGCACAAAGTTACATCTTGTAGCGGTCTATTCACGATAATTTTTTCATTAATTTTGGTGCACTTCTTCATGAGGTTTTGGCCATTTGAAATTTTCAACTGTAAAAAAGACCTTAATAGCGAAGTTCGACTAAATTTTGAAAATATCCTAAAAACGTGTTTTTTGACGTAGATTCGCGTCACGCATTCAGTTTTGGCAATTGAGGTGGCGCAAGGGCCGAAAATTGCGAAAACCCGTAAAAAAATGTTGTTATTTTGGCAGATTTTTTCAAATTTTGAGCAAATTAAAAAACCAATCCCGTATTCGTGTTCAGCAGGTCAAAATACCCCGATAAACACTCTTTTCGCGATAATTTTACTTTAAATCTCGAAATTTAGTTTTATTGTCTTGAAAAATCAGTGAAAATAGTGAATTTCGACATTTAAAATAAAATGATCGCGAAAAGGGTGTTTATCGGAGGGTGTTTATCGGGGTATTTTGACCTGCCTAACACGAATCCGACGTTAGTTTTTTCATTTGGCCATTTCTTTCCGTATAAAATGCTCAAGATTTGAAAAATCAGCCAAAGTAACAACATTTCTGTAAGGGTTTTTGTAATTTTCAGTCTTTCTCCCAAAAAAAACCGACGACAAAACCAAAAATGAATCCACTAAAAAATGATTTTCAGAAAATTTTCTCGGGTAGTTGTTTCTCGTTTAAATGGTGTCTTTTTGTAAAAACGTGAAAGTGCTCACCAAAATTGATAAAAAAATTATAAATCCACTTCCATTAATTACATGTTTCCGTTGAAATGATTTTTTTTTGAAAATATTGCAGTAAAATGGCTATTTGCTATAATTTCAAATGAGGGAGTAGGGGTCAAATTTTTGCATACCAAAGGACACCTTTTTGGAGGGGGGGGGGATAAATATTGGAGTTAGAGTAGATTTCATTGAATTTGGTGAACTAGATATTGTTACAATGGCGTGTGGATTTGTGTTGTAGTTGTTGGAAAAATCATATTTCCATTTACGTTCGAAAATTCGCTTTCTAAAGCAAATTTAAAACTGCTGAAATGTACATTTTATGAATTGCTTTAGGGATAATTTATAAATTTTGATACATTATATATTTTTTTTTTTGCAAGAAATAAACTTTATTCATTCATGACTGAAAATGCATAAAATCTATTTTATTTTCAAGAATTTTTAATTTCAACAGAAGTGAAGGGGATTTTTTGTTCTTTGGCACAATGTTACATTTTGTAGAAGGGGTTTTGGTCGTTTCTTTGGAAGAAAGACCGAAAATTACAAAAACCCTTACAGAAATGTTGTTACTTTGGCTGATTTTTCAAATCTTGAGCATTTTATACGGAAAGAAATGGCCAAATGAAAAAACTAACGTCGGATTCGTGTTAAGCAGGTCAAAATACCCCGATAAACGCCCTTTTCGTGATCATTTTATTTTAAATGTCGAAATTCACTATTTTCACTGATTTTTCAAGACAATAAAACTAAATTTCGAGATTTAAAGTAAAATTATCGCGAAAAGAGTGTTTATCGGGGTATTTTGACCTGCTGAACACGAATACGGGATTGGTTTTTTAATTTGCTCATTTCTTTCCGTATAAAATGCTCAAAATTTGAAAAAATCTGCCAAAATAACAACATTTTTTTTACGGGTTTTCGCAATTTTCGGCCCTTGCGCCACCTCAATCGCCAAAACTGAATGCGTGACGCGAATCTACGTCAAAAAACACGTTTTTAGGATATTTTCAAAATTTAGTCGAACTTCGCTATTAAGGTCTTTTTTACAGTTGAAAATTTCAAATGGCCAAAACCTCATGAAGGAGTGCACCAAAATTAATGAAAAAATTATCGTGAATAGACCTCTACAAGATGTAACTTTGTGCCAAAGAACAGAAAATTTCATTCACTTCCATTGGAATTAAAAATTCTTGAAAATTATGCAATAAAATGGCCATAGCTCCAAAAGGGAGGGGGTTGGGGGGCCAAAATTTTTTCCAGAATTTTTTTTCATCAAGGTACACAATCTGGGGGCATTAGATCAAAAATCGGGGCTGGGGCCAAAACCACCCCTTATCCGGCTATACCCTTTAGCCAGCTATTTTAATGAGGGCAGGAGGGGGGAGGATAATTAAAAGTTGAGAAAAATATATTTTTAAAAAATGTTCAAAAATTTTTAAACAAAATATTGTACAAGAATGTTGTTGAAAAGAGTGCGAAATTTTGAAAAAATTTCAAATTTCAAGAGAAAAAATGGAGTTTTTCAACTCATTTTCTTCCATAAAAAAGTCCTCAGAATCGAGAATTCAAAGGGTGAAATTTCAAATAGGCATTGTGATAGTAAATTTTTGATTTTTTGTGGAAATTTTCGATTTAAGCCTCCTTTTCTTTCGAGTTGGCTCTCCAAATTTTGATCTACATCCAAACTTCAGCTGGAAGAAGGGAGGGGGGATTTTGGGAAGAAAATTCACACTAATTTAGCCAGGTACTTCTGGTAAAAAGGACTGAAAGTTGTCAAATTTTTATCGAAATGCAATTTTAAAAAAATTTAAAAAACATTGGTAAGGAATATGGTTCTTGAGAAAAAGTCATTTTAATTTTTAATCAAAAAAACGAATTTTTCCTTCTTCTTTTCTGGATCTGAAATCCAAAACAATTTAAAATTCCTGGTATAAAATTTATGGATGAGGGACTCAACTGTAAATGAATTTTCAAAGAAATAAGTACAGCTCTCCAAATTTAAACCTCTTCAACTAAATGGGTTCTCAAAACGTCGAGTTTCTCTCAATCATTTCTTGCAGAATTGGGAGAAGGAAAATTTAAAAATAAACAATCATGGGAAATTTTGAAAAAATTCAAATATTTTCAACAAAATACAAGTTGATCAAAATAACTTTTGAAAATTTCCAAAATTAATTTTTCCAATTCACCTATTTTCCTCCATTTCCACTTCTGTCTCAGAAAACCCCAAAAAATTAATAATTCCAGGCGATTTTCCTATAAAATGCACGTCTGATGCAATTGTGTCAAGTACAGACACACGAATGAATCATTTTGAGAACATTTTTCAAAAATTTCCATTCATAAAGGTCTGGAAAACTTCAAAGCTGTCCTAATTCTCAACCTAGTTAAAGTACCTAAACTCAAGTACCTATCTAATAACAATGACTAACTTTATACAAGCATGTTTCTCAGACTTTTCACATGTAACACATCAACCTCGTTATCAGGCGTCGTATAGCTTTCGTTTATGACTCATTAAAAACTTTTTGAAAGTTTTACAAACATACTTAACATAATAATTCTAACACTACCTATCTATTCTATTCGCCAAAAGTACATAACGCCCCTTAGCATCGAAAGAAAAAAAAATAACAAAGAAAAATTGCTTACTTACAGATTTAGGTATAAGTATATAAGATCAAGTAGCTGAGTCAGTCTGATATGTATAAGGCAAAATTTGCATCATTCTTTTGTAATTCGTCTCTGAATATTTCTTCTTTGAAAAATCAAAATTCGACCTTCTTTTGAGGATTCTTTCTTTGGTAAAAAAATTTGATATGATTTGCTTTTTTGCATGATTTTTTTTAAATGGCACATTATGTCCAGATACCAATTTCAGGTTCAGCTACTTTTTTTTCCCAACTAATTGAATATTCGAGGGAGGAGTTTGGGCATAGGCGCACCCAAGGGGAGGACTCAGGGGGCTCGAGCACCTTCCCTAGGCTCATCAAGGATATTTTTTATCATAAAATGTCAAAGAAGTGCATTTTTTTTTCAAATATGATTTTTTTTCAATTTCCGTGTTTAAGATGTATTTCTTGCATGAAAATATTTCTCTCTAAATCTAAATCAGTTAATTTTGATAAAATTTTTATCTTTTTTAATCTCAGTCAATTTCCGATTTTTTGGAAAAAATCAGTAATTTTTTACTGAAAGATCATTTCACTGATTCAAAAAATCAGAATTTCGCCAAATTTTACTGATTCGAAACATTTTTTTTCAATGACTGCCCAATTCTTTTTTCGGCTCAGCCCCTCCCTTATGATTTCTGGGTGCGCTTATGGGACTGGAATTGGGAATTGAATAATGGTATGTACATATACAATCAACGTGGGTAATCCCTTAATTAGGTAATTATGTACAATACACATACTACTTGATAATATAATTAAAATGGAAGACCAATTTCGAAAGCTTCGATCATAGCGGATCCGGAATCGTATACGCCGATAATGCCGAACAGAAAACCCAAAAAAATAACAAAACAATCAAAAATCACAGTTTTCCATTGTAACGAATTACCTTTTAACTTCAAATGGAAATAGCAGGGCCAGATGAACGATAACATGGTACCGGTGAAACTGCCAATGAATCCCATCAATATAGCGAAATGCGGTATGGACACGGCCATCATGACGGTGCCCACGATGACTGCCAATTTGAACGCCAATCCCCAAATTTTCAGGTCTCCGTCGAGGTACCATATGGAAGGGAATTTCGTATCGGGTTGTCCTTTGAAGAAGTTTTTCTCGAGGATTTCGCAGGCAGCGTAGTAAGGTAACGGATACGATAGAAGGGCTTTGATAAATAGGAAAAAATTCACCATACCTTTGAATCCGGGCGAATGCAGGTTATTTGTGATCACCTGTTGGGTATCGTTTTGAAATGTTAAAAAGCAAATGTAACCGAATAGGGATTTGAAAACGGCGGCGGCGATGTGGCTCCAGTCCAGCATCCAGTCGAATTTCGATCTATCTACCATATTGCCTTCCAAAGTGGGTAGGAAAATTTGCGACGTGTAGCTGAACACAATTACGCCCAACGAGATAGGGAAATTTTTCGTATCTATGTGAAATTTAACCTTGCCCCAGCCCCAGTCCGGTAATTCCAATAGGCAGTAGCCCAATATGACCGCGTTGATGACCAAATGACTCATTGTGCACCAGAAACTCAGCAAGGATACGTGATGTAGGGATTTTACGAACCCCAGAGGTAGCAGAAATAGGCCGGTGACGAACATCCAACTTCTGCCGTCTATGAAACCATCGGGAAACGTGCCGATCATTAGATCGCCGCAGACAACGATGTATAATATGCAGGTCATCAGGAGTTCGATCATTTGAGCCACGTTGACTGCCCTGGCTCCCCAGACGGGTCCGAAACATTCGCTGGCTATGCCGACGTAGGAGTCTCGCACCCTGACGCGTTGGCCGTTGTTTAGGTCGATTTCGTAGAGGCATTCGATGAGGATTTTACCGGTGTAGCAGCATATGTAGGCGATACCGACCATGGCGAAGATGGCCCAGTAGCCGCCTCGGAGTACGGCGAATGGCAGTGATACGATGAACATGCCCTGGAATACGAATATCGATTAGTTATTATGTTTAGGTGGAATTTTGCAATTTTATCTATTTTAGTTCGGAAAAATACTCGGTATTTGAGAATTGAGATGAAAATTGAATAGATTTTTTGAAGGAATTTTTACAACCTGTCAACGCCGATCGAGCCAAAATTAGCCAAAATTTGGCTCACTGGAAGAGTACGTTGTCCATAATCCAGGACCAAAATTTGAGCTGCTCAAGTTGATAGCAGTTTCGTCTGGAGTAATTTAAGTGAATTGGAGAAAAATCAAATTTACTGAAGGCTCCAGATCGACTCGAAAATAGTCGCAATAGATTTGGGAGGGTCAAATTTTAGAACTTGAACTAATTTTCGATTTACTGTTTTTACGAAAAATTAACATATCAATAGACCACCATTTCAGCCATTTTCGAAAATTTCGCCAAAACTTGAGAAATCAACTTTTGCAGAACAAAATAGTTACTTCGGAAATTAATTTTCAATAAACTGCATCATATATTTTTTACAGATTGTTCAAATTGCTTTATTTATTGCAAATTGACCCAAAATCAGACAATTTGAAATGGGGAAAATATTGAGGCATGAGTAGGCCTGAAAATTGATTGAATTTTAGCAGATATGATCATTCCTGAACAGACATGAGCAGGTCAATAGAAATAAGGGTTTTTGTTAAAAGCCAAGCCTCCTCATGCCTGCTCATGAACGGTCAAATTTCATGAAATTTTTTCCCTGGGATCTATCAGAACATGTTTCGCTGCGAATTTCATTCCCCCCCCCAATTTTTTTTGAAATATCTCCAAAATTAACGTTTTTGGCCATGACCCAAATTTTTTGAAAAATCGACTAATGGGAAAACTGGAAATCTTTCAAAATTTCAAATATACTTTATCTAACTCCAAATGACCCATTATCTTGAAGAAAATCCAAAAAAGGTCAGAAAGTTCAAGTAAATCGAGTAAACAGCACTGAAAAATCGAAAAAACTGGTTTTTTGACATTTCAATACCTAGTAAAATTACCATAAACAACAAAAAATCAAAAAATCGAAGTTTATTTTGAACAAATTCAAAATTTTTTTCTTGAAAAAATCCAAAATTTTCATTAAAAAAATTTAAAATTATTTTGAAAAAAGTTTAAAATTTCAAAAAAATGTCAAAACTTTTTGATTACCTATAATCCATTTAAAAAAAAAAAAACTCGAGTTTGTTGAAAAATTTAAAATTTCGAGAATTTGAGCTTTTCCTGGGGGGGGGGGGGGTTGACCAAAACAATCACAAATTTTTACCATATATTTTTGAGGTTATTTCACTAAAATTCTTTTGTCGGCATTCATTTAAATTTGTGTTCTGATATACTTAACTTTTGAGTGAAAAGCAAGATTGGCATAAAAATGATCTCAGCAGATTAAAGATTTAGCGAAGACTTCAACAAGAGACAGTGCTGGTGAAAGTGACCGTAGACCACAGCGTCAGATCAAATGGGGATAGGCGGCACGCTACTCCCCCCCCCCTCCTTAAAATGGAAAAATCGTATTTTTTTATTTGAAAAAATGGGTAAATACTTCTCAAAAAGTTGAGTGATTTTTTGGACAATTTTCGTTCTGAGTTGGAAAAAAAATGGTGTTCTCTATTACAAAACTCAGAGAAAATGTTTGAATTTTGCCCCTGAAATAAAGGAACTAATTTTGGTTCGCTTCCGGTGGTCCCCAGAGGAGAAAATTTTGAGCCTCCTTTACCTCTCTAATAATTTTCAAATGAAATTTTCAACGATTCCCTTTTTCTCAGCATTGAAAGAAAAATCGTTGATTTCAAGTATAGTGCACGTGTTCATTAAATTCGCAAGCCAACAAATTTAAAAAATTGCATAATTTTTGTAAAAAAGGAAAAAAATATTTTTCCACTGTTCCAACTTATTTTGAGAGCCTACCAAATGAATTGTGAAATTTTTGATCAAGTTTGAGAATTTTTTTCGAATTATAGTCGAAAGTTTGAAAATATTGCTAATTTACAGGTTCCTTAGCAATTATTGAGGGATAGATAATGTTGAAAATTTTACAAAAATTTAATTATTCTGACGATTTTTTTGAACATTTTTTCAAGTTTTGATAATTTTTTTTTTTAAACTCACAACTTTTTAAAAATTTACAATTTTTTGAATTGTCGATTTTTTAGAAATTTTCTTTTTTATCAACGTTTACCAGTGCCAGTTTTTTTTGTTGAGTTGTTAGGCCAAAAACCGGTTCGAAGGAAGGGGAGAAAGCAAAGAGTAGCTCCGCCAGGGAAAAATCATGTTTTCGCCAGAAAAATTAGATTTGATTTGGAAAATTGTCCAAAGTGACTGATGACCCTATTTTTTTAAATTTTGCCTGTTAGGCCAATTTTTTAATTCGCTTTTGGTTGGGCCTCGTTCGTTAAAGTACATTTAAAATATCATGAAATTTTAAGTGGTTTAAATGATTTGGGGAGCTCCTACGATACACCTTGCCAAACCTTCAAAAAAAAATCTTACTCGGATTTAGCATCTCCTTTCACCAACTAAGAGAGGCTGAGGTGTATTTTTTAACTTCATTTTGAAAGACCCAACAAGTTATTCTGTTTCTTAAACGACGAGGGCCAGATTTTTTTCCAAAGATTTGCTACGCCCACCTGCATTTATTTGACTTCATTTCGCTTCTACCGAGAGAAAAATATCGAAGAATATTAAAAGTTCACATTTTTTTGTGTGAAACTGAATAAAAAGAGATAGGTGTTGTATTGAAGAAGGAAAAAATTGAATTTTTCGACTGATGGAGTTGATATTTTTTTCAAACTTAAAACAAAAATAGTTTCCAAAAAAATATCGTTCATCACTTTGGAAAAATTATCGTCTCAAACATAACTTTTTCAACTGAAAATGGAATCTCGTCATTACTTGGAGGGAGGGAGAGCCTATCTCTCTGCCCCTCCGTTCGGTCCGGTTCTGCATGAAAGATCTTTTTCATCCCCCCCCCCCATAATAAAATCGTATTTTTTAGTCAGGAAAATTACAGTGAAGTCCAAATTATGTATACTCGATGAAATTATGACTTTACCGAAAGAAAATTTTAAGAATTTTGCATTTTGAGTCAAAAAATTGCATTCAAAGTTGTATTTGGACATTTTCAACTCCAACTTCCAATAATACTAAATTTGGTTCTCATTCGCAGAATTTTTGAGCATTTTGAACCATAATTCTGTTCAAATTTTTTACCCCTGCTTCACTGAGAACTTGAGCCTATCTCATTAAAAGAATTGTTCTGAACGGTCTTCAAATTTTGGAGCAATTTTTGAAAAGAAGTTCAGAAAAATTTCAATCTTTCCTGTCCTATAAAAAGTTTTCCATTTTTGGTATTTTCTGAAACTGAAAGTGATTTTCCCTTCTCCTAATAATGTGATTATATCGAAGTGGCTATTAGCTAATTATTGTCTGTCCCTGACTGAAAAAGTCCCAACTTTGCTCATAAATTAAAAAGACCCCACCTACTCTTTGTGCTGTGACCCTCCCTAAACCAATTTCCCAAAAATTTCCCTCTTCAATTCCCTATGTCATGAAATTTGAAAATATTCGAACAAAATTTGACCCCTTTGCCTGACGCAATAAATCACCATCTTCCATACAATCCTCATCTCTAATCCCACCCCAAAAATTATTTTACCTCAAAAAATCAATACCTTCCCGATCAACTTACCTGTATAGCATTCGTGACATTCCACGCCGCCTGCCATTCGTTAATCTTATGTCTACTCTTGAACTCTCCGCAATCGTCGCCAAAATCCTGACTCTCCTCGAAGCTGCCCGGAGCAATGGAGAATTTCTGCGGTCCAGATCTCTGATACGGTTGCCCATCGTAATCAATCCGATTCCCAACGTTTTCGCCTTCTATCTCATCGTACGACGTGTTACTCTCAAATATACCCGAATATCCGCTCTGAGGCTTTTTATTCTGCGTGACTCGCGTCTGCTCGGCGTTATCATTCTGTCCAGGGTCTTTATTATCGGTACCAGTTGCTTTTTTGAGTATTTCCAAACATGGGCTATCCTCCGGTACGATAGATTTGGCTGTTTCGCGTACCACGTTTACGACAGCGCTAAATGGAGGTAGATAAAATCTGCCGAATTGAGCCATCGAAATGGAAGCTTACATTCTAAATACGTATTGCGTATGTCGCCACCGTTGCGTTCATTTTCTCCAAAATTTTTACGCAAAATACAAACGTACACGTTTAAATATAAAACTTACTTACTTAGGGTATAAAAAAACAAGAAAAAAAACAACACGATAAAAATAAAAAAGAAAAAACCTTAAAATAATGGAAGACCGATAAAGAAATGGTTGTAGCTTACTATAGAGTAAGATAAAACTAAAGAGGATGCTGAAACACTCGGATCAATTTTCGAAGCGCATGCTGGGCTCGCTAAAGCGCCAGCGCCGAGTACTAAAACGTATCCAGCTCATTCATTTTGTACCCACTAAACGATATTTTTATGCTTTTTGCACCTTGTTTCATTGATACGTGCAATTTATTCGGGTATGACGTGGGCAATTGGAAGAATTTTAGGAATTGGGGAAAAATTAGAGGAAAATTGGGAAATTGATAGGTATCTGGATTTTTTACCTATTTAGTTGGAGAAATACTGTTTTTTTGAAGTTCTAGGCTAAAATTCTATGAAATTTGATTTTTTTTGAATTTTTTGGATTTTTTTTCAAATTCAATTTATTGAGGAGCAGATTTAATTTTTTTCTTGAAAATTAGCGACCTGAAATTTTCAATACTAAAAATAGGATCTTTGAAAATACCCTGGAATTCGTCACAAGATAGGTACCTACCTATTTGATAGAAATGTCAATTTTCGAGCAATTTAATCATCAGACTTCATCGAAAAGTCAATTTTTTCCATCACATTTCCCCAGACTTTTGCTGTGACGATTGTGACGAAAATAGAAGGAGACTCGATTAAGTACCTAAAGTATCAGTCTCGTTCATTTCTACGAATTTATTTCCCAAAACGACATCTGAAAAGGTTTTACCTCTAAGTCACACGATATAAACCAATCTCCCTCGAGACCGAGAGAAAAAACTCTCAAAGCTCACACAATAATGGTATAATACCTCAACCATTGAAAGTGTTCGTCTGCTGCACATCTGTGAAAGATGGCACGACTTAGGAAGTTGCTACCCCTGGAATTTTTATTTGGACCTTTCCATTTATCTAGGTCATCGCTCGTAGGCAATAATTATTGATTTTTCAGTCGTTTGCTAATGCCGCGCCACTTTGTTAAAACGTGGCGAAAAACATTGTTGAATAATTCGTCGGTGGCGTGTAAACGCGAAAAGGTACTACCGAACAGAACGCGGCCTACATTAAGATTGAACACTTTACGCTCCAGCTAGCGCATTCCAATGCTCATGTCTCGATAATCTAGTTCTAATGACCCCCGTCATGTCTTTATCCTTGGTGTAGCTGTAGCATTTTCTTTTAAAAACAAACCCCCACATGTCTATTTATAAAACGGAAAACGAAGCGTGACATTTTGCTAGAATCGTGTTTTGGAGTGTGAGGGGTAAGGCGTGGTAGGCTTGTTTATGGGCGAATTGGGTGACATCTGTGTTACTTCGATGTACGAACGGTGATATTGGTTAATGGGGCCCTTTGAAATGTTTATTTGTGAGAAGGAAATGGTTAGGTTGAAAAATGGGTGTAGGTGGAGGTAGAGAAGAAATATGTGAGAATTTTGAGAGAGGGCTGTCTTCGAGGAGAAAAAGAAAAAGGAAGAATGTAGCAATATGAGACAAAATCCAATAGGTAGGTATTCGTTTCTTAATCGAAAGTTGGTTAAAGCAAAGCTAGAAATGTCACGCTATTTTCCATTTTTTCTAAAAAAAATTAAAGGTAGTACTTTTGTGATGTAAGGGGATGGAAGGGGGGAGAGGGAGATAGAGGGAGGTTTACAAGTGATCTAATATTTAGCTGATGTGAGGGTGAGGTGTGAAATTCTGAATTTTGAGGAGTGTGTGTGGGTAGGGGCTGAAATTATGAATTGTGAGGATTTAGGGGGTAGAATTTATTTTTTCATTTTCTTCAAGTTTCGTCCTAGTTCTGGGGAATTTTTCAGATTGTGGGGATTTTGTGAGGGTAGGGGATGAAATTCTGAATGAGGAGGAATATGTGAGGGTGGGGTGTGAAATTCTGAATTTTGAGGTGTGTGTGTGAGGGTAGTGGGTGAAATTCTGAATTTTGAGGATTTCATGAGGGTGGGGTGTGGATTCTGAATTGTGAGGATTGTGTGAAGGTAAGGTGTGAAATTCTGAATTTTGTGAGGGTAGGGTATGAAATTCTGAATGAGGAGGATTTTGTGAGGGTGGGGTGTGAAATTCTGAATTTTGAGGTGTGTGTGTGGGTAGGGGGTGAAATTCTTGATTGTGAGAATTTTGTGAGGATAGTGGTAAAATTCTGAATTTTGTGGATTTTGTGTGGGTATTAGCGGGTGAAAATCTTGATTGTGAGGGTTATGTGAGGATACCGGTAAAATTCTGAATTGTGAGGATTTTGTGAGGGTTCGGGATGAAATTAGGAATGATGTCGAGGATTTTGAGAGGGTGGGGTGTAAAATTCCAGATTGTGAGGATATTGCGAGGAAGGTGTGTGAAATTCTGAATTGTGACTTGTGAGGATTTTGTGAGAGTGGGGCGTGAAATTATGAATTGTGCGGATTTTGTAAGGTTAGGGATTGAAATTCTAAATTGTGAGGATTCTGTGAGGGTGGGGTGTGAAATTATGAATAGTAAGAATCTTGTGAGGATACCGGTAAACTTCTAAATTGTGAGGAATTAGTGATGATGGGGTGTGAAATCCCGGATTGTGAGGATTTTGTGAGGGAGGGGTGTGAAATTCTGAATTGTGAGGATTTTGTGAGGATACCGGTGAAATTCACAATTGTAAGAATTTTGTGAGGGTTGAAGGTGAACTTACGAATTGTGAGGATTTTGTGCGAGGTAAGGTGTGAAATTTTGAATTGAGAAGATTTTGGGCGGGTTTGGGTTGAAATTAGAATTGGTGAGGATTTTGTGAGGAAGAGGTGTGAAATTCCGGATTGAGACGATTTTGTGAGGATAGTTGTGAAACTCTGAATTGAGAGGATTTTGCTGAAAGATGAGGCTGAAATTATGAATTGTGAGGATTTAGGAAGAAGAATTTATTTTTCAATTTTCTTCAAGTTTCGTCCTAGTTCTGGGGAATTTTTCAAATTGTGAAAATTTTGTGAGAGTAGGGGGCGAAATTCTTAAACGTGAGGATTTTGTGTGAGAACCGTGAGAATTGTTTCCACGGTTTTTACGGGGGCCTGTAAGAACCGTGGGTACCTACTTTTTTCACGGTTTCCGCGGGGGCCCGTGAGAATCATTTCCACGGTTTTCACGGGGGCCCGTGAGAACCGTGAGAATTTTTCCACGGTTTTCACGGGGGACCGTGAGAACCGTGAGAATCATTTCCACGGTTTTCACGGGGGCCCGTGAGAACCGTGAGAATCATTTCCACGGTTTTCACGGGGGCCCGTGAGAACCGTGAGAATCATTTCCACGGTTTTCACGGGGGCCCGTGAGAACCGTGAGAATTTTTCCACGGTTTTCACGGGGGCCCGTGAGAACCGTGAGAATCATTTCCACGGTTTTCACGGGGGCCCGTGAGAACCGTGAGAATCATTTCCACGGTTTTCACGGGGGCCCGTGAGAACCGTGAGAATTTTTCCACGGTTTTCACGGGGGACCGTGAGAACCGTGAGAATCATTTCCACGGTTTTCACGGGGGCCCGTGAGAATTTTTTCCACGGTTTCCACGGTTCCCCGTGAGAACCGTGAGAATCATTTCCACGGTTTTCACGGGGGCCCGTGAGAATTTTTTCCACGGTTTTCACGGTTACCCGTGAGAACCGTGAGAATCATTTCCACGGTTTTCACGGGGGCCCGTGAGAACCGTGAGAATTTTTCCACGGTTTTCACGGGGGCCCGTGAGAACCGTGAGAATTTTTCCACGGTTTTCACGGGGGCCCGTGAGAACCGTGAGAATTATTTCCACGGTTTCCACGGTGGCCCGTGAGAATTTTTCCACGGTTTTCACGGGGGCCCGTGAGAACCGTGAGAATTTTTTCCACGGTTTTCACGGGGGCCCGTGAGAACCGTGAATTTTTTCCACGGTTTTCACGGGGGCCCGTGAGAACCGTGAGAATCATTTCCACGGTTTTCACGGGGGCCCGTGAGAATTTTTTCCACGGTTTCCACGGTTCCCCGTGAGAACCGTGAGAATTTTTCCACGGTTTTCACGGGGGCCCGTGAGAACCGTGAGAATTTTTTCCACGGTTTTTACGGGGGCCCGTGAGAACCGTGGTAATTTTTCCACGGTTTTCACGGGGGCCCGTGAGAACCATTTCCACGGTTTCCCCGGGGGCCCGTGAGAATTATATCCGCGGTTTTCACGGGGGCCCGTGAGAACCGTGAGTATTTTTTCCACGGTTTCCACGAGGGCCCGTGAGAACCGTGAGTATTTTTCCACGGTTTTCACGGGGGACCGTGAGAACCGTGAGAATCATTTCCACGGTTTTCACGGGGGCCCGTGAGAACCGTGAGAATTTTTTCCACGGTTTTCACGGGGGCCCGTGAGAACCGTGAGAATTTTTTCCACGGTTTTCACGGGGGCCCGTGAGAACCGTGAGAATTTTTTCCACGGTTTCCACGGGGGCCCGTGAGAACCGTGAGAATTATATCCACGGTTTTCACCGGGGCCCGTGAGAACCGTGAGAATCATTTCCACGGTTTTCACCAGGGCCCGTGAGAACCGTGAGAATCATTTCCACGGTTTCCACGGGGGCCCGTGAGAACCGTGAGAATCATTTCCACGGTTTTCACCAGGGCCCGTGAGAACCGTGAGAATCATTTCCACGGTTTCCACGGGGGCCCGTGAGAACCGTGAGAAATTTTCCACGGTTTTCACGGGCAACCGTAAGACCCGTGAAAGTATTTTTTCCGGGTCTCATGGGCAATCGTGAAAACCGTGGAAATAATTCTCATGGTTCCATTTTTCAAAAATTATTCGAGAATACGTTCATTTTTGACAGCCGGGTTTGAATACTTCCAAAAACAACATTTTCGTGGCAAAATTTGATAATATGTTGAGAAATTTCACTCAACTGCCCACTATGGACACCGCATTCGTAATCATCAACCTCGAATTAGTCGTATCATCAATTTTTTGAAAATACATGCAATTTTTCACCCCTTTTTCCGGTTTGGGGTTTTCAAATGCCGTGAGAGAGAGAAAATGAGTGGAGATGAAAGACTTTCATATCATTTCCCTGCTCTTATCAAATGCAATATCGCTTTTCTCTCAGTAAAATTCTCTACTCTCCTTGTTTGTCAACTTGAATGGTTGAAGAATGGGAGAGAAACGGAAAAGAAGTGTGAATTTTTTTAAAGAACTCATAAACTAAGCACTCACAATCCAATTTTTTGTTGTTTGTTTTCATAATACTAGTTTCTCAACTTTTGGCCCCTTCGCAGATATGAATATGCAAAACATTTTACACTTTTCCCATTTCTGTTGTTTTGTAACATTTATACGGCTCTAATTCATAAGGCGCAAAATGAAATTCAATTTAAAAAATTACAAAATGACGAAATCATTTTTTTTACTTTTGATTAGATATATTTAAGCAGATCATTACCTCACTTACATCCTCCATTTTAAACCCTTGCCAAAGTTAATACCCTTCGTAAAACCCTTCAATAAATCACTCGAAAGCTCAATACCCAGACTCACGTACAAAGTACATACATCCAGGCACCAATAAAATAAGCCATGTACGTTACGTACGAGAAATTACCAGGAATTCGGCTACAAGTACATGTGACGAATCACACTCAAAAATACAGATAAGACAAAAAACAGAATTTCAATCGACCAAGTACACTTTCAAGTACAAATTGATTCATAGGTAAATAAAAAGATAAAAGATAACATTTATCATGAAACGTTAACTTGATGTAGGTATTCGTTGCTCTCATTGTGGCTGTGGCATATTTAAGTACCTATTCGTTACAGACGACAGTGAGGTATATTTTTTAAGGTGTTAGAGAGAATTTTTCATACCGAAATTTATTGTGTAAGCGTTTTAAACCGCAGCGCGGACTAGAATTTAAAAAAAAAGTGCCATGGATTCTGAAAGTGGTTGTTTTAATAGGCATTTTAGAAATGGTAAGCGATAAAATTAAATAAGGAATTTTTTTTTGGTAAAATTGAAGAATTGCACTAATTTTATTTTTAAGCTTGCTTTTCGGCATCAAATTGATTTTAAAATTGAAATTTTTTGGCTTGAAAAAAATTGATAGACGATGAAAGTTTCTTTTTTATCATAATTTTTTAATTTTTTTTCAGTATCTTCACAAAGATTGATTGTATATGGAGTAATAGTGGTCAGTATAATTGTAGTATTAATATTAATCTTCACATTGCTTCTCAGTGGAGGTGACAGTGGATCACCGCCAAAACCAGCAGAATTCGTTGGTCACGATGTGTTGAAAACTGTCCCATTAATAGATGGGTAAATATTATGTGATTTAATCTTTAATTCAATCCATGATCTTCGATGGTACCCTCTTGGCCTAAAAAAATTAATTTTAAAATTTATTTCGCAGGTATAACAATTTACCAGTCTCGTTATGGTATTCATTGAGTGGTAAAATCAAAGATTTTAAATTTGATCAAGATTTAACCAAAGAAAGTTCTTATAAATGGTTAAAAACAGACATACCTAGGTTAAAACAGGGTATGGTTGGATGTCAAGTAAGTTACCTGGCATTTATTACTATTTATGTAATAATTTTTATTAAAAAAAGAAAAAAAACAGAGCACGTAGTCATATTTTTTCTTTTTTTGTAGATTTGGACAGCTAAGCCAGAATGTACATCTGAGTACAAAGATGCTGTGGCTTCAGTTATTCAACAGATCGATGCCATTACTAGACTTAATAGAAAATATAAAGATAATTTGAGGATAGTACAAAATTCTGAAGGTGAGTAGATTTATTTTTAAAAAAAATTTAACGTGGGTTTAGTTTTTTTCATACCTACTTCACAAACACTTAAATAGGTAAAAAAAAACATATTTTTTTTTTAATTTTATATTTTGCAATATTTTACTGATCATTTCGATTCTTTTCAAATCTACTTTTAATTGTTATTTTTGTCTAAAATTCTCCTGTAAAAAAATATTTTGATCAAAGTTGTTATATAGGTAAGGTACCTACCCACCTAGGTATTTTATCAATGTTTACTTAATTGAAATTTAGAAATTGGAACCTTCAATCAGGAATATCATACACGGTGTTCCATGAATCGCCTGCCAAACATATTTTTTTGGATATAACCGGGTACCACTAAAAAAAAAATCGAGATGAACATGTTGCCTAACTTGAGGATTTCAGGGGCAAATGGTACTTCTAAAAAAATTACGTCAAAAAATTTTCTAACCGTACTTTAAAAACTGAACAAATTTTCACTATATGACTTGTTGCCTAACTTAAAAATTGAAGGGGCTACAAACATTTTTTTCAACATTTTTTTTCTCTGATAAACTAATTAAGGGAATGGATAGTACGTTAGAAACAGAAAAAATTTTGTTCTGTACACTTTTTGCCTAACATCAAAAATGAAGGGACCAAGGATCATTTAAAATTGGGAAAATTCGAAAAATTTTTGAAGCCCACGTATTTTGCGCGAGCCGTAGCCCCTTCATTTTCGACGTTAGGCATAAAGTGCACAGAACTAAATTTCTTCAGTTTTCAACGTAATATCCATTCCCTTGATTAGTTGATTTTTTAAAAATTGTTTTTGAAAAAAAATTTTGTAGCCCCTTCAATTTTTGAGTTAGGCAAAAAGTCATATAGTGAAAATTTGTTCAGTTTTCAAAATACTATCCATTCCCATGGTCAAAAAAATTTTTTGACGTGATTTTTTTAGAAGCAGCATTTGCCCCTTAAATTTTTAAGATAGGCAACATGTTCACCTCAAGGTTTTTTTTAGTGGTACCCGGTTATATCCAAAAAAAATATGTTTGGCAGACGATTCATGGAACACCCTATCCGTAGGGATAAGCTGAATTACATCTTTTGTTTACTTCATTTACAGACATAAATCAAATTTTCAAAGACGGTAAAATTGGAAGCATCTTGAGTATCGACGGAGGCCACTCCATTGATAACAGATTATCGGTACTACGTACATATTATGCATTGGGAGTTCGATACATAACATTGACAAGCGAATGCGACACCCCATGGTAAGTTTCACTTTCATTACGTGATGAACTACCTACGAGGAAAATGATGATAATTTGTGATATTGCCGATGTTCGTGCAATTGTTTTATTCAAGTATTTATTATTATAATTTTAAAGGTTATCGGTTGAAAATATTTTGAGGAAAATGATTGCATATTAGATTATAAACATTAAGTGGTCTTTAGATATCATTATTTAGATATTCTTAAGAAATCCAGATGGATTTATTTTTAAATTGGCTTGTACATGGGACGACCTAAATCTACTTTCATGGGCTTTCCGCACACCTTCCCGCCCATGGCCACATTGGTGCCTAAATGACATCAGATTCAGAAAATTCGAATCTTTTCTTTTTGCAATGAAAATTTTTGAGATCAATCGATCCAAAAAAAAGTGAGGTGGCAGGGTCTCAAAAAAAAACGCACGATTTTTAGCCTGCGAGTTTTTTTTAAAAGTTCATTTTGAAAATAGAAAAACAATTTTTACAAAAAAAAAAACATGACCTTATATTATAAGGGAGGTGTCCCAACTGGAAGTAAAATTTTGAGCCGAAACAATAATAAATCGAATGTAGATCACAAGAGAACTCAATATTTAAAATTTCATAGGCTAAAGTTCATTTCTCAAATTTTGGTGATTTTTTGAAATTTCAAAATTACCTCATCGCCTTGCAAGATATGAAAATTTGATGTTATCAATGAAAAAGCAGAAATTTATGTACCCTAGTTTTAGTCTGCTGAGTGCTGATTCAATTAGAAGTGGTTTCGATACGATTCGGAGCCACCAGAAAATTTTGGAATTTTTCAGCACTGGAGAAAAGGTGCTTTATTCGATCAAATAGGTTACCAATATGGGTAATTTGCGATTATGGGAGCTAAATTTCATATAGACCATTTTTATGGGATTTTCTCCAATGCTGGAAAATTTCAAAATTTTCTGTTGTCTCTGAATCGTCTTGAAACCAGGGAATACACCAAATTTCAGTTTTTTTCGTTGATCAAATCAAATTTTCATATTTTGCAAGTCGATGAGGTAATTGAAATTTCAAAAATTCGCTAAAATTCGAGAAATGAACTTTAGCCCCTGAAATTTTGAATATTGAGTAATTTTATTATGTAGGTACTTTCGATTTATTTTTTGTTTCGGTTTAAAATCTTATATCGAGTTAAGATATCTCTCTTGTTAGAAAAACTAAAAAAAAACGAGTTTTTTTCGGAATAAAAAAACAAAAATCTGATTATTTTTAAAGAAAAATACCTACATGCTCTTTTTTTAAAAAATAAAAATACAAGACATTCTTGCTAGGAACCCAAGAAACTATGCTCCCTTCAGAAAAGAGTAGAAATTTTTTTATAGAGAAAACCAAAAAACTATGCTCACTCCAGAAAAAACCACAACCTCTTCAGATAAAAAGCAAGAATCTAGAATTTTTTCAAAAAATAAAAAACCAATTTGAGATCAAGGTCGAATTAAATCAGACGTAAGACGTAATTTTCAGTAATTTTTAATCAAAGAATTCAACTTGTGATCAGAAAACTCAACTTTCAATCTAAATTTTAAATTTTAAACCATTTTTGACCAAAAATTCTGTTCTTAATAACTTTGTTGAATTTTTGACCATTTCAAATTTTTCCTACTTAAACCATTATTTTTTGGATCTGCAGATATTCAACAGATCCTGAAAATTTTACCCCAAGTCAAAAACTATTTCCCCCTTTTTTTAGATTTTTTGTGAGTACCTAGGTAGCAGTTCACAAATTAATTGGTAGATATGCTAAATTTGACTAAAGATCAATTGCAGACCTACTATATTATTCAGAATTTCCTTTCTAATCTTCCAGTATCGCTTAAAAATTTTTCACAAGACATTCTCATGACATCATAACGAAAAAAAATTAGGAACCAATATTTTTCTCCTGTTCCTTGAAAAAGTTTCACAGAGGGAGCAAAATTTTCAAAAAAAATGTCATGTACCTAATGTATCATTTGGTATGTTTTCGGATATTCTGAGTTTGAATTTTGCCTCAGTTTTTCGATTTACCCCCCCCCCCCCCTTCCCCCTCGTATAACCTCAAATTTGTGCCAAAATTTCAACCTATTTCAACAATTTTTTGTGACGTATCGTTTATTATAAGTAATGTTTTCGAGGATACTAATTTCGAAATTCAACTCAGTTTTAGGATTTCACCCCCTCAGATCTCCGCATCTCCGCACCCTCGAATTTAGAGCATAATTCCAAAAAAATCTCATCAACATTTGAACTTATGACGATTTGAAGAGGTCAGATTCCAAAACTGAGTTAAAATTCGCATTGGGTAAATTTTAAAGCTGAGGTGGAGGGGAGGGTTGAGGGCATCAATTCGAGAAACTGAGTCAAAATTATGACTCAGACAATGCATCGCAAATTAAGTAGGTAAATTTATTTTTTAAAGGGGTTTCAGCATTTTTTTTACTGTAAATATTTCTAAAAGAACTAGAAAAAAATGCACAGTTGATATTTCGTCAAATTTTTCATATCTGAAAAAACATATTCATAAAATAATCCAAAAAAAGAAAGAACTTTCGGATCAAGAGAAATTCGGTGGCTTTATTGAATAGGTTTCAGTAATGATTTCTTTTAACAAAAAAAATAAGAGCTCAACTCGAAAGGTAAAATTCATGTGAAATCCCCCTCCCCCCCCCATCACCTTTGGACCGGTCGACTTTGAAAAAATTTCTCTCGGAAGGAAAAAGTTCAAAATTTTAAAATTCGGTTACATTTGGTCACTGAAAAATGATAAGGGCGTACGAAAGGACTAACTGACAGTAATTTTGGGACCCTCTTTGTCTTTGCAGCTACATAGCATTACAATTATCAAGATTTATTAATGCATCTCTTGTTTTAAAATTATAGGGCGACAAGTTACACAACGAAACTCCAAACCGATCTCACGAGTTTCGGAGAAGTAAGACATCAAAATTCAAAATTTATGATTAATTTGTCAATTCAAATTCATACTAATTTTTTTTCGATTCAATTACAGAAAGTTATAGAAGAAATGAATCGTCTAGGTATGATCATCGATCTTTTCCAGGCTTCTGAAGCTACCCAAAAGAAAGTATTGGATAAATCGAAAGCTCCAGTCATATTTTCTTCTACAGCTGCGTGGAATTTCAAAAATTCAAAACTTAATATCAAAGACGATGTTTTAGATCTCATTGTAAGCCTTCGTAGTAATTTTTCATACTTCAGAATGTTCATTACCTGACACCTACTCAGATATTTATAATCAATCACTTGACTAATAATTGCAGCAAAAGAAAAAAGGACTTGTTATGATTACTTTCAATCCAGATCTCATGTCAAAAACCAAAACCGATATAGTTACTTTAAGTAATGTTGTTGGTAAGAAAATTCGAAAATTTTTGAGTTTTAATCAAAACACCGCGAGATTCTGAATTTAATTTAATTTTCGCAGAGCAATTAAATTACATTAAAACTAAAATTGGAGTAGATTACGTTGGAATTGGATCTGGATTTGGTATTTCGGAGTAAGTATCTTTTATTCGTAATTTCAACCAGTCGATACTTATTTTGGCCAATTTTTTATTTTTTTCAAATTCATAAAAATATTCGATATTTTGCAGAAATTCTATTCAAGGATTAGAAGACAGCTCGAAATACCCATCATTATTCGACCGTCTAGCCAAACCCCAAGGTAACGAACCAAAATGGTCCAAAGAAGACTTGGAAAAATTAGCCAGCTTGAATTTCATTCGAGTATTCCAAGATGTCGAAAAAGTAAGCAACCCCTTCGTATCAAAGATTAAATTCTCAGTGACATTTTTTTAAAAAACATCTCAACTTTTTTATTTCCACAGATAAGGGATAAAAACGAAGACATCGTAGAAGCTGTAATACCAGTCGAAGATTTGAAAAATATCGACAGCAAATGTTATACAGATATAACTAAATAATAAGATTTTTTTTATAAATTCAATTTCACAAAACAACCTGTGCGTATAGTTTTAATCGTGAAGAAGATTGATACAACTGGAGTAGAAAATTGCCAACATTTTGAAAAAAAATTAAAACATAAAGAATTAATAAACAAATAGATAAAATAACTAGCAAAATCAACACTCGGTGTATATTAAAAAAGAACCACAATACATGATCGAATCGTTTATCACTTTTTAGATTTTAATCGATAGAAATGACAGAAAAAATTGATCCCTGACCATAAAAAAATTAAGATTTGAGCTTTTCTTGTTATAATTAATTATTCTAGAAAAATATCCCAATAAAATTTATATCGAAGTAGAAAAATTAAATGCCAACAAAATACAACTGATTATCAATTTTATACCACTTGAGATTTTAAATACTTTAACTGACTCATGGTTTTTTCACAATAAATTCTTTTCGGGATTAAATGACAATTGGAGTACATTTCGTTATTTTTCAATTTTCAGTCAAGAGTCGAGATGCTTAAAATAAATATGAAATCACTTTATTCTATACAAAAGAAAGAAAAACTTGAGCAGTTTGTTAGAATACAACTTGGGTAGTTTAATAAAATCGACGTACTACTAGAGCAATAAATCTTTACGAAGAATAAACGATTCTACGTTAGAAAAAAAATTTGAGGTAACATAAATATGAGAAACACGAAGCGAATACTTTTTCCATTCGGTAATTAAACAAAGGGTAGCATTCAAAATGCACTTTGATCCGACACTACGAGTCTTCTCATCTCTCTCTAAAATTTCGGTTAATCACAGAACTTCAGCTTTTCAGGAATGCTCCCCTCGTCATAATTTAATCAAAAGATATCATTCTAATTTGAGTTTTACGATGTAACCTTTACTAGCTAAGATACCACGACATTTAATATGAGCTTGGAATCTAGTAACCCAAGATACGTGAGCACCAGGAGGAATTTTCTTATCTCCGGAGTCGTTTTGGCCATTTTTAACGTGGAATAATGGTAACAGTTCCTTTATTGGTAAAATATCTGCAATCAACGTGATCAAAATTACTTCCAGTTTTAAATTTAAAATAAAAATGAAAAAATATACAAAATCACTCACCGATTGGATCATTATGGGTAAGTATTCGAATATCACGTCCTTTACAAAAATCTTGCAAATCTTGAGGCACCACGCAACAAGCATTCAGATTAATTTGGTGTATACTCGGTTTCACCTGCGAATAATCACAAAGATTAAAATTCACCAAAGTTCACGACTTCAATTTATAAAAATAACGTACTTGGGCGGCTTCGTACAGCTGTATAAAGATATCAGTTTCTATATCGCTAATACCCAAATTGATGACCTCTCCATTTTGCACAAATTCTTCCAATATTTTCCACATGACTAAGTAATCGTCCAATACGTTTCTTTGATCGTTGGCTGGATTAATGTAGGATAAAATTACAGAATCTATGCACGATATTCCGACATCTTTAATGGCTGCAGAACAAAGCACAGGATATTGATAAATAATTCGAGAATTTCTTGAAAAACGAATCAATTCGACGTACTGTATTGAAGAGCACTTCGCAGGGAATTGAGATCCGGTGACGTGATGAACACTTTGATCATAGTTTGTAAATTTTTCCTATCTTCTTCTGTCTGGTTTATCAGCATGGCTTGCTTTAGATACAAGGTATCGTTTTCCGGCGGCGGTAATTTTTCAAACAGAGAGATCGATGTTTTTAATCCTTCTACGATCTGTGAAACAGAATAGGAAATGAATGATCATTTTTGACAATTTTTAGATGTTTATCAGGAAAAAATGATACAAACCTGTTCAGTAGTGAGCATATTGACTTGTTTGGTGACATCTGTGTAGTAAAGCATGTTTCCAGTATGTAAAAATACGCTGGAAACCATATCGGGAATGTTACTCAGCATTTTTCTATCGATAAACTAACTTACTGGACAGAATTTGAGCCTGATTTCAAACTTTACACAACTTTACAACATAAAAATGCAATAATCGGTAACTATGATAATCACGAAGATATCTTCTGAGTAATTATTCATGAAACCGTCTCGTAAAATCAAAGTGATATGAATAATTACCGTTATCGCACATTATTAATTATCATTGTTTATACGAAAAAGCTCAACTTACTGATAAACTTTCGTGCTAGGCCTTGAGGCCTGAAAAAGTTCGAAATGTGGTTTCAAAATTCACCACGAGAGCGCTAGCTATGTTTTCAATTTTCAAACTTTTCATTTTTTTGAGAAAAATATGCAAATAATCCGGAATTTGGGATTAAAAGTTCTAAGTTTAGATTGGATATGTTTTCAAAAAGCATTTTTTATTGAAAATGGCGATCGTTAAATTATATTTTCATCAAATTCAAAAAAAATCCTGACGTGATGACTCATAGTCGTTGATGACCCGGTTAAAAATGATTGCGTAACACGATAACATTATCAATATTTTTTTCATTTTTATCAGAATTTTATCAGGAAATAATTCAAAATCGAGAAATTTAACAAGTAGAATAATACTATGGACTCGTGCTAATTTTAATTTACGTTTCTCTGTCTGTTTCTCACATGTCTAAAAATATGGATGTGGATTATTTTGGATTCGCTTATGCCATCGCTGTGGCCGCCGGAGGTATTGTCGGATACGTCAAAGCAGGTACGTGTCCATTATTACTTTTTAATAAATCTTTGCCAGTTGATAGCACAATACAAAGTTTAATTCGGTAACGAGGAAGACGAATAAAATGTGACCTAGTTCGCTGATTGAGGACGTTGTCTTGGGACCTTCAAAAATTTTGAATAGAGGTCTGCTGGATGGAAGTGTAGGACTCAAATGAACTCGAGAAATTGATCTTTCCTGGATATTTGCCTATTTCCGGATGCTATTGATTCTCTAGTTGATTCTTGTGTGCAGTTGGTACGATAAATTCAAATAGATACCGACTACTAATTGAATTATTTGATGTGTTTCAGGAAGTCTTCCTAGTTTAGGAGCTGGACTCGTGTTTGGATCGATTCTAGGTTATGGAGCATACAGAGTAACTCAAAATCCTCACGATATTTATTTATCTTTGGGAAGCAGTTTGGTATTAGGAGGTATCATGGGTGTAAGGTATTACAATTCTCAAAAATTCATGCCTGCTGGATTGATTGCGTTACTGAGGTTTGATTTATGAATAAATTAAATTGCCCGAATGCATAATTATAGTCTACAATTCAAGTTCGAAGCGGTTCCATGAAGCGTGTTTTTTCGGCGAAAGAAAAATCAATTGGGTTATCATTTATGAATAAGGTCAGCATTCGTGATTAAGGAAATGGCCATTTTGAATTTTTTGAATGGCGTAAGAAGGGGCTGAGCTTTAAAAACTTCATTTTTTAAAGTTATTCGGGTAAATTTTTGTGAATATTTTGATAGGGAATGGTCTCCCAGGTCGAGATATTTTTTACCTTTGATATTGAAAAGTTATCGGATGGAAAAAAATAAATATTTGCATTTTAATAAAAGGTCGTCCTTAAAACATATTATTTTTTCTCTCTCTGCCCTAAATCTTTTTTGAGGAAAAGATGGGAGGAATATGACCCAATTGTATTTTTTGGAACATGATATTCAAATTGTTTTGTGTTTTTTGGATGCCATGTTCAATTTTTATGGACAATATTATATCTGAATTAATTGTCAAATTGGATTTCTTGGAGCATCTTGTCCAAATTTTTTTTTAGAAACTACATTTTTTATGGGACATCATTTTTAAATTGAACGTTTTTTAGACTCCATGTCTACTTTTTTTTGAGAAACTCTGTGAAAATTTTCAAATTTAAGTTCTTTTTAGGCACAGTGTTCTTTTGGGAGACTTGTGTTCAAATTATTTTTTGGGACGATGGGGGGGGCGGGGTGGATATGGGAATACTTAAATTATCATATTGAATTTTTTTGAGGGTACTACAAGTTTATCTTTGAGACACTAATCCGAAGTGAAAGTTTTTGGGACACAGTGTCCAAACTGAGAGCTTTTTAGATGGCATGTCCAAATTATTTTTTTTCAGAAAAATTAGTCCAAATATTCAAATTAAGTTTTTTTTTTGGATACTACATATGTTCAAATTCTCTTTTTTTGAAGGAAGAGGAAGAAAAATTGTTTTGGGGGGGGGGGGGCACTGTGTCCAAATTAAGGTTTTTGGGACGCCATGTTCAAATTGTTTTTTTTGGACGGGGAAGCAAAGTTCAAATTGTCAAATAGAGCTTTTTGGAGTATTTTATGTCCAACTTGAGGGTTCTTCAGACATTTTGAAAAACTTGGAAAAATTCACTGAATGGGAAACCAGGCTAGGTTTTAAGCTCTTTGAAAAATAGCCTTTAAAGCGCCTTAAAATGACACCCCTCAAAAAAACATATTTTCCAACTCAGAAGACCATTTCCTATCGAAATATAGAAAAAGCCTTTGAAGTGCCACTGCCCCCCCCCAACAAAAAAGTATATTTCGGCTCAGAAGACCATTTCCTGCCAAAATATGAAAAAAAATCCTCAAAAAATGTGAAAAATGGTTTTTGGAGCCCCTTCTCGTCCCCTTCCATTAGTGTCAATTAAAAATTTTCAAGTTCCTTTTTTTTTATCCCCCCCCCCCCATCAAAAAAGAGATAATCCTTTCCCCCCTCGTGACACACTTCACGAATTCTTTCTCTGTCCTTGGCTTGTAGACTTGAATATGCACATAATTTTGATTCATTCAATATATGAATTTTCCAACTGTAAGAGTTCTCAAAAACACTATAAAAATTTTATTTTTTGTTTCAGTTTGGCTATGGTAATCAAACTGTCTTATCGAGGCATTTCCGATTTGGTTGAAAGTCAGAAACACAATTAATAAGTTTTTGATTTTTTTTCCTAGGTACTAAGAATTATCGTTTCTTAATTTTTTAATGTGTCACCGGAATTTTATACTGGTATTTTGTACGATGGATTTTTCGCACACAAATCGAAAATTTGGATTTGGAAATTGCATCACATTTTAAGTCTAGTTTTTATTCTTAGGTAATTATTTGTAGTGGGTTTTAGTTTTCGGTGCATTGATTTGTCCAATTATTACCAAAATATGTCGTTAATTTCTTAGAAAAAAATTTAGCACTTTTTGAAATGGGCAAACTCGTTTCACATTTAATTTTTGTATTGAAAAATATACATTTCATTATTTTCTAATTTTTCCATTCGAAGACTGATTTTTTCTTATAAATTTGGAATCATTACGAAATGAAAAATATTTCTTTGATTTAATATCATTATCATCTCAGGTGTTTTAAAGCATTTATAATAGTTTGCCCATATCTCTTAATTCTGCACACAATCCCTTAATTTATATTATAAATTTATAAAAAAAATTGTACAACTCGTAACCAAACCAGTCAATAAAACACCGTTTTACAAATTCATCTCAATTTTATTATTTTTTTGTCCTTTTCAACATTAATTTACATATTAAAAAAAACTGCGAGTTTTAATTTATATAAATAATGGTAAAATTTAATAAAGACTGGTAGCTCGTTGATTTCAATTTGTAATACAAAAGAAAAAAAAAGTAATAAAATAAAATACGAAATTACAAATTTATATAAAATACTTGAGCTACATTGTTTAAGGACGACCAATTTAGGAAAGCCGTCGTATTTACATTTCACTTGATTCAAGTCTTTAAAAAAATCAATTTACAAAAGAAAAAAAACACATACTTAGATTAGGAAGAAAAAATAAGGTAATTTATTGGAGATCATCAATATCATGTTTCTCAAAATGGTGAATTATTGCATAGATATTTAACAGCCGCGCAACAGTATTTTTTTATGTATTCGTCTACGCAATACTGAAGGCCGTATTTAGTTAAAAAATCAGAACATGAGACTGCTCCAGGTAATTCCGTTGTAGTATCAATACAGTCATCGTTTCCTGAAAAAAATTCAAACAGGTAAATTAAAATGAGGCGATTAATGAACAGGTAGCTGGGAAAATTAATATTCAACTGAAAGTATGATTCAATTAGATTCTTGGTGCAAATACCACATACGTCGATATTTTATTTATCAATGAAATGAAAATGGGAAAAATATAAATTAGGTAAGCTTGAATTTGAGGTAAAAATAAATAAAAATCGAATGAAGTAAAATAAAAATGATGAATGGATTGAGAAGTGATTTTTTGATTTGCCAATTTTCTAGTGTTGTGCTGATTTGATAGAAATTTCAGATAAATTGGAAATACAAACTGTGAATGACAAAAATCAAGAAAATAGTGGAATATTTCAACATGCAAATTATAAATTGAAAATTTCATGCAAATTTGTGATTACGAATCCATTTCCTTCCACAAAAATCTCAACTTTACAGATGAATAAAATTAAAAAAATCCACCACAAAGCTACAAATGCACATGAAACCAAAAGTGATAATATTTAAAAGTAGCACACATTCCATAATTAAAATTAGAAATCGTAGTGTTAACAAAATTATTAGAATTTTAATTCATGGACAATGTTAGATAGATACGAGTATAATCTGTTTACATGAGAAGGGATCTTTCTAAACCATCAAATTTTTCTTTGGTAACATCTAACATCCTATACATTATTTAGTTTCATTAAATTTCATTAGCTCTAAAATAATTTTGCAGCAAATGGAATTTCGACGATACAAATCCAAATTTATTCCAAGTTCAACTTTTTTTTACTCTACATTTTTTTAAATTTCTTTAATCCTATTTTTTTTCAAAGCTGTATCCAATTTTAAAAATTTTCCAACAGTAAATTTTTTTAATTTGAATTTTCTCAAATTCAATGTTATTCTGATTTCCAAGTTCAAATTTTTGAAACTTTGAATTTTTCCATTTTTTTCAATTTTATTTTGTTCAATTTTTCAACTTCAATTTTCTCAAAATTTATCCTATTTTGATTTTTCAAATAATTATTCATACACATTTTTAAACATTTCCTCCAATTATCAAATTGGGAAAAATTTTAAACAAAGTTGAATTATTTTAAATTCGAAGTTGAAAAAATTTTGAGAAAACATTTTAAATTATTGGAGAATCTTTTTTAAAAAAATTTAAAAAAATAAAAAGTTGGAAAAATTTTAAGAAAATTTTAATTTAAATGAATTTTTCCAACTTGGATTATTTCAATGAAATTATAGGAAAAATTAACAAAACGAAGTCAATTTTTTCCTAATTTATGTTTTCTTTTTCTCAAACTCCTTCTTTTTTCCAATTTTTTAAAAATTCCATTTTTCAATATTTTTCAACCTTTTTTTACCATTTACATCTTTTTTCTCCATAGAATAAATTTTTAGACTACTAGATTCACTAAATTCGTAGGATCAATTATACCAGAACATAAATCCACGAAATTAATTTTTCCGGATCGACAATCCATAAATTAGTGTAGCGAAAACAAAATCTTTTGGTTTTTGCACGGTTTTCATTTTTACAACTTTTCTAGGGTGCAATTTTTTTTTCATTTTTGTTCGTGTTTTTTCCCAGTTGGTATAACTATTTTTATCAAGAATTACGAACTTTTCTCTAAAAAAGAAAAAAAACAGAAAAAAGGTCAAAAATTGTGAAACTTTTCAGAAAATTATTCACAATTTGTCATTTACTTTGTTTTTCCTGGAAAAATTCGCCATTTTTGATTAAAATTATTTCATTTGAAAAAAAAAACACAATCAAACCCCAGTTTTTGTGTGACAATATTTTTCGTTTTCGGTCTTTAAAAAAAAATTATGGCAATTTTTATGACAAATCTCTTTAAAACCAAGGGAAAAATGAAACTAAAAAGAAATTTTGAAAATTGACCTAAATAATCGTCTAGGGCCTAATAAAAATTTTAGTTTTGAATTCAGTTCAATTTTTAAGATATTTTTTACGTATCTAAAGATAAATTTCTTTTAGAAATGAAAAAAGGTATTTTTTCGTTATTGGTCTTTTTAACAAGAATTTATGGTAATTTCCATCAAGAATGACAAATCTCTTCAAAATCAAGGAAAAAAATTGTAACTAAATTTTTTTTCGAAAATTGACTTACGTACCTACTTAGTTCTAATTTAAAAACATAAAAAAACAATTTTTCGTTTTTTTCAAAAGAAAAACATTATTTTTAATCATGACTTTGGTTTTCGTTGTTTTTTGTTTGTTTTCCCAGATTTTTTTGATTTTTGTTTTTGTTTTCGCAACATTGCCTAACATCTGTAGGATCAATTTTTCCGGATCAATGAATCCAGAAAAATTCGTTGATGTGACAATGTTGAAAATATGTGAGTCTGGATGCTAAAACCACCCTTAGAAGTCGAAAATTGGTTTTTGAGTTGAGGTTCCCCTTGATTCTACTCCCTTTGAAAGGCCTAAAATCAGTGTCGACTCGAAAACCAATTTTTGACCCCTAAGGGTGGTTTCAGCATCCAGGCTCAAATATGACTTTTTAAGTACAAAAAAAAAAAACTTCAAGAAATCGAATTTAAAATACATTGACATTACGTTAGAATTCCATTTTTTCATTGCAGACGGTGAAGGGTTGTAGAATTTTAATGTAACTCCTTCAAAAATAGAAATGAAATAGGCTAAATTTTTGTTCTCCAATTACAAGCGAAACATATTTTTTTACAAATTCGCATTACATTTTTTTGAAAAAAAAAGTACAATCTAATACATTTTTAAGTAAATATGATTGCCTAAGACGAATAAATAAGGAGTCTCAGACTGGTTATGAAATTAATCTTGAAGGGCAAAACTTCCACACCATCTCCTCGAGCAAATCAGTTAGTAATAATAATTATGTAATCAATTATTTCTCATATGTACACTGAGATTTGGATTTTTCGAAATGTAAATTCCTATCCAATTCGACGCGGGCAAAAAACAGACATCAACATGATTAAAAACCTCGTCGAAATTATTAGTAAAAGCGTAGACATTTATGAACAAAAGTATCCATAGAAAAAGAGACAGATAAAACAGCATTTTGATGATGAACATTTCGAAGTCGAAAAAAGCATAGAGACCTATCCCATTACTCAATTTTACTCACCAACTTGATCATGTTTGGTATAAGAATAAATATCATTTTGCTGCGTAGTTCTGCCGTAAAACAGATTATTAAATTCGTCCAGACTACTTTTGGCTGGCTTTTTGGTATACCAATCGTAGGTATTTTTCTGAGGCGTTTTATGTTTAAACGAATAATACCAATTTTTATTAAACTCTTCGTAAGGATTTTTGGTAGTTGTAGTTTGGTAATAATAATTTTGAGTCGTGCTAGGATCGAGCATTTTATACAGATTAAAAGCATCATAAGACGTAGTAGTCGTTTGCACGTAATCGTTATACGTGTTCTTATTTGATAATCCTGAATCGGTGGCTGTTCTCCAGAATTCTTCCCATTCTGACCTATACACGTAGGTAAAAACAAACCATTTGATTAACTACACAAGCGTACAACGTAAGCATTATTTACAGCAGCTTAACTACTCCATCATTAGGTATTCTACATTATAATATGTACAAATATTCACAATAATTTACATATTTACAACATTTATTCGCATGCTTTGATAAGAAAATATTCCTTCGGAGAAATGGGTAAAAAAAATTGTCAATTTTTTCCTTCAACATGCTAAATATTATCGATTTGGCTGTAATATTCGGTAAGTCGAATAATTTCTACTCTTTGACACCGAAAAACATAGTATTTTTGTTAACCAAGGACGAACTAACCTTTGCGTAGAATTTCCATATAAACTTCTACCATAAATATCTTGGTCTTGTCTTCTCAGGTACGAAGGGGTATTTTGCGAATAATCTGGGATTATGTTTTCATGCTCAGAAATGCAAATACCGTTACTGCAAGTCTGAAAAAAAAACAATTTATTAATCGAGTGGTTTATTTTTCTTTAAATTTACCTGAATTTAGATTTTTTTTTCAAGTCTTACCTGACCATCGCCACATGGAGATCCTTCTGCAGCTGGCCGATAGGCGACGCAGTATCCCGAACCGGAATCGAAACAAAATAATTGAGAGCATACCCTTTCATCTTTCTGGAAAATTATTCCAGATTTATATTTTCGATTTTTTTTTCAAATAATTAGTTGAAATAAAACGAAGATTTTGTACGTACAAAGCATGCACTAGTTCCTCTATCTCTTCTACATTGAGCATCCAAGGTAAGTAATTTACCGGGTAGGACTCGTGGAAGTGATTCGTCTTCGTGAGGCGAATTATACAAACACGTTGCCGTGTCACCACTAAAAAAATTATTAAAATGATTTTTGATGCGAGCAGAAAAAATGAGCTAAAAATGAAGATTTACTCACTTTAAAAAATGATGAAAAGAGGAAACACTACATGGCGACCATTTGAATCCCTTTTCCGAATGCCTAAGGTCACTCATGATGAAACCATCTTCCCATCGGCACTTTTCGGCGCCAGGACCACCCAAATAAGTAGGAGGCGGTGATCCGTCATGAACTGCGCCTAACCTGTAATTGAAAAATTTTTATAGTTATTTTCGAACATGGTTTAGATGTAATTTTTTACATTTCTTACGATAAAATTCAACGCAGCAAGCCAAACTGCACAAATGTAGATAAATTTGCCTAAAAGGAGGATTGAAGGGGAGAAAAAATTCACGAATTTAATGATTTTCATAATAATTTTTATTTTGATTCGAACATAATTATAACAAAATGGTGTAGTTTTTTTTGCAGAAAATCTATTAAAAAAATTACCCTCCCCCTCCCTCCCTCCCTCCCTCCCAAAAATCAAAATTTTGAGTTTTGTCAATAACTTTTTTCGATTATTTACAGAGGTGATTTTTTTCTAACCCCTCGAAAAATTGAGCTTAATTTAATTTGATGAATTAAGGAAATGTATATTTTTCATAGTGATATCATTTTTGGACATTGTTTTCAACTTTTTCAGAATTTTCAAACATTTTTATTTTTTATGTTTAATTTTTTAAGTGCTCAATTTTTTGGATTATCAATTTTTTATTTTCATTTTTTTAAATTTTCATTCATTGTTTCAAATTTTTAATTTTGTATAAATTTTAATTTGTTTTCAGTTTTTAATTTTTTTTAAATTTAATTTCCACAGCCAATTATACAGGATCTGATGAAAGAGGTATCATTGCTTAAAAAAAAAAAATCATTAAAAATAAATATTTTGAACAATATTTTGATTATGGAAATAGATATTGCATCGAAAATTGAACAAATTTCTAAGCTATGAATTTTGCCTACTTACAAAATTGAAAAAGCTGAGCAGGAATTTAAACGATTTCACAATTTCTTTACCTTCGAATATTATTAATCTTTTTTAGAATTGACATTGGGAAATGAATTATCACGAAAAAATTTGTTCAATATTCTAAAAAATATTTCTTTTCAATATTGAAATTTGCTGAGTTACCTTTTCATTTTGACATAATTATTCTTATAATCACCTCAATTTTAATGCAAGGCAGATTTCAAAATACCTAATTAAAAAATATTATTTTACTATTTTTTTAAAAAACTGAATAAGGGAAGGGGAGGAATAGTCAAGAATTAGTATTTGGATCTCAAGTAGAAGTACTAAATGCCCCCCCCCCCCATATTCAAGTGTCACAACATTCAAATGATTTTAAAAAACGAGAGAAAAAAGAAAAAAAATTGAAAAATTGAAAATTACAGGAAATTAAATTTGAAAAAAATTAAAAACTGAAAACAAATTACAATTTATACAAAATTAAAAATTTGAAACAATGAATGAAAATTTTAAAAAATGAAAATAAAAAATTGATAATCCAAAAAATTGAGCACTTAAAAAATTAAACATAAAAAATAAAAATGTTTGAAAATTCTGAAAAAGTTGAAAACAATGTCCAAAAATGATATCACTATGAAAAATATACATTTCCTTAATTCATCAAATTAAATTAAGCTCAATTTTTCGAGGGGTTAGAAAAAAATCACCTCTGTAAAAAATCGAAAAAAGTTATTGACAAAACTTTTTATGAAATAGTTCAATGAATACTACATCCTTTGCCTCCAAAAATGTAACTAGCGACATCTTTTCATCATATATGTGAGCCTGGATATAGAAACCACCCTTAGGTGTAAAAAATTGGTTTTTGAGTGGAGGTTCTCCTTTGATTCTATACCTTTTGAAACGCTCAAAATCAGTGTCAACTCAGAAATCAATTTTTTACACCTAAGGGTGGGTTCTATATCTAGGCTCACATATCCTTAATTTTGAAACAAAACAGAAATACTATAGGATGGGGGAGGGGGGGGAGATAACAGAGCAAAAAATTATTGCCATCGATTTTTTTATAAAAATATCTGTAATATTTTGGTATTCTGACCGTTTTTTAAAATTCAAAAAAATATTTTCAGGAATTCACAAATTATGAAAAAGTGATTTTTTCAAGTCTCTCCCCCCCCTCTCCATTGGAGCAAAGTTAAAAAATGAGTATAAACTGTATTTTTGATCAAAATTACATATGTAAATTAATAGATAATTTTTTCAACAGCTCGTCGATTTTTCAAAAAAAATTAATGAAAAGTGAACAGGAGTAATAAGGGTCGGGGGGGAGAATTTTTTGTTCGCAATTAAGATCCGTAAATAATGAGTATAGGGATAAATTACAAATGTTTTTCTGCTTCAACAGTCTAAAACATGGAAATTTTCTTGAAATAGGATGAAGAAGGGCAGAAGGAGATACAATTTTTTGAGAATTTTTAGTTCCAAAATATTACAAATTTTCAAATAATAACATCATATGCGATAGGAAAAAAATTATACCTTCATAAAATTATGAATTTTTCAAACTCAAAACACAAATTTCTGAGTACCCAGCTACTCACTCCTCCCCTCTCCTTATTCAACTTTCGAAAAAAGGACAAAACGATCAGTCGTGACAAGTATTTATTTTTCTCAATAAAAATTCTAAAAAAAAATTCATCAGCAAACGTTTGTAAAGGCCCTTCAGTTTTGTTGTTCTGCAAGAAATTACAGTAATAAAATCGACTTCAGTTTCACTATACCTAATCGAAAAAATAATTTGATGATTTTTTGAGAGAAATTTTCTTCTTTAATTTTGAAGCTAGGCATCACATTAATCCATCAATTTTTTAAAAATGATATTCAATAATATCTAATGACAAACTCTCGTCAAATTTTATAAACACTTCACCAAAATTCAAATTAAAAGTCAGCAAAAAATTATTCAACTTACAAATGGCCAACTTCATGAGCAGCAACAATTATCCCGGAAAATCCTCCCGTATCTTCTATAATGGCAACACTGTTGACTTTTTCTAATCTTTTATTGACTACACATGCACCACCAACGTAGGCAAAACCTGTCACAATTATATAATTATTTAATATTAATAGGTACCAATAAGAAAAACACTTCGAGGACAATAATTTACATTAATTAATGTACTCGTTTCGCAGAAAAATTTAAAAAGCCAAAATAATCCACAAATATTTACGTGCATAAATAAAATGTACCAAAACTGCATCAAATTAATACCTAGGTACTCATCTACGTAATTATGCAAATATTCTACGTTTATTTAGGTATCAATATCATGCAAAGCAACCACAACCACCCCGATCAAACAAATCGTAAGCAAACAGAAATAAATACCAATGATAAAAGAGAAAATCGCCACCGAAATATGCAGATGACAAAAATTTAGCGTGCAATGTGCATGAAGATTTTGCGTGTGCTATCTCGGGTCATAAATAGAATGATGAACTATGCTGATTCTCTTCTTAAGAAGTAATACCGCTTCGCTGGCTGAGTCAACAAATTATATAGAATAAGGTGTAACGATGAAATTTCAAGATAAAATAAACAACCTCATTAAAAATACCGGTAGTTTTTTTTAAAAAGGTTTTCATTCCATGCGACCAAGTGGAGAGAAAAAATTACCCGTACGGAAGGGGAATTAGTCGAGAGGTGAACGAATCAAGATTGAAGGGTATCAATTTCAATATTATGCATTGAATTTGAATAATTGGCCTGAAGTAAGCACCTATCAATCTTTTTTCGCTTATTCGTGGAAAAAAACGTTAAAATAAATGCAAAAAAAAAAAATGGAAAAAATACGAAGCATGAAAAAAAAAACAGATCTATTTTTATAAATTTTTCGATCAATTGATATTTTTATTTTTCTGACAAGGGAGAAATCCATGAGAAATCTCAACTCAATGTAAACTTTTGAGCCAAAACAAAAATAAATCGAAAATGCATCATAAAATAACTTCATATCCAAATTTTCAAGGGCTAATGTCAATTTCTCTGAATTTTTGAAATTTCAAAATTATCTCATGGCCCAGAAAAATAATAAAAATTGATCAAATCAACGAAAAAAGCTGAAATTTGGTATATACCCTATTTTCGACCTCCCGAATCGATGGAAAGTGGTTTCGAGACGTTTCGAAGCCAACAAAAAAGTTTGGAATTTTCCATTGCTGGAGAAAAGTCCATAAAAACCGTCCATATGAACATCAGCACCTTTAATCGCGGATAACCAATATTGGTGACCTATTTGATCGAATAAAGCAGAATTTTTCAAAATTAGCAACTTTGAGTTCAAATTTATATTTTTTGGCTGACAATTTTACTGGAAAAAATTAATTTTCTGCCAAAAAAATATAAATTTGAACTAAAAGTTGCGAATTTCAGAAAATGGTATTTTAATCGATCAAATAGGTCACCAATATGGATAATCCGTGATTACAAGAGCTGAAAGTGCATATGGGCCATTTTTATGGGCTTTTCTCCAGCGCTGGAAAATTCCAAAATTTTCTGGTGGCTCCGAAACGTCTCGAAACCGCTTCCAATCGATTCGGGAGGTTGAAAATATGATATATACCTTTCAGCTTTTTTCGTTGATTAGATCAAATTTTCATATTTTTTAGGACGATGAGATAATTTTGAAATTTCAAAAATTCGCCAAAAATCGAGAAAAGAACTTCAGCACCTGAAATTTTGGGAACGAGGTCCTGTTATGATGTACTTTCGATTTTTTGGGGGGCTCAACATTTTACTTCGATTTGGGATCCCTCCCTTGT
This sequence comes from Pseudococcus viburni, assembly GCA_033439095.1. Classification (NCBI taxonomy): domain Eukaryota; kingdom Metazoa; phylum Arthropoda; class Insecta; order Hemiptera; family Pseudococcidae; genus Pseudococcus; species Pseudococcus viburni. The sequence continues at coordinate 453,279 of JAVBJF010000161.1, forward strand.
TAGCAACAATCTGAACTAAATTTTTTAAAATGACACCTTGAACCTTCACCATTAAATAAACCACATGAAAAAAAATGCTTAGCTTTAGATAATGAGGCTCATATCAAGATAAGATCATTGCCCATATCACAATTTTCCACACTTTTTTTATTTCGATGATTGATGAATGATGAATAAAATTAATGGGCAAATTATTCAACTCTTTAAAGACATAAAACAGAAACAGATTGAACATTTTTCGAAAAAACTATAATCAACATCCCAAAATATACCATTTTTTGTAAGAGTTGGCCAATTTGCCCATTTTTCGGAATGAAAAACGCATCAAAGAGAACAAGAATATTCAACGCCTCAATAAGTGTAGATTTTCAGCAAAGAAAAAAAAATTGATAAACTGGCATCGCTATAAATTACCTGCTGTCCCCCTGTTGCATGCATCGTTTTGATAATGCCTTCTGCACATATCTAATCTGGAAATTAAAAATTAAAAATCGTTTAAGGAATTTTGTTCAGTTGGTATATTTTTCAACGCTCGCGACGAAAAAAACACCACATTGAGCTTTTGCACGTTTTTGTACATTCGGATTCCATTTTTACAACCTCAGAAAAGGCAGGGGTGAAAATAGAAAGTATATCAGCAGAAAAAGGCAAGGGAAAAATTTCCTCCAAAATATTCATAATTTATAAAATTTTCATGGGACGATTCGAGTGACAAAAATAGAACTTCGGAGTTAAAATTATTCACACTATAACGACTAAAAAATAAGAAAATACCCTCAAGATGAAGGTGAAAGGGGGGCAGGGGATCACCAAGCGTAGTATTTACACATACGCACCACTCAAATACTACGAGTACAGTGATTCGAACGAACTACAGGTTAAAAAAAAATTATTTGAAAAATCAGGGTTAATCTATACTACAAAATTGTACGAATTTACAAAATTTATAATCATAGGTTTAGTTGCCAACAAAACTACAAAAGCTAGTTTCAAAACTACTTTATATACAGGGGATGCAAAGGAAAAAAAACTAAAATAACATACCGGCCGTTCCTTTTGTGCAACGGCCACCTTTTCGTCGGCGACACATGTCATACCTAAACGAATGTAAAATTACGTTATAAAGATCTTTTCTTCGAATTTCAACACAAAAGTAAGATTAATTTTGAAAATTCTCAGAACTCGAAAATTCCTATTCGGAGGACTGAGAAAATTCACGGGTAAGTAGAAAGGTTTAAAATTGGGTTAGAATAATTAAACGATTCTGAAAATAAGATCTTTGACTGAAAAAAAAGGTACGATGCAGATAGACAAATATTTCGATTGATCAGGTAAACTTACTTGGTCACAGCTACCGCAATATCATACACTGGCAGTCTTCGCTCTCGAAATAAATATTTTCCCATATCGGTTAAAGCAGCTGCAGAATCAACTGCATCCCGACCTACTCTATTCCGTTCTAAATACGGAGTAGCATCTCGCCCCTGAGAAGTAAATTTTGAATTATCGTTACAGTGAATAAAATTAAAATTAAATTCGATGAGAAGATACATACTCTAGAAATAATTAACCCAGCAATGCTTATTCGTACTTTAGGACCTTTTAATAACTTATACCTTAAGTCGACGCCATTCCAAAATGATACAAAATATCTCTTAACCTGTACATTATCACCACCATGAAGCCTGGAAACAGAGTAAAAGAGATAATTAACAAGTGTGTAAGATGGGACGTTTTGCAGATGGGATACCCACCTATAGCCATCATAATCTACAATGACTAATATTTCAGGATAAATTGTATATGGTGCTTCTCGCTTAACTATTGAGCGTTTTTTTCTTACTGTGTCAGTATTTGGGTTATTTTTCTTAATATCGCCCGCTTCCATAAAAGCTGAAATAGAATTTGAAAATGTGTAAGTTAACAAATTTCTTTCAAAATAAATTTAAAATTATGCAAAAAAAAATTATCTTAAAAAATTGTTTTATTTGAATTTTTTTTTTTGTAAATATGTAACTTAAAAAAATAGATCTACTTAAATACCTATTTAAAAAAACGAATTAATATCAAATCGGGTGACTTTAGTTCATGGATTTTAATTTATTAATTCTGCAACCTAAACAACACACCTATCAAGGTATTTGCCAACTCTGAGATCTGCAGGGGCAACTTTGTTCAACATTGAATATGTCAGGTTTTCGTAGAGTCGATGTCGTAACAAAATTCCCAAATCGAAATTAAGGATTTTTAAAATGCAGTATTTTCGACAAGAAAGATACTTTCACCTTCCCCCTTTCCAAAATTGAAATCAGCTTGATGTTTTGAAGGTTTGCTCCAATTTAAAAAAAAAATCACTCATATAATAAAAAAATAACAAAAAAAACGAGATGAAAAAATTGGTGCAAATGTAGAATAATCTACGATTTTACATACAAAGTTTAAAGAGGAGAGGAAACATTTTTTTACATCAAAATTTATCAGAATTTTTTGGATTTTTTTTAGAAGAGCAAAAAAATAAATAAATAGTAACAATGCTGATGTAAAAATTTTCTCTTGGAAAAAAGACCTTTGACAGCAAAAAATTGAAAAATGCTGAATTTTCGAAAGAATTTTCCGAAATATGTATAAAAATATTTTATGAGACTTTTTTTTTGAAAAATTATATTGAAAGCAAAATTTCCATTTATTGAACATTCTAAACACCATTTTCGAACTGTAGGAGGGGGGAGGGGGTACTTGAAAAATTATACGTTTGATTTTTTCAATTTTTTTAATTTGAAGTGGTAAGTCGAAGAAAAATTCATTTTTAATAAAGAAATGTAGGCGTTTTGAGTCGAATTCGTAGCTTTTTCATAATTTTCATTACCTGCAGGACCTGTTAGATAATATTTAATCTCCTCGTAAATACTTCAGATTGAAATTGCTACATGACTAAATAGAAAACGAACAATCTGAATCAAAAACAGGGGATAAAATTTTCCAATTTTGCCTCCAAAAATGAATGCATGTAGTTTAGAAATAGTTTTCTTTCGATTCAAAATCTCGAGATGGAAAACTGGAATGAGGCTGTTCAAGTTTCAGATTTCAGTTGTTTTTTTTCAGATTTAATTTCCAATTTTCCGAGTTCTAGTTTCTATTCTTCTCCGTTTTAGTTGTTTTTTATTTTCTTTTTTTTAAAACATTGAACTCCAGGGGTGATACCTGATGAGTTATAGAATCGAAATTCCTAATTTTTTGGAAATTTCTTCTCAAGTTTCTGTGTCAATTTTCCATTAGAGAATCGTTGCAGTAATAAATGTCGCTGACTCTTAATCTGGGGTCCATTTTAGGTGCCGAACCTTCATCTTGACACTATAATACATATAAATTCGCATCAAAATCAGGAATTTGAGGCGATCGAGTCGCAATCTACTTGAAAAAAGGTTTGTTTTCAAATAATTGAAGGCCGCTGATCACGAAAATGGCGATAATTGTATCCATTTCTGGTCGATCTGCCAGAGAAGGCATTTTCGAGGTCAAAATGAACGACATCTCCAAAACGAAGATTCAACGCTAGAATAGAATTCCAGATTCGGAATCAGCGACTTCGATGTAGTCATAAACGACTCTTCTTTCGAGTATATTCGCCTTTCAAAATAGGACTAAGTGATTGAAATTATTGAAATGTGTAGGTAATTAAATAGGTAGGAAAAAAACACGATTTTGTGTGATTTTTCAGTGCAATCAAAACTGGCTACATCATGGCCCTAACGAAATATTTGAGACCAAGGACATCGAATCCATCTACCCCCGACATTTTAACCTCTTTCTACACTATTTTAGGCACCTTAATCGTTTTTCTGAGAATAAAATGAACGATATCTTGAGGACGAAGATCCAGCGCCGGAAATGGACCCCGGATTTGAAATCAGCAACCTTGAATCCATCATATTCGACTCCTATTTTAAGCGTTTTGCTTCAAAAATGGCTTTAAAAAATCCCATGTTGTAAAAAGTTCCCTATTTTGAGAAGAAAAAGTATAGGCGAAAAATTACCTTTTCTTCCCCTACCTACCTATTTTGAAAACACTTATTTTGCTGTTTTACCCATCTTTAAAGCTGAAAATATTCAAAATGAGAGTCAAATATTACTAATTCGAGATTGCTGATTCTGAATCTAAATTCCATTTTTGACGATTCATTTCGTTTTCGAGATATCGCTCATTTTTACATTAAAAATACCTATACTGGACGTTCCCTCAAGCATTAACTTTACAAAATTTTCCAAAATGACTGAAATACGTGAAATTCACAATTAGGTAGGTTAGGGAAAATTTTTTTCTTAAAATTTTTTTCAACTGCAAAATTTCTTGCAAAGTGAATTTTTTTTAACTACAATTTTCTTCTCATCATTTTTTATACTTATGTAATTCAATTTTTTTGAAATTATTTCAACTCGAAATTTTTTTCTCAAGTTTTTTCAACATAATTTCTTTGAACGCAAACTTTTTTCATATTTTTCCAAATTTTCTCTAATTCTGAAATTTTTCAAAAATGTTTTCTACAATTATTTTGAACTCTAAAATTTTTTCTCGAATTTTTTTAACCCTTGTTTTTAAAATTTAGGAATTTAAAAACATCTTTCAAGCTGTAACGTAACACAAAATAACCCATAATAAAAAAATTTTAAATTGGATAAAATTATCGAGTTTAAAAAAGTACATATTTAAAGTTGAAAAAATGTTAGAAAAATACTCAAGTTGGGAAAAATTTTGACGTTGAATAATGTTTTGAGAAAAAAATTGAAATTACCTACTTGAAACAAATTGTCATTTTTTAAAAAAATTGGAATTGAAAAAAATAATACAAAAAAAATTGAAAGGAAATATTCAAAACAAAAGTTTGGTACCTAATATGATTTTTTTTAAATATCAGATTGGAAAAAATTTAGAGTTGAAAAATTAAGAACAAGAAAAATTTAAGAAAAAACGTTTGGACTTTAAAAAAATCTAAAAAAACAATTTCAGTGTTGAAAAAAATTAAAAGTCAAAAAAAAAACCTGAAAAATATCTTGGAGTTGGAAAAAAGTTGGGAACAAATTTTGGGAATTGAAAAAAAGTCGAGGAAAAATCGTACAGTTGAAAAAAATTAGAGAAAATTTGAACCAGGAAAAATATCAAAAATACATATTTGGACTTGAAAAAAAAACAAACAAAAATTGCATATTCTGGATCAGATCTTGGTGAAACAAAAAAGAATGAATTTTATTTGATTCTTCGTCCTTATAATTCGTAAACTTTGCGACTATAGACGATTTCAAAAACATCATACGAAATTGTACTTATTCAAGATAATTTAAATTTTCGATTAATTATTCGACTCAACCTCAACATAATACTCACCGAAATCACTTAATTTCACATTATTATTATCATGCGATTGCCTCCTATAAACCACATGTTGAGGATGTATTTTACTTAATGATTTATCCTCTTTATCCAGAGGAAAACCGTTTCTAGCGATTTGGTCTTGGCCTAAACTCATTTCTTTATCTAGGAACATTTCATCACCATCACTATTGCTTTCTTCCAAGTCATCGGATTCCTTAGCAGAATACGTTTTGACTTGATTCAAATGTTTTCTTAAATGAATAGGTAAAGGTTTGATGACTAAATCGTGCCCAATGGTACCTTCCTGTAAATTACAACGATTACATAAATACCCCGGTAAAGTAGAAATTACATATGCACATACGATTATTTCCTAAATTTATGAATAAAATGGGTAAAAACTGGAAACACTCGAGTTTGTGGAAAATCCATTCGTCCATGAAAGTATAATTTATGAGAGAAAAACTATTACCATTAATAGGGAGCCATCGTCGTTATCTTCATGAAGCAATAACGCTGCTTGATTTTCTTCGTCTTGGTAAGGATCGCCGACATAAGCCTATAAAAATAATACCTCAATGAATACCGAATAGTCTTCGAAATGTCTTCATTTCAAAGACAAAATGGCCCCATACATTAGAAAAACCTATTCGCCGCGAAAATTATCACAATTTTATGCAAACGATTTTGAAAAAAAAAAATCAGTTTTATATTCAGCTGTTTAATTTACTCAGGTAGGTAAATACCTTGATAGGTAAACGAATGGAAACACGTATTAAAAATTCGAACCCGTGATTTTCGTCCATGAAAAGTTTTATATCGCGAATAAAATATCTCCACGAGTTTTTCACTTTATAGAGCTACTTTCAAATATCGACTAATTCTACAATTTTAAACATCCAAGCTGTACGTTACTCTATTACATAACACGATTAATTCTCATCTCGCAACTTTTTTAACTCGCGTACTTAATGAATTAATTGTTCGATAACCGGTTCATGTGCGCGATCATTTTGCATATATTCTAATTCATCGATCGAATCCCTATAACGAGTCGATTTCTCCGAAAAAATCAAAATTACAAGTCGATTTTGGAATCAAAAAGGAAAAAAACTCGATCCAGGTCGAACGGTAGTATACCTACAGTATGACACAGAAGTCTTGATCACTTGAAACACTTTTCAATATCTCAGAACTTGAAAGAGATAGGTACCGAGATGGTTCAAACGGAAATGCGTTCCTGGCGTCGAGAACATTGAAGATCGATAATTAAATTTTCAGTCCGACCTACAGGGTGTCCACAAATTGAGAAACCGGTTTGGGTCAAGAAATGGGGGTCTGTTTTTTTTAATGAAATAAAGTCTACACACTGATGCGATTTAAATGTGATATGTTTTTTTTGAAACCGGTTCAGCAGTTTCGAACCAGTTGTCTATAATATCCGAAAAAGCGGAGATATGAAAAAAGTTTGAAACAAAAGTTACAGAGAATTGAAAAACAAACACTTTTTGTTCCATGATTTTTTTTCCATCTTGCAATGGAAAGAAGTTGTCGGACAAAAAGTTTGAATATAATCTTTTGTTTTTCAAGTCATAACGCTTCTCCATTGCTAGATGAAAAAAAAATTACGGAACATAAAATGTTCAGTTTTAAATTCTCTACAACTTTTATTTCACACTTTTTTTGATATCTCTAATTTTTTAAAACCGGTAGTTCCTTCGATGATTTTTTTCCAAGTCGAGAACCGGTTTCGAAAAATTAGAGATATCAAAAAAAGTGTGGAATAAAAGTTGTAGAGAATTGAAAAATTGAAAACTGGATATTTTACGTTCTGTAATTTTTTTTTCATCTAGCAATGGAGAAGCGTTTTGACTTGAAAAACAAAAGATTATACTCAAACTTTTTGTGCGACAACTTCTTTCCATTGCAAGATGGGAAAAAAATTATTTAACGAAAAATGTTTGTTTTTTAATTCTCTACAACTTTTGTTTCAAACTTTTTTTCATATCTCCACTTTTTCGGATATTATTGACAACTGGTTCGAAACTGCGGAACCGGTTTCAAAAAAACATATCACATTTTAATCGCATCAGTGTGTAGACTTTATTTCAATAAAAAAACCAGACTCCCATTTTTTGACCCAAACCGGTTTCCCATTTTCTGGACACCCTATAGGTCGAACTGAAAGTTTGATTATCGATCTTCTATGTCCTCGACGCCAGGAACACATTATCTCTTTTCAGTTTCGAGATATTGAGAAGTGTTTCAAGTGACTAATACTTCTGTGTCATACTGTATTGACCAGTTTACCTAATATTATTTATACGATCATACTTACGTCTGGCAATTCTGTATAACTAATTGAACCATTTCCATCGGATTCGGCCGACCACATTTTTAAATTTCCTTTAAACAATTGCTGGTCTAAGGGCTGCAACGATAATTCGTGACTTTTACCGAATGCTTCTAATTTTAATAATTTATCGTTTAATTTATCGTTAGTTTTTCGTTTATCTTTAGAGCTGTTTGTGCTGGAGCTGGCGTTGGCAATTTCTCGCTTTCTGATCGAGTGAAGGTTTACTATCTCGTATTCTGGAACTGAAATTATTAAAAAGGCGTGAGAGTAGGTATCGGCGGTTGTTAAAAATAGCCGGCGACAGGCGACATTGAAACGTATGAGACGATGGAATCCGCAATTTTTTTCGTTAAGTAAGCGTCGCATAAATATTACACGTGACTAAGCATAAATTTACATTAAATATGAGTTTAGGCAGGATGGCTTCGGTGGTGAATGAACCCGTTCGAGCTCGACGTTACCGAAGTAGACGTAAGTCCTTTCTCGTCGATCGCGAGCTTGCATTCGAACTGGTTTTTCAATCTCACTTTCAATCATAATACATTGTACAGCTGACTGTTTTGTCATTCGAAAGGTTATGATTATTTGATCATTTCTTAATACGTAAATACTTCGCGAAGATGGGAGAAATTTTTTGATTTTTTTCTCGGGCAATTCCTAATAAAAAATGGTAAAGAGGGCCATCAATAAATTGATTTTTTTTTCAATTCTGAGACAACAGAAAGTTTTAAAAAAATTTAAAGCTGAAAAAAAATCTAAAAAAATTTAAAGCTGAAAAAAAATCTAAAAAAATTTTTAGTCGAATTTTAAAAATTTTGAAACGAAGTTTTAAAAAAAAATAGTGTGAGATTCTGAATTTTATGTAATGAAAATTTTAGAAAACTCAGAAATGTAAAATTTTTAATGTGGAAAGTTAAGAAAAATAATTTTAAAAGTCAAGTTTAATATAATTAAAAGCTTTCAAAAATCTCTGACGACAAAAAAATTTAAAAATAAAAGAATGCAAAAAATTATTATAAAGAAAATTTTGTTTCAAAAAATTATTTCAAAAACTGAAAAAAAGTCATAAACGGAAAAATTCCGTCAAAAATAAAAAACGAAATTTGGAAAACTTCAAAGATTTGAAAATATCTTCTTCGAAATTTTAAAATTTGTAATTAAATTCTACAATAGGAATTTTTAGGCAAAAAAACTACAAGCAAAAAATCAGAAAAATCATTTTTTTAAAATTGAATTTTAAATGAAAAATTTCAAAACATGACTACCACTATTTTCGCTCTGTTTTTCACCACAATATTTTTCAAGCCCTCCAAAGATTACTAATAAAGAAACGAAAATATAGTTCGATTTTAACTGGGATTCAGTCCTGTCAAAATGGGAAGCAAGAGGAAAAAAACATATTTTCTGCTTCAAAATGTTGAACTTTCAAGGAAGAAAGGAGGGGGGAGTACACAATCTTTTGAAAATAGATTTTTCTCAAATTTTTAAAACAAATAGACACTCTCCAATTCATTAAGCCTAAGCGGAGCAACAGAGCGAAAATTTCTGCAGGAAGAGGCACTCAACTTTAAATTTCCTTTCTTTTTCAACTAAGTATCCATTTTTGGATTTGACGTAGGTTTTTTTTTCTAAATAATACATTTATCGATAGGGTTTTTTCAAAAATATCCATGATTTTGAAGTGAAAATACCAAAATTCTTAAATTTTTCGTCCACCATTACAAATTTATGAAATTCTTTGACTTCTCTAGGTTTTAAGTTTTCCATAAAGTGGCAATCATAAACAAAATTTCCGTCAAACAAAATTTAAACAACGTGGATACAGTTGTTAAATGATTTTGAAAAATTTTCAATAAAATTTTTTAAAAATTGGAAAGAAAAATTGAAAAGTTGCAAACCTAAGCATTTGAATCAAAATTCGTTTAAAAAACTGTACTTCCTCATAGAATTTTCAAAATTCCGAAACAAAAATTTTTCACAAAAAATTTATACCTAATGAAAAATCAAGAAGTTAATATGAAAATTTTGGAAAATTTGAATTCAAAAAAATTATTGATAAAATAAGAACTCTAAAACATGTAGGCTGAAAATTTTTGAAATTCTATAATTGAAAATCTGAAAAAATTTCAAAAAATTTCAAGCAAAAAATGTTCTTTTTGAACACATTTTTGAAAAAATACCTAAAGAATGGCAATAATTTTTTTTTTGAAAATTCCTTTGAAAAATCGAAAAGATCCATAAGTATTAAGAATCATATTTTTAAAATTATCAATCAAACGAAAATTTTTAGAACTTTGGGAGAATGATCCTCAAAGAAAGATATTTTTAATCCAAAAGAATCACAGCTGAATAATTTTTTTTGAAATTCTAAAATCAGAAATCAAACTTCTAAAACAGAATTTTTGAAAAAAATCAATTACTAAGCTTTCAAAAAATAGTAACAAAAATTTTTGAAAATTGGTTGGAATATACAGATGAAAATCGTCGGAGAGAGGAGAATCCTTAAATGGCAAGAAGTGGTAGGTAAAATGCTGAAAAAATGGATGTATTTATTTTTCAATAGAAAAATTTTTTTCTCGTTTCGCTCCAACAAATCTTCAATTTTCAAAAACTTTTTTTTCAAAACCTAGGAAGGTACCCCATTTTATGAATTTTTATCGAACAAACTTAGATTTTTACATTTTTGGCATCTGAATGGTTTTTACCAAAATATCTACCCCCCCTCATTTCTATTTAATTTAAAAAAAATTAATGATATAAATATAAAAAAGATGATTTCAAAATGTCAAGAAACGAAAATGAAAAAAAAAATCTTAAAAACGACATTCAAAGGGAAAAAATTTTATACGTACTTCAATTAAAAAACTCAAAACTAAAATTGAAATGAAAAAAGGCCGAACTCAAAAAAATGGACAACTGAGCATTTGAGTACAAACTTTTCAAAATCATCATTAAAATAACAGAAAATCGAATAGAAAATTCATCAATTTACCATCTGAATGTTCTTCTACTTGAAATACATTCCTCAGATCGTTGACATCCATGTGGTGGTGTATCTGAAAAAAATAGAAAAAAAATCTAAATAAATAATCATTCTTTTAAATTATCGCATTATACAAAAACTACAGCGCTCCATATCCATAAAATTAAAAACCTTTTGTTTACAAGAGAATCATTGCCCTCATAAAATTACGTCACCTTCAATTAAAAATTTTCCACACCAAAAATAACCAAAAATTTTCCAACCAAAAGAAACCCCAGATAAATCAAAACAAAACCCAAATCAACGTTAAAAATAGCCAATTTTATTATCTATCAACGGTGTAAGAAAAATTACGCAGGTATTTGAACACCGCAGCACCACCGACAAAGGCACACCTACAGTCTTACTCAGGCAATTTAACGGTATATTCAATAAAAATATCATATCACTCGTACAATAAATTTGATAAGTTACTCGATTAATCACAACGCCAAGTTCATTGTCATTTAGATAGGTATACACAACACATGCAGAGAGACAAACACTAATAATAAATGTTTGCATTCGCTTTCACAATTACCACGACCAGTCCCGCAGTCGCGATTTAATAACCAAAACAAAGAAACATAAAAAAAGATACAATCAAAAATACGTTTTAATTGGGAAAAAAACTAGCCAAAAGTTTTCCAAAATTTAACCGATAACCAGAAATTAGGGATCCTTCGTTTATGGCAAACCTACGCATTTAATTGTACCAATGACTAATAATTTTATGGAGAAAAGTGCGAATGAAATAAAAAAAAAAGTATCGGATACGCAAGAAATATAATAAATATATTAATTATAAAGATGATTCGCATAACAGGAAGACGAAGTTGGGTAAATAGACGTATTGGTATTTAAATTTCTTAATAATATATCGATAATATTAATTGTTATTTAAGCACCAAGGTCGGCGAGTGTATAAACAGAATGATTCTTTGGTAATCGAACGACAACGAATTAAATGATAAATTACCCGCCACTGAAATAATAGAGGATTGTCCGTTACGCCTTAAGCATTAGGAACAAGTCAAGGTAATGATTCGAGTAAAATTTATTTCCAGTCTTGAGAAAGCATCGAAATATAAAAATACATGTTAATCGAGTGATAGACTACAATTAACCTTATTTTCTCCCAAAAATTCGATTCGTAAGCTTGGCTCACACGTCTGAAAACGTTTCGATAGAATGAAGATCTAAAAATAACGAAGATGTCAAATCATTGGATAATCTCTCATAATCATTCTTGGATATGGATGGAATTTCTGGAAAAGAAAGGCAACAAATGGGTCATTTTTCAATTCGAATTTTTTCTTCGGAATAAATTAGGGGTGCACCTAATCAAAAATCAAAAACTGATTCATATTAATTACACATGGTTTGAGTTTATGATTGATTCCATTTCCAAGATATTTTAATGGCAGAAAAAATTGTCCCATTGGAATTAGAAGTTTTGAAAAGTACTTACAAGGAAGGTAATACCCCAATTCGAAGTAAAATTTTGAGTCGAAAAATAAATAAGTCGAAAGTATACATAAACAGGGGCGTAGCCACGGGAGGGGGTCTCGACTCCCTCCTTTTGACGTCAGGAACTTACATGAAAAAATACCCTCTTGGAGCATTAAAAATCAAATTTTCTCAAAGCTTTGCCCGAGCGAAGCGAGGGCATGAACAAAATCACAATTTATAAACTATGAATTAAATATGCAAAAAATGGCTCCCTTTGATATTCCAAGTCTCTATACCCACTTTGCACCCTCTCAAAAAAAGCTTCCGACACCAATGCTTGGATTTGTTAAGTATTTTTTTGGGAGGGGGGGGGGGATAATTAGTACCTATGTAAGTTGTTCGTTCGAAAATTACATTTTCATCCGTTTTTTTCCTCAAACATGCTATGAAAATCGCATGAGAACTTTATAAAGTTTGAATTCAGTGTTTTTACTTTTTATAGTAAAAAGAAATTTAGTGGGGAAGGGGGGAAGGGAGAGATGAATTCAAAATTTCTCGAAAATTATGAAATTTTAGACCCCCCCCCCCCCATGAGAAATTTCTGGCTACGCCACTGTACGTAAAAGAATCCCATATCCAAAATTTCAAGGGCTAAAATTTATTTCTTGAATTTTGGCAAATTTTTGAAATTTCAAAATCAACTCATTGTCTAATAGCAAAATACATACATAAGTATAAAAATTTGATCTGATCAAAGAAAAAATATGAAATTGGGTATGTAGCTATGTACTCTATTAAAATGACAAAAAATGAAAAAGTTTTCATAAAAAATGGTAAAATGGATTATCAAAAATTTTCTTTTTTTTTCAATTTTGAGACAACAGAAAGTTTTTAATAAAATAATTTGGAAAAGTTCTGGAAAAATTTATGTTGCCAAAATTCAAAAATTTTAATACGACGACAATCCTGAAAAAATTGATATTTTACGAAATTTGTAACTTGGAGTTGAAATCCATATTTTTTGGCAGAAAATTTTTCTGGAAAAAAAATTAAAAATACGTCGATAGGCAGCGTACGCATCAACAGGGTGCCTAACAAAAACTCGAAACCAAAAAGCAGGACCTTTGAAGGACCCTCAGTAAGACTGTTTCTAAATATCAACTTATATTGTACCCCCCCCCTCTGTGAAAAATTCAAAACCTTGTTAAGAAAAAATTTTCAAAAAATAACACAACGGAATTAATTATTCACGATTTTTTTCCAATAATTGTCAGCGATTTTTTGAAAAAGTCATGATAAAATGACGGAGAAACACTTTCCAAATGATTTATTCTTCTGAATGTTTAAAAATTCCAGTAAGAATTTCAAAATTTCCTGATTTTTTCAGATTTTTAAGATTCTCTAACTTGTCTAGGTTTTTCAGAAAGTGGGCACCCTGTTAATAATTTATTGGTGTTCAATTTTCGTCAGTGAAAAGGTTTCAAATTTAAAAAAAAAAAAACAACTAAACTTTGAACTCAAAAAGCAAGACTTTTCAGGACCAGCAGGGCCTGTTGAAAGACATTCTGATCAAGATAAAAAGCTGAAAGTTGGTACATCATAGATACCCCATTTTCGATCAAATAGGTCACCAAAATGAGTAAATCGTGATTATAGGTGCTGAAGTTCATATGGACCATTTTTATGAGCTTTTTTCCAGAGCTGGAAAATTCTAAAATTTTCTAAAAATTTTCAATTTAGGGTTTCAAACAAAATTTTTAAAAATAAATTCATGATTTTTTGGCCTTTGTTATGAAACTTTTCTAAACTTCTGGCAATGTGTGACACCCTACCTCCTCCCAATCCGTAAAAAACATATTTTCACTTATTCGAATGAATTAAAATTAGGAGAAATTCAAGATTCAAGAATATAATTAACTTTTGGAACACTCAATTTTTCAATTTTATAGATTTTTAACGTACAATATTGTACATTTATTTTTAATATTAGGAAGTCGATTCTAAGCTGATTTCATGGCATTCTATTGTTTCTAGTTTCCATACCATGGTGTCTATGTCTACTAAATCTGAGAAAGAAAAATTGTTGCTATGAATTTTTCTTGCAATTTTCATGCCATTTTTCTTGCTTTAAATTTGCCCAAAGAAAAAACCCCTTTTTATTCTTTTATTAAAAAATTAAAGGAAAGAGGAAAATGTTGCAAATCCTTGTTTTTTGCAGTAAAATAATTAAAATTCTTGCTATTTTTTGGGTTTTCTTGTTTTTCTTGTCAGTAGACAGTTGGACACCATGAAAAATAATAATTGACCATCGCATCGTTTTGAAATTGTGATTCTTCCATGACTTCATTTTTCATGACATCATGATCAATTGTAAGCCCTGGTAAATGACTTGAAAAGTAGGGAGAAAAATTAGGAAAATGGTAATACATTGTAAGGGATATCGATTTCAATATTTTTGATACCTATTACTAATTTCAAATCCAAAATCCATTTTCAAATTGGATTCGATTTTAAGACAAAATGCAGTAGGAATCTTTATAAGAAACTGGCTTTCCTTCACAAGAGAGGTATTCCAACTGGTAATAAAATTTAGATCAGGTTGTTTCGAAAGAAATTCACGAAAGGATTGAAGTCTCGCCATATCAAGGAACCATATTTGATTAACTCCTATAATTATACGTCCAAGATGTCAAACAAAATTTTTCAATCCCAAGTCAAAACTTTTGAAATTTTTTTCCAGGACCTTCGAGAAGATATTCTCATCTTCCCTCCATCCAAATTCATGAGCGAAAAAAAAAGAAATAATATCGATGTTTCTCGGATCTGCTCAAATTTTTACAAAAATTCATCAATTTTAATAAAAAAATAAGCGAGATGAAAAAATTTTGAGTTCAATTACACCTACCCATGTAATAATTTTCAAAAAATTAAAAAAAAAATAAAAAATGAATTTTCAATGAAAAATGTAAAACTTTTGACCTAAATGCAGAACTTCCTCGGCAATTTTTACATTTTCTGTACCATTTCATCAAATGCAGTATCCTTCCATCATTTTCATCCCTTGCAGAGCTATTAGAGATCTCGAATCCTCCAAATCACTGAATTTTCGCAGAGATTCGAGTTCAAAAAACCGTCTAAAAAAAAAGTCCAAAAGAAATTGAAACGAAAAAACGGTCAATTTTTGCCAATTCATACTCTCAAATTCACACCCGCCACCAAATTTTATAAAAATCACAACCATCGCCTCCAAAATACTTCAAAATGTATCTCTCGTTGAGAAATACAGACAAAATGATACCATTCATTCCATAAACCAACCGTCATAAAACCATCTCGCACGACGACACCCATAAAACTCATTTAACAAACTCTTCAAACCATCTGCCTGCCTTTACCATCCCACTCGTACAAACGGACCGCACCAACAATGGTCATCTTGAGAAAAAAAATCTTTCCAATACATTTTTTTACATAAAAATGGTAATTATTACACAATCTCGCTTCACAAAAAGAAAAATAAAAGGAAAACCTAACTGTACAGTAATAATTTTGCAACAGAATAAACGAACGGACGACCTTCGCTACAAGGCTGTTAACCTAACCTAATATTTACTTTTTTTTGTGTGCAAATACACCTTGCTTTATATCATATTCTCTTATACCTAGTATTCTATAGGAAATATTTCCGTTCATTTTAATAAAAGAATTTTTTTACGAATGTGCCTCCAATGCAGGTATTTTTTCACATATTTGTTGAAAAAAAAAATATGGGGGAATTGAAGATAATCGATAATAATTTTCATTATTTTATTATATCTGCGTACTGCGTAGGTCTCCGGTCTTGGTACGTGAATTAAATTAATACCTAGTTTGAAGAGAAGAAAAAGGGTTTTTTTCATTACCTTATTACGTCATTAATCGATTTAATAAACGAAGTCGAGAATACTTTGTTATCTAATAAAGAATAACAATGATTTCAAACGTAATCTCTTCATTCGTTCTAGGACAAAAGAAAGTTTGAATTTTTAAGTACCTCATCCGCGAAAGAAAGATCACTTCTAGGCTAAAAATTCTAAATCTGCTGACTAAATATAAATTGTACTCGGCTATTTAGTCCAAATACCTACACACATAATGGTAATAACTTTCATTACCTTATACGAGGCGATGTTCAAGTTCCTCTGGGTCGTTAATGCGGTTACGTTTAATAATGATAACATCAACATCCATTTTGAACGGAGAGCCATTTTACGTATTGGATGTTGTGGAAATGGTGCTGTCCACTTTTCCTTTTTTTCTTGGTATTACACATTTAAACTTACATTCCGGCCACCAGTTTCGTTTTCATTCTATTATGTGTGTGTCCTGCGAAAAATCCGAAAAAATTACCATTAGAATCGAGCGATTGGAAGATTTTTAATTCTAATTTGTGCAGGGGTCCTGCAAAAAAATTTAAAAAAGTACCACGTATTTGGGAGCCAAGAAACATGGATTTTGATATCTCACTCAATCGGATTGAGAAATTTTCAATTCCTCCCCCCCCACACCCATTGATGGCAAAATTTTTGGGAGAGAGGTTGAAATAATTTCTGTTTTACTTCGGAAAACATAATTTTGGGCACTACATGTTTTTTTAAGGATTTTTTTTGGTTTTATTTGAAGACTGATCTGGGGGGGAGGAGGGAGGAAGGAGGCGAGAAATTATGCAAGTTTTTTGTTTTCTTTCGAAATACTGAGAGGAAATTTTTATTCTGACTATATTCTTGATTTAACAATATAAAATTTTCATTTTTGAGGAGAAAGAGGTAAAGCTGTAATTTTTCGGAAATCAAAAAAACATGAATTTTGATATTTTTCTCGGTAGCGTTGGAAATTTTTCAACTTTGCCCCCCCCCCCCATTCAATTAATGATTAATTTTTGGGATGAGGTTAAAATAATTCCTATTTTACTTGAGAAAAACATAATTTTGGGTTTAGATATTTCTTTAAAGGAAAAATTTGTTTTTTTTGGGTCTCATATAAAAACTGCCCTGGAAGGGGGGGGGGATGTATTCTGAAAATCATGTATTTTTTTTTGTTTTCTTTCGAAATAAAATATTCTGAGACGGAATTTTTATTCTGGCTAGATTATCGATGTAACGATATAAATTTTGCATCATTTCTGGAGAGAGGGGTAAAGCTGTGATTTTTAAGAAGTCAAAAAACATAGATTTTGATATCTCACTCGACAGCGTTGGAAAATTTTCAATTTTGCTCTTCCCCCTCCCCCACATAATTTTGGGGTTTTAATTTTTTTGAAGAAATTGTTTTAGGGGTGGGGTGGAGGGAGGGGGATTGATGGAGGGGGAGGGGGTTATTTGAAGACAATTTTTCGAGTGAGGGGGACCGAGATATTCTGAAAATCATGCCAGTTTTTTGTTTTTTTCTTGAGTGAGAATTTTTATCCCAACTATAATAATTATCGATTTAAAAAATATAAAATTCGCATTATTTGAGGAGAAAGGAGTAAAGCTTTGATTTTTTTCTCATTTTTTTCCAACAATCGTTCAGTGGAATGAGCGAGAAAGGGGTATAAGGGAAAACTAGGTGGCAAGCTGATGGGCTCCAATGATCCATTTTTATGCCCTGAACACGAATCTGAGGTGTCCGGTCGTGTCTAGTATGCGCATCTCCCCTAAATTGAGGACTTTTCCCCTCCAAATGAGGTTTTCGGCCCATATAGGCGAAGATAGGGAGGCATGGGGGGGGCTTAAGCCCCCAAATCCTTTTCGTGTATATGTTTCACTCAAAAAAAATCGCAAACACCTAATTTTCAAGGGATAAACTATCAATATGTGACGAATTTCCTGCTTTTTTCAAGTTACTAAAATGGTTTTTTGATTAAGAAAATAATTAGGTGCTTACTAATAATCGATCAAAAACGATGTACAATAATATCGATTATTAAAACAGAAATTTTTCCAAAAATTCTGTAAATCTTGTTTTACCATGTTAGCAAAAAAATATGAAATTTCGTAGGAAAAAAAACTTCAAAAATCAACAAATTTCTACACCAAAGAAATGGAATTTTTTCAAACAACAAACTATTAAAAAACGAATTATTATTTTCTTTCTGAAAATCATCAATTTTTCAAATTTAAGCTCTCGGTTCGCTCGAGCTCGGTAACTCTAATTTTACACAATTCATCCTCAAAATGATGATATGAACCCTCTTTCCTTCCATTGATTCTTCATATTGAAAAAAAGTTGAGTAAAAATCTCGTAATGATGAGAATAAAATTTTTTTGAAAAGGGCGAAAATGATTTTTTTTTAAACTGGGGCTCAAGCCTCCCCCCTCCCAAAGTTACAGTCCATCTCCGCCTATGATCTGCCAAAATATTGGCACTACAGTAAAAATGAGGTCCATAAAACTTATTCTAGGTAAAATTTCCTATCACATGAATTTTGAATGGTATTCACAAACACAATGGAGCTGGAGCCAAAAAAAAAATCAAGGAGAGGAGTTTTCATAAAAATCTGATTTTTGACCTATATCTGCTCAAATATTGATCCTAGTGCAGAAATGGGGTCTACAAAACTTAATCTACCTTAAATTTTCTATCAGATGACTTATTAATAATATACACAAACCCAAGGGGGCTGGAGCTACAACTGAGCAAAGAGAGGGGTGTCCAGTGGCAGATTTCAAGCAAAGGAGTAAATGGTGATAGAAGTATGAAATTTGGTATAATGAACAAGGACATCATAAGAAATTTTTTGAGCTGGAGGAACCATCGCCAAACCCCATAGGAAAAGGAGGAGTAGGTTCAAAGGGGGTTCGGATCCCCATTTTTCGAAACTGAGCTATTGGCCCTTTTTTGGTGTCATTTCCATATGTACCTCCATACGACTAAAACCTGGTCAGTTCAAAAATGCCATTATTTTCGAAATTTAAGGCAGAGAAGTCCCTCAAATTTAAAATTTCTCAACCCAAGTTTTTGCATTTTTCCTTAAATTTGCTAAAAAATTACTTTTTTCAAATTTGCACAACCTGTTGACATTCCAATCAAATTTTTATTGCGATTTTCGAATTCAACGGATAGGTCATCAATGTCATCATACATATTAACCTTTTTGCAAATTCCCGTACCCCTACTCTGAGTGAATGGAGGGGTCTAAAGTTGCTGAAAGGGAATCAATTTTTCATTTTTTTTTTTTTTTTGTAAAAATCACTTTTATTCAATTATATAGGTATATATGCGAGATAATATTTATTGCTCAAAATTTTCAAGACGATATCTGATTATTAGTACGATCAAAGCCAAAGGCTGGGCGACGATGAGCCTTTACCTATTTAGAGGAGGGGTTACAATTTGACAAAAAATTGACATACCTTTCCTCTTAAATAGGCTCAGTTCTTGGCTTCAATATTGCAAATTTTATAACGTATTTTTAATAGGAATTTCCGAAAATTCAGATTCAATACATTTGTGAGCCTGGATATGAAACCAGCCTTAGGGGTCAAAAATTGATTTTTTGAGTCGAGGTCATCTCCTGATTTTACTCCTTCTGAAAGGCCCAAAATCAGTGTCAACTCAAAAACCAATTTTTGACCTCTAAGGGTGGTTTCCATATCCAGGCTCACATATATCGATTTTCTTATCAAAATATTACCTCTTCCCCTAAATCATCACTCCCTCCAATTTAACTTTAAAAAAAATTTTCAACGTTTCGCCTGATTTTGCTTTAAAAAACTCAGAGTCGAACTCTTGCAAAATTTGAACGGATATCCCGTTGAAAATATTAAAATTTCGCAACCACGTTGACTCGTTCCATTCATAAGTATATTCGCGATTATAAGAGCTCATTCGCCGGCTCGGCTGTAAACCGCAATAACATAGTTGCGCTCGATGATCACCGCATTTACAATCATCATTTGAAAGTAAATACTCAGCCGGCTGCTTTGTCCAATATACAGACATGCGATCGTAACATCACAAGTGCTAATCGTGAAATGATAAACCTATAATTGTCCCCTATGTTAATCCATGTGACTTTCTCTAAATATTTTTCTCGTTTTTTTTTTTTATTCTTTTACATAATACACGTTTAATTGTGCGTGACAATAATGATACCTTATTAAATAATTTGTACTTCTATGGTTCACACACCGACCGAATTAATGTAGCATAAAAATAAAATTTCGTAATCAGTTTTGAATGTGATTACTGCACCTTCCAAACTAATTCTATTGTCGTATTGCCTATAAATACATATGTGCTGAGTGAGCATCTTTACCGTACCAGAAAAAATCCAGGATTTTTTTCACCATCAATCATCGTTGGCCAAAAAAAATCATCAAAAATAGGTAAATGAGATATTGAGGAGAAAGTTACACAGTCGATTATTTTGCTTCTGTAATGAGCGTACTTAGAGATTAACCTATCTACGATATGGTTTCAAGGTCTAGACTTATGGATTGGCGCATTTACTTCTTCGTTTGAAGAATTGTCTTTATACTTGGAATTTACGTAAAAATGCATACCCATTTTTACTAATTATCTTTTCGATATTATGTAAATAAGAAGATTATTTTTAGACGTCGATAAATGAATTTCAATGCGAAACCAGCGTTGACCTATATTTCGAATTATTTTCGTTAGAATTCGGTATATTTAGAAAACCAGTCGAAGAAGATTATTTAAATGGATCGATAAAATAGAGCATATGTTTTAAAGATTAGATATTCCAGATTTCAACATTGAATAATAGGTAAATGAGCAAAAAATTAAATACTGGTTTCGAATTACTTCGATGGATCGTCTGGTACATAGACCTGGCAGGTTGTTTCTTAATCGAGACAGGAAAATGGAAATTTTATCGATGAAAGTGGAGTAAAAAAATTTATGCAAAAATTGAATTATCTTCATTTCGAGAGCACTCGTCGATTATAAAGAAAAAATATATATTTTTTGGCGGATGGAGGCCTAGGTCGAATTTGACAAAAATAGGGGCAAATCCCCAAAAATATTGAGTAGGTGTTGACAATTTTTCATAAAAATTGAAATAATTATTTCAACACTTCATAAAATTCTTTAAACACGAAAGATATTGGCAAAATTTGCACAAACTAATACTGATTGAAAAAAATCCAAAAAATCTAAAAAATAAGCCTAGGTCGAATTCAACACCGCCAATGAATAATATTTTTGGGGATTTTCCTCCTATTTTTGTTGAATTCGACCTAGGCTTATTTTTTGAATTTTTTTTATAAAAAAAATTGAAAAAATCCAAAAATATAATAAATTACCAGAAAATATAAATAAATTTTGCCCATCTCGCATATCAAAGGGATGATCTATCAATTTGAAAAATTCTCTAGAGCTCCAATCAGAACTAGGTTACTCGATCTGAAGGCAAAATTTCACAACATAGAGCACTGGTGACATCCCCAATTCCCCCTCCCTCTCCACTCCGTCTTCTGGCAACGAAGACAATAACAATTTTAGTCAATTTCACATCTTAACGACGCGACGATCCATGATCCACGATCTAGAGTCAGATATGTACCTACGTGCTAATTGAAATTCAAAGTCATTGTCGCGTTTCTTGTTTGCCAACGTGGAATTTTTCTCTGCTCTGCTCTGTTCCTTCCTACTCGTAGATAAAAATCAGAGTTCACGCTGCCAAATTCACGGATACCTATTTATTTAAGTGAAAAAATTTTTAAATTCTGCACTCGTCATGTCATCTGAAGTCTGCGAAGAGAAAAACCTTAGTAGGAGTAAGGCCCTTTCACGATTTTTTCCCCTTGACCTTTGAGAAAGACCGAAGGTGATTACATGTGTAAAATTTTTCTAGCCTATTGTACGTACAATGGAAAGTGCAACGGTGCGTTTGAGACTTTTGAAGGTTGAATTGCAAGGTTGAAAATTGGTACCTACATGGAATTTCGGTCGAGTTTTCTTGAAATTATGATTTTTAAAAATTTGAAGAGATTTTTTGATTTATGAGTTTTTAAAACGGTGCTATTCGTAAGGTGAAAATATGGGTTTATTTAATTTTGAATTGAACTCTTGCTTTGATATTTCTCGCGAGCAAAATTTTTTAAACTGAAATACATTTCCAACCAATGGCTTTAAAGTAAAATTATGGTTATATTTTTTGTTAATTTTTTTTACAAAAATTCAAACCATTTGAATAATAACGAAATTTCTTCGAATAAAATTGTTTCTTTTTTTAGAATTGAAAGATACAAGGGAAGAGAGAGGGCCGAAAGAGAAAGGGGGAAGGAAAAAAGGAGGAGTCGAAGAAAGCTACGATCTCAGGCTCCAAATCTTGGTAAAATTAATAAAATTCTAGGATTTTAAAAAGATAGGTATGTAAGCACATATCAACATCATCTTTAAATATAATTTTTATGACTTCTTCAACAGTTTTCATCATCCCTATATCACTGAAAATAATTTAGATCAAATTTTGAAAAATCTAATAAATTTTCTGCAAATATATTTCTTCAGAGGGTCTATTTTTTAAAGTGATTTTTCTTGACTTTCCAGGTCATCTAGACCATTTTTTTCAACTTTTCCCGATTCTTTACCTCGAAGAATTTGAAAAAATGTAAAAATCAGAATCCATAATTTTTCCTTAAAGTTTTTTAACCTCACGGAGGGAGGGGGAGGGGCTGACTCTATGACTGTGAAATGATAAAATAAATTTATTTTGGTTTCAATTACTCCTTTTTTTCTCATTTTATGACGAGGCATAGAGGAGAAGATGTTGTCTCAGAGAAAATTTACAAAAAAAGACAATTTTCAGTTCTAGGTATTCCCAATTTTGAAAATGATTGAATTTTAAAAAAAATTCACCAATTTGTGAAAAAGATCCATAATTTTGCCAGAAAATTATTTTTTAAACCATGATTTTTTGGCACCAATTCTTCAGCTAGTCTGAATCCCTCTCTTCTCCACGATTTTTCGAGAATAAAAATTAATCTTTCAGGAATCTCGATTACTTTCAAAAATACTTCGACTTTTAGGTGAAATTTCGTGGTTTGAAAATCCTTTGAGTTTGTAGCAGAAATCACAAAATTTTGTTATTTTTCCAATTAATTATCAATTTCTTTAGACTTTTTTCAGTTTTCCAGAAAACGAACGATATGTTTCTACTTTTAGAAGAAGGGTTACCATTGACGATTTTTCGAAAATTTTTACAAGATCGCAGAATAGAAATGCTAAAATATGCCAATTTTTGTGAAAAATTAAGAAATAAAATTTTATTTTAAAAAATTGCTCTATAAAATTATACATTTAGATTCAATCTCAACTTTTTAAATGTTTGACTGAATAATTTAAATAGGTAATCCTACATTAAATCTATCAATAAAAAACCTGAATTTTTCGTTTTTTTTTAATCTTTCTATTTCATTAATTTTGATTTTACCTAGTGAAATTTACTAAAATCAATGAATTTAAATCAAACATGGAAAAGAATTTGGAAAAAATACTGAAAAAATCAAAATTCTGCACAAAGTGAAAAAATCATTCGAAAATTTCATAATTTTTATTGCAAAAGAAAAAAAAAATCATTGACAAGGTGTATACCAAATTTTAAAAATTGAATTTGAAAACTCTTTTGCGATTACTGATTTACAAAAACGTCAAATCTAGAAAATATTTGCACGCCCCTACAATTTTTCGGCTCATATCTTATATGTACTAAATCAGGAACTAATAAGGGAATTTTTTTTTGTGAGGAAAAAAAACCTATAGTAAGTAAATTACCAGTAAAGTACTACTTATTTGTAAGGGAAGGGATAAAAATTTTCCAACCCCAATTTTCTTGAAAACTTGAGTAATTAAAATGAGTTTGGCACAAAAATTTTAAATTTTGGTCATTTCGCTGTATTTTTTCAATTTTTTTCAAATTTTGGAATTTTAGAGGGGCTTACAGGCACGTGTTAATATCAGTTTTGGGGGCCAAAAATTTCAGGGAATTATTTTCTCATAAAAAGGAACAACTTTGAGAGGGGGAGGGGTACGAGAAAAATCAAAAAAAAAAGTTCATCAAGTATTAAGGACCAAATTTAAGGAGGCTGAGTAGAGCAAAGACGAATTTTTGGAAAAAATATATGATTTTTTTTTGTACCAAATGTGCAAATTTTTTTACCAATATTGACACACTAAAAGTTTTTTAGATTTAAAAAACCACGAGGAATTTTTCACATGAAAAATGACGTTATCGTGATAACAAATTTTATGACGGACAAAATAATTTTTGGCCCCCTCCCTCTCCCTCCTCTTCCCCTGCTGTTATTATGGAAAAAATATACTTCGTTCGTCCATTCGTCCCTTTCCTCTCTCCCTTTCTCCCAATAAAATCATATCTCTATCAAAAAAAACAATAAAAAATAAAAATTTTATCTTTTTTTTCAATAATTCAATTTTCAGAAATTCTAATTCGTAACTTTTTTTGGACAAATTTCTCAACTTTCGTGACATCATAGACTTTTCACCAAGTACGTAGGTACTCAAAAAAAAATCTTTCAACTCGACCAAAATTCTAATCAGAAAGTTCCGAGGAGAGAATGAAGACTGGGATAAAATAAAATTGACCATCTGAAAAACTCATCATCTTTCCCAAGGCCAAAAAACACCTAAATTTCACTCTCTTCATCATCTTCCAACAAACAAATTTCAAACCACCCCATCTTCGTAAATTGCCCATTCACCAACACAAATGCCTCCAAACACCACGACAATTATTTCCACTGCGCAAAAAATCGGGAAAAAAATCTTCGCATCGTGTTTCATTATAAATTAACTCGTAGTCATTTTAAATCATCCAAAATAAACACGAGAAAAAAAACGATTAATAATTCCAACCACTTCGCTTACTTATAAATATAAACTTTAATATAAGTAAGAAAAAAATTCAAAGTTGAATAAAATAAACACGATGCTGTTCGAGCAGCATTTTTACACCACGAACAATATGATTGTTTACATTCGTACGTGTAACTTAATATTGCCAGCTAATTTCTTAATTTGTTTGTTAATTTCCGGGGTTCATAGGGCATAGGTAGAGGTAGCAATTATGGCGATAAATTCGTGTAAAAAATTTTGCAAGTCAAATATCTTCTGAAATTCCTCAAGGTTGTCCAACATTCAGTATCATCACGACGCTCAGCATCATCAGCAATTTATTATAAAACTATCGTTTTCATTGAGTAAATATTTCGCAATATTCGAATCGGTTTAATCAATCATATAATAAAAAAGAAAAACATACGATTCATCAATATCGAATATACGTCTTACTTTTCCTGACTAGAATTTTCATTTACCTCATTTCTTTATTTTTGGAAAACATTCCGCGGAGGATTTTCGAAAAACGATTCGAATCGTCCAACCACACGATCTTGGAGACAAAACCATGGCTTTTCTCGTAATTTCGCAATATTTCCATCACACGCGCCATTCTCGCCATAAATACGCCACATATCGGGCATTTAAACGGCGTCATGTTCGCAAATCTCCATTAAATCATAAATTTACGCCCACTGTCGATACGAACGCGAGCAAAAAAACCACGACCCATTCCAGCACGTGATCTCGCAGTAGGTCAATGTATACTCATTTGCGATTGAAAATTGTTTAAATTAGCTTAGAATTTTATCCTTGAATTGCCTGCTTCTTGTACAAATACGAACGAATACGATCACAGTAGCGTACACGTGAGTCGACCCATTTGTTCTTTTAACAATGCATATCGAAACAAATGATAAGAATATTTACGAATCTCGATCGATCCGGTATAAATATTTCGCCGGTTTGTCGCGTCCGTAATATTTAAAACGGCGACCATAGAGAATTTTATTGAAAGTATGAAAATTATTTTAATTCAATCAAGGGCGCTCGATTTTTCCGTGTTTTGTTATAATTATCGCAGGTATTTCTATAGATAGGTGTCCTTTCCATGGCGTTCATTCGATTCGCATTTCTGTACTTGGTATCGGCAGCTGCGGATTATTTTTTAGATCTGTCTGAATCGTTCTATGTAGGGCTAAGTAGGTATAAGAATCTAATGTAGCTCGCCTTTAGAATTCTGCATTGAAATAACTTTATCAATGAAAGGCAATCTTATGGATACAAAGGTGTTTAACCTGTTCAGTGTCAGTTTATTTATTCCATATTGAGACCTATTTCAAGTCGTAATGACCAAAAAAATATTCAAATTAGGTGATCAAATTAGAGAAGAGGGTTATTTTACGTCAATTCGATAATTTCAGTAATGGACGCGATTCGAATTAATTTTTGAAGAAGGTAATTCGTTAAAAATTTCAGTGATTCGTGATTCGAAATGGATGATTTTCGATGGTAAAATCTCTCAATTGGACTCAGTCGTTTTTTTTGAAAATTTTCATTTTGAGCTGAAAAAATCAAAAAAATTCCAACTGAGAAGTGAATTTATAATTTTTAGTCCTCGATAATTTGTCATAAATGAGTTCTTTTTTTGAGTTTTCTCATAAAACAACTGAACAAGGTTCTAAATATTGAAAAAAATTAACAAAATTGGGATTCGAATTAACAATTTGAATGTGGTGATTCGATTTCAAGATTCGAAGATGGTGATTTGAATCGTGTTTTCTCATTTCTAAATCAGTGAAATTTATCAAAAATCACTGAAAAACAATCAGAATTGCAGCACAGTAATAAATCAGTGAAAATTTTTTCACTGAAAGCAAGTCAGTGAAATAAAATCACTAAATATCAGTGACAATTCACTAAAAATTCAGTGATATTTATGAAATTCACTGAAAAATCTGAGAAAATCTTCGAATAATCAGGGAAAAATCACTATTATACTCACTCATTTATAAATCAGTGAAAATTATTTAAAATCACTGAGAAACAGTCGGAATTGCAGCACAGTAATAAATCAGTGAAACATTTTTCACTGAAAGCATAATCCAGTGAAATAAAATCACTGGAAATCAGTGGAAAATCGCTAAAAATCAGTGAATTTCACTAAAAATAAATGAATTTTACTGAAATCAGTGAATTTCATTGATTTTTCCGGTGCTGCAATTCTGACTGTTTATCAGTAATTTTTCACTGATGCGGAATGAGAAAGTGAATCGTTAAATTTTTTCATGAATCAAGGTTTGAATCATATTTTGGCTTATTTAAAAAAATTTGAGTAATTATATTACTCTCTCATTTATAAATCAGTGAAAATTATCAAAAATCACTGAAAAACAGTTAGAATTGCAGCACCCCATGAAAAAATGGCTAGATATGATTTGATAAAAATATATTTGATATGGTGAAATTTGATCAAATTTGATCACTATATCATATAAAATTTGATATAAATAGATCTAAAAAACATCTTCGCAAATCAAATTATATCTTCACAGATCAAATTATATCTTCCTATATCAAACTTTATCTAATTGAATGTAAAGGGATTTCATTTACTTTTATATAAAATTAAACAATTTCATTTTTTTTTATAAAATTGAAGATAATTTCACATAATTTGGACTAACATTTTATCTATTTAGATAAAATTCTACATATTTTGATAAAGCAATCTTTTATATAATTGCATATAAAATTAAATAATTGGATGGTTTATATAAAATTATACATAGTTTTATATAAACCATCCAATTATATAATTTTATATGCAATTATATAAAAGATTGCTCTATCAAAATATGTAGAATTTTATCTAAATAGATAAATGTTAGTCCAAATTATATGAAATTATCTTCAATTTTATAAAAAAAAAATGAAATTGTTCAATTTTATATAAAAGTAAATGAAATCCCTTCTCATTCAATTAGATAAAACACTACATCTTTGGATGAAACTATCTCTCATGACAAAATATTTCATGGAATTGAGATTAGCAGTGCTTCAATAAGAATAGATATAATGAAATGTGATCAGATATGATTAGATATAATTTTATATAGTTGTAATTGATTTCCCATTTCCTCTTAAAATGTAAATTTGGAGGCTCCAACCCCCGAGAGGGGCAATAGAATTTCGCCAAACATGTTCTATTTTTTTTTATTAATTATGATATATCAAGAAAGTGAAAAAAAATTCCAATTTGATTAAAATTGGGGAAAAAAAATTTACCCACTTGAAATTTAAATATCACTTTTAGTTCTAATTCTCAACCCAATGTGGTGGCGTGCTCCTCTAAATCAAGATCATGAAGTAACATGGATAAAGCAATAAACAATAAGGAGGTAAATTAGATCTAATTAGATATAATATGATTAAAATTGATCACAAAATCTTAGATATAATTGTATATGTCAGATGTGTCTACAAAATGCATACATATCTAACCAGTTCTAAATTGATCACAAAATCTATTTTGAATACGAATAGACGTATTTATATCTAGACAGATATAAACAGATAAAATTCTATAGACACATCTGACATATAGAATTATATCTAAGATTTTGTGATCAAATTTTATCAAATTATATCTAGCCATTTTTTCATGGGACAGGAGAAAATCAACGAAAAAATTTTCAATGAAAACAAATCAGTGAGGAAAATCACTGGAAAATTAGTGAAAATTCACTGAAGTCAGTGAAATTTATAAAATTAGCAGAAAAATCAGTGAAAATCTTTGAAAAATCGGTGAAAATTCGCTGAAAATCAGTGAATTTTGCTGATTTTGTCTGTGCTGCAATTCTGACTGTTTATCAGTGACTTTTCACTGATTCAGAATGAGAGAGTACTTTAGATTTGAGATTCGAATTGTAAAATTGAAAATGATTCGTAATTTTAAATAATTTTTCAGGTGATTCTGCCCGGTTTAGTTTTAGTCCCTTTGAGGGCTCCGAGAAGAGCCCTTTTGGTTTTTTTTCCTGCAATCTGTCATAAAAATTCAACTTCGATGTATTGTATTACAGAATTGATAATATGTACTGGACTTGAAAAACGTTGGCTTATGCAGTTGAAAAAAGGATCAAATGAGGCTCAAAATCGTTGGAAATTTTTTTCAAAATTTAGAGTTGATCTTTTTGGTAAAAAGTACCATTTTCAGTGATACGTCGAGGTTCAGGAAAATTATTTGAAAATCTTCAAAAAATCTAGCAAATAGGTTTTTACAATAGTATTCGAACATGGCGACTTAGTGACTTTTGTGATTGGATCTTGACCCTGGAGAGGGAGGGGGGTCAGAAACGTCTAAAAATTTTGGACAAAATTTAAAAAATTCAAAATTACATGTGGCATATTGTTGGTCATGTTTTTTGAGACACTGAGTTCAAATATCAATTTAGTATTTGGATTTGCCCTCTTCCCCTCCCCTCCACAAATAATTAAAATTAGCCCAAAAATGGAATAAATGCTAAAATTTTAGTGACATGTCGTATTGTTATGTTTTCGATGATCCTGAGCTCGAAAATTGAGTTAATTTATGGTTCTGAACTTCAACCCCCCCCCTACCCCACTTACCACAGTTGAATTATTTATACGTGACGGTATGAATTATCATACCAATGGCATGGGATGTCATTTGCTATATTTTTTTGGGTCCTTGAGTTCGAATATGGCCTTCTTTTTTCGATACGACTCAATCTAGACCTGCCCTCTTTCGTAAACTATATAATTATGTATTTTCCTTTTCCAGTTTCCGATATAAGGACGAAAATATCTCAGTGGATTCGTTTCGTATAAAAAAAATTACTCCATATTTGAACTCAGTGACCCTAAAAACAAAACAAATGATTTGCTACTCGGGTTTTTCCATTTTTCATTTTTTTAGGTCAAATTTGGCTCCTCTTAAAGAAGATCAGGAGGTAAAATCCCAAAAACTAAGTTGATATTCGAGCTTAGCACTTCAAGGAACATGGTTCGTAGTTTCGTACTGAAATCAAAAAAAAAATCGAGCTTTTTCGTAATATTTTCCAGCTACTTTTTGGCATGTAAGAAAATTTTTTAACAATAAACCCTGCCTCCTGAAAAAAATTAAAAATTCCATTCAAGGTTGCCACTATTTTTTAAACATAACTTCTCTTGACCTTTTCAGTTTTTCCAGACCAATTTTACGACTATTCTCAACTCCTTCAAGCATAATACTCTTTCAGGGACGAAAATGAGTATACATTTTACGTGATTTTCGATCGTGATTATGGAGAGAACCGTTTTTTTTTTGCATTAAAATATATAATTTTTTGGGGATGAAGGGATAGGGGTTTACAAAATTATTTTCAGATCAAATTTTTCGTCTCAAAAATATGCACATGAATCCATCGAACTGGAGAAGACGAGGACGAAAATTTTTGAAGAAAAAAGAAGTCGAGTAGAGGTAAATCTGAAATTTTATCATTTTTTAATATTTCAGTTCTAAAAAAGATGCAAGATCCTCCACCCCTGTCTCTAAATCGGCTAATTTTCGAAACAATCTGTTGCAAACTTTTTCGTATGACAATTTCGTATGCAAAGGAAGTAAGATATTCAATTTTGAGCCTCGAGCTGTACTCATTTGAACTTGAAATTACAAAAATCACGAAAAAGATATGAAATAAAGTGAAAATCGGTCAATTGGTGTATAAATACGTATTTTGAGATATAATTATGAGAAAAATTTTTTCGGCCAAAAATTACCATTTTTATGAGAGAAAAACGTTGTGAAAAAATGGTTTTTCGCATTTTTCAAGATGTTCCACCACCTAAATTTTTTTTTCAAAATATCACGTTGTACATAGGGATTAGGTATATGAAACATATTTTATTCAGAATTGCACCTCTGAAACATCATATACAGAAAACATAAGTTGAAGTTTTCAAACGCGATTTTTGGCAAGAAAAAATCATCAATTTTTTTTTAAACCACCCACTAACACCCCTCAACTCACGAAAATTTGAAAAAATTTGGTTGAAAACTCGTGAAAATAAAAAGTTTTAATGGAAAGGCTGAAAAAAGTAACGTTTTACCCCATAACTAGGGCTAGGAGAGGGGTAGGGGGCCAAAATTTTCACCACGTGGTTTTCAGACCCTAAGAACTAAATTCCATCGGTTAGTTTCGAATTTCAGCTCGTCGGGGGCAGATTCGCCTATCTTAACCGCCGGTACCCTTTCAGAAAGCAAGAGCGATCCGAAAAAATTTTCAGAAATAAAATGATTTATAAAAATTACATGACTCTGAAGTTTAGAGTGAAAATTCAAAAACCAGCAAAATATTAATATTTACTTTTGCTGCTTAATTTTTGTTAAAATTCCGTGTTTTTCGAATCTTTGTAGCGAAATTTCTGTACTTTTTCGTGCCAGTACAACCCTGGTTCGCCATATTTCATTTTTTTCTATTTTTTTCTGACATTTTTAAGCGCTGTGTTCCTCTCGAGACTCAAAATCTCATTACGAAGACTACCGCATTCGGATTTAATTCTAAAAAACTATTCACAGGATTTTTTCAGATTTTTAAATTATATCCCTAAACTTCGGTTTATCGCAGAAAATTGAACTTTCTCCTAAAAAGTTCAATTTAAAATTTAAAAAAATTTTTAAAAACGATTCCCAGTCTTATTTCAATATCTTCTTTTCGATTTCTAGTTTTTTGGGAGATGCCATCAAAGTTGGGTATTTTTATGAAATCTCGCAGAAGTTGGCATGAGAAAATCTCATGAATTTTTTTTTGAAAAAAATCCAAACACCTAAATTCAAAAAGTGATCGAACTATCGCAGAACGACCCAAGGACAAAGGAAACTTCTCAACATTGGTCACCCTAAATAATACATAAATCATATTTTTCGATCATTTTATGCTTAAATTACTCGTTTAATGAATCACTTTTTATCACCGCGTTCAAATACGAGCTCGTTTATACGCATAGACTTCTTATGTCCCTCCTTCGTACTAATAATTTATCTAAATAAGTTACGCAGCAGGTTGTTTATGTTTTTAATGAACTCGCGATGTTTCAATTGAATTATTAAGAACATAGCCCAGCACAGTTTTACGAGCTCGGCTCGCAAATTGAATATTTACACGGTTATTTCCAATTCAACAGATGACAAGATCATTAGAATAACATGGAAAATGGGAAAATTAATAAAACTAGACGACGAAGGATACCTGGTCAGCCACATTCAATGTAATGAAACCATTAAGATACCTGGTGCCATAATTTTTAAATAAACGACACCCGAGAACACTTTCATTGCCTCCAAGTACAGGTACATCTCAGATTTTATAGTAGTTCGGAATATTCGTCATTGAAAATGGTTTAGAATCTTGAGAGGAAATTTTTTCGCAATTTTAGTATCATATTCCGAGAAAAAAATATTTTTCTCAAAAAAATATTAATTTTTTCCTAAAACTATTGTATCATTTTACGATATGAAAACCACACAGATCTGCGTCACTTCCATCAAAAAATAATCTCTTACCAATTTTTTACGACATACACGTGCCTATGCCCATAAAACGCGAGATAAACTACAAAATCACGATGAATATTATTTTACGAACCCAACCGTTTATTAAAATGCCATTAAGATGCCCCGCTAAGTACTTTTATTTTCGAGTAATTTAGGTACGCGCTTGTAAACCAAGTAGGTAAAATGTGTTCAAAATAAACACAACCATTATGCATCTAATTATTATCCAATGGATCGTAATCGTCTGTGGCGTCGTTTAATATAAAAGTGCAACTCGAGTTGTACACCGTACAGCTCGTAAATGACGCGAAGAAATTTTTAATGAGAGTAACGCTAAAGAATATACCTCGAACCAGTACCTAACGTAAGATTAAAAGTTGTTTTATTTTGCTTAAGAAATCCACGCCGGAGTTTTGCAACGTGAGCCTGAGTGGATGCCGGTGCGTTTGTATAAGTATACAATGAATATGTAAACGAAGTGTGGCATATACGGGTTGAAAATTATTCCTAATGTGCATTATAGGTGCATAATACCCGGGTAAGCACACATAATAAGTTGGTTCAAAAAGACGGAATTAAAAGCGCACCTCTTGAATGATTTATGGGTCAGAATAGTTGGATTGTTTTGTTGCAGTGCTTGAAAAGAGAGGAGATTAATTTAGTTGAATTAGACCCAGTTCGTGACATTTCGCTCGAGTTTCCGTATAATTAAAAGTGATAAGTAAACCAAAAGGGCAAGTGAAGCAATGCCCTCCAGATAGTTATTCAAAAAATCCTAAAATGGTAAGAAAGGTATTACGTCTATTTCGGGTTTGAAACAAAAATTGCATTTTTTCTACCTGGGATGGCTTTTCTTTCGATTTTTACGACTTGAAATAAACGTTTTTTGAATTTATCTGACTCAAATTGCCATTTTTCCCAAAAAAATCACAATTTTTCAGAAATTAACTTTTCCAGGATTTTCAGTTTTACGTTTCAATGTTGTTAATTTGCATATTGAAAAAGAATTTCTGAAAAGTTCCACCTCCCCCCCCCCCTTATCCAGGAAATACGAGTACCTAATTGTAGGCCAACTAATTCCAATCAAAAAATTGTGTAGGGTGAAAGGGAAAGGAACCTAAAGCAGGCATAACGACATTTTTGAAGATAAAAGTAACTTTCAGTAACTTTTTTTAAGCAAAAAGTGACCAAAAAATGACAAAAAAATAACCAAGAGTAACCAAAAATTTAATTTCTTCGGGGGCAAATTTTTTACAGTTTTTTTTTGAGGGATGGGGCAATTTTTTTGTAATTTTCTGCAAACATTTCAAAGATAAATCAACTGAAAAGACATGAATAATTTCATTAATTAAATTCCTTCGTTAAAACAACAAGCTACCAAAAGTCTATTTTTTAATTTTTTTATTGAAGAATTTTGAAAAATAGCAATTTCTACGTGAAAATTTGAATATTTGCCTGGAAACGCGAAGAAGAAATGACTTTTGAGGGGAAAAAAATAACTAAGTGACCTTTTAGACGTGAAAAGTAACCAAAAGTGACTGAAGTCGAAAAAAGTAACAAACACCCTGAAAAAGTGACCCCCTATGATGCCTGCTAAAGTCGTAAAACATAATTTTGCGCTAGAGCCAAAAATAAGTATGAAAAATGGGCGATTTTGTCAAATTTTTTTTGCATTTTTAAGTAGTTCAGACCTTTACGCAACTGCTACTACAGTTTCATTTCGAATAACTCACCAGAACATGTCTCAATGATCCGTTCAAACCGACTGCGACTGACGAAAAGGTACCAAAAGTCGGAACGTTAAAAAAATTCATGTGTGCTGCAAAAAGCGGTCTGTCGAAGGTAAGGGGGGCTTCGGAAGTCTACGAGACCAGAAAAAAATTTCAATTTCTCTATCTTGGCGAAAAATTAACTTAGGATGCTCATCAAGATCTCAAAATGTTCTTCTTGGTCTCTATCATTTAACCCAAAAAAAATTATTTTTCAAAAATTCGACTTTACGAGGTACCTTTCCCTTCACCCTACACATTTTTTTTTTAATTCCTCTAAATTTCCTTCTAAAAAGATTGAGTGATGTTCCAAGATCCGAAAAATGTAAATAGTTGAAAAATTGAAACGAAAATTCTTTGCTCCAACTTCCCAGTGTGATTTGCAGGGCAGTGCAGAAAAAAATCGGGCCTGGGAAGAAAAATGTATGAGCAAAAAAAAGTCTTTTGAACGTCGATACGAACTACGAAGTGGTGAGTCATTTTTCTATTTGAGGGCCCTCAAAAAGCTCCACGAGCTCCTAAAAAAATACGTGCCCGGAAGATACAGATACCCATTTTCCAACTCTCTGCACAGGCCTGATGATGTGCGATAAAATGCTAAGGATATTCAAATTATTAAAATTTCAAAAAAAATTCAAAAGATTGTTGAATTAACTTTCCAGTGTGCTCTTTTTTGTGGGCAAATAATCATGACAATCTTTCTGATCCCTCCCCCCCCCCCCCAACTAATTGTATTGGAGTGATTAAAATTCCTCTATTTCTTGAAAGAAAAAAAATCCTCATTTTTCTTAAGAATTATTTTCTATTGAAAAATACCGAAAAATGAATCAATATGAAAAATTCTGACACTAAAAAAATATTTAGACTTTTTTTCAAAGGACAAAATTTTGGTGATTTTAAAATTAAGTACTCTATTTCTAATAATGAAGTCTAGTTGACATTATATAGGGAGGGGAGAGAGGAGATAGGAAATTGAAATTTTCAAAGTTGGATTTTTCGATTTTTTGACACGGTGTCCCCCCCCCTCCCCTCGAGAGAAAAAATAATCTTGCCATTTTCTTTCAGAAATAAATTTCCTCAACTTTTTTAATAAATTTTTTGGATATTTTTTTTAAAGTTTTCCAAAAATACCAATACAAAACTGATGGAAATTATTCGATGCCGGACAAAATGTGTTAAGTAAGGGGAAAAGGGAGTGAAATTTTCCTGCTTCAAAATCGTCAAATTTTCTGGGAGGAAGAAGGCCATCCAATTCGATGAGGATTTCTCGTTTTAAAACATTTTAAATGGAATATTTGACCAACAGTTTTCGAGTAATTTTTATGACACACGAGTTTTTTATTCCCAAGTAAAGCGGAGCCTGAAAATCGAAAAACTACCATTGTCAGAAACAAAATCATTGATTTCTCTACGTCTATTTCCATTTTATGCAGATAAATAAATATTCTGGCCTAATTTTAACCCTGATGAATTTGTCCAGCTTGAACGAGGCGAAGGCGAACATTTTTTCCAAATTGAAAACCGATTTAAGAATGCTTGCAAAATTCACTTTTTTACTTGAGGTCAATTGAATTTCCTACTTTTTTTTGTATTATTGGGCGAAATTCTCGACTTGATGGACTTTTTCAACCAAGATCGAATTTTTCGTTACATGATGTCTACTGGATTTTTCGAAT
Organism: Pseudococcus viburni; assembly: GCA_033439095.1. Lineage (NCBI taxonomy): Eukaryota > Metazoa > Arthropoda > Insecta > Hemiptera > Pseudococcidae > Pseudococcus > Pseudococcus viburni. The sequence goes on from JAVBJF010000161.1 coordinate 489,323, forward strand.
TTTTATGGATTTTTCATGAGTTTTTTTTGTTCCTTTCATGATACTTACTTTTTAACAAAAAAAAACTATCATAACAAAAATTAAAAAAATCGAAAATTTTTCAAAAGCAAAAAATTTTTTTCGTAAAACTTAGATTTTGAAGATTCTTTAAATTTTTCATAAGAAATCACAACTTTTTGATGACTCGTGACTTCACGACCAGCAGATTTCTACCAACTGAAATTGCAAGTTTTGCAATTACTGTTTCAACTTGAATTGTAAATCTACTCGAAAAAAAAAAATGTTCACCACGTTTTAAAATTTCCTAATTGAACCCGAATTTTCTAACTAAAAATAAATTTTTATTATTGTTAGTAAGGAGAAAGGGAGCAGCTCTCGCTGTCCTTCTTCGATCCGAGACTTTCGATAGATATCGCACGTTTTTCCTATCAAAAAACCCTAAAAATCCTCCAGTTCCAGAACGTCTTACAGAATCCTTCCAAAATCATTCGATATCTCCGCTTCACAATCTTTTCCACGCAGATAGGCCGAAATACAGCCATCATTAAACATTTTAATGACACGAACCACCTCGACCAATTTGTTCCAAAACTCGCAATAAAATTCAACGAAACATGTACACCATCTTGAGAAACACAGGTACCAAAGTATTAATCGGAATTTACCCGCGACAACCTTCAACTATGTACCAAGTCTCTCATTAACGTGTTTCAATGGTAAGTAAACAGAGATAAGCCACACTATTCACCACGCTTTACAAAATATCCTCATTTGCGGTAACATTTCCATTTCGTCAACGCAACGTCAAAAATTCTCCGCATTAGATACACAACGATCAACACGATCTTATAAGGATTGGTACCCACCCTCGTTCAACTTGAAACCTATAGTAGGCTGTTCTATGACAATGACCGTTGAAATTAATTAAATCGACCAACTGACCACTAGACCACCGCTGTTGGTTTACGAAATATGAAAATATTATTTTTATGGACTAATCCCGAGTATAATATAACTAATAGTATTCGTTTTATAATTAATGACTTTTCTTTAAAACTACACATCGTACATGCTAAAGAAGATTCGTATTAAAGTATAATGAATTATAAAACAAGACGATGATGTAAGAAATGCGCACGAATACTCTGTACTGATACCGTGAAATTGTTTGAGTAAAACGTCAGTGCGTTTTGCGCAACGAGTGTGTAGAAAGTTGACGCATATGGGTATCATGAGTACGTACCGTATACACTACCTAGGTACATATATCGTTCTTTTTATCAATAAAACCATATTACGATGTGAAAAAAATAAATAAATTGAAGGGTAATTTTTAAATAACAATAGGTATGAACGTGTGAGGAGGTAGGCAAGGGCCAAGAGTTATTCAATAAAAAGGGAGTAGGCAAATTGAAAATGCATGGCAATTATCTTCATGGTTTTTAGAGCTCATTACATGAGATCTTTGATTGACACCCAATATCTAATCAATTTTCAGCCAATAATAGATTTTTAATTTTTCTCAGTTTAAAAACATTCAATTATAAATTTTAATTTTAATTTTTGAAAAAAAACTCGGATTTTCCAATTTTTTGATAATTATTATACATTTTGAAGTATTTTTGAAAGGAAAAGAAGTGGGGATCAGCTAAGAAACTGAAATTTTGATATGTCAGAGACACAATCAATATTCATTAGTGGTAAAAAATTTCATAATTTTTTTTCACTGTGGGCCAGAACTGGAGCCCTTACTAAACAGGGCTCTTCCCAGTTTTTGGGGTCAGAGACCAAAAATGGTAAAATACAATTAAGTGATCTCTATTAACTCGATATACAAAATTTTGACCCTCGAACTCATTTCGCACGGTTTGTAAGCGTGTAAACGTAAAAAAAAATGACAGGAAAATGCAAGTTTTGTGGCCTCAAAAGAAGTATAGAGGTGAGATGGGAAGCTACGAAGCTAGAGTTTTGATTTGTTGGGGACAATATGGATACTTATTTACTGGTAAAAATACCAGATTTTTTTCATATTTTTGATTACTTTTGAAGCCCCATGAAAAAAAAGTCATATCACAGTTTTCAAACTGGGCCTTTCAAATTTTTGTGACAAAAATCTGCACCTATGTGGACCTTATTTGCAAATTTTCAGTTTATTTAACCAATTGAGCTAAGTGTTAGAGGGCTAGAACTTGAAGTACCTAATAGTAGTGTTCAGTGTTGCGAAAACAAAAGGAAACTATATTATTTTTAGGAAAACAAAAAAAATCAAATTCACGTTTTAATTACGTTTTTTTTTGTTTTAAAAAAAGAAAAATTTTTGTAACTTTTTTGAAATTTCAATTTTTTAATAGTATAATGAGAGATTTATTACTCTTGATGAAAACTGTCATGTATTTTTAAAAAAATCGATTTAAAACAAAAAAATTGTTCAAATTGTTTTTTTTTATTTTTGAAAACAAAAACGTATAAAAATTGAAGCGAAGAAATGGTTTTTGGTAATTTTTTTCAAATTAAGACATCTCAAATAGATGAAAATGATGAATTTTTCTTTGAAAAACAAAAAAAAGGGCTAATTTCGTATAATTTCTAGGAAATTTTACATTTTTTGCTCTTTTCTCTGCTAACAGAAAAAAAATTGCAGCATTCAGAAAAAAAACACGACCAAAAATGAAAATCACATGGGAACTAAATTGAAGCCTAAATCTTGGATAAAAATTATCCTCAGCCCCAGTACATGATTTAAAATCAGTGTCTAACACAATTGCAATTTTTTCATCAAAAATTTGGCTAAAAAATTATCAAAACTTTCTGCATTATTTCAATCCTTTACCACGAAAAATTTTTAGCATAAAAAATTAACACAAATTTTAAGTCAAAAATCAGTTTATAAAATGACTATGATAATAAAAGTTTTATTAATTAAATTTTGAGCCAGAAATGACTTTCAATTGGTAAAAACGTCAGCGTTTACCTGTAACAATCTCTTTTTTCAACAGGTTTATCAGGACAACTCAGATTTTATCGAGACCATTTTTATCATAAGTACAGCAAACAAATAGGAAACTCACTTCAATTTCTTCTTAAAAATAGGCAATAATTCATCTTCACAGATTTGAAGTTGGTACTTACCTAGAATCAGAACAAAAAATATTTTATTAATTGAAGTACATAATTCTGCTACATAAAGATAACTGGTATTATATTTCTACACAAATATTTATTAGATAACGTCTTATTTTCGAAGAGAATCATTTTCCTTGTCAAATTGAGTTTGATAATGGAAATGATAATCGATCCACTTTGAAATGCATATTTTCACATTCAGTTACATAAGGAAAGGGGAAAGGGGAAAGGGGATCCGAAAAAGAAGTTCAACTCATGAATGTGTTTTAGTGATGAGATCAAATCTTATTAAAATTTGGAATATTCAAGCTTTATTTTTCTTTCTTCCAATTTTCAAATTGTTAAGCGATCGCAATATTTGAGACAAGAACACAAGTTGAATTGCAGAGATTCTCCCAAATTCTCGCAAGTTTGACAAAAAGTCATCAGAGTCAATGAAATTACTTCAAATTTTCAAAAAGTCTAACAAAAAGTCAATACCTGCATAATTATAAATTGATCAAAATTTCTTCAAAATTTTTAAAAATCTAATAAAATGTTGTGTCAGTGGCGTCCAAAATTTGATGCCCAAAATGTGATCTTCAAAATTGGGTGTCTGAAAGATCTTCAAAATTAAAGGTCTAAAATTTGATCTTCGTCGTATCAACTTGGTCTTTAAAATTCTGTGTCCAAAATTTTGTCTTGAAAATTTTGTCTCAAAACTTTGATCTCAAAATTTGTTTTCAAAAGTTTGATCTTAAAATTTAGTTTCAAAAATTTGATTTCAAAGCTTGTTTTTAAAAGTTGAATCTCAAAATTTGGGTTTGAAAATTTGATCTCAAAATTTGGTTTTGAAAGCTTGATCTCAAAATTTGGTTTTAAAATTCGAATCTCAAAATTTGTCTTTAAAAATTTAATCTCAAAATTTGGTTTCAAAAATTTGATTTCAAAGTTTATTTTTAAAAGTTTGATTTCAAAATTTGTTTTTGAAAATTTGATCTTAAAATTTGGTTTTGAAAGTTTAATCTTAAAATTTGGTTTCAAAATTATTTGGTTTCAAAAATTTGATCTCAAAATTGTTTTTAAAAATTTGATCTCAAAATTTATTTTTAAAGATTTGATCTCAAAATTTGGTTTCAAAAATTTAATCTCAAATTTGGTGTCAAAAAATTAATCTCAAAATTTGTTGGTCAAAAGGCTCTGGTGCAATATGGGGGTCATTTGGCCTCAAGTGGAACTTTGTAAAAATTCTTATGCCATTCGATTTGGATTGGTAAAAGATGATTTTAGAGCGCATGAGCGAATTTTTATCTCACCCCTGGGGGGCTGGGGGCCCAAAATACGTGATTTTCAAGCTAAAACCTTTTAAAAATTCTCTCTCCGCGAGTTTTCAACCGATTTTTTTCAAACTTGGCACATAGGTAGAGGTACTAGAGGGGAGTGCTCTGAAATTTTTTCAGATTTTTCCGACCACCTTAATGACCTTGAATTTGACTTTGAAAATTTCAAATCGCCCTGGGGAGCACAGCCTTGGTGCTGTCTCAAAAATTTTTTCAAATTAAAATTTCCTAATGTATTTTACACTCCTGAGAATTTTTTCAGATTTTTTCAAGTGGTGGAAATTGGTCAAACATTCAAAAAACTGGTGTAATTCATCATTTTTGTTGCTTAAAATCATTGTTTTCCATCAATTTTTCATTTTTTATAGTTTCCTGCTAAAAATATTATCATTTACTCGCCGTGCCCCATTTCGACCCTTATTCATTAATTTCTTACAACTATGATGTTTTGAGCGAATTTAATGCTTACACCATTGCAGTAGTTCAATGTTGTCCCTGCGGTTAGTTCAGGCATACTGCACTTTTTGAACTCGAGTTGAAACGTGGTTTTGATATTAGTGTGTGACCCAAAAGGAAATTTTTAAGAAGTAAAGTCATTGAAAATTTCTCTTATGGGATGAGCGTGGGGGAGTTTTAGGAGAGGGTTAACCCCGATTCTCTCCCCCTCCTCCTTTTCTCAAAAGTTTGACCCACGAAAAAAAATTGAACGATATTTGTTCTTCGATATCTAATGCATAGTTTCATTATTATCGGGATTCATTTTGGAGCAAATTTTATTCGTGGGTCCAACTTTTGTGAAAACGAGGAAGGGGGAGAGGTCTACTTTGTCGGGAAAAGTTGGTGAAAATGGTCGTGATACAGCTCATTGGAAAGGAAATTCAATTCTTAATACTTTTTATGATTACAAATTTTGTCATATCTTCGAAACTATTCGTTTAAAATGAAGAAAACGTGATTTTGAGGTTTTCCTCAAAAACTTATGTTTTGTTTCAAAATTTGGGAGGCAGGAGTTGCTCCAAAATGGACTTTGATGAGGAATGAAAATGTACATTAGGTGCTGAGGAACAACTTCTGTTTGAAAATTTTTTCATTACGACCCATAGATAAGATGATACACGCGTTTGAATTTGAAATGTTGGGGAGGGGGTGGGCTCTGGGGGGATAAAAAGGGCATACGGGCTTATTTTCTTTGTTTTAGTGTCCAGAACAAGAATCAATCATAAAATCAATTTTAACAGAAATAGCGCGCGGATGTACGATTGAGACCTGACTATATACCAAAAAAAAATGCTCCAATCTTGTTTAAACTTAAGAATGAAGTAATTGAAAAGTTGAAAATGTTCTGAAAACATTTTTAGTCACATGCTGCGCCAGGGAGTTGAGTTAATTTTTTCTTGAAAAACTCCCTACTTTAAGAAGCCTTGGATCGGTTTGAAAAAACTGAAAAAGGCAATTTTGTGTTGGTTTTGAAAAAAGGATCGGTTTTCCAGGTACATATTTCGTTGAGAAAAAGAGAAATTGCGAATTCGAGTCGATTTTAGCGAAATGCGAAAATCTACCGTTTTTCGCTCCCAAAAATCGACAATCAAGAAGTTATTTCACTTTCTATTTGGAAACCAATAACAAATTCTAATTCAGAAGGTTTTTGGATTCTATTACAAACTGGTTTCAAATTCTAATGAAAACAATCGCAATTTTACCTCTTTTTTTCTAAAAATCGGCCACTTTTCGCGACACAAATTGTACGATTAAGCGAGTTCTACGCTTTTGATCGGAAAACTAATCGCAGGTTAAAGTTCAAGAGGGTCGAATTATATGAAAATGACACCAAGCTTACCCCGAACCTTGTTTGTGGAAAAATTCGGGGTTAACCCTCTCCTAAAACTCCCCCACGCTCATCCCATAAGAGAAATTTTCAATGACTTTACTTCTTAAAAATTTCCTTTTGGGTCACACACTAATATCAAAACCACGTTTCAACTCGAGTTCAAAAAGTGCAGTATGCCTGAACTAACCGCAGGGACAACATTGAACTACTGCAATGGTGTAAGCATTAAATTCGCTCAAAACATCATAGTTGTAAGAAATTAATGAATAAGGGTCGAAATGGGGCACGGCGAGTAAATGATAATATTTTTAGCAGGAAACTATAAAAAATGAAAAATTGATGGAAAACAATGATTTTAAGCAACAAAAATGATGAATTACACCAGTTTTTTGAATGTTTGACCAATTTCCACCACTTGAAAAAATCTGAAAAAATTCTCAGGAGTGTAAAATACATTAGGAAATTTTAATTTGAAAAAATTTTTGAGACAGCACCAAGGCTGTGCTCCCCAGGGCGATTTGAAATTTTCAAAGTCAAATTCAAGGTCATTAAGGTGGTCGGAAAAATCTGAAAAAATTTCAGAGCACTCCCCTCTAGTACCTCTACCTATGTGCCAAGTTTGAAAAAAATCGGTTGAAAACTCGCGGAGAGAGAATTTTTAAAAGGTTTTAGCTTGAAAATCACGTATTTTGGGCCCCCAGCCCCCCAGGGGTGAGATAAAAATTCGCTCATGCGCTCTAAAATCATCTTTTACCAATCCAAATCGAATGGCATAAGAATTTTTACAAAGTTCCACTTGAGGCCAAATGACCCCCATATTGCACCAGAGCCTTTTGTGTTAAAAATTTGATTTTCAAAATTTTATGTCTAAAATTTGATTTTTGAAATTTGGCGTCCAAAATTTGGTCTTTGAAATTATATGTCTAAAGTTTGATTTTCAAAATCTGGTATTCAAAACTTTGTCTTCAAAGTTTTACATCCAAAATTTTTTGTCTTCAAAATTTGGTTTCAAGAATTTCATCTTCAAAATTAGGTGCCTAAAACTTTGTCTTCAAAATTTGGGGATCAGTATTTGATCTTCAAAATTTAACGGCTAAAATTTTCCCCCATTCTATAGATTGTCCTCCAGCACTATAAAATGCATTTTAAAATACACACAGACACTCTGCATCTTCAGCTAACAAATTTTTCCATGAAATTTCCATTCCTTCCATCATCATCCCACATCACCATAAATCTACCACCCAAGCCTACATATTCCACATTCAAGCAAAAAATCGATTCTCCGTCCAGTTTTCTACACATAAAAAAAATCCACATTTAAAACCACTCATCTTACGTGCATACTATGCATACACATCTTTGCCAACAAAAAATGAAAAGAATCAATACATAAATCGCTCCGAGATGAAGTCATGCAAGTACCAGAGCGCATCTCATTATTAGATATATGTGAGATGCATACCCAAAGTGAAAAAATTTCAAAGCAGAAAAAAAGTAATGCTAAATCAAGTTCTGAATTGTTCATGACCTTAAGAAGAGTGTAACCATAGCGATGCATTCGTTCACACGTAAGTTGACTAACTTTTTTACACGTTGTCACGTATATTTCGTGCACAAGGTATAAATAAGCACACGGTACAATCTCATTGCCGTCATATCGTCACGTAAAACGATAAAATTAATTGCCGCCGATCATATCGTACTATAACTGGATGGCATCTTGTTAAGCTACTGGAACTGCGACATCGCACGGATTTCAATTTTCATCGCGTCCAGTTCTAAAATTTCATTTCGATCGCTGAAAGCGAATCTAAGAGATAGGTAATAGGTACGTTCTCGGAGATATTATTCAAATGCGATTTAAAGTCTGGCGGAAGTTGACGCCCTTTACAGTATTTATTACATTTTTTCGTTACATAATTATGCATATTTTTATGAAAATAAAATTAGCGCTAAAATATGCCATTAAGCATTGAAAAAATTTACGTGCTTTCAAGTACACGAGATTTTGGAGATTATAAGCAGACTAAAGCTAATAGGTACCTAGTACCTGGTTATACGAATAATTACTTCAGTCTGCAATGCATATAGACCTATTTCATCATGAATCTCATTTTAAAAAATATATAAATTAACGCAGGAAGTTACATAAAATTAGTACATTTGAACACAAAATGTGTTTCATCTAGAACATAAGAAGATGCCATGCCGTGCTTTATATTCTGATAACCTTGACTACTGTCGTTCACATCTAGGTCGAGTAGATGTACATTTTGGAGTGAATAAATTTTCTAAATGGGTGTATTTTGATTATTCAATTTTTTCACGACTTGGGAAACAGCAAGAAAGCAGGAAGAGCGAGTTTAAAAATCTGTTATTTTGAAGTAATCAAGAGAACAACTTCGAAATTTGCAAGATTATCACAAGCAAAAAAATTGTTTTGAATATCCAGGTATAACCGATTTGAAGGAAAAAATTGATGAACCAATAATAATAAACGAATTATCAACAATCGTTCTTTAATTGCTAGTGACCATTTTTAAATCACTAGTAAAAATTTCGCAACTCTTGGTAATATACTCTCAAATTTCAAGTTTTTAAGTGACAATTTTCAAGTTGTAGGGAGGAAATTATTTTTAAATGTTTGGTAAAAATTTATACGTAAATTTGTTAGGACTTATTGATTTCTCAATTTTAGATTATATTTCTGAATTTTTAGAACTTGAATTTGTACATAAGTGATGACTTCTAAAACTGCTAGCAATAATTTCTAATTTTTAATTATTTTTTGTGGATTTTTATTTTCAATTCTCAAGTTATTATCAATAATTTCAATAATGCTGATAATAATTTCCCAAAATGAAAGTAAAAATGTCAAAAACTAATACTTGGTAACAATTTTAAACTTTTAGTTATTATTCCCAAATCCTAGTAATTATTTGCAAACTTTAGTAGGTCTAGGTAGGTACCTACTACCTAGCTACCTACTACCTAATATTTACTTGATTTTAAAATTTTAATAATGATTTTCGTATTGTAAGAACCAATTTTCAATTTGTTAAAAATTAGGTAATAACTAAAATTGTTGATAAAATTTTTCAAAATTGCTAGTGAGTATCTAATAGTTTTTCCCAAATTCTTAATTTCCTTCGCGACTTTGTTGGAAATATCAACTTTGAAACTCCTTTAAAAAAGTGGGAAACAACAAAAAAACATACAGTTTTTTAATGGATTTTTCATTTTTTTGACCTTGTTGCAGCTATTTTTGCCCTCCCCTCCCCCAAAAAAGTTTTATCAAAGAATGAAATAAAATTTTGGAGAAAAAATTTTTTTGACGAATTTTTGAAATTTTCAAACCGCGAAAAAACCATAAAACTTGGAATTTTTTTGGAAAAATTCTCAGATATAATGTCTACATTATGGTATCTATAATTAATAAAAATTTCAACATTTTTGGATCATCATCTTCAGAAATAAAAAATATTGAATTTTGAGCATGGTCAAGTAGCTTAAAAGAGGATGGGGTGAAATTTTTTTGGGATGGTTTTATGTCAATATCAACATTGTGTGATTATTGTCTAGATCGGTTCAAGGGCCGATTTTAACATTTTACCAGAAAATGCTCTTTTTGGTAAAAATTCTTAAAATTGTCAGTTATTAAATATTTCCAAATTCTAGTAATTAATCATAATATTTTTACCACTTTAGTAGTAATCCTTAAGTTGGAAATTGTTACCTAATAAAAAAATCATAAAATTGCTGGTATTGATTTTAAATTTTTAGCAATTTTTTTTCAACCTGTTGTGATTCATAAGTTTTTAATAAACATCTCCAAATTATTGGGGTTAGTAAAACTTTTCAAAATTGTTGGTGGGTAAATAAAAAATTTAGTAATAATTTTAGAATTTTCAAGTTTTAGTAGTAATTTCCAAGCCCTTAGTGAGAATTTCCCATTGTTGGTATTTTTCAAATTGTTAATTTTCAACTGTAAGCAATTATTTCTAAATTCTTAACGAAAATTTTTTAATTTTTAGCAATAATTTCCAATTTAGTACCTACTCTCTCATTTCTGAATCAGTGAAATTTATCAAAAATTAGTGAAAAACAATGAGAATTGCAGCACAGTAATAAATCAGTGCAAATTTTTTCTCTGAAAGCAAATCAGTGAAAGAAAATTACTGAAAATCAGAGCAAATTCACTAAAAACTCCGTGATATTTATGAAATTCACTGAAAAATATATGAAATTCTTTGAATAATCAGTGAGAAATCGCTGAAAATCAGTGAATTTCACTGATTTTTCCTCTGCTGCAATTGTGACCGTTAATCAGTGATTTTTCACTTATTCGAAATGAGAGAGTAAAAAAATTTACAAAATTATTAGCAATTATTTCTGACTTCGACTGATCTTTCCTAGATTTTTCATCAAAGGGTGAAAACCAATACCAAAAACTGGTAAAAAGGGGGAAAATCCCAATATTAAAACTGTTACAAAATAAGAACCAATATCTTGTGAGAGCCAAAACCGATACCTAAACCAATATCTATTGTTATTTTTTGAGAGCCCATATCGAAAGAGATCGTTTCGGTATTGGTTTCGAACTTCTGCAATTGCTTCAAACGCCCAAACCCCAAAACCGAAAGAAATTAAATTTTCTTTTTAAAGGTTTCCAAATTTTTGTTGTTGACCCCTTTTTTGGCATTTGGAAGCATTGAGAGAGCCTTCTAATCAAAATTTTCAGATTTTTGTGAAATTTAAAATTCAAGGTCAATTTACCAGTTAAAGAATAAATATTTTAGATTGAGAATGTTGTCTGAAAATTCCTATAAACATCCAAATCTGAAAAGATCGATTTCAATGATCCTGAATTTACGTAAGAAAGTGAAAATAAGAATGATTGATAGAAATCGTAGTCTGAACCCACGGAGAGGAAAAGAAAAGAAAGTGAGAAAAATCAAATTTTTCGACCTAGCGTTTTACAGGGATTTTTTTGAGGCATTGTCAATTATCCATATTCTCATTTACTCATTAGTCCCGGAAGAGCTCAACCTCAATGACCTCAAATCTAAGTCAAAATTTCCACATTTTTGGGATTTGGGTGCTTTTTGGGAAACTCGGAGTCATGATGCAGCACAAATTTACTTTTTTAAGTTCCTAGTAAAATTTTCCATCAAAATTTAGAAAATTTCTTTCGCCAGAAAATTTATTTTTTGTAATGAACCGCATTCTTAAATTTCCCATTTGCAACAATGGGAATATCAAAGGGCGGCAAATCGATAATTTTCTTTCTACGTAATTGATTCTGATTGGTGTTTCTGACCTACTTTTTAGTGCAGAGTTCGAATATGATTTCAGTTTTACCCCATCGTATCAGGATTTTTCATAATTGGAATTTTTAGTGGAAAATTCGTTTTACATTTTTTTACGTAAATTTTGACCATTAAAGTCGATTTTCTAACCAAAAGAAATGGTCCTATGAAAAAAATGAATAAAACATAAATTGTAGAGCGTAGAATTTCCTTTCAGTAAAGTGTAATTGGTTTTTTTCCTAGGTGGCTAAGTTTTCAAGATATTTTCAAATCAAAAAAAGAGTTGAACTTCGAACTAAAATATCTCAAAAGCTAAGCCTTCTAAGAAAAAACTAATCGGACTCTACAGAAAAAAATTTTACGCTCTACAATTTATGTTCTATTCATTTTTTCGTAGAACCTTTTCTTTTTTCAGAAAATAGACTCAAGTGTCCAAAGTTATCAAAAAAAGTAGAAAAACTGCTCAACAAAAAATTCAAATTGTGAAAAATCCTTGGGTGATGGAATTTTTTCACTATTCTTCTCATGATCAGCGCGAAAAATGCTGTAAAAATCACTCATTAAACTTCAAACAGCATTTTGATTCCGATTTCAGTTCCAGTTTCTTATAAACGACTCTCAAATCAATTTGTAATATATAGTTTCTAAATTGTTAAAAACTTCTAAAATTGGTAAATAATTTCACCAAATTAAAAGTAAAATTCATAAAATCAGACTGCTTTTAATAAAAGATATGAATATTCACACTTAAATACCCACTCGAGGGATAATTACAGCGAAGCAGAATCAATTCATAAAAGAACAATTCTCTTAAATTTCTCGCGGCTATTTCTCCACGTTACCAAAAGTCATCAAGAGAAAGGACCCTCACAGGGTCACACAGCAGATGCTCAGGGGGATGCGTTTGGGGGCCACGTGCAAAAAAAATCGATGACAATTGCCCATCTGTACTTCCTGTGCGCATTATAAGCTTACAGATGGATGCAAGCAAATTCCCATACTCCAGACGATGATAAAAAGTTGTCCTTCAAAAAAGAAGCTCCATGATACTTTTACTGCCTTCGTGCACAACATTAATTTCCATTCAGAATCAGCGGTTGGTACACAGCGTACCCAATTCCTTCCGGATTCCACATCCACTTCGCTGTAGATGCTTAAGTGTGTAATATAACATGTTTGCGTAGACTAATATGTCATTATAAAATATTACTTCATCAGGTAGTTCATAACCTTATAATTTATTAGTTCGATTTTACTTCTTTCTATATTTGAAATATTAACTCCCTTCGAAATAAATTTTTTTATAGGTGCACTTGACTTCACTAAATTGCCCACACTGAAAAAACAAATAAATAAATTTTATCCAAAAAAATAATAACGGGGCACCATGGACAACATTGGCAACATTTATTCTGAAAAAATAATATTTATCGCGAAATTTGGTAAAATTTATTTCGATGCAATAAATTTTACCAAATTTCGCGATAAAAATTATTAATTTTATAGAATAAATTTTATCAATTTTGTGAATGGTGTCCCGTTATAATTTTTTTGGATTATTTTTTTGGATAAAATTAATCATTTTTTTAACTTTTTATTTATTTTTCATTTCTAATTTTTTTCAGTGCAGGTGAAGCCATCTTTATAAAATCTGTACATCTAAAATTCAATTACCTGCAAAAATTTTGGATGATAGGTACATAAAATCTATAGACAATCGTACTTTAATAAATGTAGTGTTGAAAAATAATAGAGAAAAGGTATATTGCACGCTTATACTACTCCCCACGACGTTTATACGTATTACTCTCAGACAGATATACTTAATAACCTAGGTATTTGTACTCGGCTACCTACAATGAGCAAAATTATATTACTTGTACACTATAACATAAGATAACAAACTACTCGTAGTTGTCCATGTTCGTGATATAAAACGTATGAAAACATCATCACTGTTACACTTTCACTATGTCATTGTAATTTATTAAGTCAACATTGTTTTTTCTTAAATACAATGTCACAATAATCATGAACATGCATGAAGTTTAATTGAACCATCTACGTAAGTACAACTTTACTTCGATTATTCATCAAATTATCGTCCATGTTTGTAAAAAAAAAAAAAAAGGTGCTAAAATATCAATATCAACACCTGTGTAATATTCAATTTCACCGAATATGTAGGTAGGCGTGAATTCGTCGGACAGAATTAATCAATTATTATATAACAAGTTGTTATAATGGTATATGAGATAATTCGCCATATGAGAGCCTGGTTAGAGCGTTTTATAAGGTCTGGCTTTCAGTATTTATTATTATTATTTTTTATCAGCGAAGCAGATGACAGATTTCTACCTCCTGCATCGTTATGGTCCTAATTTTTCATGAAAAACTTTTCCCTGCACCGTTATCATACAGATGTTGCAAACTCCCTCGATTTCTCAGTCATGAAATTTTTTTATTTGATTTTTTCGAGATTTGTATTGAGCTGGTAAGTCCTGATGGCCTGATTTTGTCTCTCGTTTTCTTGTCTAAAATGTCAAAATGTCCTGGATTTTTTTCTTTTTTCCAATCAAACATTGAAATTTTTTATTTATTCTCCTCTTTTTTTCAAAATTTTGGAATTATGTGCTACGTTTGAAATTTTTTCATTTGGAACAAAAAAATTGGTAAAAAGCAAATTTTTGCTTCCCCTTTTCTAAAAATTGAGCATTTTTCGAAAAATGTCTCGCTGAAATTCTGTTTTTTTATTATGAAATTTTGTTAAGAGACCTTATTGTTAGACACTAGACCGTATCAATTTTGGAATTTATTTTCCAAGATCTAGGAGAAGCGGTCGTTCAAAGTGATTCTTGTTTTGATCTTTCGATTTCTGGACGTCTGGACCAAGAATGGACAGAATTCGAAAAAATTGATTCGAATCCACTATATGAAACTGGATTTATAGGTATCAATGATTCGAATTCAAAAAACATTGTGGATTCGTGAAATAGATTCGAATCGTTTTAGAGGATTCGTCCGGATTTGTTTCCCTGCGTTTTTTGGGGGGAGTCTGTGGGGGCTCCATAGGCCAAAAAAGGGGGGAAATGATGTCTGTTGCGGAAGAATTTATATTCGTAGGCTTGGTTTGCGTTGTATTATGATTTTAGTTCTGTTAAGTTTTTTTTTTGGATTCGTATAGATTCGCATCACGAAAACCCGAAATTCGAATCCAAAAAAAGCAATGATTCGTGGATTCGGATTCAAATCTAATTTCAGGTGGATTCGTTCCAACCCTGTCTTGGACTTGAGAAAATTTCCAGCACCATTCTTTCGACTTGTGAACAACGAAATTTTCAATTTTTTTAAACATTAGTTCCTTATTATTTTTGCCAAAAAAGGGATTTTGAAGATCCAAGTCCAAATTTATTCTAATTTCTAAGTTCAAATTTTTTCAACTTTTTCAATTTCTTCAATTCTAAATTTTTTTCAAAATTGTTTGCAATTTTAAAATGTTTTCAACGGTAAAATTTTTTTAACGTTCAGTTTTCTTAAAAATGTTTTTTAACTTGGATTTCTTCCTTTTTTTTCCAACTTCATGTTTAGGTATTAAAATTTCTTTCAACTCGAAAATAGTAACTCTGAATTTATTTTAAAATTTTCAACTTCATGTATTTCAAAATTTCTATGAACTTTCAAAAAGTAATGAAAATTGAAAAAAATGACGATGGAAAAGTGATTTGAGAAATGAAAATGCGCTCAATTCGAGATTTTTGGAGGGAAAGTGAAGATTTAAGTGGAGGATCAATATCGTTCATAGGTCGATCATTATCATTATTTATTTCTCTTCCAGGTCATGGAAAATAACAACTCCCAATCCTTTTTCCAATTTTGAAAACCCAACGCCAAAAATAGTTGAGAAATGAATTTCAAGATGTGGTAAAAATTTCAATTTTTTTGGTCAAGGTTTAAACCCCCCCCCCCCCCCACCACCAAAGAAAGTTCAAAATGAATTGCAAAATTTTGAATTTTTCAAAAAAATCAATTTTTGTGTTTTGTAGCGAATTGTTGTTCATAATACTGACAATTGACCGTGTTACAGGGAAAAGGACATATAGAAAATGGCGTTTTTGGGGAAATCGCGATTGAAGTTTGAGTATACTTTTTTTCATATCAAATTAAGGAATTGAGCTGGGAAAAAAATTTTACCTTAAAATTTCATTTTTTTTGCTACAAGAAAACAGCTCGCCCATCACTTGATATCTTTTCTATTTTTTTATATTGAAAACAAAAGGTTAAGTTTTATACATATGTCCTTTTTGTTGTGACAAATTTTCATTTCGACCCTTCTACGTTTGATGACGTATAATTTTTCCGGACGTGAAAAACAAAAAAAATCTTCATACAAAAGTTGAAGAGAATGAAAAAAGGAACATATTCGTGAAAAAAATTTCAAATTATTTCTTCAGGGAGCGGATATATCGCACTTGGAAAAATGACAACTTTTTTTCATTTTCTTGGTTACAAAAAAATGCTAAAAATGCATTTTGAACAAATATTATTATTTTTTTTTTAATTTATGACGAAAAATTAACTAAAAAAACACTTCATTAAAATTTTAAAATTTATCATCTGCACAGTGAAAAAATTAAACATTACGAAAATTCTCGAAAATCAAACATGTAATGCAGGTACCGAAATTTCGAACTTCGCATTTTAAAAACGCCATAACTCTTCGAGGAAAACATATTGGAAGGTGGGAGGGGGCTCATTGGATAGAGAAAACTTCAGAGAATACGAATCGCTTGTCGCATCGAAAAGGACATATGCTGAGTTATGCCCTTTTTGTTGTGACACATTCTTGTAAAGTAAAAAAAAAAATATCCTGATTTTTCTCGATTTGTTTTTGGGATGTTCATGTAATTTTTGTACAAGGCCAAAATGCTTTTTTCGGAAATATTTTCAAAGTCGATTCAAAAAATAATTGCAGAAACTTCGATCGATTTTGTGAGGTTGATTTTCACTCTAGATGGATGTGAAATGATCCCCGACCCCATTTTCTTTTTCAAAAAGTTCTCAAATTACTGAGAAATAATGTCAAACAAAGGTATATCGTTAAAAAAAAAATTGAGAGTCTCTAAGAAGAAAAAAATGAGATTGGTTCGTCCTACGCCCCTCTAGAGTGAAAATCAACCTCATAAAATCGATCAAATCCTAATTATTTTTTGCATTCACTTCCGAAGTTTCTCTGAAAACAGCGTTTTTGCTGACGATTCATGATATTTAAAAATCATGTGAACACCCCAAAAAATGAGGAAAATCGAGGAAATTTTTTCAACTCTTCAGTAGTCACAATAAGACCAAACATCCACAAAAAAAAAAAACACGCAAAAATGCGAAAAAAATTAAACGGTAATGTCCTCCTTACGTCTTGCTGTTTTATCAAAAAAAAATCAACGTGTCTTGCCTTTTTCTCTTTTTTTCAATCGAACTTGGAAATTTTTTATTTATTTTCCTTCTTTTTTCAAAATCTTGGGATTACTTAATCTTAAAATTTACCAATTAATTTTTTTCACTCAATACCCCTCCTCCCTTCGAAAAAATCGGAGAAATGTTTAAAAAAACGTCCTGCTGAAGTCCTTATTTTTCATCAAGTGGATGTATGAAGATCTCTAATGATTGAAGGGAAGATTTCAATCAATTTTCAGAAAAATATAAATCCATAAATCGTACCAGTGGAATAATTTGAAACCAACAACTGCGGATACCAGACTCAATTTTACAATATAATACGAACAATTCCCCTTAACCTTAGGTTATTTTATTATTTAACAAAATTATGTCTTTTAATTTGGATTAAGAAGACCTTCAAGCAATCTGGCCGCATTGAATTGGTACATACACGCGAGATATTATGATTTCGAAAGTGAAATATTCACCTCTCTAACGCCCTTCGCAGATAACATCACATTTTAAAACGTACGTACCCAGTTTGATGTAACTGGCGCATTTGCACAATGATTTCAGGCGAAATCAAAACGATTTAAGCTTACAAACCGCAACAAAATTTTTTATTGGGAAACAACAATAACACCGTGCTCCAATGCTCCGCAGTCCACATCCATAATATGTCATTAGGTTGATTAGAAACACAGTAATCATAATTCCTTAAAAGATGTCACTATTTATTATCCGTCTTCGAGATGCAACCGGTTTTCTATCCATATCCAACAATAACATTCGATCGGTAATACCGTTTGAAAAAGTGTAAGTGAAGATGAAAAGGTCACGTTAGAAATTTTTTTCCAGTCGTTAATCATACACATGTCCCCATCACACCTGCATCAAGACATTTACGCAAACAATTCGTAAGTAATGAAATTTTAGAAAATGCTCGTTAAATGCTAAATTTTATGCGATAAAATTTTGCACATGATTTCGTTCGACTGCATTCGCTTAACGAAACGAACGATTGATCAATAAATGATTTCAATTTGACAACGGAACGTTAAAGTAATGGTCGACGAAGAAGAACGAAGAACAAATGGGTGTTATGTAATATTGTCACTGTGTTTCGAATAATTGGGTCATTGTTACGAACGATCTTTTAGCACATGATGAATATTTCTCGAAATTTACCTACAACGTAATTAGTGGTTTTAATAACTCATTATGAAAAAAAAACCAATAGCGTAGGATTAAGCTGTTTATACATTTTAACGTACTTCACTTGGTCGTTGCACGAAAGTAAGGCGAGATAATAAAACCGAGTCAATTTTTAAAATTAATATTTGTACGCTAAAACACCTTGAAAAAAATTCATAACTGTGTGAATCTCGGTAATGTATTTTGATCGCACGTACGTAACGATTTTAGACGAATTTTCCTTATTTTTTTGTGCTTCGTTTGAAATAATATTGCGTATTTTACGCATCATAATTTTTATACGTATTCGTTCGTTTATTTGTAGTTAGTTTTACACGCGATAGTAGGTATTATTATTTTGTATGTTTCATCTAGCATAGGTATGTGTAGTTTGAATAAGATCACGTGGCGAATGAAATTCATTAAAAATCAACCTACAAACACTGAGAACCAGATGTACATAGGAAATCCAAAGTGAAACTTTTCATTTTCATCGTTTCTTTTCCGCGTAGGTAATCTTTGATCGTACTGAATTCATTTTTCTTCTTATGGTTCTCTATGTTTACTCGATTCGAATAGGTACCTTGCAGCGTATTTCCTTATCTCGCAGATTCCTGGTTTGAAAAAATTTAATGCTTGGAAGCTGACGGATAGCAAATAGTGTTTCGTACTTGGTTTAGAGCAAAAATTAGCATTTGAATTTGTATCAGTGAATTTTCGAGCGATTCTAGTAAAATTAGATTTGTAAAATGTATTTTCAGTGATGATTTGTAGTCACGATTGATTTTTTATTGAAAAATTTGTAATGGAAGTTTATTGAATTTTTGAAAGTAATTTTTCATTTTCCATCCAGAAACTAATAAAATTCAGTAAAATGTATCAATTTTTACTCCAATTTTTGATTGAAGAAGAAATAAAATTCATCAAATTATTTGCAACAGTCATATAACAATATTTTTTCAGTGGAAATATATTTCATTAAAAATGTAGTTGGAAAATTTTTTCGAATTTGATTTCTCCAGGGAGGAGTCTAAATTTTTCCTTTTTTCATGTTCATTTAATTTCATACTGTTTCAATTATGGCCGGGATCCAGAGCCAGCTTGAATTGGAAGCAAAGAAGACAGTTCACCTCCGCCTTTTCCTCGTTAATATTGACGAAATTGAATCTTTTGCAAGGAAAACTTAATTCCAAGAGTTTGCGATTTTTTGGCAATGATTTACATACGAGCTTGGAAACAGAAACCACCCTCAGGGTCAAAAATTGGTTTTTGAATTGACACTGATTTTGGGCCTTTCAGAAGGAGTAGAATCAAAGGGAGACCTAAACTCAAAAACCAGTTTTTGACCCCTAAGGGTGGTTTCTATATCCAGGTTCACATAATTATTTTCATAGATATTTTCTTTCCTCTGCTGGAGTAAGATCTTCCAAACGAAAAAACTGAACTTTGATGATTCAAGAATAAAATCATTCACCTCCAGATTTTGCACAATTTTTTCGACTAATTTTCGACTCTTTTTGAAAATTTACACGTCTTATCCGCTGATAACCCTCTATCACCCATAAGCATAGAAAAATTGGAAAAAGAAAGTTGCTATTTTTCAAAAAACAATTTTCCTCGAATTTTCCAGATTTTCATAGAACATTTTTTTTCAAGTTTTCTAGCCCCTTTGCCCAAAGTACATGCCTGTCATTTTTGATGCGATGCGAGCTGTTGTGATCAGAATTTAGTGAAATAAAATTGAAAAATAATGATTTCAGCAGGACGTTTTTCAAACATTTTTTGATTTTTTCGGAGGGGGGGGGGGGGTATTGAGTGAAAAAAATTAATTGGTAAATTTTCAGATTTAGTAAGTATAATCCCAAGATTATGAAAAAAGAAGAAAAATAAATAAAAAATTTCAAAGTTCGATTGAAAAAAAGAGAAAAAGGCATGATACGTTGATTTTTTTGATAAAACAGCAAGACGTAAGGAGGACATTACCGTTTAAATTTTTTCGCATTTTTGCGTGTTTTTTTTTTGTGGATGTTTGGTCTTATTGTGACTATTGAAGAGTTGAAAAAATTTCCACGATTTTCCTCATTTTTTGGGGATCAGAAAAATGAAAATTCTCGCTATTCTCTGGGATTTTCTAGCCATTTTCATGAATTTTTCTTTCTTTAATCTTGCTCAAAAAAGAACCCTCTTTTTTCTTCAATTAAAAAATGTTAAAAAGTAAGAGAAAAATTTTGAAAATTCTTGCTTTATGCAGTAAAATCATTAAAATGATTGCTATTTTCTGGTTTTCTTGCTACGAAGGCGAAATTCATAGTATTTTTTGGTTTTTCTTGTTTTTCTTGCCAGTAGGTAAGTATACACCATAAATAGATTTATTCTGTTCCAAAACATTTCAAGTTTCTCAAAGGAAAAGAGAAGTTACATTTGTAAAATATAGGCGATCGTTATATTTTTTTTTCAAAAACTGAAGAGGGAATTGCAAAGAAGTAGTGTCTAATAGTCTAGATCTCAAGATGACCTAGTAGAAATTTTACTTCTCATTCACACTTACCACTTCCTATTCAACCTTCAAACCTGGCTACGTTAAAAAAGTTCGAAATTTTTTCTGATAATGAATTTAGCATATGGGTGATTAAACGTAAAAATAGCAGACACAAATTTTTTAGAAGTCCTTGCAAAAAAAATACCAATGAATTCTAGAAAATGTCTCAAATATTCGATAAGAA
This sequence comes from Pseudococcus viburni, assembly GCA_033439095.1. Classification (NCBI taxonomy): domain Eukaryota; kingdom Metazoa; phylum Arthropoda; class Insecta; order Hemiptera; family Pseudococcidae; genus Pseudococcus; species Pseudococcus viburni. The sequence goes on from JAVBJF010000161.1 coordinate 510,255, forward strand.
ATATTTTTAAAATTTTTCGAAAAAAATATTTTCACGAAGGAATACATATTTCAATTTATAAACAGGGCTAGGATTTTTAAGCACTAAAAAATACAATCAAAAAGTAGGTATCAAAAATTTGGAAAAAAAATTCAACTTCGATTTTTTACTCGCAAGAACAAAAAATGACAAATTTTCGCGTTTTTGTGCCAATTTTGCGTGTTTTTTTTCAAAAAAAGCTCCAACGACCCGAAAAAAATTCAAGCAAAATTTTACCAGGTGGGTACTTTTGGGGCAAAAATAAGCATTTTCAAGCACGTATGACCAAAAAAAGCACTAAAAATTTTACCATTTAAATCCAGAATGATCTGATTTGCAAAGAAAACTGTTGTGTGTCGTACAGGGTACAGCAGATACAAAAAAGCATTTCCTTGAAAATCGTAGCCCTACTCACAAAAATTATCGACAACGAATTTCCCCATCTTCCTCAACGGTTTAATTTTTTTTTCATTTTGGAAAAATAGCCTTAACGAGGAGTAATGATGACACCCCCCTCCTCATCGATGGTTTTTATGCAAGACAAAATAAAATATTCATATCATCATTTCTAAAAAAAAAAAAAAAATTTTAATTTTTATCAAATAAGTACTTGGAAATTTTGAAAAAATAAATTTCATTTTTTATAGTTTTAAATTGAAAAATAAATGTAAAAATGTTCTCAAAATTGCCAACTCCATTTTACTCAAATTGACATCAATTTTCTACTCTTTTTGTATCTACTTTTGATTTCCTTTAATTTCTCAAATTTTTAAACCCTCGTGCGAAATTTTCGACACCTTGATTATTTCTGATCTAATCTAAAAATATTCACTTCCTCCTCTGAAAATGACCATTAAATAATCAAACTAAATTTCAGGAGCTCCATCACCATAACAAAGAACCAATTCCCCGTCCAGGGATACCCAAACCGATCACAGATTAATCACACGATTTTCCAATTATTTATAACCCATTCATTTACTTTTGACTCCACCTCTGATGAAGTAAACTCCATTAAAATAATTTCCTTATAAACGACTACGTAAATCCAACCACCACGTATTTATTTAAGCAGGTATATGTACCCAACTTATCTACGTATGTTTGAGAACAAATAAACTTCGTCATGTTCTAATGAATATTTTACGTCTTTTAGTTCGACCAGCAAACATCGCAGATTATTACGCAATTTTAATACCTATAGGTAGCTGATGCCAATTAATGACAATACCGATACCAATACCGGTACCTATTTATTCCTGTTCCATTGTTACGTGAAAGGCTATATTGGTTTAGAAGACGTAATAATAAGCTGAAAATCATCACATCGTAAATCGCTGACCAATCACTATTGTTAATAGACCATAGGATCTAGAGATTGGATTCGTTCTGTATACAAAATCTACATCATTGAAGAACATGATGACTTTAACTTCAAGTACGAGGTTGATTTGACCATGAATTTTGGATCGACTAAAAATTAAGTGAATTTTGTTTTCGATTTTTTTCAGCTAAAGAGGTTGTTGAAAAGATTAATAAAAAATTTAAGAACATTTCAGATCGTTTCTCACATTCAAATATAATTTTCCAGAAAAAATAAGTAATGAATTTTAGATAACTTAAAAATGAAGTGAATTTTATTTTCAATTTTCTTGGGCTTTTTAAATTAAAAGTTATGGAAGAAATTGAAAATTAGATATTTTTCAGATTAACTTCCACATTTGATTTGAAAACATGATTTTTTAAAAAAGGTGATCAATTTTGAACCCAGGTACTTATTAAAATAACACAGGCCGATGTAGAAAATGCTGCTTGAAATTTAATGACCGATTTTTATAGTATTTTTCGCCCTGATAACGAGAAAAATTGTGAAAAAATTCCATCGCCCAAGAATTTTTCACAATATCAATCTTTCGTTGAATATTTTTTTGCACTTTGACACTTGGGGTCAATTTTCTGAGCAAAGAATGAGCTCAACGAAAAAAATGAATAGAACATAAATTGTAGAGCATAAAATTTCCTTTCTAAAAAGTCCAATTAGTTTTTTCTAAGGAGGCTAAAATGTTGAGATATTTTTAGTTCAAAGTTCAACTACCTTTTTTTAAATTGAAAAATCCTAAAAACTAAGCCTCCTAAGACAAAACAAATTAGACTTTACATAAAGGAAATTTTATGCTCTACAATTTATGTTCTATTCATTTTTTCCGTTGTGCCATTCCTTAGCTCAGAAAATTGACTTTAAGAGTCAAAAGTCATCAAAAAGTGTAAAAAAATGTTCAACAAGGAATTCAAATTGAGAAAAATCCTCGAGTGATAGAATTTTTTTCACTACATTTTATGTAATCAGCTTGAAAAATAGTACAAAAGTTACCCATTAAACTTCAAACAGCTGCAGCGTTTCAAAAGCTTAAAAATGTTAACCTGTCTAATTAAATTTGACTTCTTTTTCAACAATTTTTTGGTATTTTTTTCGCTGAAATTTGTGGAAAAAATTGAAAATTGGGAATTTTTCAGATCAACTTCCACATTCAATTTGAAAACAATTTTATAAAAAAAGTGATGAATTTTGGGCACAATAAAAATAAAGTGATTTTTGTTTTCAACGATTTTTTGAAGGATTTTTTTTGGCCAAAATTATGAAAAAAAAATTGTCTAAAAATTGTTTTATTTATTTTTTCGATTTTCCAATCGTCGAAATACGACAGGAAAAAAAATTGAAATTTGACAAATTTCCAGACCATCTTCCACATTCAACATTTTAAAATATAATTTTCTAAGAAAAAGTGATGAATTTTGGACCAACTAAAAATAAGGTGAATTTGATTTTCAACAATTTTTTGGACTTTTTTGTAGCTAAAAGATGAGGAAAAAATTTAAAATTGGTTTTAGATCATCTCTCACATCCAATTTGAAAATATAATTTTCTAAAAAAACGTAATGAATTTTGGATCAACTAAAAATTAAAAAAAATTGTTTTCAATAATTTTTCTGAAATTTTTTATACCAAGTTGTGGAAAAAATTAACAATTGGACATTCAGATCATCTCCCAGATTCAATTTGAAAATATAATTTTATAAAAAAAAACTGATGAATTTTGGACCAACTAAAAATGAAGTGAATTCAATTTTCAACAATTTTTTGCACTTTTCCAGTCAAAAGTAACGGAAAAAATGAAAAAATTGGACAAATTTTTGGATCATTTGCCAAATCGAATTTAAAAAATATAATTTTCTAAAAAAAAAAGGAAAAATTGACAACCTGAAAAGTGACAACACCTGCAACTTTCAATGCACTTTTTCTCGTAAGAGATAAATATAGTAGTCGAGATACCATATTATTACATGATACATCTACGTAATCGTTACAGTAATAGCAAATATAATACCACCATCGAGTATAGAATTTGTCACATCGTATCGAATATCACCATCTGACAGAAAGTTCATTTCATAAGAAATATTCACGCAGCAAAATCGTCGATTACGATTAAAAAATCGCACCTGAGAATGGAAAATTTCCCATTTCTAAAAAATGCATAAAAACTATCTATCCTAATCGTCTAAAAAATCATCTTTAACGGTATCCAATGATCCAAACGTTAGATAAACTCGAGATGGATTCCAATTCCCCACCGCGAAGGTAAAAAATTACCCACACTGGATACTCGAGCCATCATTAAAATAGGCCTAAAATAAACACGGTCCGGCGCAAAATTAAACTACGATTCAAAACTGACATAAATAAGTCAAGTTTTATTTCGTATTGACCTAAACATTTAATTATAACAATTTACGGTAGTCGCGTTATGTAAAATTTTTTTAAATAAAATGTGGAAGCGAGGTCGGGTACATTAATCTTGAACAGATTAATATATCGCACTGCGATTTCACCAGTTCCTCCGCGCGCAATTAATAATTAGTCAATATGCTGTACTTATGAAGTACCATCAAGGTTTCTGAGACTGCAGGCACAAAAAAAAAGAACATCGGTTGCGAAATTTCCTGGTTCTTGCAAGCTTTATTTAAAAACCAGTTTGGGCGAGATTATTACGAGACAATGAACCTTTTTTTATTTTTATTTTTTCAAGGGATTCGTAAAATGATAAACGTGTACGCATGTAGTCGAGTATGTCTCACTGAATAACGACAAAATTTGCAATCTTGATACACAGATTATGTTACAGATGGTCAACGAAGGGTATCATTGGCAACTTTAATCCGCCGTCGTCTCGTTATGAAGAAAAATTAATTCAACCGGTCAAAATTAATGGAAAATTTGCTCAGACTTATTCGTAACATGTGAAATGTAAATATTAACAAATCACATGGTAAACATTTTTTTTACTCAGGTTGTGAAGTTATTCGGTTGCAAAAACTGGCGGGTACTTTTACTATCATTTTTCATTTCATCTTGGTCCGAAAAAGAAAGAAAGCCGCAGAGAAAGGAAACGAAAGACATCATCAGCGAAGTTATCGCAGCAACGTGTTGAGGTGAGTTTTATTACACATTAGCCTAATGTGTCCGGATTCGTTTTAGCGTTTATCTCCAAATACGTCTAATATGCACTTATCTAAAGGTATACCGAATTGTATGGAGGAAATAATTAAGCTGAAGTGGGATAAGCGTGGGGATCGAGTATCGAGAGGGAATCAATGGTCTGTTGATTACGGTCTTTGAAGCAAATCGTATCTCTCAATTTGCCGAGCTTCGAGCTGGTGCTATTATTTATTCGTGCCAAGTCAGCATTTCAGTGTTAACAGTAGCTCACGCGGTGAAAATCGAATCGATTATGAATTTGATAATGATGTTTTGATCTCGTTCAGAGCTTCGGATAATTGACGAGTAAATTATCACTTTGGAAGAGATGGTCTGTATTTTTTCCTACGCTAGATTGAGAGAAATATTCCAGAAATATTGCTAATTACTCACGAAGCAGGTACATAGATAGATAAGAATTTAGGTGGATTACCTTTCGGATTTTTTGGAAAGTTAGAGGTGAGATAGAGCAAAAGTTCGCGATATGACATGTGGTGAAAATTCTAGGTTTCCACTTCAATCACCCAAATGAGGTTCAAAATTTTGAATTTTCAAAAAAAATACTTCAATTTTTCGATAGGTGGAGGGGACGAGGGTTTAGCGTTCACAGCTCATGTATCATCAAAATTTTCAATATTAATTATAAATAATTTTGATAGAAGAATTTAAAAAATTGCTTCTATGAATTAATTCAATCAGCTCAATTTTATCAAAACAAACAAACAAACAAACAAACCATACTTCAATAGAAGGAAAAAAATAGAAAAAAATATTCAAAATATTTCATAATCTGGTGCAGCATTATGAAAACTATATTTCTCATTTATAAATCAGTGAAAATGATCAAAAATCACTGAAAAACAGTCAGAATTGTAGAACAGGAGAAAATCAGTGAAAAAATTTTCAATGAAAACAAATCAGTGAGAAAAATCACTGGAAAATCATCAGTGAAAATTCACTGAAAAGTCAGTGAAATTTATAAAATTAGCAGAAAAATCAGTGAAAATCTTTGAAAAATCAGCAAAACTTCGCTGAAAATCAGTGAATTTTGCTGATTTTTTCCTGTGCTGGAATTTTAACAGTTTAAGTATCAGTAACTTTTTATTGATTCAAAATGAGAGAGTATGCCTCATTCTAAAAATTCTCAAAATATAATAAAAATGGGGGGGGATTTTCAAACGCATGAAAATCTGGTGAAACTCAATTCAAAAATAACTCCAATAATTTAAAAATTTCCAAATTGACATGAAATTCATTTGAAATTCATTTAAAACAAGTAAAAAAAATTATGTACTTATAGAAAAAATTGTGACCCGTGCAGGGAAAAGGTACCTAAAGTCGGATTTTTCAAAAATGAGTTTTTTGGCTTAAATGATAGGGGAGACTATGCGGAACATTTTAAGACCTGGATGAGCATCCTAAGTCAATTTTTCGGTGAGATAGAGACATTTGAAAATTAGAAAAAATCATGACTTTCAAAAAAAAAATAATCGAAAAAACACGTTTAAAGCTGCGTAGAGGTCTGAACTACCTAAAAAAGTGAAAAAAAAAATTTTGAAAAAAATTGCCCATTTTTCATATTTTTGTCTCTAACTCAAAATTATGTTTTCCGACTTTAGGTACCTTGTCCCTGCACGGGTCACAATTTATATGAGGAAGGGGTGGGGATTGATTATTTTTTGGTAAAACTTCAAATTGACAATTTCAATTCATTTTTTTACAATTTTTCAAAAAGTTATACAATTTACAAAATTTTGAAAAATTCCACAATATTTTTGAGAATTTGAATATTTCAAGTGATTTTTAGACATGGTTTGAATGATTTTCATTTTTTCGTTGAGTTTTCCAACATTTTTCTCGCAGTACTTCAAATATTAATAATAGGTGAACTGACACTGAAAAAATTACTGAACGAACGTGTAAAAATTACTACTGAAAATCAAGCAGCTTCCAGATGAAGATTATGGAACAAAAATTTGAAAGATATCCATGGAAAAAACTAAATTTGGATCATCAATTTTATTGTAAGCAAAGCCAACGAGGGTGGGTGAGTGCGGGGCATTGGACAAAATTTGCACCTCTTCCTCCCCTCCCCCAACTAAACTTGGATCATCAATTTTATTGTAAGCAAAGCCAACGAGGGGGGATGAGTGCGAGGCATTGGACAGAATTTGCACCTCTCCCCCCCCTACAAATAAAAAATAACAGTTTATATTCTCACCTTTCCCTATTCACCCTTTTTTTTTAAATATCAAAAATTGTACTCGAGTTTTATTAAATTCGTGAGAGTAAATATTTTAAAATTTTATTTTATGCAAAAAATGCATTTTTCACACATTCATCCAAATGAAATGTGAAATTGAATCGAATTAAATTTTAATGCTATGAAGTTCAAACCTTTTCCAAATTTTAGGAATTTTGTCGAATTACAGCTGAAATTTCGAAAAAATGTGCTACAAAATTTAGAATGAACCAAAAGTTCGTCTTTTGAAAATAATGAAGAATGCTTGAAATATCGAAAATTTTGCATAGGTAACTTGAATTATTTAGTTCATTTTTTTCAACAATCGTCCATTTCTTGAATATTGGTTTCAATTTCTCCAGAAAATTTATGAGACTTTTCAGAAAAAAAAAATCAGTTTTTTTCTAGTTTACAGTGTCAACCCTAGCGAATCGTAATCCTAATTAAAGAGGTATCATTTTTTTCAAAAATTTTGAGGAGCTAATGACCTTTTAGAGGGTAATTCTTCAGTGATTTTTCATTTTCCTCGAATGCAAATTATTTTTTTCAGCCCTTTTCTGGCTAAAAACTAATAAAATTCATGCTCAGCTTAAAACAATGAACGTCCTGTGTGGCTACGCCTTTGGCCAGAATCATTAGCTTTTCAGCATATTCCATCGGCTAAAAACAGTAAAAAGTTACTAAAAAACAAATCCTTGCCCAAATTTCAGCATTTCTGGGGGAAATTTTCAAAAACCACTATAAACTTTTTTTTCTTTACAAACTTAATCATTTTTTGATTCATTAGTTGAAAGTACTTTTCGATTTTCTCGGCAATAAAAACAAAACTGTATTTTTAGTCGAGAAATTTGCAAAAGTAAAAGATTATTTTGTTCAGAAATTTCAAAACTTTCACTTTTTATGGTAGAAAAATTAGAGAAAGAGTACATTAGAGTCGAAAAAATTGAAAAAAATCCATTTGAGTAAGATAATTTTCGATTTTTAGTCTCCCTTTCTCCCCCCTCCCTCACAAAAAGTATGAGCCCATTTCACCCTTCCCTCTTTTGCTCTTCCTGATTCTTAGGACTAAAAATTGAAAATCTTTTTCAAATTTTTGACTTGAAACACGTTTTAATTCCAATTTTTTGTCATAAAAAGCATTTTTTTTCAAATTTCGTAAAAAAATTATAATTTTTGAAAATTTATTAAAATCGAGTCAGAACTTTTCGACTGAAAATGAAATTTCTCCATTGTGAGAAATGAGCTGCTAACTTGCCATTCCCCATTTGGTCGAGTTTTTTACACCCCTTTTCCTTCCATCTCCATCACACGAAAAATTGACAACCCCCATTAAAACAAAAATAACCAAAATATTCGCCAATTTAGCAAAATCTCCGTTTCATTTCATCATTGAAAAAATAATTCCCAGACTCGAGATCACCTCTCACTTCAAGAACGACATTAGACATCTGCAGACCAAACAACACATTCAATGACGTGACAACATCGTGAAAATGATAAAAATCAACTCATTACCCATACCCAGTACACCCGGCGAGTTTTCAATCACATTCTCATCCTAATTGTAATTACATTACGTGTTCACTCGTTCGATTTTTCAACCGTTTAATTTACACATCTTAATTATATAATAACTTTCATTTCGATACTCCACATTTAATTATTTACACAGATCGATTCTCGAATCGATTTTCAGTAAAAAATCTCATTTTATTTGTGCTTGAAAAAAATTTCAAAAACTCTCCAAACAAAAACACCCCCCTCCTTGCCCTCGATCTTCTCTTCCAACAGCAAAAACAAAACATTACCCACCCACGCTGTTATTTTTTACTTTCTTACGCCATATCGGATGGTTTCATCCATAAAATGACCTAGGCACTGGAAAAATTCATCATTCTGATAAAATAACATTTGCAAATTGATGGTGTAAAAAATAATACCTAATGGTATCTTTATTAATGGATCGTATTCCGGAACAACTTCCGCGGTATTTCCATAATCTTTATACCTTACAGCAACATCATATACGAGTCTACGTATCCCGCTCGCATAATTCAATTCAGTAGAGAAAATTGCTAAGAAAGCGATGGATTAATCAAGCACCATGACGTACCACACACACCAATCATAAAAAATCTAATATTGTATCAAAATCTGCCAAAATCAAATTAAAATTGGACAAATTTGAAGAAAATTAAATTCCACGTAATTTCGAGCTCGATTCAATTCTCCAGCTTTTTTTTTCACCAAGGAAATTAATTTTTATCTCATTTTGATATCTTCTGACATGGCGGGGAAATAAATTTAATATTCTTCAAACCCGGGGATAAAAAATTTCCGTTTACGACTGGAAATTGGAATGCAGCGAATTGTGAACATTGCGTCTTATCTTCGAACTGTAATCGTCGAGAAATAAATTTAAACGCGTAAAGTTCATGAACTTGAACAAATTACCATCGACGTTATTTGCATACCTGTTTGTAAACCTATATGCATTCATATACGTTAAAAATTCCTATCAATCATGATCTCGATACCATAAATCAATTAAATCGCGTATAAAAATTACCAGCACCGGTTGTTATCATTGTATCGAGCAAATTCAAATCGAATTTTCCGCAGGTCCTTTATGTCCTTTCCGCACAAGGCTGTGATGTCCGAACTCCGAAGAAAACCACCAATAATTAATTAGCGGTATTGAAGTAATTAATTTAAACCGTTTCATTTGCTCTTTTGTTTCAATACATCTTATGAACTTGTTAATCAAAGACATATCCGTGTCAAGGACTTACACAGATATTCCAGTTATTACATAGTGAACTTCTACTCGGATCGCGATGTTTAACAACCAGAATAACTAGAAATTTTTTAAAATTACGTCCACATGTCGGTTAAACATCGGATGTGTAGGTAATTTTTTTTTTCGCCGAGCCAACAACTCTTCCGACATATTTGAAAAATTATTCTATTTCAATTATTTATATTCAACGAAGCGTCGTACGTGTATAAAGTTGCAATATATTTTTTTTCACTGGCAAGAATTACCTACTTTTAAACTATTGTCCACAAAAAAAATGCCCTTCGTAAGGTTTGAACGAATAATTGTTGTTGGTTTTTTTTTCCTATTATGTAAATTATTTTAAATGAAAATACCAGCAAAGAGTTACAATGATTTTAAAATCGTTGTATATTATTAAAATGGACATTTTTACCCGAGTTGGAGCTTCGATAAAGGAGATAGGAGTTGAACCGATACAGAGGAGGAGAAGGCGTCCAGTTTGCCAATTTCGTGAGATCTGCGAGCAAAAATACCGGTCCAGTGACGAGAATTTGAAGCAATATTGCGACTGTATATTCTTAAGTGGTACTAATGGACGTCGAAAGAAATCACCCAATGCAGCAAGTATCCATTTCACGTTTCTCGATTGAAAAATTATACGAGAAACGATGAAAAATGATGCAATTTATAAAATTTTTCCCAAGATTAAAAATGTGTCAATTTTTTAATTAAAATTATACGATTTGTTCACAAAACAGGAAATTTTTTTACATTATGAAAATTGGCAAGAATCGTGTTTAATATTAACCCGAAAATCTGCCAAAAATTTTATTTCAAAGGCATTTTTAGTTCATAAAGGAGGCCCACTGAAACTGGCAAGGAAGGTACCATTGGTAGTAAAATAAATCGAAAATAAATCATAAAAGAATCCCATATCCAAAATTTTAGGGAGCCAAAGTTGATTTCTCGAATTTTTGTGAATTTTTTAAAATTCAAAATTACTTTGTTGTCCCGCAAAATACATATGAAAATTCGATCTTATCAACGAAAAAAGGCTAAATTTGGTATATATGTTACACCTAATCCATGTAATTGCCGAATGCATGAAATAGGCAAAATTTTTGCCTATTGCATGAATTAGGCAATCTCTTGCCTAGTTTATGAAATTTCTAAATTCAAAGCTTCCTACCACTTTTTTATTTCACAGGTAAAAAATTCAAGATATTTTGCCATAGAGAACAAACATTCAGCTACATTTCAAAAACAATTTCATCCAGCTGCTTCAATTAGAAAATTTTTTACACTGAATGAAAAATATAATGAATGAAAAATCTTCTTTGAATTTTGCCTATTTCATGAATTCGGCAATTACACGGATTAGGCGTAACATATACACCATTTTCGATCCCCCAAATCGCTTGGAAGTAGTTTTTGGACGTTTCAAAGTCTCCAAATTTTTTAGAATTTTCCAGAATTGGAGAAAAGCCCATAAAAATGGTTCATATACTTAAACTATAACATCCATTTGATCGATTAGAGTACAATTTTACAAAACTCGTGACTGCCAGTTCGAATCGATATTTTTTGACTGAAAATTTTCCTGAATAAAATTTGAAAGTACACGAACAACAAACAAAGCTGAAAATTGGTAGATACCCTATTTTCGACCTCCAGAATCGATTAGAAGCGATTTTGAGACTTTTGGAGCCCCACGCGTACTTTTTAATTTTTGTAGAAAACATTTTTTCCCTAAAAATATGGATTTGAACCGGCGATAGTTACGAATTTTAAAAAATTGTGCTTTAATCAATCAAATATGTCACTAATGTGGCTAAACCCCTTTTTTTAAGAGCTGAAGTTCAAAAGGACCATTTTTAAGTGGTTTTTTTCAGAGTTGGAAAATTCTAAAATTTTCTGGAGGCTCTGAAATGTCTTGAAACCGCTTCCAATCGATTGGGAAGTTGAAAATTGAGTACCAAGCAACTTTCAGCTTTTAATCTCAATATGTACTCTCATTTATAAATCAGTGGAAATAATCGAAAATCACTAGGAAACAATCAGAATTACAAAACAGTAATAAAAATCAGTGAAAAAAATTAACTGAAAGCAAAAAATGAAAAAAATGTCTGGAAAATCAGTGAAAATTCACTGGAAAGTCAGTAAAATCTCAGAAATTCTTTGAAAAATCAGTTAAATTCTTTGAAAAATCAGTAAAAATCAGTGAAAAATCAGTGAAAATCGTTGAAAATCAGTGAAATCCAAGAATTTTGCAGATTTTTCCTGCACTGCAATTCTGACTGGAAAATCTCTGAAATTCTCTGGAAAATCAGTGAAAATCGTAGAAAAATCAGTGAAAATCGTTGAAAATCAATGAAAATGATTGCAAAAGAGAAAATCGAAGAATTTTGCTGATTTTTCCTGTACTGCAATTCTGACTATTTATTAGTGACTTTTTCCTGATTCAAAATGGGAAAAATCAGTGAAAATCGTTGAATATCAGTGAAATCCAAGAATTTTGCAGATTTTTCCTGTACTGCAATTCTGACTGAAAAATCTCTGAAATTCTCTGGAAAATCAGTGAAAATCGTAGAAAAATCAGTGAAAATCGTTGAAAATCAATGAAAATGATTGCAAAATCCAAGAATTTTGCTGATTTTTCCTGTACTGCAATTCTGACTATTTATCAGTGACTTTTCCCTGATTCAAAATGGGAGAATACACTAAAAGCATATCTTTCAATTCTCGACATTTTTGCTGAAAAAAAAAATAGATTGGAACCGGTAAGAATGAATTTTGAAAAATGAGTAATTCACATTTTTAGGTGCTAAAGTTAATATGGACCATTTTTATGAGGGTTTTTTTCGCCGCTGAAAAATCCCAAAATTTTCTACTCACAGGTTTCAAAACATCTTGAAATCACTTCCAATCGATTTGGAAGGTCAGAAATAAAGTATCTACCAATTTTCAGATTTTTTAAATAATTAGATCAAATTTTAGATCAAATTTTTATATTTTATAAGGTCATAAAGTAATTTTGAATTTTGAAAAAATCGCCAAAATTCTAGAAATGAACTCTGACACCTGAAATTTTAGATTTGGATTTTTTTATTATATACTTTCCATATATTTTTGTTTAGGCCCAAAATTTTACTGCTGTTTAGGTTATCTTCCTTGTAAATGAACTCCTCCTTCACGCCCATTTCATGGAAATAATTACCTCATCGTTATGCAAATTCCATTAAACTTTTTTGAAAATTTGCCAAGTAACGTGAACCATCGAGTGCATCAGACTGGCCCTCCGATTACAACAAACCGGCGAAACATTTTCATCAAATCGCTCCACACGTTTAAATGTAACGACAATTCACTTACGATATCGCGGAACGAGTTTTCTAACAATTTTCGAAACCGAAACCTAAAATCACGATACGACCTAATGACTTATTAGATACGTAGGCCTATACAAGTCACGATATGTATCAAGTTTTACGTAATATTTTGACAAATGAAACGTAAACAACGAAACAAAATTAAAAAGCGAGAGTGACTGCATTGTGAATAACGAACTCTCAAAAAAAAAAATCAGCTACACAATGGATTTGTGTAAAATTAACCTTAAGAGAGTAAACATAATAGGTATCGAAATGTGAACTTGAACTTGAATATACGCTGCGATCATGTTGGCAATGCGGCGACAATGCACATAGAAGATGAGCTGCCTCGTCACCTCTCCACCTCTCAGCTGGCCGCTTGGTTACCTTGTTTTATAATTTGTTATTGTCACTATTAAATCTAATTAACACTACTTTTTATACATTTCAACTCATTTCCTCCTTCGGTGTCGTGTCCATTTCGCTTTCTTTTCACTTTCAGCTCGTTCAATCGGTAACAGCGATGACGTTTTAAAAAGAATAAACAAGAAAGTAGTTCATATTGTAATAAAATTAAAACCTAAATGACGAGCAGCTTACCACTTTTGGAACCTGAAGGAAATTACTTATATGGAGTTGAGATATTATTGCCCCGCCATGGTCGTTATCAACTAAACTAGACCTAGAGTCGATTGAAATTGTAGATATATGGCAATTTTTTCATTTCTGTTTTAGTCGAGTAAATTATGTCTCAAAAGTCGTAAAAATGGTGAAGATGAAGAATCTGTTGATCAGTGCTTTCGATATCAGTATGCCGGTTTTAATATTAAAGGAATAGGGTGTTCGAAAAATTATGAAATGTTTTTTTTCATCAATAAATTCAATTAATAATGAATAATTAAGCTAACTGGTTCGTAGGTTTGATTACTTCAAATTTTTCAACTCTGTTTGCTACTTGTCAATAATTTCTTGACAAATTGTAATTTGTAAAAAATTTCCTTTAATAATTCAAAAATGTTATGCATTGCTGCCAACTGCATTTTGATTTACGCAATTTTCATAAAATTTCAATTGGTAGCATTGTTACAAAAAATTTCCAAAAAAATTGGTTCAATTTTCAAGCCACCAAATAAACAACTTGAATTTTATGAAAATTATATAAAAATCCAAATTTAATTGGCAGAACCCTTAATGATTTTTTTTTTAAATACCTAATTTTAGATGACTAAAAAAAAAATTGTCTACGAAAATGTAGAAACTCAACTCGCATCTCGTTTGGGGGGGAGGGGCGAATCAAGGTTTTTAGCTGATGACACCACCCAAAAGTAACAAAAAATGGTGGATTTTTTTCGAAAATGATCATTCTTTGAAGTCCCCTAGCTTCTTCCTCCTTCGCACTGGAGAGCTCAACATTTTTTTGGGACGACTCCTTCTCAAAGTCACTAACTCATCGATTTTCGTCAAAATCCAATATATGTTTCTTTTTCCTTCACCCTACTATAGGTATGTACATCTTCAGCTAGGGATGGCCTTGAAAATCAAACATTCGCTTACTTCCATTTCTTATGAGTCACAGGATCAAATTTTTGGCCTAATAGAAGATGATGATGGGTAGATATGTGGTTATTGACCTTGAACTTTTTTTTTCGGTTTTAGGCTTCGATTTTAGGGGTTTCAGAAACAGATTTCAGGTTTAAATTTCAGAATTTCTAGTATCAGGTTCAGGGGTTTTTTGGATTTCTCAAAAATAATCCAGGTTTCTAGGGTTTTGGGTCAAGGGTTCAATAGACTTTGGTTTCAGGCAACAGCCATTTGTCTTGTTTTATCTTTTAGCTCAGCCTACAAATTAATATGAAAGCAAAATTACGTTCCAAATATGGTAATTGAATAGATAAAATTTTTTAAAAATTTCAAAACCCAGAAGCTAAACAACCTAGTTTAATCACAAATTTGAGAGTTTTGGTACTTTTTGGTTCCGAATTTAGATTTCAGGTTTTAAATTTGGGAATTCGTTTGAGTCTCACAGAATTTTTTTTTGCTATGGGTTCCAGTTTTGAATCTCATTTAGTATTCAGGTTTAGAGTTTGTTTGGTTTCACAGAAATAACCCGAGATTTTCAGATTTTGGATTCCAGATGTTAATTTAAATGTTTTAGGGTTCCATAAAAACAGTAAAAATCTTTTCTGGTTCCAAACTTTACTCAGCTGTCAGGTTTTCAGTCCCAAATTTAGATTTTAGGTTTATGGATTAATGTTTGTTCGAGTTCCACAGAATTAATAATTTTTTTTTCGAATTTTACATCCTAGTGTTGAATTTTAGATTTCAGGGATAAAAAATGAAAAAAACTAATAAAACTTCGTGATTTTTAACCAAAAACTTGAAACCGAACTGAAAACTGAACTTCTATAAAGCGAACGTAAAACTGAAACTTGACACAAAACTTTTTAAAAAAATGTTTTTTTTTTTCAATTCAAAAAATTTATTTTGTCGTTTTTAAAATGAAATTCTCTAATTACAAGCGCTTGGTGTCCACTGGATCTGAAAAATGAAAATTCAAGCTACTTTTTGGAGTTTTCTTATCATTTTCAAGTCATTTTTCTTGCTTTAAAGCCCAAAGAAGCACACTTTTTTTACACTTCGATTAAAAAATTCAAGGAAAGAAGAAAATGTTGCAAATTCTTGCTTTTTACAGAAATTTTTTTAAATTATTGCTCTTTAGATACCATGAGAGGTTATGCGAGGAAAATTGGCAGGAATGATATTTTTTTCAACTCCATACTTTTTTCAAAATCATTTTTTCTTAAAATTTGTTCCAACATAAATTTTCTTCAGAATTTTTCAACTTGATATATTTTTTTAATTTCTTCCAGCTTAAAAACTTTTTCCACCTCAAACAGTTTCAAACTCCCAATTAATTTTGACTTTACTCAAGCTTTTTTGTTGACTCCAAAAAATTTTCAATCTAAAATTTTCTCAATTTTTTCAGAACTTTTTCAGAATTTTTTCTTCACCAACTTTGAATTTTTCCAAGATATTTTTAAATTCTCAAGTAGCTATCGAGTTCAGAGAAAAATTGGCTTTAAAAAATCTAGTGCTTGAAACTGCAAAATTGACCTCAAAACTGAACTTTTATTCCATAAACTTGAAATATAAACTTCAAACTAAACCTTTACACAATCGTTTTTGTCATCTTATCAGATTTCAGGATCATTTGCTTGAGTTTAACAGAAATAATTTTTTTTGAGGGTGGGTGAGAGTGTAGATATCAAATTTGTTTTGAGCCAATAGTCCAGGATGAGTGACATTTTCTAAAAAAAATCCAGGGAACTTATTTTCCATCCAACTTTGTTAATGAAAAAAATAAAAAAGATGTAACAGATTAATTAAAATCAATATTAAACAATATGGTACTTAAGTATAATATTTGAGCTTCTTAGGTGTCAAAAATTGGTTTTTGAGGTGATACGAATTTTGAGCTTTTCAGAAGGAGTAGAATCAAGGGAGAACCTAAACTCAAAACCCCATTTTTTCACATCTATGGGTGGTTTCTATATCCAGGCTCAGATATGTAGTTTGATACACACAAATATGAATAAACATGGATTTTTCATTTTTTGGATTCAAAGCTACCTTAAAATTTAAAAGAGGACGAAGAGGTATATAATTTAAGAATGGGGTTTTAAAATTTATGAGCCCGAGCGAAGCGAGGGCGAAAATTTTTAGAAAAAATGTTCAAAAAGGTGAAATTTCTTTACTATTTCTTATGGAAGTAATTTCGGAAAAATTCGCGACTTTTGAGAATTTTGGGTCAATTTCGCGACGTTTTTTCGCGACTTCAGCGACCTAAATCTAAATTCGCGACTTTTTCGCGACTTTTCTTTCCTGCGACTTTTCGCAACCGGTCAACTCTGATCTTATTTTAAGCCTATAAAATCAAATTCTGAGAAGATGAAAACCCCTGATAAAATAATGTTATTTTTACGCACTTTAATCAAAATTAAGTAATTATTTCGCCCAAATTATTCTATTCAAATGCTTCAAATAACAGATAATTCGATGTTTCTCATACAAAATATATTATTAAAGTACCTAACCCTACATACTTAATTATAGGTAAACAACCCACCGACGGATTCGATTACAGAATTACTACCAGGAGCCAAATATACTCAATTTTTCAAATATTCGCCTAAAAAGCCAAACCCCAGCTACATTAATTCTTCTACGAAATCGATAAAATCGAGAGTAAAATGAAAGTAAGATTACACGTATCCAAACTGGATCTCTAGTACCTACATTTATGCGTAAATATAGTAAAAAATAAAATACTATAAACAGTACCCACGTAAACTATAATCAAAAGGCGTGTAAAAAATAAAACAGTCTGGCTAAATGATAAACCGAACTTCTTACGAAATTTTATTTCTCGAAGTATTTACCATTTAACAGCATTCTGCTGTTACACAATGTGGGCACAATTAGTCGTGACTTTAAATGCAATAACAACGTTTCCCTTCGGATAAAAGTTCGGTAATTGTTTCATTTATCGAAAAATACAATATATTAAGACAGGAATCTTGATAGCTCAGTCTATGATGACTTTTTCAATGTTTTTGTTTTTCATTACATACCTATCTACTGTTTCCACATCATTTATTGCAATTTTTCATTGTAATCTTTGGAATATTCTACAACCTTGGTTAGGAGAGAGAAGAATCATGATTTTTACAATTCGCAAAATGCATTTCCTTTAATTCCCCAAGGGTCAAATGACCTACTTTGCCCTTCAACTTAGTCTCTGATTATCAAATGATATCTGTACTCGAAACCGAAGTTGAAAATGATGGATCAAAAGTGATTCCATCCGAATGAGAAGAATAAAGCTCTACGGATTCGTTTTGCACACAATACCGACCTTTCAGTGCTTTTGACACTTCCACGCCAGACAGACAACTTCAATTTTATTTTGTAATACAATAATTATTATTTTAATGGAATAAATCGCACTTCAATCAACAATTCACACGCGATATAACGGAATACTTTCTCTTTCCAAAGAGTATATGTAGAATGTTAAAGTAAACGTAATAGTGCGAGATATATTTATAATTCCGATCTAACGCTGCAGCAATGGTATTGTTTTTACACGACCAAGACCGACGCTTAGGTAGATAATATAGGTATTTTGATACCTATATATAGATGTTCCATGGTCCATGCTGCACTAGTTCGAACTATAAACCAATCGAGCCGCCGAGCCGCATTCGAATATCGTGAAATTCTATCATGCGCCAAATTCGCAATCACTTTATTCCTTCAATGAACCATGACCGGTTAAATATAAAGTGATGAGTTAATTAATGATCCGATTTTTTACGTTAAAATTTCTTAATCTTGTAGATCAACCGTGCCGAAATTTCACGCTTCTTCAAGCGCTACCAAAGGTTTCCAAAAAATATCTTCGTTCAATGTAAAACCTATATACAAATGTTACATGTACACATATCTGTTACCTGCCCATACTGAGAAAATGTTTTATATGTCACCAGGATAAACGGTGCATGTGCTGTAATTAGTCTTTTAATTGTCCACATAGCTTAGGTATTGAATATAGTAATTCATAGGTTTCACGTGCAGTTTTTTTTTTTTTACCAAGGTGATATTTTTATCGAATTAAGATCGCATTTCTCTCATAAAACTTCGAGTCATTCAATTTGCCGCAGACAGAAAATTCTCAATAGTTTGGCCTATGACAAGTGATAACTGGAGGTGGAGGAAAGAAGAAGGGGAGGAGGGTAAGAACAAGCTGAGCTTGACGCTTGAGTGTGAAATTTTATGTGAAGAAGGAACCAAAAAATGCCATAAAAAAAATCACGTGAAGAGTATTTTCCCCTGGATTTTATCACTTTATTGTGTTATTGTTCTTATTGCGATATGACTGATACCAGAACTCTTTTATCAATCTTACCCATTAAGTGAGATGGCCTTTATTTTTGTTTGTTTTTATTTGTTTGTTTTAATTGATAGGTAAGTAAATTGATTTTGAAATTGATCTTTGAACTCGTCCTTTGATTATTTGTAAACTGACTAATCTAATTTTGTTATTCTTTCCTAGATGTAGTTCTACTCTACTACTCGCCCCATTGGCCAAGTTAAAGGAGGCTGATTGAACACAACAAGGGAATAATGTGCAATTTTATAACAGAGTGCAAAGATTATAGAACGAGCCACAGGCGAGGGTTACAACACCCAAGGTTATAGTTTTCCAGGGTTGCGAGAACGAACGAGAACAAAGAACAAAGAACCAAAAAGAACCAAAAATTTTGAGAACGAGAATGAGAACGAGAACGAGAACAATGTTGAAAGCATTAAAAGAACAAGAACGAGAACAAGAACAATGATTTTGCATTTTTTCAATTTTTTGCTTGAAAAATGCCAATATTTTAGAGTTTTGAGAAAAATAAAGAACCAAGAACCAAAAAGAACGAAAAATTTGAAGAACGAGAATGAGAACAAGTTTTGAAGAACAAGAACGAGAATGAGAACGATATTAAATATTATTGAAGAACGAGAATGAGAATGAGAACGAGAACGAGAATGAGAATGAGAACGAGAATGAGAACGAGAACGAGAATGAGAACGACATATGAAGAACGAGAATGGGAACCAAAATTTCATCGTTCTTGCAGCCCTGAGTTTGACTCACCTCATTCCAGAGTTTTGTACAATGTTTTATTCAATTCACTTAAATAAATTCAAAAATTTTAGAACACCATTTCGAAGATGTCTTGCAGAGTTGACGTGAGTCCTTGAAAATTGTGACTCCGAGTCTAGAGGCACAAGTCCTTAGAAATTGTAGCTCCGAGTCGACACCACCCGAGTCTTTCACAAAAAGACTCGGAAAAAGACTCGGAGTCTTCAGCAAGTCTCGAGTGCCATTCCAAGTCGTTTCTTTCTGCTATCAATATCTGTAATTCTGTCTGAAAATTTTCTATCTGTAAAATTTTTTAAATTTAAATTATCACTTTCAATAAAAACAAGAATTGACCAAATTATACATCTCAAGATGAAAATTTTTTAATACGGCTAAAATTATTTGTCTTTACTGAGAATATAATTTGGTTAATAGATCAGTTTTCTCATTTTTATTGAATGTAAGGTCATTTGGGGTAATTGTAAACATGGGGTAATTGTAAACAAGTCGTGCTGTAAATACGTAAATGAATCTAGCGAGCTGGAGTTGCCAAAAATAAAAACTTTGAATAATTGGTCTTACTATAATAAAAAACTTCGGGTTCTTGGTGACAGTTGTGATGAAAAATTTCGCGATGAAAAAAACATGATATCAAATTTCGATTTTCACACAATTTACGTAATTTTCAAAATTCGAGAAAAAATAGAAAAAAGTAAAAAAGTTGGTGTTTGATGCATTAATTTAGTTCTACGGACATTCAAAAATGATGAAATTCAATTCTTATGATTTTTGAAGCTGAGAAATTAATTTTCTGCAGCATTTTCAAATACTCATCAAATTTTTCAGGTGTGGGGTAATTGTAAACACGTGTTATTTGAATGGGTTTCGCAAATTTAAACACAAAATATCATTTTTTTTTGTTTTGATTTTTTTTTACAAGTTAGTTTTTCTACGCGTTTAAATATTTAATCTGTATAATTTTTTTCCAAATTATGCAAAAAAAAAAACGAGGGATACGTTTTTATGGGGTACAATGTATGCATTTACATTTACCCCATCATAGTGGGGTAAATGTAAATATTCTTGTCCAATTGTAAACGAAGTCCATAATTTCGACATGAATAATCGAATCGATGAAAACAAACCGCCATATCACTCCTCATACATTCATTGATACATGGTAAAAATTTCAATCACTTTGCTTTCTTACTTACAGAGTAAAACGAAAAAGTGTATCACAAAATCGGTTCAATTTTCCGAAAAATTTACAATTACCCCAATTGACCTTACTTTTTTTTGACATTCACAATTGAGGGGCGTGGTTCCAAAACTCACTTTTGCCACAAAAATTTACTACGTTTTCTTTGCGGATTTGGGTTCCTTTTTTAATGCTTCATGACTCTACAATCTCCATTTTCATGTTAACGCTTCGACTTTGCTATAATAGACGTAAGAAAAGTGACACTGGTGCCAAAACTCACTTTTGTCTAATCGTTTTCCGTTGTTTTCTCAAAAAGTACCTTTTTGGCAAAAGTGAGTTTTGGAACCAAGCCCCTCAATTAATCGCTGATACAATCATTTCAAAAAAAATTGTGACTCACAAACAGGGTTGGTAAGCCGTATTAAAAAATGCGGCTGGCTGACTTAGGCTTACAAAAAAAAAATACAGCTTCAGCTTTCGGCTTTCAGCTTTCAAAAAAAAATACAGCTTCGGCTTTCGTCTTTCGGCTTTTGGCTTACGGCTTTTTGCTAAAAATTGATTTTTTATCAAAATTTTTATTATTTTGCTAAAAATTGATTTTTTTTAAATTTTCATCAATGCAGTAAATTTTGCCAGCCTGAATTTTGTCAAATTTTAAAAATTTTGATATGAATTTCACTTTCACAGAAACAGAAACACAGAATTGAAAAAAAAATTAAGCTGAAAAAAATAGAGCTTTCGGCTGACTTTAGCTTTTCAAATATTATAGCTTAAGCTTTCGACTGGCTTTTCAAAACAAAGATTTTACGGTTTTTTTCGGATTTCGGCTTAGGCTTTCGGCTGGCTTACCAACCCTGCTCACAAATAGACTCGCAAAAAAGACTCGCTCGCATAGTTTGAGTCATTCAAAAGGGAGACTCCGAGTCTTCAAGGAGCGATTCTCTAAGAATAAAGACTCTGAGTCTCATTCCAAGTCGACTCCGAGTCTTCGAGTCCTCTACGAGTCCTTTTTCAGAGCAGACTTGAGACAACCCTGATGTCTTATCAGGGAATAATGATCAGGGCTGTGAAAACGATGAAATCTTGGTTCCTGTTCTCATTCTTGTTCTTCAATAATATTTAATATTGTTCTCGTTTTCCTTTTCCAAAAGTTGTTCTTGTTCTAGTTCTGGTTCTTCAAAATTTGTTCTCAAATCTCATTCTCGTTCTCATTCTTAAAATTTTTTGTTATTTTTTTGGTTCTTGGTTCTTCATTTTTCTCGCAACTCGAAAATATTGACATTTTTTGAAATATGATCCGTTCCTCTGCCGCACCCTGTATTTTTCGTTAATAATGAGTTAATGACTTGATGAGATAATAACTGTTCATTTTTTATTCCAGTTTATGAAGAAATTCCTTAAAAAATACAACATTTTGCCCATTCTTTGCTCTTCTAATAAATTTTTCGAATTTTCATCGTTATATTTCATTACTACGTATTCTCATTTTCATTTTTACTTTCGAAAAAAGAATTCAAAAATGAAAAAAAAAACGTTTTTAAAAAACGAAAACGTTATAATTTTATTAAAAACGAAAAGAGCAAAAATGAAAACCGAAATTGTAAAAACGAAAACCCGATGAAGTTTAATTTATGTATGTGAATTGAATAAAAATACTAAATCTCTGATTTCTAGATTTTTACGATTTGTTTGCCATTGGTTTTGTTGTTGTAAAGTTACATATGAATTTTTTTTTCACCCCCCTCAAAAAAATTCACCCTCGCAAAAAATTAAAATTTTCTTAATGTTTTTTAGATCCACTCAAATTCTTCGAAATGTAAAAATGCAATGAAAACTGAACGAGAGAAGAAATTCAAAAGTTATATTAATAATTTCAAAACAATTTTAATAAAAATAATAGAACTTTTGAGATAAATTCGAAACTTTTTCAGCATCAGCTTATATGTCAGAGGCTGAACCTTCTCATCACTTTCGTCACTAACAGGGCCTATTGGAAAGCTGGGTATCTAGATTTGACTCGTTTATCAAGATTTTGTCAAACTCGAAAAAATTAATCACATTGGTTTTTCAAATTTTAATGCCTCTTTTTTAAAGTCGTTTTCGGGATGAGATTTATTGTGCAATTTTTTTAGGATAAAAGTCATGAAATGAGATGCATACAATTTTTTTACAACTATTAAAATTCAAAAATTTGTTTTTTTTTCTTATACTCACTTACGTCACTTTATAAAAAAATTTAAAATGATCGATTTTTTTTACTGATCGATCATTTTATCAAATATTTAATTTCTACGCAGGGAGTATTTCACCCCCTCCCCCTCCATCCCTCATGCATTTCGAGTTTCATTACCATAAAAAAAAGGGTACACGAAGGTTAGAATCTTAAAACTCGAAAACATCTATTTAAAAAAATTACGTAAAAATTATGTCATCAAAGTTTCTCAGCTGTCACAAGAGGCACAAGGGGAGGACCACCCTACCTTAATTCGATACAAAATTAAGCTACTTGTAATTCGCCAATATGCATAATCTTATCAGTACCAAAAACTAGCAAATAAATATTTAAAAAATTAAGATTAATCGATTACCGTTACATAATGCAGTATTATTTCAACTCCGCGTCTATTTCTTACCTACACTTATCAACCAAATTACCCAAAAAACCACCTAACACATCGACGAAAAAAACTCAAACTTGGAAACTTTCGCGAATCGAATAAAAATTCTAAAAAAAAATTAATCGTTATTAATTGGCAAAATTATCTCGCAAAAAAAACAATATCGAAAACCGCCGACGACAACGTGAATAGTAAATGAAAGTGAAAAAGGCAGCGTGCCAATTTTATCAGATTATCATCCCGGTAAGTTAATTTTTTGCCCGATCTCGACGTGTCTAGACTCGGTTTAATGAAAATGGCCTTCTTAATTTACACTAAATTATGGCCATCGTGTGAATTTGTAGGTATACGAATAAACCAAACCGAATAAAATAATCATTTATACACAAGTAACCGATGCGATGTATCGATGCGAGGTTCAAATATTGATATATTAAATCGTCTTCGTAAGAGGTACGAGATTTCAGAATGTAAAAAGTTTAACGACGTCTTCACCTTGACATTAACTTTGCCATCATATGATTTGGAAGAAAGTGATAATTGAAATGTTTGTACGTATTTTCCTATTTGACGTACTTATTAGTCAATTTTTTTCCTAAAAATCGTAAAAATATTTAAATAACCGATTTCGTTATTTTTTCTTCAATTTTAAGTATTTTCAATTCCTTGTTCAATAATTTGGTTAATTTATTCGCGTAGATATACGAAATCGAATGAAATTAAAAGCCAACGCCCCTATTCGACGGAACCACTCGATTTCTCAACTTCTCATCCAAGCTTCGAGAGCTTTACAATCGATTGGTCAACCCTTCGACGAAATATTTTCAAGGGTTGGCTTACTCGGAGTATGCGCTCAAATCGTCTCATTTTATGGGCGTTGCTCATTCCGCGAACACGCCAAAAATTCCAATACTACGTAACAAAACCCCCCCATCGATTTCTTTTCCATCTCGAATTTTTTTAATCCCACATCTCTCGTGATCTTGATCTTTATAGCTACCGAATACGATTTTTTCAACATTTTGCGGAAACTAAGACTAATCAAACAACGCCCTGACTCTGTCTTTCCTTACCATATAGTTATACTTCACAACCAGACCTGTTTAATGTAATCTGCATAATTTTCGTGACTTTCATAATGTCTTAAGACTTTCTCTACGTTGCATCACATTTCCCCTGTATTACAACTTCTTTTTTTTTTTTTTGCACATGATAAATGTTCTATAACTTATATACCTATCACTTCAATGAATATAAACATATTATACGATGATAACAAACAAGAGTAAAAGTTATGACCTTAATTAACATAAGCAGCGTCAAAAAAATTAGATAAACAATGTAAAACATATAAACCCTGCCTTTTTTAATTTTTTTTGATAACTCGGCGTAATTCTTAATGTTTAAATAGCGGAATAATTAATAGGTACGTTGAGGTGTTGTTCTTTATCTATTATTGTTTTTTTTCTTCATTTCTTGTAAGTATTCTTTTAAAAGAATCTTTTTTTAACTGGTTTCTCACAATTAGCATTATACCAGTCGTGAAGACGGAGGAAGATTAACCCTCGAACATGGGTCTTGATTTTTTTTCCTGAATTAAATAATTTTTTTGGTGAATATTTTTTCCAGAATTAGATAAATTTTTTTCAAACTTGAATAATTTTTTTATCAAAATTTTAATAATTAAGTATCTTATCACGTTATCACAATTTAATAATTTTTTTATCAAAATTGACTAATTTTTTTCGGTATTAAAATTGAATAATTTTTTTAGGTATCAAAATTGAATAATTTTTTTTATCAAAAATGAATAGTTTTTTTTGTTCAAAATTGAATATTTTTTTGATTAATTTTTTTTTTATCAAGATTGAATATTTTTCTTCAAAATTGATTTTTTCCACTTAAAATTGATTTTTCCCCCTCAAAATTGATTTCTCCCCCTCAAAATTGACTAATGTTTTCAAAAAAATAGCAATATTTCGAAAAAATCGGCAGAAACGATCGCTATCAATTTTTACTCCCCTGTTCTCTCCTTTTAGATAGAAAGATATTGATAATTTATATTTCATAATACATCATCGACGAGAAAGCTTTATTACGAAAGTGTGATTCGACTGCATGGTGCCTGATTAGCAGATGTGATTATTCGACGGAACACACGTGTCTTAGAAATTGAAATATCACGATTGTGGAGGGGTATTATTATTTTACCAAGCACTTATCATTTTTTATACATATAAATTTCGATTTTTTGTTTACTTCACCCTGGAAAAAAAATATTTTTATTTTTTACAAGTTAATTTCGACTGAAAAAATTATATTAGTAAATTTTTTCAAAAAATTGATCAAAACATACAAAAATTTTCTTATCAAAGTCGTATTTTTCCCTCTTACGAATTTTGACCATTTACAAGCCCAGGCAGACTTCAGAGCTCCTCACGAGACAAATTTTAGGTTCAAAGGTAATCTTCTCGCCAATTTTTTTTTAAATTGACCAAAATACACAAAAATTTTCTTATCAAAGTTGTACATATTTTTGCCTCCCAGGAATTTTGCCCATTTTTAGGCAGCCTTCAGAGCTCCTCACGAGACAAATTTTGTGTTCAGAGGAAAAATCTTCTGGCCATTTTTTTTTTTATTAATCAAAATACATAAAAAATTTCTAATCAAAGTCGTATTTTTGCCTCCCACGAATTTTGCCCATTTTTAGGCAGACTTCAGAGCTCCTCACGAGACAAATTTTGGGTCCAGAACAATTTTTTTGGCCATTTTTTTAGAAAAATTGATCAGAATACACAAAAATTTTCTTATCAAAATCGTACTTTTACCTCTCACAAATTTTGACCATTTCTAGGCCCAGACAGACTTCAGAGCTCCTCAAAAGACATATTTTAGGTTCAGAGGAAATCTTCTGGCCAATTTTTTTTTTAATTGATCAAGATACATAAAATTTTTTTATCGGAGTCGTGGTTTTACCTCGCATGAATTATGCCCATTTCCAGGCAAACTTCAGAGCTTTTCACGAGACAAATTTTGGGTTCAGAGGAAATCTTCTGGTCATTTTTTTTTATTAATCAAAATACATAAAATATTTCTTATCAAAGTCGTATTTTTACCCCCCCCCCCCCACGAATTTTGCTCATTTCCAGGCAGACTTCAGAGCTTTCCACGAGACAAATTTTGGGTCCAAAAAAAATTTCTGAGCATTTTTATAGAAACATTGATCAAAATACACAAAAATTTTATTATAAAAATTGTATCTTTACCTCTGAAAAATTTTTCCCATTTCCAGGCAGACTTCAGAGCTTCTCACGAGACAAATTTTGGGCCCAGAAAACATTTTCTGGCCATTTTTTTCGGAAAAATTGATCAAAATACACAAAAATTTTCTTATCAAAATCGTACTTTTACCTCTGGCAAATTTTGACCATTTCCATGCAGATTTCAGAGCTCTCACGAGACAAATTTCGGGTCCAGAGCGAACCACCGATGTTTATTTTTTATCAGTCAATACGTCCACATACGCGAGCCATAGGTAGAATAAAAAAAAATAAAAATTTTTATGCATAAGCCTTCAAAACGTTTTTTCCGCAATATTACATAACTGGTTTTCATATAATATACAGTATCAGTATGATATTTGAAAGAAGCGGCAACTCACGTAGTACTGGTCGTTGTAACGATATAGGTATATTACACGTGGTAATAAACTTTCACTTTTAAATCCATAACCGCACGAACTAGTATAAGGAACGATTTTTAAGCGAACGTACTTTGAAACAACGAACTGGTGGTAACACGACACACTGCGAGAAACGCCACCGCACGTAACCGCGCTGAAGAATCAACTAAAACAGAGAACTTCAAAGAGAACTGACATTCATGCAGCTAGACAGCAGCATTACCAATACAGACAGGAAAGTACTTAATAAATCCTGTTAACATAATAGTAACCGTTAATGTATTGCATCTACCTTCGCGACCCTACTACTCCTTTCGACACCACCACTTTACCTCTCACGCCAATTTACTTAAATGCCGACCAGATTTTTTTCCATGTGCCTTAATCAACAAATTACACGTTGTAGTGCACTTGGATATACACATACAGCTTGTCTGGGATGGTGTCTCATATCATCATGTATCCCTACCCCGAGGATAATTGAAACCGAAAGTGGTTCGGGTTGGGAATACAAAGTCAGTTTGACCTTTGATCAAGGTAATAAGCGTGTGGCTGGATTGTTTTTAAGGGGTAGTGAAGATTGTCCTGAGGTGTTTTTTCGTGTTTGGAATTCAAACGTCTTCCCTTCATTATTAGGATTTTTTGAGGTGTCCGAAATCTAAAGGACTTTCCTTTTCACATGATGATTTTTTACGTATACTGTCAGTTATTATAATGAAGGAGCATATTTCTTTTTTTATGACGGGTTTTATTTAAAAAAATTAGGATGTTTCTTTGAAGGACTTTTCTGAATTGAGTATTTTTTGATGATTTTTTTCCATCCAGGTACCAGACTTTGAAAAATGACAATATAAAAAAATTATCATTTGATATTACTCGTACATGACTTCACAATTTTTTACCTTGAAATTTAAAAAAAAAATGGGAAAATATTTCTATTCTCTTTTTTGAAAACATATGACAAAAATTTCAAGAAAATTTGACAAAAAAATTTATGAATCATAAAATTTTTTGAGGAAATGTAACCAAAAAAATTAAGAAAATTTGAAAAATAGAGACTTTTTAACCCACTCTCCACTCAATCCATATTTTATTTGATGATGTTTTAGTAAAATGTCATATTTTGAAAAATAAAAAAGGAAGATCCTCTATGATTTAGGATTTTATAATTGGAAAAATTCTCAAAATAACGTTTTTGTACGTGCTAAAAATTTTGAGACTTCTTTCAAAAAATTTTAAATAATTTGCAATAAATTTTTTTTAGATCCAATAAAAAATCAATAAATTGTTTTAAAAATTCTTATTTAGATATAATATAATAATAATACATAGGTATTCTCTCATTCCGAATCAGTGAAAAATCGCTGATAAACAGTCAGAATTGCAGCACAGGAAAAATCAGTGAAATTCACTAATTTTCAGGGATTTTTCACCGATTATTCAAAGAGTTTCACAGATTTTTCAGTGAATTTTCACAGATTTTTCAGTGAATTTTCACTGATTTCCAGTGATTTTCTTTCACTGACTTGCTTTCAGTGAAAAAAATTTCACTGATTTATTACTATGCTGCAATTCTGACTGTTTTTCAGTGATTTTTGATAAATTTCACCGATTCAGAAATGAGAGAGTAAGCATAGATGATATGAAAATGAATATTACGCGAGTTATTTTTTAGAGAGAAAAACTTAAATCTATTACCGAAATCATAAATAGTATTTGGAGATGTTTTTGGAGAGGTAACTTTTCAATATATTAAAAAATTTCATAAAACTTCAAATAAATTTTTCAAACTTTTTATTTTGTCTCTTCCCAAATTTCAAAATTGCTTAGAAAATATGCATTTCAATAGAAGCAAAACCGGTAACAAAATCAATAAAAAATAAACCAATGATTTTTTTGAATCTCAGATATTTAAACCAGATTTTTCAATTATTTTTAAGATTGCTAAAATTACTTCAAAAATTGAAAAGGGATACTATAAGAAATAAAATATGATATTTCTGAAATTTTTCAACATTTCATCTGACCTTGTAAAATCTATTTTAGAAATTTTTCATTCGAACACCTTTTAGGAAATTTCAGCGCCTTCAAAGACTTTCAGTATAGCGTTTTTTTAAAATTACATTTAAAAAAAAAACAAATAAACGTTAAAAAATTTATTTTTGCTAAAAAACTGCAATAAGATATAAGACAAGTACTTTCTCGCGAATTTCATTTTCCTGTTTTTCCAATTAGTATATTAAGGTGGTTCTCATTTTTAATTTTAAATTAAGTTTTAAGCCTCAAATTTAAAAAATGAAGAAAAATTGATAGAATAGAATCAAGCTTAATAGTTCCCCTGATTATTTTGCAATATTACAAAAAAAATTGAAGCAGAGAAATTAGCCACACCCCCCCCCCTCCCGAGTACAGATGTCTAACTCAAAAATTTCCACATAGAAAAACAATTTTCCAAGTTCAAAAAAAGGACAAAAAACCATTAAAATTTTAAAACTGTTCAAAAATTTTGGTTTCAGACTTTTGTTTCGTAAAATATTCTATTTTGCATAATTCGTAATTTTGGTCTCCAAATCTTTTTCAAAATCACTAATTTCTGCTTGTTACATTTCTTGATTTATTAAAAAAAATTCAAGAATTTATATTCTATTAATCATTACTTTCAAATTGATAAAAAAAGGAGAAAAGAGAAAGGGAGGGAGGGTAAAATGGCAATAAATTGTAGATTTTTAACCAAACATGGTCAAATCATTAGATAATTTTAAAAAATTTGATCTCGATTTTCATTTCTTCAAAAAATCACAATTACCGTTGGCATATAAATGAAGCTTTTGCTGTATAAAATTTGATGAAAATAAATTGCTGGTTTTCGTGCTTTTTTTTACAAAATGAATAATTTTTCTCATTTTTCTACTTACCCTTCTCAAAAAAAACATTAGATTTTATCAGAAAATAATTCCAATAGATTTTTATCTCCCCAAATAAAGTACGCATCAATTCAGGTCAAAAAATTCCATACTTACTTCAAAAACAAATGGGTACCTATACCTAATGTTAAAAATTAACAAAATTCTGAATTTTCTATTCTCATCTTTCAATAGGTATAATTTTTCTTATTAAAAAATATTTAGATTTTTTTCAACGCCTCAAATTAAAATTAAAGAACCTTCAATTTTACTAAAATTTTTAAAAAGCTGAAAAAACTTATAATTTTCAGTTTTGTTTTAAAGTCGTTCATCTTCAATTTTTTCTCTAATTTATATTGAAAATATTGCAACTGAAGCTATTTGTAGGGAAATGAGGAGGAAAGAGAGTTTTAATGAATTGTGAAAAGTTGGCAAAACTGAGAGCTTCGATTGGTTTGTTTCCAAATCAGCCATCGACGATTTCGATTATTATTTTTAGTAGTCTAGTGAATAATAAAACTTCCATCTTTAAGCAATAAATTTTTTTTTTTTATTCTTTTGAACCATTAAACATCAATTTATAAGAATTTTTTTCTACTTGTCCAACGGAAAACAAATGAAAACATTTTTTGGGGAACCTCGATTAAATTAGTTGAATCTTCCAACTTTGAAACTCGCCGTATTAAAAAATTATCAAAAATCATATTTTTTACAATTTTGAATGCAAAATGTATTTTTGTACACTCCTTCTTTTGAAAAATCGTGAGAAAAAATTGAAAATTGTTACTTATACCAGAATACAATAATACAGAACCATGGCCAATAAATATTCGAAAGTAAAAATAAAATTTTACGTATTTAGTAAAAAAGTAATTTTTTTCCTAATTTACTAAAAGCAGTAATGACGATTCCCAAATTAGTTTTGTTACTGATATTACTCAATAAGATTTAAAAAGTTCTACCAGGAAAATTACGCACGTAAAACTGACCAAAGACATTCGATTCTAACGCTTCACTCGTAAAACCAAAGTCCAATATTTTAAATATTCGTACGCGAAATTTCGAAGAATTCAAAACGATAAAAATTCGCAATAAATAATGGGTTTCTCTCAAAAGTAATTGTCAATTTCCATTCTTACCACGTACAATTACCTATAGTTCGACATTAAATAATTTACACGTGTATTTAATACGTGTAAATTTCTTCGTAAACACAGGATAAAAACCGATGAGAAATTTGATCGATGAGCATAGTATACGATAAATTCCTAAATATCGACCGTAGGTACTTGAAAAATTCCAAATACTCGAATAAAATCAGCACGTAACTGAATTCGTTGAATTTTTTTACTCAACGTTGATGAACAATTCAGTAGTCAGATGATTAAAACCACAAAAAAGTGTGAAAAAGCCAAGAATTCGAGTTCGCTTTCAAGAAAAAAATTCCTATGATTTGGCACAACTCCTGCATCACATAATGAAATTCATTTTTACTGCATTGTTTATACGAAAATTTAACGGAGTGATCAAGAAAGGATTTAACGAATACCATCATCGATCAAACTCGAAAAATTTTCAACGTTGAAAAAATTCTTTCGTATCATTGAAAATTATTATTTAAAAAATTTTCACACCAGTAAAAAATTCTACTAATTTCAGCTCGTAAATCAAACATTCGAAATCAATAACGAAGGAGAACTGAATACGCGCATAAGAAGCAAGTCGATTTCCGGTCAATAAAATCACATAACCGAAAAACTGCAGGGGCAATATAATCCCAACATAGAATAAGCTTCCTCTACGTTGCATCGCAAGTGCAGCCGTGTTAAAAACAAAACCATCTTCGATTCGTAAATTTTTCAGATTATTTTCCAACGTGAAAGTTTTTAATAAAAATATAAAGCACGTGAAAATTAATTTTTCCAAAAACGACGATTTTTACGTCGCAGGTACTTGAAAACCTCGTGACTATAATTATCCTTCGTGGAAAATTTTCAAACCAATGAACCGGATTCGATTGGACAAATATTAAAATAAAACACTAATCTATGGAAACTGGTTTGCAATCATTGTTTTGATAAATGTCAATTTGTACAAGTGTGCAAAGTTTATTACGTGGACGATACGATAAAATTTATTAAAATCCAAATTATTACATACGTACTTAGAAATGAAATTTTGGGGTTTAATACTTGTTAATCTTGTTTCACGCTGCTATATCAGAAATATTACGTAATATTCGAGATTACTAACCTATCTCATGGACGCCAATTTTGCTTATTTAAAAATATAGGTACTTCTTCCCTATGAGTCGATCGTATGCACGCGTGAAAAAAATACAGACAAACAAACATTAACGTTCGATTTTTATTTGTGTATTTTGTAAAACCAACATTGGTTGCTCGTGTACTCAAAGTCTGTAATTATAGTTGAATTAATTTTTCTTGTTTAAAAAAAATCAGCGGGTGGAAAATTTACGTAATTTTGTGTGAATTCGATTAGATGTCTGTCTTCTTTTGGATATGCCGTGATTTGTTTAGAAAAATTCTGGATTTAGACGACTTGAACTGTAGTGCCAATTTTTTTAAAGGATGAGATGTTTCTCCCTCCCATAACTATCGGTATTTTTTGTATTATTTTATACGAAGGTACCTAACTTTGTAAATGAATTGAATAATTCTCTAAAATTAAAACAATTTTCTGAAAATTGAGACAATTTTTTAAAAATTGTACAGTTTTCAATAATTTTTCAGCAAAAAAAGATGATTCCTCAAAAATTAGACATTTTATCAAAAAAGTGAATTTTTTCAAAAAATTAACAATTTTTTAATAATTTTGCAAATTTTTATGACCAAATGTAAGTATAAACTATAAAGACAGGTTGTTAAAAAAAGTTAATAATGATAAAAATCGAAACAAGAAAGTTAATCGATTTGAAAATAGATGAAATACCACAGTTTTTGAAAATTATACAATTTCCCCAAAATTTGACCGTACTAAGAAAAATGACTACTTTTTTTTCAAAAATGTACAGTTTTTCAAAAAATGGGCGGGTTTCTAATCTTCCAAACAGGGTATCTAACAAAATTTGTTGAGCAAAAAGCGTGACTTAGCTTGACCTTCTGGAATGACTTTTTGCATGACTTTTCCGAGGACCTCCCCCCCCCAAAAAAAAAGAATCGATACATTTGTGTACTTATTTGAAAATAGCTTGCCCTTTTGAGTAAATCAGGGTAAATTGGTCAAAAAGCTTGACTTTTCAGGACCAACATGACCTTTTTGAAAAAAAATTGACTTATCAGGACAACCTGACCTGTTAGACACCCTGCTAAAGCATGGGTATTTTAATGAAAATCGTACTATTTTACAAAAATTAAAAATTACCAAAAATGCACATTTTTCCAAAAAAAATTCAGTTTTACGAACTTTTAGACAATTCTTCAAAAATATGGGCAGGTTATCAAAAATTAGATCGTTATTCAATAAATTGGATCATTTTAAAAAAATTAATAATTTTTTGAAATATGGATTAGTTTTCAAAAGGCCAAATGGACAGTTTTTTGAAAATTACCTATACAAGTTTCCAAATTTTGAACAACTAAAATAAACGGCTAGTTTTCAAATATTGTACAGTACGTATTTCAAATTTCGGACAATTTTCCAACTATTTTCCAAAAAATTAATAATTTTTGAAAAAATGAGCAGTTCTCTGAAAATTTCAAGCACAATTTTTCAAATGCAAAAGTTTGCCAGACCTTTAAAGATATTCATGAAGCATGGAGGAGAGGGTAATTGTTTCTCATGATGTCCAAACATTTTTTTTACAAAAATCGTTATTTTTTAGAAGATTTTTAGATACTTTTTTCCGGCCATAAAAACAACTCAAATTCAATTCTGAAAATTACTGAGCTCCCCCTCCCCCATACAAAAACTTGAAAACTTGAATTTATTTCAGCAAAAAATTTGAAATGAAAAGGAGAAACTTTGTTTTATAGAAATTTATAAAGTTTTGAAAAATGAAACAAATTATGCCAAGATGTCTACCTAATCATCTGAATGAAAATTCAAAATTTTCTTCATAAGTAATTTATTACCCCCCCCCCCCCCAAAAAAAAAAAAACCACGAGCCTCAAATTCATAAATTCCACGAAAGCTTCTCCAATTTTTTGGCTCGGCTTTTCCTTCATCAAGATTTTCCAAAATGTGGCCAATAATTTCGAATTCTCTTCTGTTCCATTCCCCTTTTTTTTTTCAAATTCGCGATCAAGGGCATCATGGAATTCTATTTCACAAAGTACCCCGAGCGTAGCGAGCGAACATTTTTTTTGAGAAATTCATAATTTAATGAACGCAGAAATACATTTAAAAATCAATTTTTTTATACATTACAATCACGAAATCACGATCAATAAAAAATGATGAATAGGTAGATGAATTAAAAAATCAGTCAAGAGATGCAATAATTTGGCCAAAACGGAGCGAGGGCAAAATTATTTGAAAGATTTATAACAGAATAAGCAAAGAAACACTTTTCTAGATGATTTATCTTCCTTTTGGATTTTTAAAAAATGTCAGGGAAAATTCCAAGATTCCCTGACATTTTCCTGACTTTTCCAGGGGTTTCCGGAAAGTAGACACCCTGATTGGTCAATAATGGACAAAGTTTCAAAGAAACGAACAATTTTTCAAAAATTAGGCAGTAAGAAAAACTGTTCAGTTTTCCGACCATTGAGCAGTTTTTCAAAAATTTAATTATTTTCCAAAAATAACTTTTTTTACAAATTGGGCAATTGACAGCTTACCCAAAAACTGGACGATTTTCCATACATTGAACAGTTTTCTAAACATTTCACAATTTTCAAATAACATACAACAAACAATTTATTAAACATCGGACGTTTTCTAATAAAGGGCCATTTTTCAAAAATTGAACAGTTTTTAAGGGAAATGGGAAATTTTACAAAAAAATTGGGCATTTTTCCAAAAATTTGACCGTTTTTCAATCAGCGAACTATTTTTGAATATTTGTCCCCTCTTCTCGTTTTATGAGCTGTTTCACATCCAGCCAATCGTGGGCTAAGCCCATCGCTTCTTTGACGTTTTGAAAGACATTTTGAGATTTTCAGTCTTGCCGTCTTGCCAGTCAGGGCATAAACCTGGTGCGGCTGCATCAACCAAAGCGCCGACAGCTTTGCCATCGTTCCAGCCGGTGGTAAAGTTGGTATTTGGAAGATTTTCAAAAAATTTGACATTTTTTCAAATAACATACAACGAACAATTTATCAAACATCGGACGTTTTCTAAAAAAGGGCCATTTTTCAAAAATGGAACAGTTTTTCAGGGAAATGGGTAATTTTACAAAAAAAATCGGGTATTTTTCCAAAAATTTGACCGTTTTCCAATCAGTGAACTATTTAGTATTTTTGAATTGTGACGGTAGGTCGGTCGACTCGGCGCTACGCGTGCACATACGAGGGGGTAGAGGTATCTAGGCTCATCACACGAATTGGGAAGAAACGCACACGAAAGGTTTTCCGAACTGGTGTAATTGGGCACCTCAAAATTGGACTGGTACTGCTATCGATTGAAACTGGTGAACACTGTTAATTGCGAGCACGGAGCTCCACCGGGGGTGAGTAGCCAGGAGACCGTACGGACGCTGGGTAACTCGACTACTGAAGATCAACTTCAAAGTTCGCTACCAACGTACCATAAAGTTACCTTCAGTGTAAGCTTTCTTCCTCCGCGCACTGCCCCTCGACTCATGGCATCGGGTTTAAGCTATTACCGATCACCAGTGAAAACAAGAAGCATACGAAGAGACGTAGGCACACCGAAAATATCCTGTAACATAAGCCGGAATCTAGCCGCGGCTTCAAGGCTTTACAAGTCGTAAAAGATCGTCCCGCTTGATAAGCGAGGGTTCCAGCGGATTGTAACATCGATACCAACGAGAGTTCACGCTGTTGCTTGCTTAAATGGAAAAAATTAGTATGGTGTCGTTTTATAAAATACAATGTGATTTTAGGTGAAGTTTTAGAACTTTGAAAATTTGGGATTATATTACGCCAAATTCAAATAAAAGATCGCACCGTATGGCAGGTGGATGATTTATTCGTACTTGATTTCACCGATGAATGCCAGCACAAGTGTATTAATCTCAATTGCACTTACAAGGGGTGAATTGACTACACCTGCCGCAATACCCATCAGCGAAATTTCTTTCTCAGAAAAGAATTTTTTCTGCAGATCTTAAATCACATGATTTTGTTATTCAAAGCTATAGGCCTGCGGATATTTGATTACTCGCAGCACCATTTGCCCCTGTCAGATTATTTTCGTGACGAGAGCATGATATAGACTTGGTTAACCATGATTTGGGATTTTTGACTCGCCAAATAGGTAATTAAAAACACGTTTATGTGTTTCTATGCCGTATTCTGTTTTCATACAGTGGCATGATTTTTGATTGATTATGATCAGATAGGTATTTTAATAATCGTCATGATGATTCGCATGGCGGTTATGATATATGATTCGTATCTTTGTGAGCAAATATGATTTTCTGGGCATTTTTGATGGCTTTTATTCACACGGATATGTGTAGATTTACCTCTTACATCAGATTGACGTGTCTGTGATAATCTCAATTTTCAGTCTGAGACAGACGATTTGAGCACGGGCCTGTCAAAATGAGCGATTTTTTGCAATTTTAGTACTGATTTTCTATATTAAATATAGGTATACTAGTATGTATGCATAGGTAGGTGTGCGATTTTTCAAGGTCATTCTGTTTTATAAGAATTTCTAAAAATTCTTCCAGAGATTTTTCTCATACTCAGTTTTGTCGCATATTCTCCATGCAACAAGCACACAAGTGAGTACCTCTCATGCACTCATCACATGGAGATGGTTAACTGGATTTGAAGAAAGCCATTGACATCGCGTGTGTGTTTTTCAGGATAGGTAGGCGCTGAAAATTACGTAGAGGTGTCCACGTGTGTTGATGGTCGATCTTTTAGATGATTTTGTAGTTGTATACTCACGTTTGAAATTTCACCGATGAATGCCGACACAAGTGTATTTGTTTCAATTTCATCTACAAGTAGGCGAATTGACTACACCCGCAGCAACACCCACCAGTGAAAATTCATATGAGGCCATGTTCCATTTTATGCCCCATGATGTAATTTTTTGAGATTCATCTCGCCAAAATTACATCTGGGCGCTCTGTTTTATAATCATGATTTTCGTCCAGTATTTGGGATTTTTCTCGCCAAATTTTCTTGATCATGTTTCACATGTATACGGATGTGTACTCGTATGACATGGATATGCTCGTTTATATTGAGCAATAGGTACCTAGGTATTGATTTCAAGTACAATCTGTATTCAGACGATTTGATTACTTAGATACCTACTTGTAGACAGTTGATAGAAGATTTTTCTGCTGCAATTTTCTGGAAAATCTTGATCCAACGTCTTCGGGGGTTCGTTTCTTTTACGTTAATAGAATTAAGTAAAATTTTACGCCAAATTATTTTACTGGGTCACTTACGTTAAAACTCGCAAAAGGAAGAAAAGGAAAAAGTCAAAATTATCATAATTTATCTGTCTAGAATTCGTAGCTGAAGGCTTTACGTTATCTGTACTTCTACAAAGATCAATATTTTAGAATAATTATTGGGTGCACTTAAGGTGCTTTCGAACTTTAAAGGACTATACTTTAAAAATTCTAACTTTTACGCCTAGGAAAAGCTTAAACTAGTCTACCTCCTTTTTTTATGCAGAGAAGATAAATAAAAACTGCCTACTACTTTAATTTTAAGGATAAAGGAAGAAAGAACCCTGTGTTTTTAACTTTTTCACCAGTGGAGAAAAAACACGTAAAAATCAACCAGACGTATTTACCTTGATGGTAAGTAGAAGTGTGCGTCTTGGTCGCACACAGCACTGGAAAATCGTCCGCATTTTCCAGGATCCATTTGATGTTGTTGGATGCTCCACTCTTTTCGATGGCAAAACACCGCGGCAAAAGTGAAAAACCTCCGAAGATTTGATGTTTAAAGGACCACAAATCCACAAACGGTCACCAGCTAGGTGCTGGTTCGGGTGCCCGTAGATCCCAAAGGGATTCGCATGGCGGGCCAGGCCATGGATTTATGGTGATCCACGAATATTGGGCGCCAGATGTGACGGTAGGTCGGTCGACTCGGCGCTACGCGTGCACATATGAGGGGGTAGAGGTATCTAGGCTCATCACACGAATTGGGAAGAAACGCACACGAAAGGTTTTCCGAACTGGTGTAATTGGGCACCTCAAAATTGGACTGGTACTGCTATCGATTGAAACTGGTGAACACTGTTAATTGCGAGCACGGAGCTCCACCGGGGGTGAGTAGCCAGGAGACCGTACGGACGCTGGGTAACTCGACTACTGAAGATCAACTTCAAAGTTCGCTACCAACGTACCCACGTTGGTAGGATCACCTAGACCGGTTATACCTATTTTTGCACTCGTCACTAAATCCTCTCTCCCTCCCCATAGGAGTAAGACGGAGGGCCAAGTCCCCACGTTACAGAATATTTGTCAGTTTTTTAGAAAGTAGGTAATATTTCTAAAAATAGACAGTTTTCAATGAAAAATGAATAATATTTTTTTAATGTACAATTTTCTGAAAACTGGCCACTTTTTCAAAAATCTTGGCAGTTTTTCAAAAGTTATATGATTTCTAAACATTAGACAATTTTTTTTTAAATTGGATGAAAATTGAATTTCAAAAGAAGATATGCATTTCCGAAAAACAAAAAGATTTCAACAAGGAAATTGAATTTCAATTTTTTTAGAATAAAAATAGGTACTCAATCCACAAAAATCTAACCATTTTCTAAAATTGAAACAATTTCTAAAAATTGAACAATAATTTTAAGCAATTGAACAATAGTCCCGCCTTTTACACTTTTACTAATTTAGATCAAAAAACAAAATAACTTATCGAAACTGTTTCAAAAATTTCATAACGACTCATTGAATTGTAGTTCTATTTTAGGTCACCGAAGTCACTTTTTTGTTGAAAAAAGTAGTATTCGATCCCTGAAGCTATCATCTCTCATCTGTGCAATAGCATAGTGGATACATAAGTAGCTAGATCTGCCAGTGATTTCGAGGTGTAAACTTTAAATACTTCAAATAAATTAATTAAATAGTAAAATTTGTATTCTTTCTTTCTATGCATAATACATTTTACTTTAATTGGCTCTTGATTCCTTTTATGGATATAATGTTACCCATAAAAATCACACGTTCGAATCTCCCCTCCCCTTCCCAATAACGTAATAATTTCAATAAAAAACTTACCTAGGTCACCTCATCATTTACTTCATCTCTAGTAACGTCCAAGTTCATTGAAATACCCATCGACTAGTAATTTGTACACCTGTAACAAACCAAGCCACGTTTGGCGATAATTAATTTTACTACAGCAAATCACGCACGTATCAAACCACACATAATCACACGACGATCGGTGAAATGGGTTTTAATGGTTGAAACAATACACGTACCCGCATATAAAATCAAAATCCCAATGAAATAAAGTGATAAAATAAGATTGATTTTGGAAACACTCCCAAAGCGAAACGCGAATTTCCAAGAACTCGAAAGCACACACCTGGAGAAGATAAAAAAATTAATAAATTTTCGCTATTCTATAATTTATTCAAATTTATTATAAAACCCGAGACCGCAGAAAATGTATTTTAATTTAAGGTCACTTTACCATTATCAATTCCCCCCAATTGCGAAACAGCTAGAAAATACATTAAAACTAAATCTCGAGGGAGTTTTTTTTTTTAGAGAGTGAAACCGCTTAACATTCGTGAAAAACCACCAGTTCAATGTCCAATTTTACCTATTTCATAATACGCCGAAAAAATTATAATCAATTAGATGGAATTGGAAATAATTTATGAAAAACGAGAACACGACTTAAATAATCCAGAAACCTGGATCAAGGTAAAAAAAAAAAGTCAATTTGATCGACCGTAGTATAACGAGACATCTGGTTCATTCAATCATCAAGCAGCGGTGTTTCGGGTATTTTTTTTTCTATCTTTCTTTTTTCGTATTTAATCGTAACATCACGATGATTTTTTCCCCTTAGGTGAATGGATCTGTGGATATCGTTGCGAATTTTCATCGGCTTATTTATTTCATATAGATATAAAAAATCAATACATGTGGACTCTTTATACGAAAAACCGGTTTCCAAAAAGCAATAAAAATAAATTATGGAAGCCTTTTTCGCAAAGACATGCAGTCTTACAGAAATACTACAATTTTTTTTCTCTCAACGTTGACAAAACCGATTACTTATTAAAATGACTGCTACATTGGTTGACATGCGGTAATACTTCGATAACGTTTGTTCCAATCGAATGCGAATCCAGACACGTGTAATTTTCCGATGTAAATATTAAAAAAATTACATAACGTGGTTTGAAATTGAATGAAATGGAAAGGGATTTCGAGTGTGGTGTTTAGAGTACGAATCTGTATACCTCGTTTGAAGTCTGAATCTGTGATGAAGACGTGTGCTGAGTATTAGAGCTAATTTCACAGGATAATTTCATTATTTTAATTGATTTTTAATCGTCGAGTCTTCAAAAAATTGCACCCAGGTGTATTAAATTGCATCAATTGTTTTATAAGTTGTAAAAATTGTCGGTAATATAATTGAGAAAAAAATTTACAAAATTTGAAAAAAATTAAAAATGGCATAAAATTAGCCAAATCAATGAAACTTGAAGAAAAATTTTACCTGAAGATAGTTTCGTTCGTATTTTTGAAAAATTAAAAAAAACGAAAAAAATTTTTAAAAACAGTAATAAAAATTGTTAAAACTACTAAATTTGATTAGAAATTTCATAAAAATACGGATTTTGAAAACTAGAGACCATCCTCTTTACAATGAGACCAAAATCAGCTCCGAACCTTCAAAGCTCTACATTTTACACCCATTTAAACTTTGAGTACTGAAAAAGTTGATTTCGAGAAAAACGTGTTTAAAGAAAAAAGTAAGAAAATCGCTACATTTTGATTTTTTATGGGTCGAAATATTAAAAATGAATACAACAAAGTTATTTTTGGTTAAAAATGAATATTTTAAATAATATTTGAAGAAATTTTCCCCAAATTATGTACAAAATTTTTTTTTCAAAGCTGAAAAAGTTACGAAAAAACTTTCAAAAATTTGATTTTTTTCAAAGACTCCTTAACTTTGAAAGCGTTATTCTACCACTTTCCAGCCGATTTTCGATCTGTGACTTCGGGGTAGTGTACTTGGTACACATGTTAATCCACCAAATTTTGCGAAAAAACGATTTTTCAATATTTTGACCTAAACTCACAATTTTGCCTCTAACTCAAAAAGTCGTTTTCCGACAACTGGTACCTTTGCACTTGGCGGGTCACATTTCGTTTTTGATTTTTTTTTTTCTGAGAAAGAATTGGTTATGAGTAAATTGTTAGTCATTTTCTGAAAAACACTTTAATTTTGATTTTTTCCCCTAGTTGAATTTGTTTGATTGTTAGGTCCGGTTTCCTAAAAATGTTTTGTTTGCTTTTGTTTTTTTCTGATGGGGTGATGGATTTTCTCTCTGAAAATGATTTACTTTCCCCTATTTTTCTTGAACATGGTTCGTTTTTTTGGGGATTTTTTGTTAAAATGACTTGGTTTCTACAAAGTTTTTTTTTCCTAAAAATGGTTTTGCTTTTACAATTGTGAAGAGTGGGGGAGAGGTTTTTATTTGAAAATGCTTTGGATTCTTATTGCTATTTTTATAACAATAAATTGTTTTCTGGTGTTTTCCTGATTATTGTTTGTTTTTATAAAATGTTTTTAAAAACAAGTATTTTTTAAATTTTTTTTAAAAAAAATTTTAATTGGTTTTTTAATTTGTATTATTTTTTTAAAGATCGGTTTTGAATTTAACCTAAAAAATGTCGAGGAAAAAAAGTTAAACTTGGTAATAGATGAAAATAAATCAATAAAATTAATTTTCAGTCAATTATTATATTTAAAGATAAATAATAAAGGCGATCAAAAAATAAATCCTGAAAAAATTAAAAAAAATGATTTGATTTGTCATCATTATACTTATGTTCTGTTTTTTTAGTTTTATCCAAAACAATGTTTGTTCTTTTAGTTTTTCCTCGACTTATATAGTTTTTTTTTGAATGGCTATTTTTTTTTTTTTAAAGAATAGGTAAGTCACATTAAAGTTTCCAGTAATAAATCTACAACATTTATGTCGAAGTTTATCGCATTTTGAGGTAGCTTTGATAATCTGTTTTTGAAAAGCGGTTTCTTTTCAAAAGTTATTGGATTTCAGATTTTTTCCTGTATTGAGTTCGTTGTTTTTTTCTAGGAGTAATTTTTTTTCAAAAAATGTAGTTTTTTTATTTTTTTCCTTATAAGTATAGTATAGTTCATTTTTTTTGAGTGTAATTGAAAATGATTCAATTTATTGGTTTTTTCTGACTGTTTTTTTTTTCAAAATGGTTTAGTTTTTTAATTTTATTTTCTGCTTTTATAATTTTGGTTTTTTGAGAATTCTTGAAAATAGTTTGATTTTTCGTTTTTTCCTTAAATCTACTTTGTTTTTTGTTTTCTTTTCTAAAAATAACTTGTTTTTTTTTATCAAAAAACTAAATTCAAGTACCTAGGTATCTTACATTCATACATGTTCAAATTCGGTTATTTCGTTTTTTAGGT
This sequence comes from Pseudococcus viburni, assembly GCA_033439095.1. Taxonomy (NCBI): domain Eukaryota; kingdom Metazoa; phylum Arthropoda; class Insecta; order Hemiptera; family Pseudococcidae; genus Pseudococcus; species Pseudococcus viburni. The sequence continues at coordinate 553,076 of JAVBJF010000161.1, forward strand.
ACCTACTTGATGGGGACATCGATTTTTTATAAAATTCAATAATTTCTTCCACTATTCAAAAAACTTATCAATTTTTTCAACGATCTGAACAAATATTATGGCAATTTCAGCCATTTTTATGCAATTTTCTTTCTAATTTTTTATTAAATTATGAGAATTTTTAAATTAAATTTCTTGACACAAGTTGAGATAGTCAATTAAGTATCTGAAAAATACAAAAAAAAAAAATCAAAATTGATTTAAAATTTCGGTTTAGAGAGGACACAGCGACCCGGGGGGGGGAGTTACTCGCTTCCCTCGCTAATAAAAAAAAAGTCTGATCACATCTCTATTAAAAAGTACACTATGATAATTGAACATTCATTATAAGCTAACCAGAGTTGATTTTCGAATATAGATTAATTTTTTCTCGTTGTAAAATCGGTTGATTATGCATTAAACATAAAAATTAAACAATTTCCATTTTCACGCAAATTTACAAATATATTCAAAATAAATCATAGTTCGTGTAATAAAAAGAAATTCAGGTATAAAATGAGATTAGGTAACCTTGAAACCACATTTAAAAAGATTTTCCTCAAGTATCTATAATCTACGATGACTACAGAGAAAAAAATTGTCCAATGTACTTTTACTTTCTTAAAATAAATCATTATTTTAGAAATTAAATAGGTAGATGCAGAGATACTATAAGTACTTTTAATGGAGAATTATTCAAATAAGAGAACAGCAATAAAAATCGAACCAAAATATTAGAATACGAAAACATCCGAAGAATGAAAATAAAAGTAATAGAAATCTGGCGCTTTTATTTTTGAAATATTTTGGTCATTGTAGGTAGATAGGTAATTATACTGCTTCATTCTTTTTTACCTTTATTGTTTCCAAATACTTGGCAAAAAAATGTTTGTTTTATGAACTTTTTATTCGCGTAATAAAAATTTTATTGCTGACATATAATCCTAAAATTTTTTTTAGATATTTATTCAGAGGTATGAGTGATGATTTACGAGAGCAATAAAATTTTCAATTTAGGTACTTAGTTGGTTATGACGTACTCATTGAAAAGATGAGCTAACAGAATCGAATAGGTAGTGAAAGAAGTGTACTAAAGTGTTGCATAAAATTACCTGAATTCCTCGAATAAAATGAAGTATCAACAGCGTTGAAGTCTCCTTATTTCAAGTTTGTTAGGCAACTTGAATGACAATCTGATGGTAAAAGTAGATGAATGGATTTTTGAAGGAAAAATTTTAAAAAGTAGTCATTCTCGTGTAGAAATATGACCAAATTACGGAGTGATTGAATATTTGATACCAAATTAACAATAAATTTGTATTTCCCCCCCTTCTATATTAGGTACACATAAAATTCTGAAAAAATTTCAACCTGTGGATTTGAAAATGGTCCAGCGATTTGAAAAAAATTGATATAAATCATCATCACAATTATGTAAAAAAAATTAAAATTTTTAAAAATATTTTGCACATACCTTGGAAAATTTTGAAGTTTGGATATTTAAACAGGCGAAATTTATCCAATGAAAAATCATCATTTATCAAATTATTTTTTTTTATTGCACACTGCAAAAAATCATTATCATCTTAAACCAACGAATTCGAATAAAAATCGATATGAAAAACTGAAATCTAATTTTCTGAAAATCCTACTTCTCCTCAACTACCCATTCGCAAATCAACGCAGAAAATAAAACAAATGCCTACAAAAAATCAATAATTTCAATACTTTGTGCAATGCGTATGTAAATCATGCTAATACATGAGCAAAATCCACATTAGGAACAGGTTTGCAGAAAAGAATGCACTTCGTTAAAAATGCAGAGTAAATAAAGAAAATTCTAATGGACAGCAACTCGGCTTTCCAGCGGCCAGCGTCCAGCAGCAAGCAGCATAAGTGGTGAATTCATAATACCTATAAAGCTGCAGCTACGGCTATAGGTAGTGTTTATTCAATATTCTCCTACATCGCATCGCATTTCGCATAACATTTCTAATTTATTATTTTATTTAGTTTTTCCTTTCTTTTTGTATTTTTTTCCTTTTGATTCGTTGTTGTTGTCGGGCATTTTGACAGTAGTCCAGCTGCCATACCGATGCCGATGCCAATGCCGCGCAGCCGAAGCAGAATTAACTGCAGAAGTTCTGTTTTCTCTAATCCAGTTTTGCATTCTGTGTACATTTGTTATTGTAATTCTGTTTCGGCGAGATCGGCGGTATATCTAGGGATTTTCCAAGGTATGGGTGGGGGAGGAGGGTGACGAAGTAGGTAGATTTATGGAAGTACAAATTATATTGCATGAAGTCGAAATTAATTTGGAGGGAAAATTAATTGAAAATTGAAACAAGGAATAAGATACCAGAAATTTTTTTTTCATAAAAATTTTCTGCGAAATAAATAAAATGTATTTTTAAGAAAAAAAAATTGTATTCTGAGGCGATTAGGGAGGGAGGAAGAAGAATCAACTTAATGAGACTGACTGCCTGATATAATAACAATATCTAATCATTTTCTCCATACTATTTTGATCAATTCACTTTTTGATGCAGTAAGAGTCACATACTCTGTGCCTTATTAATTTTTTTCAATTTATATGTCATATTTTTTGCATAACTTTAGACGAAAACAACTTCAACCTTAATTTTAAATTTTGAATTATTTTATTAATAATTATGCATATTTTCGTCATGATTATGTCAAGAATGAAAAACTGTACAAAATGAAAAGTAATCATATTATTTTTCTGAAAGCGAATTCGTTCTTTATCAAACAATTTTCAAAATCGAATTTTACTCAAAATAATCTTATTTTTTCCCAAAACAATTGAAATCATTTAAATATTTCTATTAAAATTTATCTAAAAATACGAAATCAACTTGATAGTAAGAACTGATATCAAAAACATCAACAGATCGTAAATATGACGAGTTCCTCGAATAATGAAGATATGCAACCTTAATCACAAATGCCATGCGAGGTAAAGTAAAAGTATATTTGAATTCATCAGTTTTCGGGCATGAATAAATTAAATCACGTCGAAGTGAAAACGCCCAGGATACGACCAAATATGCCACATACGATCACCAATGAAAATATTGTGGGAACTATTTCAAAAAATAGAACGTTTGAAGAAATCAATTCGACAATTTTTTTGATTTCTCCACTTTTGAGTCAGTTTAAAAATTATTTTTTATTATTTTCAGCTCCATAACTGCCACTACTCAACTACACATTTTCAGTGAATTTAATTACTAATAAGAGAACTATAATAGGACTCAATTTTGGATTTAAAATAACAAGAAGACTTTTAGAAAGAATAAGTCTAAGAGCCTCGTTATTAAAATTTTTGCAGTCCAAGTTGATTTTTTGAATTTTGATTTTCTAATAAATTAAAGCACTGGTATAAAATATTGTTATTTAATCGTTTCCCAATCTCTTCAGGATAAACTTTTTTGTATTCATATCGTTGTAGAACCGATTTTCGTCGTTGATTTCGGTTTCTCAAGGTTATCCACAAACACCAAGTCCACGTGTAATTCGACTAAAGCTCTAATAAAGACATCCCGCCAGTTCGAAAACTTTTCTTGTTTCCATCATAAGTCAATCTTTAATGAAACCAAATTTCTTGCATAGAAAGTGAAGTAAAAATTCATCGTGAGTTTTTTAAAGTTTCTGACTTAATCTATTCAGCTTTTAAATAAGCTTCATAATTTTGACAATTTTTGAAAAATATAAATTTAATTTTATTTCGTTTTATAGTTGATAGTAGGTAAGTATTATGACCAATAAAAGGCAAAAAATTCACCATTTTTTCATTTTCTTTTTGGTAATTTTCACAAGTTTTTTTTAGTTTGAAATTTTTTTTAGGAGACATTTTAAAACTGAATAGGAAACGATTATAAATAAACTGCTTTCAGAAAACTTTGAGAAAATCGTATTTTAATTTGAAAAAATTCAAGAAAAAATTAAGAAATATGTATTAAAATAGGAAATTTTGGAGCCAGCGGAGTTGTTTAAGGTGAACCTTCCATTGTTGAATAACATTGGTTTTTTTTTTACTTTTTTATAATTTTTTCGGGATGAGAAGTCAAAATATATCAAAATTGAGCAAAAACTTCGCGAATCAATGACACCGAACCAATCCGGTAAAGTGGAATATTTCTCATGTAAGGAAAGTTAAGTTTAGAACTTTGACATCAATTTGTTTCACTAATATTATTATTCCTTTGACCTTCGATTTATGATCACTGACCTTTGACCTACAATCATCAACCTCTAACATTTAACCTTTGACCTTCAACCTATAACCTTTGAACTTCAACCATCTACCTCCAATCTGTGACTTTTAACCTCTAACCTCTGACCTTCAACCTCTAACCTTTGAACTTCAACCATCTACCTCCAATCTGTAACTTTTAACCTCTAACCTCTGACCTTCAACCTCTAACCTTTGAACTTCAGCCTTTGACTTTTAACCTCGAATCTTTGACCTTCAAATGCTAACCTTTGACCTTCAAACTCTAATATTTGACCTCAACCGCCAACTTTTGACCTTCAACCTCTAACCTTTGACCTTAAACCGCTAACCTTTGACCTTCAACCTTCAACCCTTGACCTTGACTTGAGAAATTGGATTTAAAATATTCTGCATTTTGAGTGAAAAAATCATCGCAATTTTCCCTTTTGGGTGAAAGAAACCCTTAGATCATGGATACATTCAAACATGGAACAGTATACTTACTTATTTTTAGAAATGAGGCAATATTTTTAATTTGCGTGTAAAGAGACAAAACTGCAGCTTTTTATGAATAAGTCAATGCACTTCGATTTTTTAAATTTTTTTCTTTCTTATTTCAACATTTTAAAATACTTTTCCATTTTTTCTCATTTTAAAAAAATATTTTCTTTATTTTCAAAATGTACTTACTGTTTTTTTTTTTTTTTTTTTTTTTTTAATAAAATGTATCTTGGATCTAAAACAATTTGATTAATTGTAAATGTTACAATTTAGAGAAACAGTGTGATTAATACTGCAAATTTAAACTACTTCTTTAAAAAATCAAACTTATTATCTAATTTTTTTCTGTTTTTTCAAGTCTAACATGATTCCATTAAGTATATAATTTGATCTAAATACATACGTTACGTTACACAAAAACGTTACATTACACCGTTCAAATTTTACCCCCTAGGCCTAAGACATATCCAAGTCAAAAAGTGATTTCAAATATTTTCATCGGTATTGGAGGTCATATTTTTACTATAGGTACATGCATTTCTCTTTTTTTTTTGTAATTTTTAAATTTCCCTACAATAACGCCAAAAATAATATTGTAATCAATAAAAGTACATATTATTGACATATTTTTTTTTTATTCAATACCTAATAAAATTTCTCAAAAGATAACGATTTTTGCCATCTCAAAAATAAAAATTCAATCTGAAAATTTCAAAATTTTGAAGCCTACTCGAAAGCTGAAACGATGAAGTCGGAGATACCAAATTTTTATCACGTCTTTTTTACGTCACCGTCATCACCCCATACCTATTTTTCAATCAGTGTTACTAGACCTGGGATTTTCGATGATCCTCAAATTGATTAAAAAAGTTTTCCTCGCTTTACTCAGGCAGTAGTTCATTTTTGAAAGCCCCATTGAGTAATTCTGTAGTGAATGCTCCCTTCAATTTTTCAAAAAAAAAAATTATTTAGGTATTTAAAAAAATTTTAACTAAGAATGCAATTTTGAAAATTTTTAATTGAATTAAATTAAATAATATATTTTTGAAAGTTCTCAATTCTGATTCAATTTTTTCTCTTCCACACACCAACAATTTCGGCAATACCTATTCAAAAGCTAAATCAAGTGTTTTGCTCAACAAATTTTGTTAGACACCCTGAAAAACCGAAAGAGTATTCGAATAAAAAAGTACGAAATTTTGTTGAAATTTGGGGGAAAATGTTGATTCGTTTTTCTGTATTCCCTCCCTAGCTTATCCCTTTTCACTCACGATAGTCCTAGTTTTCTAAACATCGATGCCATTTTTTCTCAAAATAAAAATAAAACAACAAAATACAAAATACATGGCATAATATTCAAGTATAACGATTCTTCTATCGTTTATTTAGTCTACATGAACAGTGAACCCTCCCCCCTCCTCCCCGTCCACTAATAAAACTGGTATTTTGTCATTCCGCGATTTTTCCAAGGTTTTGAAAACAAAAAAACAACAAAAAACAGAACCGTAATTTCAGCGATAATTGCAGCAAAACAACACATCAGTCAAAATGTTTTCAAAGACTATCTATGGCACTTCGTAATGCGAAAAATTCCCTCCCAAAATGACTTATGTGTACCAGGAACTCCAGCAATTTCATCGAAATTAACCTTAAGCACCTACAGATATATTTCCTTCAGAAAAAAAAAATCCATCCTTCATTGTTGCAAATTTTTATTACTTCTTCGCACGTTGATTGAGTCGATTAGAACTGAGCAAAAGCAGGGAGCTGGTAAACCAGTTTTGAAAATTTTTCATGGAAGAATATCGAGGTAAAATAATTACTTTTCAGGTGTCCAAAAAAAAATCTCATCTACTTAATTAATCCTCTCGATCATTTTCCTCGAAAAATAACCATCCTGAGGAGTGAGGATAAGTTCCTCATACGAGGTACCCAATACCGATACTTTTACCGAGCTTCGATACTTTTGGACTTGGAAATAAATCATTTTCATTTACCTATAAGTACCTCGACGATATTTAATACGAAAAAAAATCATACTATTATCCAAATATGCACATCAGATTGTTGATATGCGTCTTTGGTTTGTAATATTGAATGAGTTTTATTAGCAAATAAATTAACCGCAGAAAAATATCAACAAATGTATTCGTAACTGAAGACGGAAAGAAAGAAGAGAACTGGTTTTTATTGTTAGTAGCGGCGAGCTGCTGTGTCTGAAGTAGCCGCCAAAGGATGCCAAGATACAAACAATGATAAAACGAAAAGGGGGCCATAAGTTGACTAAACAAAGGCGAATACAGAAAAATAAACTACTATTACCATAGGTTGTGCTTTACCAAGTACCAACACTCACTTACATCCAATAAGCTCCACGGCGATCACAGACCTACTGGTAGTAACCCATTACGCGGGTAATTTTCAAAAGTTTCCATCGCCAGGGAGGGGGAAAAACCACACACGTTCCTCGAGGTGGAAAATTTTCGAAATTTTTCGAGCCCTCGGTCACGTTGGCATTTCTCTTTATAGTTTACGACCTTATCGCGATAGCTGGTCTTCGACGATAGTAAATTTTTATGAAATCGATCAACTTAATGATGAGAAAATGTAAACAATAGAATCTAATGTACCTACAATTCGCAATTACAGTTATAATTGAAATAAATTACTGGCCACATTTGATACGAGATACCCAACACTGTAATAGAGAACGGTTTTTCGTTTCTAGGTTTTTTTTTCATCGCAAATGACGTATTTCGGACTCGACCAACTTCGAGGATTCGAAATATTGAAAAAAAAAACAGATTTGTGAAAAAAATACCCACGTGTAGAATGACATTTTGATGATACATTTCACTCGATTTTACAAACGCAAACAAATAATTAATTTTTTTCGTCTACAATGAAAATAAAATTTCCAAAAACCGAGGTTAGTTCAATGCACTGAAAAAAGGGTAAGGTAATAGATACATTGAAATAAGGTAAATTTGCTTTAAGACGAACTCACGGGAATGAGTACATTAAATTTTACCCTGCCAATTGGTTTTCAGTAATAAAAAAGACAATAAAACCAATTACTAGGTAAAATTTAATGTACTCATTCCCGTAAATTCGTCTTAAAGCAAATTTACCTTAATATAGGTATCTATTACCTTAAATTTACCTTACATTTTTTTCAGTGTGGTAAGGGTAAAATTTGGCCAGCGGAAGGAGGAAAACAGTAGCTAGGTTTTTCGTCATAATTTTTCATCGTTTGATTGGCCATTACTTGGATGCATTGATCGGTCGTCGGCGTTAAAAGAAATTGTATCGAACGGAATGGTACATAGGAATATCCAAGGTTTAGTAAATTATCACGAAGATCGCAGTTTTAATCGTTATTTTGTATTTTAATCATTTGTTTTCTATCTGTTAAATGTTGGAGTATAATTTATAGCTTTGCAGAATGACTGGTTTAAGAAATTCCCGCATGGACAAGGCAACTACCGAAGGTCTCCACCAATGCGCTGAACTCTCCAGAATTATAGCGGTTAAATTATGCGAGCGTACTCAGACAATCCGCAACTAAAGGCATTAAATTAAACGGGCGGCATTTTGCTTTCTTTTATCTGAATGTAACCCTTAGCTGTCTTTTCTTTTTACCGAGAGAGGCTGAGGCTGTGCGGATTGCAGACGCAGACTGCGGACTCGATCTCACCAGACCGCTTGTCAGCGTTCTTTTATACACTTGCTTTTAGCTTTAAACAGTTCACTACTGTTGATATCTATAACACCAGTATCCTAAGCGAGATCGAATACCAATGGGTTTAACAGCACCCAGAAACACTTCTGCGTAATCCTAACCTAACCATATCCATAGCCGAGCTGTTTTATTAAACCAACTGTGCAGCATTATTAAGCTGACTATGTCTTTGTGTTTACATAATCTCAGATACGTTAGCGTGTAGAGTAACCTTTAATATAACGCCGATACGATACCGGAGTGTGGACGCAGAGATCGGCTAATGGCTCATTTTACACCTGTTATTGTTTTCTAGGTGGCTCTTGCGGCGTATTGGAGGATCGAGAAATGGAGTTTGCAACGAGGTGATAGGGGGTTTGGGAGGGAGAGAAGGGTGGATTTATGAAATGTGATTTGAGATGAGATTTTGGGGTGAAAAAATCAGGATTTTTGTAAGGTTGAAGAAGCTTTTATTTATGGATTGTGTTTTGGGGGTGGAATTATTATGATTTTGAATTTTTTACAAAATGATAGGATCATTTGTGACGAAAAATTGTTTTTTTCCTCATCAGATCATCCCATTTATTTTGGATACTCAGCAATAGGCATTCGATATTTGAATAATGTAATGAGTACTTTTAGTGAAAAAAACACACAAACGAAGTAGAAAATTATCGATTAGGTAGCTGTGAGGATTTGGTTTATTTGATTTCTAACACGGATTGAACTTGTTTCCAAGAATTTTAACAAACGTATTGTTTTTAGACTGAGATAATTTTTTTTGCAGGAGGTTTTATTTTTGGTATAGGATAATTTATTTTGCAGGAAATTCTAAACATATTAACATTTTGTCTGTCTTTTTGAAACTTGGCCTTTTTTTGGAGTATGAATGAATTAATTCTCATGGGGGGGGGGGGGGGGGTAAAGGGTGTCTAACAAAATTTGTTGAACAAAAAGCTTGACTTCGCTTGACCTTTTGGAATGACTTTTCGCATGACTTTTCCCGAGCACCCCCCCCCCCCCCACAAAAAGTTATGAGTCAATACGCCGGTACCTACACTCCCCTTCCCCTCAAAAAAATCTATACATTTGTGTGCATGTAGCTATTCATAGAAAATTAAAATTTTAACAAACACATTAAATTCAAAAAAACGTAATTTTCAATACGTATGCTACATTTTTGAAAAAAGCTTGACCTTTTGAGTAAATCAGGGTAAATAAATCAAAACGCGTGACTTTCCAGGACCGACGTGACCTTTTTGAAAAAAACTTGACTTATCAGGACAGCTTGACCTGTTAGACACCCTGTTGTACGAATTGATTTCAAACCTCGTGGATTTAAAAAAAAAATCATGTTATAGAATTTTTTTCTATTTTTAGTACGTGGTGGAAAAATTGCTAATCAAATGTTTTTAAAATCAAGTTTCTAGGAAATTTTGCATTTATAATCAAAATTTTTGGTAATTCATTTTTCAATGTTTTTCAATTTATTGCCATTTTGAGAAATTGAACTTTTTCAAATTCAAAAAAATTTGAATAAAAATTGAGAAAATTTTTCAATTTTTCCTAAAAAAAAGTTCTAATATAAGTATCTAAGTAATGTTTTCAAATTTGAGGAGTATTTTTTAAATATTTGATTCGTAAAATGCAAACCTATTTTTAAAAAACAGATTTTTTAAATATTAAGTGACTTACATACAATTTTTTCACTCGGATCCCCCCCCCCCCACCAGTCATTTTTTATGCTTCTGGGAAGTTTGTCCACCAAAGTTTAGAATAATTGAACTTTTTGAATTTTTCTTGGCTTGTTGAAAATTTGCATTTTTAAAACATCGCTTGTTATAAAAATGTGGAAAATTTCTTCGATTAGATATTGTATTTTGTAAAAAAAAAAGTAAAGATCAACTCGTACACACCCCGAAAAATGGGAATCAATTTACCTATCTTTTCGCATGAATATTTTGTTGGGAATCAGCTCACCTACAGCCAAATGCTTGCTGGAAACCGATTTTTCGTGAATAGTGAATATTTTCTCAAATAGGTCTCAAAATCGGAAAATGACTGAGTACAGACATCCCAGACAAAAATTGAAAAAAAAACCTTTAGGAACCGCTAAAACTCGGAAAAGTAACCAAAAAAGCCCAAAAAAGTAACCTTTTTTTCAAAATTTTAATTCACGATTTCACCTGGAAAATGTAAAAAAGCCATTCGAATTTTTACTTGAAGGGTTCTTAATACTAAAATGCCATAGTATACTTTTTCAAATCATTTTTTTAAAGCAATTTTTGATTATTTTAAAGCAATTTTTTTTTAATAATTTTTTTTAAGCAGATACCAAAAAAATTGATTTTTTGCTCAAATTTTTGAAAAAAATAACTTTTTTGAATGAAAAATAACCAATACTTAGTACCTTTTGAGTACAAAAAGTAACTAATAGTAACTTTCTTCAAAAAAAGTAACAAAGTTACTTTAAAAGTAACCTACTGGGATGCCTGCTGAGTATTCATGTTCTACGTCGTGTAATTTCCCAACAGATAGGTTTAATTTTTTTCAACCCCCCTCCCCCACCAAGTTTTTGGCCAAAAATTAAGGATGAAAAAGTCAATTTTTCAAATATTTACAGTAGGAGGGGAGGGGACAAAATTTAAAATGTTGAAAATCTAAATAGGTGTCAAAAATTAGGTTTTGAACATTACCTAAAACAGAAAATAAAGAAATTCCAGCATGGACTCAAACAACATTTTGACAATTTATTCCAAATGGTTTTACATTGAAGTTATAGTGTCATTTTGTCAGACTTTTAAAATCTTGGCAAATTTTGGAAAAGAAGTAACAAAACTGAACTACAGGGGGAAGGGGGTCGAGGGGATTGTTCACCACTCGCCAGTTGTCACAAAATTGCAGTTTCAATCAAATATAAGAGGTTTGAATCCGTATAATTTTTTATCATTATTTTATTCATTTTTATAACATTTAAAACAGTTAAATTTGATTTCCACCAGAATCTTCAAGATTTTTGTACAACAATATTTTTCAAGTTTTGTGTTTTCTGAAAAATTTCCAATTAAAAAAATTTCTAAATGAAATGAAATTTACTTCTGATTTTTTCAACTCAAAACAAATTCCTCGCAAAAAGTGGTCCCTTCAAAAAATTTCCCAGCCTAACCTAATTTTTCTGACCAAAAACACAATTGTTGCCGTTATGACGTAGACAGGGCAAGGCGCTCCTTCTGCTCTTCTGCTTCCTATTCAGTCCGACTTCGATTAAGATTTCGAAAGGAATATTCCGCACGAAACGTTTTTTTTGCTTCTCTGGATTTCAAATGTATTCGTCTCTAACCCAAAAAATTTTGGTAAATTTTTCTTTGAAATGAAAAATTTCCAAGTAATTTTGGATTAGAAAAAAATTAATAGGAAAATAAAATAGTCCTGTAACCACTGAGAATATTTCTTACATTACCATGGTCAGATCGAATGAAAGAGGACTGAGGGGACATCATCTTACCACTCAATACCCACAAAATTGCATTTTGGGAAACTGGTCATTCATTTTTCAGGAAATTCGTAGTATGAGTCAAAAAACATCGGTACATTGGAAAAGACCTTTCATTTGTCCCTACAATAAAAAGTCATAAATTTCGGTAGTACTACATTTTTTATTTTTTTTACACTTTTCCTGACGTTTTTTCAAAAAATTATGCTTCGACTTTGCTATAATAGACGTAAGAAAAGTGACACTGGTGTCAAAACTCACTTTTGTCTAATCGTTTTCCGTTGTTTTCTCAAAAAGTACCTTTTTGGCAAAAGTGAGTTTTGGAACCAAGCCCCTCATTTGTACCTAGTTAAAAAAAACCTACTAAATTGTCTAATTGCTCCGAGTGAAGCGAGGGTGGAAAAATTCAAGAAACGTAATTTTGTAAATAAAATTTTGCAGTTATAATGTGAAAAAATATGATACAATCAGTTGAAATAATTTTAAGGAGAATTACAAACATAAGTCACTTTTGTAGAATTTGGATTATTTTAAAACAATGAATAAAAAAGAAATACAATAAGACCGAGCGCAGCAAAGCCAAAGTTTTTTAAAAATTCAATTGCTTTTTTGTACTTGAAAAAAAAAAGTAAAAATGCAAAATTGTTTAATTTACCTAGGTAACTTGAGAAAATATGGAAACAAATGAAAAATTTTTCTCAAGAAAAAGATCATTCAATTCTGTTTTCTCATTAAAAAAAACCACAAAAGTACAAATGTTCAACTTTCCCAATTTGAGAAAATATGAAAATTTTTCTTTCACTAGTTGGAAAAAATGAGTACAAAATGACGAGTTTTTTCCAACTTGATGAAATATGGGTACAAATGGCAAATCTTCCTATAAAAAATGATAATTTTATTATAAGAAAAAAAAAAACAGTAAGAAATGATCATTACCTATGGAAAGATTTACCATTATTTTGTACTCATATTTCGTCAAGTTGGGAAAATGCATCATTTTATTAGGGCTGGCGATTATAATCGATTAATCGATTATTCGATTATTTTAATCGATTAATCGGCCGATTTTTTTTAATCGTCTAATCGACCGATTATTTTTAATCGATTAATCGGCCGATTATTTTTAATCGTCTAATCGGTTGTTTTTTGGAAGTCAAAAAAGTAGCTCAAAAAGCACGGATTTCTGTTTTTTGTTTTCAAAACATCTGGTTGGAAAATTTTCATTTAAAAAAAAATGATGAGTCAGCAAATTTCTCTTTTTTAATAATATTAGTCGACAGATTTTTCATTTTCAACCCCGAGATTTTTGCCCAAACTGAAGATTTTCACATGAAACAAAGAACTGAAATTGGATTGCAAATTTTTGTCCCAGGACGGGGAGGGGGAGGGGGCGAAGGTAAATTAATTGGTCGATTTGAGAAAATCGGACGATTATTTTTAATCGATTAATCGGGCGATTATTCTTAATCGATTAATCGGGCGTCGATTAATCGATTATTTTTGTAATCGATTAAAATTTGAATAATCGATTAATCGATTTTAATTTCTATAATCGCCAGCCCTACATTTTATACCTATACTTATTTTTTTTCAAATTGTGAAAATTTACTAAGCATTTGTACATAGGTAGATTAGGTACTATTTCCCGAGTTGGGAAAATATGAGTATACGATTGTTGAATTTTCTCAACATTGGAGAATAAATAGTAAATTTTCTTAACTAAATAATGAAAAATCCTAATTGTGGGAGGAGGGGAATAGTAAATCCCTGGAAGCAGCTATGACGCGACTCGCTGCCTGCCACCATCAACATAGCGCGTTACCTACTAATCACACCACGTAACTCGTGTGGGACTAATGATGCGACGCGCCAAAGGCATTATCAATATTTCAATGCATTTGCGCGCCGGGTTAATATGTACCAATTTGGTCAAAATTTTTTGGGTATCATTTTCTCATGGTAGGTAACCATTTCAGGGGGTAGCACCAAAAAAATCCGAAGAAAAAAAACACTCAAGTATAAATAAGGGCCACCCTAGTAAGGATTGTCAGCAAAAAAAAGAAAACTGTGACTGAAATGAGGTTATAACTCAATTGAATTTTGTGAAAATGTTGAAAACAATTAATAGGCATATTTTGCTTCACACTTGAGAATTTTAGCAAAAAATCAGGTGACCCCCCCCCCCCAAAAAAAAAAGATACATAACCCCATCCCAAACTCTCACTCAGTTTCAAAAAATAGTTCACATCAAAGCCAATTAAATACCTACATCTCATCAACACATCAAACGATCAGACTACGCTTCTGGACCACATCACTGCTCCTAACTCCACCCTCGCAAAACCGTTAATTACCTACGAAAAAACCGCACTTCGGCAACCTATAATCTATTAACCATTTCTCAGCTTTCACGTGTTTTCTCAACATTCTGAAATAGAAACCTCGAATGTGAAAGATAATCCAACGTATGTAGGTAGCTCGTACAGCGCGCGAGCATTATAAAATGCAAGAACTCTTAATTCAGTTAATTGAATCATCAGCTAGTTAGAACGTACACAGCTAGAAGTACCTATATAGTACACATGGCGGTATATAACGTGATTATTTACATTTATTTTCCAGGTAGGCGTTTAATTAAGGCCGATAATTGAAAACATTTACACAGTACGATAAAAAAAAAACCAACTCGTTTAGTAATAATTATCTCACTGCATGTGCAGCGTTTTTTACTCTCGTAAGGATTTTTTTTCCGAAATCTAACAGTACCTAGGTAAGTCGACCTCGCTGAATAGATTTTTTCAAAGAATCGCGCTCGACATGAAGTTAGGTGGCAGTTGTAAACAATTCTGAAAAATTTAATCGACGAGCTGCTGGAATCCGACGAAAAAATAAGAGAAGGACTTGGGTACTGTACCGGGCGTCTTGAACATGGTAATGATTTATATTTTGTATCAACGATTCGTATCAAAGATACAATAATATAAGCAAACAGGTAGGGCATACTATCGACTGTCAATTTCAGTCAATACAAACCGAAGGAGTGACAAATGAAAAGTCATTTAGTGTAGTCACTATGGGAGGTCGGTTTTGAACCCAACACTTGCCTCTTCCTTTTATCTGGCTTTATCTAGGCTGTAACTCTGACTTTTCCGTCATCTGTGGTTACCCAATATAAACCGAAAGATATTTATTACAACGTTTATGTGCAGGTACAGTTTACTGCCGATGCCGGAGTGAATGAATTCAAAAATCAATATACACAGAAATACTAGCTACATAAATTAATAAACGACTAAATGATGAATATGGCTTCTCGTCGTCGACCATCATCAATGATGTGCAAATTATTTTAATCAACTTTATAAACGAATAATTTATCAATACGACGTTCTCGTCGGAATACTTTCCCCTCTCCGGTGAACAGCTAAGTACCGAAAAATTATCACCTATGCCTTTGGGCATCGTAAATTAATTTTTTTTCATTTTCGATTCATCATTTGTCATTTTAATCAATTACATAGGCACTTCGATATATAGGTTACAGGTGTTAGGTCCACGGTACGTAGACCTGCCTAGTTCGAAATCGATATTACGATGTGTGTTTTTGAATCTTAGGCGTATCATTCTGATGCAGATATTAAAAGTTCAACTGAATATCAAAAATCTGTTTTTTTCTTCAGAATTTACTCGAATTTATTTCAAAAATACCATTTTTTTCAGTGATTCCCCTTGAGCGATGTGAAATAATTTTTTACCACTTGAAACTAAAAAATAATTTATAACATTAGAGGCTCTAGTAAGGTGAAATGAATGAACCGATTCAAGAATCAATTTTCAATTTTCTTTCCAAAAATTGATTTTCTTCTCGGGTTGACAATTTCCGTTTCAAATTTCTCCTGTATTCTCATTCAGACTGAATTTTGGAAATTTCTCCTGTACTCTTCTCCAGACTAAATTTTTCCCATTTTTAATTTCTCCTGCGACTTTTTCAAACTAAATGTTGGTGATTTCTTTTATAGCCCCACTAAAAATTGGAGAAATTTATAAAAATTGCTGAATTTTCCAAAATTTAATTTTTTTTCTAAAAATCAACTATATTTTTTTGAAACTTGAATAGTATTGAAAAATTTTACAAAAATTGGAAAATCTTCCAGAAAATTACAAGATTTTTTAAAAATTGGACAATTCTTTCGTTTTCCTTTCTCCAAATCCAAGCTAAAATTTGATAATTTTAAATTTTTCATGCACCCTCCTTCGGGCTGAATTTAGAAGATTTCTTCTGTACTTCCCATCAAGCTGAACTTTAAAAATCCTATCTGGCTTGTACCCTCGACCAGACTACTTTTTTTTCAATTTTCTCCAGTACTCTCTTTCAGACTAGGTTGATGAAAATATGAAACAATTATCCAAATTTAGCATTACGGAGAAGAGGTGTTCAGGATAAATTAGAGATCATTAAAATCGAACCTGAAAAGAGATACATAAATTTTCGCAGAAATCATCCCGAGTTTTTTTCGAATTTCTGACGCTAGGATGATTAAGGCTGCGATGAACTTGAGATGAATTTTCATCGCAGGAAACCATCCCGCGTATTTTTCGAGTTTTTGAAGCTGGGATGATTATTGGAATGAATTTTCGTCCCCAAAAAAATCATCACACAATTTTTCCGAGCATTTGTGGCTGCGATGAATTTGAGATGAATTTTCATCGCAGAAACCATCCCGCGTATTTTTCGAGTTTTTGAGGCTGAGGTGATTATTTGAATAAATTTTCGTTCAAAAAAAAATCCAAAAATTTTTCGGAGAATTTGTGGCTGCGATGAATTTGAAATGAATTTTCATCGCAGAAACCATCCCGCGTATTTTTCGAGTTTTTGAGGCTGGGGTGATTATTGAAATGAATTTTCGTCCCCAAAAAAATCGTCCCACAATTGTCCGAACATTTGTGGCTGCGATGAATTTGGGATGAATTTTTATCGCAGAAGTCATCCCGCGTTCTTTGGGTAATTTCAACTTGATGACTTTAACTTTCTACTGTACCTCTTTTATCTCTTTTCAGATTTTTCTCGTATGTTCCTTTTCCAAGTTAAATTTATTGATTTTTAATTTTTCCCCTACACTTCCTCTCTAAGCTCAATTTAGATAATTTCAAAATTTTCTCATAATTTTAAACTCATTTATGAAGATTTCATTTTTACTCTTCTGCAAGATAAATTATACAAATTTCCTTCATTCTTTTCTCCAAACTGAATTGAGAAGATTTCTATCACAGTCCCCTTCGGACTAAATTTGCATGATTTTAGACTTCTCCTGTACCCTCCTTCTAGGTGAAATTTTTAATATCTGATTTCTCCTATACCCCTTCAGACTAAAATTTAGCGATTTCTCCTGCTCTCTCTTCTTAATCGGAATTTTGGACAATTTTAAATTTTTCCCATACCTCTCCAGCTTACTTAATTTAGTAATTTTGAATTTCTCCCAAACTCATCTCCAGACAGAATTTTGATAATTTCAAATTTTTCTTGTATCTACATCTTTTAGGCTGAAATTTTCAATTTCAAAGGTTTCTCCTGTATCCTCTGTCAGAATGATCTTTAGTAACCACTAATTGCTTCTGAACTCTTCTGCAGGCAGAATTTGTTCAATTTCGAATTTCTTTTGTAGATCTTTAGGCAGAATTTTGATGATTTAAAATTTTTCTATATCCTTTTCTTCGTCAAACTGTATTTTCAACAACTCAACAAGGGTATTTTATAGAGCGGGGAGAGGGGGGTCAATCCATAAAAAGTGAGATCAAAATTTTTACACCGATTAAATGAAAAAACTAATACCGAGATACGTGTTCAACAATAAGCACGTCAAAATACTCCGATTAACTCTCTTCTCGCAATAATTTTCATCAAACTTTCAAAATTCCACTTTTATGTTGGAATTTTTCCAATGCAACCAGTTGAGAAAATTTAATGAAAAAAATTAATTGAGTTAATTTTTTTCGTTGATTTACTTACTGAAATGAGTAAATCGATGTCGTTCAATTTGTGTACAAAAAGGTAACTGAACACGAATCAGACATTGATTTTTCCATTTGGTTATTTTTCCTCTTCAATTTCGGTAAAAATTGAAATAAAAACCGTTTTTGAAAGCATTTTGGTGAATATGCTCCAAAAGACCTAAAAAAAAATATGCAAATGTGTGCAAAATAGGTACATCCAAGCAGAAGTCAAATTTTAAATAAATGTTTACATCCTCATTAAGTACCTCTTTTTTTTACAGGATGACATTTTAAAAACATTTCAATATAATTTTTGAGGTAAAAAAAATCTAAGAAATATTTTTGGTGTTTATTTTCAATATTCTCCACAACTACTTGTCAAGTTTCATTTCAATTTATCTAAATAAAAATCGTATGGTGAGTTAATCTTTAATTTTTTTTAAATCGATTTTTGAAAAAAAAATATTGAAAAATACTTCCAATGTTGATTTTTTTATTTTCTTATTTTGCATCTTAACATTTTAGACCATTTTGTCTTTTAAATAATTTTTAAGCCAACTAAATCGAACTTCGATGAACCGAAATCGAAAACTGGTTATTTAAAAACTTCCAAAAAAATCCACTAGACGTGAAAACTTCAAAACTTTCTAATAATTCAAAATATCCATTAAAACAACATAAATCCGTCAATTCTCCGATAAAAAAAATACCCAACTAAGATCAAAATCTTGAGCAAACCAGATTTTTTCTCGAACCCAAATCCAACAACTCGACCGACCGATAAATCCCCATAGGTACACGATATAGATAATTTTTTAGCGAAATATGTTATACAAATCTATAAAACAATATCTTATTGGTAATGCAGTTCAATCAGTACCATTCACACAGGTCTAAGTTGTAGGCGTCTTATTGTCTTGTGTGGTCCAGTTAATTGTACGGTATAGGGAGGTTATAAATTCGGCTAGAGGCAATTTACCCTCCTAAAACGGAACACGAACGCGACAATGTTTCATTATGGGAAAATTAGAGTAGGATTGGAAACTAAAAAAAATTGAATAATACATGCGCTTTTTTCCACTATCTTTTTATTTACCAACGTTTTATAGTTTTATTAAAAGAATCATTTGGTTAAAAGTAACAATTAGGAGTGTCGTATTTAATTTGTGACGACCGAATTAAGTAATATATTCGATATTGAAACATTAGCGTAATATTTGAATTTTTTTCCAGTGTAATTAGTCTTCGAAGTACGTGGAATTGGTCGAGTGGGTAGGTCTCGAGTACCCTTTTGAATTTTTCACAGATTTTTCTATTCTAACGGATTTATAGACGATGGTTCTACGCATACAGACGTAGATTGGGTAGATGGAGGTTAATGGATTCATTTTCGCGCTCATTTACAACAACTCGGTTTAACGAATACTTTCGTGATAATGGTTATACCAGCCGAGTATTATTTTCTATTAAAATTTTCTCACATAATTTTTTCTTAATTATTCGGCGGCCCGCTGTTGGAATGCTTGGCTTTCTTATCAACCTAGAACAAGTAATATGGGAAGTAGTTGAGAAAGGGGGTGGGGTAACCCAATTTCTTCGCAATAAAAATACGTAATAATTTTCAGAACCGACAATTTTCAAGTAGAAAAAATTATTTCATTAGGTATGAACTTCTGAAAAAAGAAAACAAGTAGCACGTCCATGTTTCGCCTGAAAGTTGTAATGCAACTACTGCAAGTTACATACAAAACGGTCATCTAGGTTGCCTAATTCTGGAGTTTGAAAGTACGAGTGATAATTACACCTATGATGAAATTTGACGATGAGATGAACATTTTTTCTATCTAGGGCACTCCTAGAGCCAAAATGAAAAATGAAACTGAAAAATGAGAAAATCGTGGTTTTTAAAAATCATAGGCTAGCAAAATTTAAGTTTTTTTTTTGCAATTCTCGCGATGAAATTCATTAATTTGGTTACCAATAATTTTTTTAACCCAAGATTTATCACGATTTTCTCATTTTTCATTTTTCATTTTGGTTCTAAGAGGGCTCTAACCATTCAAAAAATAGGTAAGATCAATTAAAATCTTCATTTCAAAAAATTAGGACTAGGGACAGACCGAACGAAGGGTAAGAAGGTACCTTGCCTCCCCTCAATGGCAAAATTGCATTTTTATTTGAAAAAAATTAGGTTTGAGGAGCAAATTTTTCGAAAGCGATGGCCACTTTTTTTAAAGAAAATTTTAATTTTAAATTTAAAAATTGGAAAATTGGAAAACATTCATTCATTTGAAAATTTTCAATTTTTGCTCCTCCACTAAATCGATGTCTGTCCCTGATCAAGTGATCAGGGCGATGAACTTCTGTGCAAAATCTCAGTCTTAAAACTCATCTTTATACAAAGTATTCCCCTTACAAAAAAAATTATTCAAATTAAATAATCCCACCGATTAAATACCCACAGCGACCGATAAATCACCCACAGAATCATATCCATATCGATTTACACAAGGCATGAGCACGAATTAGTAATACGCGATAGCTTTAAAGAGCTCACCTCACTTTGTCGCATATTAATGGAAAATCTGCTGCCAAAGACAACCGTTTGCGGCGATTGGCTTTGTACGTAGAGCGTTATCAGTGGCAATAACGACCCAAAGGACTAGTCAACTTACGAAGACCGTGATTAAATGACAATCTGTACAAGGTAATGAGTTCGCCAGCAACGGCTCCCATATTGAAAAACCATGTTGATAGATTTTTATCGCGCAATTGGATTAATCAAGTTTTAATAAGGTGGAACCGCAAAAGCAAATACGACTTTGTCGGGTAGCCAGCGAGCCAGCGATGTAAGTTATCATCACGAAGTGTAAATCGATTTGAATGTAAGCGACGACGTAACGTTTTGCAAAGTGCTAAATGTCGTTCGTTTTATTACTTAGTATCATCGTATGGTTGTAAGAAGTCGATGATATATGGGTAATAAAATTCGGTATTAAAATGGGTGTGTGTGTTTCCGCACGTTTTAGGCTCACAAAAAAATATGATGGATTTTTTTGCAAATTTTTTGGAACGTATCTTAAATTTTAGTCTGCCTATTTGAAAATTAACCATTTAACATATTTAAAAAAATAGTTTTCTATATTATCATGTTCGGGCCAAATTCACATTTTTTTTCAATAAAAATTCACCAAGGTTTTTTTTTACACTGTATACAGAAATTTCCTAAGCAAAAATCTCTGCTTTCTCACTACCATTCAAAAAACTTTTCAATTTTTTTACCCTATTTCTGGTATAAAATAAAAGCAAAATTTTGCCCTAAAAACCGAAAAATTGAAAAAAAAAATAGTCAAGTAGGTAGTTACAAAATTTCAGAATCAAAATGCAAAATCCAGATCTTCTGCAGTACTTTTTCAGAATTTTCGCAAGACCTTCACCCACACAATCAAATAATTGAAATATTCTGAATGTTTTGTAGACTTTCTTACATTATTTCAAAAAATTCATCAATAGATAGATCAAAAAATAAACGACATAATGAAATTCAGGCTCATATATTTTTTTTTAGGATGAATTAGGATCTGAAAGTCAGAAACAACGCTCAATTATCTAAAATCAAGAATTCATGAATTATCGATGTTCTTCGAGTAGAAAATGTCTTCGAGTGTAGAATTACACAACTTTTTCAGAGCATCGCGAAATTATATGACACAGAATTTGTTCCCTTCATATTTCTCGCTGAAAATTTTAATTTTAGTCAATTTTTTGCCACGGTTGAAATTTTATTTACACCCAGGGCGAGAAATTGGAGTTCCGAACATTCATGGATGATCCCACTTTCAGGATGGAAACTGCTTGTTAAAAAAGATGCTAAACAAAATTTCATAATGAAAAATCAGAATTCAAGTAGAACTTTTATTGAGACATTTTTGAAATATTTCACGAATTTTTCAGAGGGGGGATTGAAAGTTTGATTTTTCGTTCCAATTTTTCGTTTTCTACATTTTTCAAACATTTCAAGAATTTTTTGAAAAGGGGAATAAATTTTTTTCAAAGCAAATTATCAAATATAATGACAAGAACATTGAACATTAAATTTTCCAAAGTAATTTCGATTCGACATTTTTCCAACTCATTAGTTAGGTACATACGTAATGAAAACATCGAAAGAATTAAGAAAAAAAGGAACTCAAAGCAGCAACATTTCGTGTTGTTTTACACGACTGGCGAAGATGTCGTGCAAATTTTTCTACTCATCGAGAAAGAAAAAAATCACTTAAAAAAATTTCAAATTGGGAAATTTCAAAATTCTGAAAGAAATGGAAAATACAGTATACATACATAAATTTTCCAAGTTTTATTGAAAATAAAAACGAAAAAAAAAGACTGACAAAAAAATAGGATAAAAGCAGGATTGCAGGACCTACAAGCAAAAAGACGTAAGAGAAATAAACAGGATAAAAGTAAGACTGTTGGACACTTTGCAGAAGAGATTCAGATCGTTCAGAATTTAAGACATGATAATTTTTACCAAAAATTATTTTCATTTTCAGAAAAATAGTAATTTTTATCACAAAATGACGATTACTCAGGTTTCGGTACCTGACCTACCTATTTTTGAAAAATGTTAATTTTTGGGCCAAGAGTCGTCCAAGGTTTGAAGAGATGCATTGAAAATTGAGCCAAAAAAGCTTCGATGGGCTGGTGTAGACCAAAATAGTTGAAATATTCGTTGGCACTTTTCCGGATTTCTGTACTTGAAAAAAAAAAAAAAAAAATGTTTTTTTTTCAGGAAAGTGATCAAAAAATCCCGTAACGACAAATATTTATTGAAAATAAAAACGTTTAAACGTTTACAAAAAACTGAAGAATTTAACCAAAAATGATAATTTTATTCAGAAAAGGGCATTTTTCACTAAAAATAATGGATATTTTTTTTACTAAAAATGGTGGATTTTTTGCTAAAAATGATGAATTTTTTACTAAAAATAATGGATTTCTTATCTAGTAAAGAGAATGGATATTTTTTACTAAAAAATGGTAGATTTTTTTACTAAAAATGGTAGATTTTTTTACTAAAAATGGTAGATTTTTTATTAAAAATGATGGGATTTTTTTTTAGTAAAGATAATGGATTTTTACTAAAAATGATGGATTTTTACTAAAAATGATGGATTTTTTATTCAGTAAAGAGAATGGATTTTTCACAAAAAGTTGATGGATTTTTTTTAGTAAAGATAATGGATTTTTACTAAAAATTATGGATATTTTTTGCTAAAAATAATGGATTTTTTCATCTATGTAGTAAAGAAAATAGATTTTTTTTACTAAAAATTGATGAATATTTTTTACTAAAAATGATGGATTTTTTTTACTAAAAATGATGAATATTTTTTACTAAAAATGATGGATTTTTTTACTAAAAATAATGGACTTTTTTTTACTAAAAATGATGGATTTTTTCACTACAAAATAATGAATTTTTTTACTAAAAATAATAGATTTTCAACTAAAAATGATGGATATTTTTAGCTAAAAATAATGGATTTTTTATTTAGTAAAGAGAATGGATTTTTTCACTAAAAATTAATGGACTTTTTTTAGTAAAGATAATGGATTTTTACTAAAAATGAAGTTTTTTTTCACTACAAATAATGGATTTTTGTATCTAGTAAAGAGAATGAATTTTTCACTAAAAATTGATGAATATTTTTTACTAAAAATGATGGATTTTTTACTAAAAATAATGGTGTTTTTTCTACTAAAAATGATGCATTTTTTCTACTAAAAATGATGCATTTTTTCAACTAAAAATGATGCATTTTTTCTACTAAAAATGATGCATTTTTTCTACTAAAAATGATGCATTTTTTCTACTAAAAATGATGCATTTTTTCTACTAAAAATGATGCATTTTTTCTACTAAAAATGATGCATTTTTTCTACTAAAAATGATGCATTTTTTCTACTAAAAATGATGCATTTTTTCTACTAAAAATTATGCATTTTTTCTACTAAAAATGATGCATTTTTTTTACTAAAAATGATGCATTTTTTTTTACTAAAAATTATGATTTTTTTTTCTGAAAATAATGTTTTTTTTTCTAAAAATACTTAATGGTTTTTTTTTTTACTAAAAATGATGAATTTTACTGAGCTAAAAATTATGGAATTTTTTCAAGCTAAAAACTATGAATTTTTCAACTAAAAATAAATGAATTTTTTCTGAAAACGGAAATTTCTACCAATATTACCTACTAAAATCGCAAGCTGGCAACGCTGAAATACTAGATTTTTTCATCGAAGTGGGTTTTTTTCTAAATTAATATCTGAATGCTGAGCAGATTGAATTTCGTATGCCAAAAAAAGAGTATTTCACTTTTCAAGAAATGAAGATTTAAATTTTTTCATCGATTTAATACTTCTTAATAAGTAGTTGTCACCATAAAATTGGACCGATTTGAGAAGTCAATAGTTTGGGAAGATATAGAAATCCAAATTATATTTTTCTATTCCCCTATCCTTTTCAGGAGCAAATATACCATTTTCCCATAATTTCCCTCCCTTTTTCCTCGCTCCATCGTCCAACATATCTCAAATACCATCCTCCGGATCCTCGAATACCAAAACACCGAAGATTAAATCATTCAAGACGCTAATACCTTTCGAATTACACACGCCGATTAATTTATTATCATTACCAATAATTTGTTCACTTCGGAAGGTAAATTATTTCGAACGTTACTATTAATTTAAATTACCTTTAAATCGACATTTTACGATATATGATAAACGGGTTAAAACGAGCATTAAAAATCGTGGTCCAGATTAAAATCTAATACAAACATTCACGAGAGGAACTTTGACGTGAGCTCTTTTTTTTTCTCTCCTAGCTCGCAGCTAATAGATAGTTCAAAACGCTAATAAACCGATATTACGATTCGGTTACCGCCCGTTTATAATAATAATTAGATATCACACTTGGCGCTATACGTGAATATAGGCAAAGTAAATTCGCCTACAATCAGTCAGGGATCTAAGGTGCGCTAATGTGTTATTCGGGCTCGACAAATTTTTACCATCTATTGGTTTCATTTTTCAATACAGGCATATTTATCTATGCAGGAAAATTTTCATCGTGATGGCGAAATTTTCAACGATATCTTAGAACATTCAGTTACGAAAGAAAATATTTCACCACGAGGGTAAAGTCATTCAACTTTTTTCACCAGACGAATGTTCATTTCGGTCCAAAAAATTTTTTAGACATATTTCACAACAAAAAACAAGCCCCTGAGGTAGTAGATATAATGATATTAAAACCCCATACTGTTATTTTAAATCAACTTTACTTAAAATCACTATAAAAATTCACAATCCCTCGAGCAAATACTTGACACAAACAGCACTTTTTCATAGGTAGGTACTTGCAGCTTTACGTATTTTCCATCTGATAATTATTTTACTCGTAGTCGTCTTCCTAATAGCGACAATTTCAAATATTGTTCTTTTTTTCAGCTCTTGAAATGCACCAGTACTCGACAAAGTTTCATTTATTTTTCAAAAAATGAAAACCTTCCCTTTAAGAAAATCTTTCGAGTAAATAATTTCGTCAAAAATGTATGAATTTCCCTTCTGCAAAATTTTACTCTCCGACATTCGAAAAAATCAATAATTTACCAGCTAACTCGATCCATCGAATAAATCAACTTTGAAGAACGAGTAAATCGACGCTTCGACCATTCAACATTCAGACTAGCTACCAAATTGAACTAATTTATGGAAAGAATTCCGTACAAAACCCGATCACCTAATTGCAGCTTCATTAAATAATGTAAACACTCCGGCGGGATAAACAGTTATGCTAAAAAATATTAATACCACGTATTTATTCTTTGTTTAATGATTTATCTAGTAAAAAAGGTGGTACCATGTAATGTGATAATAAGTCTCGGTCTACGCCCTCCAAATCAATGTACATAAATCAATCAACTTCGTGATGTCATAACGCTTCATATCAAAACATCAAACTTCGTATATACTTTCATATTAACGTATATCTACGAACCATCGTCTTCGAAAAAAAAAGTATCGTGGATCTCACTCGCCTCCCCCTCCCCTCACACCATTCGTGACCAAGTCAGCTAAACTAATTTTGCTAAAACTTGTTTATTCACATCCGCCTTTATAGTCCTCTTTTTAAAAATATACCTGGGCTGGAAACAATGAATTAGGATACCTAATCGTTTTCGGAGTGTAAAAAATCGCGGTTGTAAATTCATTGATGATTTTTCCCAATTCATTCATGGTATCGAAAAGTGAAATTGGAAAATCTCGATGTAGGTTTACAAAATATATTTCTTTTCGACTGCGGAAAATAATTTATTGCAGTTGACCACAAAGAAGATTTTTCGTCGCATAGGCTCCCATGAGGATTTATTTTCTGTAAATATTCGTATGCCAGCAAACATCGCATGATTTTTTTTCAACTGTTGCATATGCAGATGTACCCTTGAGCTTCTGAAAAAAAATCATGCGGAATAATGTATTCGTTTTATTTTAATAATAGGCGATGTAGTGAAAATTTATTTGCAAGATAGATCTCCGCCACTTCTTCGAAATAATTATTGGGGTTACTAAAGTTACTGAAATTGAACGATGAATCTAGTGTACGTATTATGTCGTAATATTCACTTTTATCGGATTTACAGTCGACGTTAAGTGGAATTTGGAAGCATTCTAGTGTAACAAACTGAATGTACGTATTATTTTAGTTCGAACTTCCGTTTCCTATTAGTGTTACACATTTTTTTTTTCCAACTTATGTAGGTATCGACAGTGTATGTAGGGATTTCGTAGTATTTTTTCAGGTACCTGGACCGACCTACCCACCTATTTGAACATGTACTCAGATGATTCTTATCGGTGGTTTTGGTGTTAAATATACATATTACTTAGTGCGTAAATGTCTGAAAAACTATTACATGAATGATTTAATAAAAAATGCAATTTAAATACCCCTTTCTATAGCCTGTCTGTTTCGGTAATTATTTTCGAGTTGATTTTGCATAGATTAGGTTACTTATGCAGATAAAATTTGAGGATTATGTTATTTTACGAAAAATAAAGTTACTCGAAAGAATTTCTTTAGTTATTCAGACCTATTTTGGAAATAATTTCGATAGATGGCGAGCACAACAAAAAAGTGTTATTTTTATATAAATTTTAAGGAGCTCCTGAGTTGATTTTTTGATTTTTAATAAGATTCAGATAATTTTAGCCTTTTTCCTTATATTTTTTACATTTTTTGAAATGAACTGATTTTTACTAAAAATTGAACCCTTATCATAGTTCTCGAGAAGGCATAATAAAAATTTGCTGAAATCGTCTTCTACTGTAAATACTTGATATAAATAATAGCGGAAAAAATCCATACGAAACATCGCCAACTTCGATCTGCTGGTTTATAGGATTTATCTATCTTTAACACGCCATGCCAGAATACAATTAAATTTTGAGGTACTCGTATGAAAAAGTCAAACTTTGGTTACAGGCCTCAAAATATTTGAAAAATACAGAAAAAGTATCCAAGAAATGGATAACAGATCGAAATCAACTTTTTCGCATTTCTACTTGCGTATAATCAAATTTCAAAAAAAATTTATCCCCAGAAAATTCGTCAAAATTTGGAATTTGAAAATTTTGAAAATGTGTAGATTTTTGGAATTTTTCTTTCCTATCTATTGAAACTATGTCCAAATTAAAGAAGGCAAGGTAACAGGTTCATTTGTCAGAATACAAATAAAAAGTTAAGTTGGGCACAGCTCATTAAAATGCTTAAAAAATTACACACACAATCTTGTACTGTTTTTAAATTTCCAAATCGAAAATTAAAACCTCAGCCAAATATTTCAGATGTTTTGTAAGGCTTTCGACGGTTTCACAACCCCCCCCCCCGCACACACACGAACACACACACGAACACGAACACACACACACACACACACACACACACACACACACACACACACACACACACACACACACACACACACACAAATAACATCTGGTCAAAAAATAAAAATTTGCAATTTTTGAAAAAAAAATTCATATTTAAAAAAATAAATTAATTTTGGACAATTAAAAGTTAATGAGATCGAAAAGAAATCAATTCAGCTGTTTGACCAAATTTCAAGCCTCTTTACAAAACAAAAAATTTCACCCTAAGAAATGGAATCTTTTATTTTTTTTCTCGAATGTTCACATTTTAAAAAAAATGTACAAATAAAAATGAATGAATCCAAAAAAATTAAATGTTCTCGTTGAGAATATTTTAAGTCTCCCCCCCCCCCACAAAAATTTTACTGTGACATTTAGATTTTCACATAAATGTTCAAATTCAGAAAAAAATAATGAAAATAAAAAAATGATTAGCTCAGCTCTTGGACGATTTTTACTCCCCCTCACCCCCACCCACCTCTTTCATAAAAAATTATACTCTGAAAAATCAATTCTTGCACAACTACTTGCCTATTTACATTTTTTTTAAATGAACTACAATTCACTTGGATTTTTTTCACTTACTTTTTTCACTCGAGGCCATACATTGAGGAAAATTGTTTTTAATAAATAATGCAACATTTTCGAATCAAATACAGAACTTTTTTTATTTTCCTCTCTTTTTAGCTGTTTGAGGACTACAAGAATGTTAACACTCGATTCAAAATAATTTATCATTAAACAATTTTGTAATGTATTGATAAAATCGTTTGCGACTGATTCACTAAAATTTTATCAAATTTGAATGATTCGCTGATATTTGATTCAATCAGCTCGTTCGCCAATAACTCATCATAATTTGATATCTGATCAAATTGCTCGCGAATGAATTATTCTGAAATAATTCATTTACAAATGATTCACTTATATCTGATAACTAACAAAAATGTTCGTGAACGATTGATAATAATTTCTGATCAGGAATTAGATCGCAGTGAAGGAAGCATCCCTCCTCCCCCCTGCACTCACATAATGATACAATGCATTTTTAGTGCAAAAATTAGGTGCAACAACTTTTTAAGGTGAATTTTCACGAGTATTTGATCGAAAAAATCAGATTTTCAATTTTTTTTTCTTCCCTAAAGGCACAATAATGCAAAGACATATTGTTACGTTTCTGTTATAAGTGCACCTAGAAATTATGCGAGGGAGGAGCTGAGAATTCGAAAAAAAGGAGATGGTTTAAATTGAATAAAAAAATTGAAGCTCTCTCAATTATAAATCAGTAAAAATTATCGAAAATCACTGAGAAACAGCCAGAATTGCAGCACAAGAGAAAATCAGTGAAATTTTTTTTACTGAAAACAAATCAGTGAAAAAAATCAGTGGAAAATCAGTGGAAATTCACTGAAAAGTCGGTTAAATTTATGAAAACAAAGAGGGATTTTTAGAACAAACAGTCAATATTCTCTCTAAATCTGAATCAGTCAAATTTGGTGAAATTTGCTTTTTTAAATCAATAAAACAAATTTAACTAAAAATCAGTCATTTTTTTCAGATTTTTCAGACAAATTTCTGACCAATTGGGAATCGACTAAGATATCGGTGATTTTTGACTGAAATATTGGTGAAAAATCACCAATTTTTAATGAAATTTGCTTCGCTGATTCTTTCATCTGACAAATTCAGATTCAGAGAGTGACTTGTTCATTCAAAAAATATAGATTGAACGAAGTGAGGTTCAAATTTTTTTGAAAAATCATGTTTGAAAAACAAAATAAGGTTTCTTTTCGACATTTTAATGAAGGAAAATCTCCTTGGAGAGATTTAAGAGGAGCTTGAGCTCCCTGAGCACCCTCCTTCGGGTGCACCAATTATTTCTGTCGTTCGGGAATGATTCAGTTCAATATTTCAAATTGGTCGTAAAAATTCAAAAAAGAGCTACAAAATTCTAAAAAAGAAAAGATTTTAAAGAAATGCAAGAAATTCATTCAATTCTGGTGAAATACTTGACTAAAATATTTTTAATACATTGTAACCGTCAGAAAATAATTGAGTTAAGCAGCATTGAGGATCGAGGAGACTAAAAATTGAAAATTTTTCGAGTCGATTATACTGGATTTTCCCCCTGATCTTTCCTGCCATTCAAATGATATTTTCATTAAATTTTTAGACTCAAAATGCAAAATTTTTCAATTTATAATTACATATAATTTTTTCATTGGAAGCTATTCTGATGCTCCACTGATATAACCTTACTCAAGTTGGAAAAATTTATTTAACTTGATGCAACAATGATAACGTTTTGTGTATTTTTGTGTGTATGTTCTGAGTCCGGTAAGTACTTCATTAATTTAGACTCAAATGCAAATTTTTTTTTTTACATAATTTTTCTTCTATGTGATGCTCCACAGATATAACTTGCTCAATGGAAAAATTATTTATTGATTGCACTTTGGTGTTTTTTTGGTTTTGAGTTCAATGCATATTTTTTGGTTTTGAGCGATGAATCATTGGAATGGATTTCTAACTCAAAAAAAAATCATCTTATGATTTGTCCGATCACTTTTGGGCTGCGATTAATTTGGGATGAATTTTAATCGCAGTCTAATCGCACGTATTTGTTTAGTTTTTTATGCCCGAAATGATGATTGGGATGGATTTATTCCGACCATTTTTAGGCTGCAATTAATATTTCAAAATTTCACCCAAACTTTCCACAACTCTCCTCACTTCGACCCCACAAACTCGAATCACACACCACCGAAGTAAACATTGGCAAAATCACACCGAACTTGAGCAAATAAACACATAGGCAGGCAGTCATTAATACTCAACGTAAAAAAAATTCATCAAAGGCGACAACCATGAAAATACTGATATATAATTACAAGCGTCTTATTTGCGTGCAGTCCAGAGCTAGACGTATGTGTTCAACGTTTGTAGACACTCAAGCACATCTGTCGGCTTTAGATGGTGTTTTCAAATCATCAGGCGTAACTGTTTTTAACAGATGCAAGACGCATACAGCGTACAAGTACGAATGTTTAAAGAGAAAATCTGTGGTCCAATTTGCCTAATAATTGTCAGATGACAGTGTTAAAGTACAATTATTATTGTAATACGATTGTGCAAAGTTGAGTTGGTGAACGATTTTTTTTCTCGTATTTAATGAAAGTGTCAACACACCAACTCGGATTATTATTTTTAGTGACATGTCACATAAAAACATTCACCGCCTTCTTGTACTCGCATCTACGACGGCTTCGCAGGCGAAAACTGCGAAAGCGTCGTCTAAACTCACGTTCTGATTATCACCTACACACAGTCGAGTCTCATACCAGCCTGTCCTCTTTTTTTTTCCAACAACTTTTCAATTATTAATCATTTTTCGATATAGTTTCCTTTAAAATTGCACACGTGGCGTATTTCATACCTGGCTGAGATAAATTAGTCGTAAAAATCGTTCACGTAATTACCTTAATTTTACATATTCGGGTATTTTCGATGAATGAAAATTTGACAACAAGTTCGCCAATGTTATTGACATCGACAAACTAGTAATATTAATTACGAAAAAATTTTCGATAAAAAATTGTTTGCATACGTCGATTGCAGCTTTTTAACTGGTCAAATGGAAACAGATGTAATTTAGGTAACTTCCGGTAACTGTATTTAATGTTTCCGTTCAAATGCGTGGGGTGATTACGTACACACTTTTATCTGCACCCTCGAAAAAAAAAGTACCAAGCCCCGAAGTTATGACCCTCTCGTGATAATAAAACGTTTAATATTCAAACAGGTGCTCCGAATGGAGTATTGGTAACTGCCAACAGGTAGATACCTTTTTCTTTATTTTTTACGGACCAACGTACCTAGTTATTGATCATTACTAAATTTACCTCCGCGAGTATCTCGTGAATTGTCATTTTTCCATGATCTTCCAAGATCCACCCATTTTTTTGGCGGCTAATCGAGCGACGTTCACGAAAAGGTTGAACACTTTTACGAGCATAAAACTCGAATCGACAAATCGAACGATAAATTATCACGATCGGATGCATCATTGGTCGGTACATGTGTTTCGTTTAATGACTTTTTTATGCAAAGATAGGTGAAATTTGATTTTTACCAAAATTAAGTATTGTTTCTCAGAGATGGATTTTTTTTCGACTTGATCGAGCGTAAGATCGAGTATGTTCAACTCTGGCTAGGTATTCTTTTTTTTCTCTTTCCACCCACGCCAATAAGCACGCGTCATGAAAACCAGTCTAACTAATTCCAATGTACAATATCTTAACGTGCGACGCACGTGAGCTAATCCACACCACAGCACACGTATCAAGTATAAAATGTAGTTCGGATTTTTCTTTTCATTTCGGAGCAGGGAAAAAGATCACCATAAGAAGTGGGATATTTTTGGGGAAAAAAATGAAAGGAAATGGAGAATAGATTTAAGACTTGGGTACCATTTTAAGATACACGAGTAATATGTAGTCCGGCGAATAGCACCGTTACAAGGTAGGGCGTATAGAATACAGAAAGTATATTTAGTAAAATTCTCTTATGAACTTATATCAGATTGTCTTACGGTTCACCGATTGCTAGTTTTATTAATTCAACCGAAGCTGAGAGATTAAAGCACTGATTGCTACAGGTAAATACACTCATTAATAGCAAGCCTTCTTCTTTATCTTTTTTTTTCCT
This sequence comes from Pseudococcus viburni, assembly GCA_033439095.1. Classification (NCBI taxonomy): domain Eukaryota; kingdom Metazoa; phylum Arthropoda; class Insecta; order Hemiptera; family Pseudococcidae; genus Pseudococcus; species Pseudococcus viburni. The sequence continues at coordinate 585,743 of JAVBJF010000161.1, forward strand.
CGCAATTATTGGGTACAGTTTGGCAATATTTATATCTATTTGTTAGATTAACGTAAGATATGCTCGCAGATAGATTGCGTACGACGAATTTTTGATTAATTGCTGGAAGCGTTTTGAAACCGAAACATTGATTTATTGAATATTACAGAAATAGGAAATGGGAAATTCGAGAACCGGAGATATTGGGGGTAAAAATTATTTCGATGGGAGAAATACGCGAAGATTATAGCGAGGGATTTTCCGTAGATAGTTTGGAAAAAATGGGGGGATGAGGAGCTGAGAATCAAACCTCACTTTTGCCAGGTAAAGGGGGTTCGAGGAAAACGCAAAAAACTGATTTAGTTAAGTTACCGACCATCGAGTTTGCTAAAATCATCTTATATTCTCAAGAAGGACCTGAAAATAGGATTTCCTAATTTTTTTCCCGATCACGTAGGTACTCTTCTTCAAATGACGCGAGAAGAATGGCAAATGTGTGAGTTTCGACACAAACCACCCTTTTTTTCAAGCTACAGAAAAATTTTGTTAAACCAAATTTGTAGAGCTTGAAAAAAGAAATATGTTTTGTCTCTTGACATTTTTACCCTAGATCAATCGTCTTCGAGTTATAAACCATCTTCGAAATACATTCCAAAATTAATGCATTTCAAATCTGATTCATAACTCGAAGATGATTGATCTGGGGCAAAAAAGTCAAGAGGCAAAAAATGTTTCTTTTTTCAAGCTTTGCAACTTTTATTCTACGAAATTTTTCTTCAACTGGCAAATGTGAGTCATGATTTTAACCCCTGTTTTTGAAAGCATTTGTAGCCACAATGGAGACGATTTAGGCAAAAAATATTTCAGCCATGTTGTAGAGCGTGAAATTCTGTATCAGAATCCATCAAGAAACCATTTTCAAATTCTTGGCAGAAGCGAGTTTTGATTTTCAGCTCCTCAAATGTCGAGGAAAAATTCTGAAATAGTTTTTTTTTAGAAGTTTTGGAAATTATTAATAACGAGGTAAAATTACTTTGAAAGATTTTCAAATAATACTTTTTTGGTACAGTTTTCAGAACCTGACCCTCTCATAAGTTTTAAGGGAGAAATTAGAAAACATATTATTTTCTCAAAATCATGATACAAGATGTCTAAAAAAATTTCATAATGAAAGATGTAGAATTTTAGTATGACATTTTTCGAAAATATCACGATTTTTTAGGGGAAAAATTCAATTGAAAACATTTCAAATAAAGTAATTCCAACATTTTGAAAAAAGGAGAATGAATTAAAAATTTAAAAATTTGATTGGGGAAAAATAGAAATAAGCATAACCCTTTTTTATCCCCCACTTGAAAGGAAGGGATATTTTTAGAGGTCCTGAAAACACACTAAAGCATATTTAAAAATTTTCCCAAGTAACATTCAAATATGTGTCACCATTTCTGAAAAGAAATCATTTAAAAAGATAGATTTGTTAATATTCCACAAAAGCAGTTGACTTTCTTTCTTCGTTTCAGAAAAACGTGACAAATTTTTTTTTTGATTTTTCTCCATTTAAAAATTTTAAAAATTCGAAGTGTCTACTAAATTACCAAAATGAAAATTCGTATTTTTCTTCGGATTAAAATTTAAAAAAATTTCCCACAATTAATTACTCCCCCCCCCCCATCCGCTAAAAATACTCACAAATCGTGGGAAATATAGATTTTCCATTTATGTACGAGTATGTATTTGAACTACTCGAAAGGAACTCAATTTTTCAGCTCTCCAAGTTTATTTCCAAATTTTCTGGGGGAATCCGAAAACACCAGAGAACGTTCAAATTTAGCTGGAGATTCCACAAAATGATTGAAATTGAGAAATTCGATTTTATTTCTCTTCTTTGCACAAAAAATTGATTTCGTTAAGAAAACCAAATGAAAAATTCTCTGTTTTTTTTCAAAAATTCGTACTTTTTACTTTTTTATTTTGAATCAGTGAAAAGTCACTAATAGTCAGAATTGTGGCACGGAGAAAATCAGCAAAGTTTTTTGATTTTCAGCAGATTTTCGCTGATTTTTCAAAGAATTTCACTGATTTTACCGACTTTCCAGTGAATTTTCACTGATTTATAACTGTGCTGCAATTCTGACTGTTTTCCAGGCATTTTCGATCATTTTCACTGATTTATAAATGAGAGAGTAGCCTTTTTCGTACTTTTTGACTCAATTAAGAAAAATGACTTTTTTCGGATTTTAGTACTTTTTGTTCCCAGGAGATACCTTGTACTCTCTCATTCCGAATCAGTGAAAAATCACTGATAAACAGTCAGAATTGCAGCACAGGAAACTTTCACTGATTTTCAGTGATTTTTCACTGATTATTCAAAGAATTTCACAAATTTTTCAGTGAATTTCATAAATATCACTGAGTTTTCAGTGAATTTTCACTGATTTACAGTGATTTTTTTTCACTGATTTGTTTTCAGAGGAAAATTTTTCACTGATTTCCTCCTGTGCTGCAATTCTGACTGTTTCTCAATGATTTTCGGTAATTTTCACTGATTTATAATTGAGAGAGTATATTTCAAGGAAACTATGATAATTATTTAAACCTAATGAAACAATTTAATAAGTAAAATATGGGAGCCTTTAAAACCGTCACCACCATTCTAGTAGAAATTTGGTTCACTGACAGAGTACTCACACATCTCACATCAGAACCAAATTTTGGGCTGCTGAAGTTATTTTTCGATTTGAAAGGAATTTCTGAAAATGACTGAAAAGACCGATTAATATGTCAATTTTTAGTAAAATTAATAAATCTTGAAATAAAAATCTGAAAAAATTGGCTCATATACGAAAATCGACTCTACCTAAATCGATTCTGACCATTTTTGAGGTCATCTGAAGCCTCCAGAAAAAACTGACTTTTCTCCAGTGCATTGGAATTACTCCAGACTTTGGAAACTCAAAATAAAAATTAATTTTGTGATATGAGTGTGATTTTCTTTCCATGAGCTAAATTTCAGCTCGATTGACAAATTAACATGAACGAGGGTTGTAAAAGTGAAAAATTGCACTTTGATAGTTTCATCAGGTCAAAATAGCTTAACATAGTACCATGATGTTAAATTTCTTCCAAAAATTTCCCATTTTTATTTCAAAGAAAAAAATGTAACTTTTTTGAATTATTCAAAAATTTAGGAAGTTATTTGAATCTCGAAATCAGTTTTTTGGGGAAAATGAATTTAGGAATTTTGAAATGAACTTTTGTGGACTTTTTTTTACATTGAAACAATATGGAATCTGAACCACAATTTTGGGGGTTTTTGATCTTATTATTTTTCACTTCGGTGGCATTGATACCAGATTTCATGAAATTGGTGTATATTTGACAATTTGAAGAAAATTTGAATTTGATATTCGTCTCCATGTAAATATACAATTTCATTTTGATGATAGTTGAATAAACCTTTGGTGTTCCAAGATTGATGCTTACTACACATCACTTTATGTTCTGCCATATTGCCTCATGACCAACATTTCTCAGAAATCAGCTATTTGTTTTTATATTATTAAAGAATCTCCACCTCTGTATAATTTTTGGGAATACGTTCGTATGAAAATTACGGTTTAGATTTTTTTCTAAATTTTCAGTTCTTGAAATTCTCATTTATCTCTGCATTTCCTAATTACCTACTTAATCTGTCTAATTAATATCAAAAAATTTCTCAACTTTCAACTTTTCATTAAATATTTTGTCAAGAGATAAAAAGTCATCAAAAAATTTCCATTTTGGATCAATCTTACCATCACAATCACATCTATTAGCACGATACGAGTGAACCTATGATGTAATTTGGGCACTAGCTTTCAGCGTTCCTACGAGCAACACCGGATTTCTAAACCGAACCCATATTTTTCATTATTTATGGTACGATACGAATTTACCTTACCTACTTAACTGCGCTCACGCATTTCATTCTGCCTATGTGGAATATAGATTCGTATGAAAAGGTAAATCAACCGCCAGTATTCTCCGAATATCATTATGTTACAAACTGAATAATTATCTGTGTCATCGTTTTTACCTGTAATGAAAAATCAATTCTTGGAATAACGCAGGTAAGTACTTTATAGTTCTAAATTAAAACATACCGTACGCTAAAAATAAAGCTATTGTACCTCTACAGTTTGATATACATCAGAAAACTCTTATCACTTCTAAATATTATACCTTCATCAAGCGAAAAATATAACAAAAATTTGTTAACTCTGTAAAACATCAGCTCGAGCTTCAAATGATGAATATTATTTGTAATTTTTAATCAAATTACCTACACGTTTATTTAGTTATGTACTTTATTTTCTTTACAGAAGGGATACTGCATCAGCGTGCGATTATAATACGCGTAGAACGATGCCACAGGGCGGCTACTTAATAATATCCTGTTTCCAGTCGGTTGCCTCTTTTACTTGTCGCAATGGATCCGATTTCCGGATTTATATGATGACAATAAAACAACCATATAAACGTTAATTTACTTTTGTGTTTTAACTACACGGTGAACTGACTGTTGCTTGAAACTGGTACGAGGTGGTAAAGGTGACCACGAAAATTCGATTTTATTGCGAAAAAAATTAAGTAATTAAGCGAAATTTCAGTAGAAATCGGTAACAACACGTACCTAATAAAATTTTGAATAGTTTTTACAGCTTAAAATTTGAGTATATTTGAACAATGCAAAAAAAAATTCTATAAATGAGTCAACGAGTTCCACTTTTTTGTATATTCCAACAAATCGATGAAATAAGCAAAATATTGGATTTTTTTCTATTTTGGTTTTGATATTGATTTTCAAATAGTTTTTCAAAGCAAATTTTAAGATTAAATTCACAAAGTAGACTTCGCTTGATTTTTAAATCTGTCGAGGCGAAGAAAAACTATCACTATTTCCATAAAAATTCAAAAATTAAAATTTTTCGACGTTTTCTTTTTTGCAATTTTGAAAAATAGTCCATAACACCTTTTTTTGAAATATGACGAAAAACATTGTTGAAAATATCGTAATAATAGATATGGCTTTAAATGCTTATAATAAAAAATAATAAATTGCTAAAATTAGCAAGTTACAAACGTTGTATGAAAATACATAATTCAAAATTACATAAATTATTCTTAATATCTGATAAGCGACAAGTTTCATATGTCATCTGGCAAATATTTTGAGATCATAATCACGTGACCCCCATCAAGTAACCCTAAAATTTCATAGCAAGTAACCTGATTACTGTTTAGTAATAAGTGACTTCTGATAAATATCAATTGCAATTTGACAAGTGTCAAATGACAATAAAATGCAAAAGAGCATCAAAATTATTTGATAAGGGTCAAGTATCATGTGATAAGAGGCAAGTGGCATGACAAATGTCAAGTAACATCTGCGAGTTGTCTATTAAATCCCAAGAATGAAAATTCGTACTTTTTCTGGAATTTTTTGGACTGAAAATTTCAAACCTCACAATTTTTGGTTCACCCCTCCCCCTTCAATAAAATACATGATTCGAATAGAAAAATTCTATGAAGCTCCTGCAGGTTTCGTTTTCCAGCTTACTCCACTGAAAAAAAATGAAAAATAATCCAATGAAGGAGATACCTAAGAGGTTCGCGAAGAAGAAAAGATTGGAAAAATTCGGAAAATATGAGTGGGAGAAAATTTTTGGAAAAAGACAATCAAAAGCTAAAATTTCATGATTTTTTTCAACATTTCAGTCATCAGAGAAAGTAATTTGTAACAACTTCTGAAATAATTTCTACTGAATAGCGAAAAAAAATTAAGACTAAAAAATGAAAAAAAACTAAGTGAGAAAATTTCGGGCTCTTTTCTGCATTTTAGATAAAATTCATACTTTTTTCGGATCTCTTCGTACCTTCAGATTAGTTCTTTTTCCACACCTTGATCTGACAGCCAATTGATATGACACGTTTCACTTGACATATGATATAGTGACATGATATATAACACGTGACATGGGTCAAGTGACGCGTGACATGGTTTAAGTGACGCGTGACATGGGCCAAGTGACACGTGACATGGTACAAGTGACACGTGACATGGTTCAAGTGACACATGACACGGTTCAAGCGAGCCGTGACTTTTCAAGTGACACGTGACATGGTTCAAGTGACACGTGACATGGTTCAAGTGTCACGTGACATGGTTCAAGTGACACGTGACATGTTTTAAGTAACATGTGACATGTTTTAAGCGACCCGTGACTTTTCAAGTGACACGTGACTTTTTTAAGTGACATGTGACTTTTTCAAGTGACACGTGACTTTTTCAAGTGACACGTGACTTTTTCAAGTGACACGTGACATGGTTCAAGTGACACGTGTCATGTTTCAAGTGACCCGTGTGAAATGTGTCAAGTGATCTGTAACATGTTTCAAATGACACATGACAGGTGACATGTGTCAAGGGACAAATACAGGGATCACACTTCATTTTTTCCAAAAAAAAAAAAAGAGGATAAATTTGGCCAAAAATTAGTAACCTAATCTCACTTCAATCAATGCAAAAAATGTTTACAAAAAAGAAGCCGTTTTCATTACATTTCGCCTTAGGCAGGTGCCATTATTGTTCTCCTCCATCAAAAAAAAGTTATATCTTTGAAATTCTCCTAATTCCGAATCTCAACAGATTCAATCAAAATTTCACAGCCTTTTGATGATATAAAACGTTTTCCTGCTTTTTGCTCCCTTCCCATTTTTTTCAGCATCATGATCAAGGACCACCAAATTTAAAAAATCAGAATTTTCAAATTCTCGAAAAATTAAATTTTTTACATTTTAGGACCCCACACTTTCTTCACTAAAAAAATCGAAAAACTGACGTGGCAAAGTTTTTTTTTCCAAAAATAATTTATCAAAATAAATGAGTATTCTGTTTTAACCAAAATATGATGCCAGATAAAACGTGCTGAGGAGGAGGTGACATTTTTCCATCGTTTAAAACACTCACACTTTCTTTAAAAAAAGAGACCATGCAATATTTTTTTTTATTTTTCGTTTTCAAACATGAATTTTTGAAATAAGATTTCTGGTACCTATACAAAAAAATATGCACGAAAATTTTGATCAATTTTTTCATTAGAAATGTGTCCAAGTTCACCTTCAACGATCAACGAATTTTGACCCTTGTCAAGTGATATTTGACAACTTTTGAGACAAAATTACAAATTTTCAATGATATCTGTGTAATGCGCCGATGCCCCCAATTTTCGACACTGTTGACTTTCTGGTTAAAATTTTATCAAAATTCAACAAAACCTTTATTCAAATTCAAAATTTAAACAAAATTGTTTTATTTTTCAGCGGTGTTTTTAACGTAACCAAAAATCTGTACCTTTGAAATCTTATCAAAACTCATAAAAATAAAGAAAAAACTTCGAAATGGGTTTAAAATCGTATGATGTCTAGGTCTACACTACTGGATCTAAAAACATAAAAATTCTAGCTATTATTTTGATTTTTCTTGCCATTGTCATGATATTTTTTTTGTTTAAAATTTTTCCAAAAAAACTCTCTCTTTAGTTTTCAATTTAAAAATCCAAGGAAAGAGGAAACGTTTAAAATCAAAAATCAAATCAAAATCATCAAAACTCACATTAAAATCTATATCATCTTGCTTTTTGCAATAAAAATCATTAAAATTTATGCTATTTTCTGGTTTTTTTCCTACCTACTATAGTGAAATCCTTGCTGTTTTCTGTTGGATTTTTTTGCCAGTAGACATCATGATTACTCAAAAATCTTGAAAAAAAAAATTCAGCCACAAAAAATTCGAATCTAAATCCAAGGATTCGATATTTGAAATTAGTTTCAGAAAGAATACGAGAAATGCAAAATTGCATCACACAAGGAAATCAAGTAACCCCAAATTCAATACTAGGTTTTTTGAAATAAAAATACGTCAAGTTCGGATTTCAGCTCAAAATTTTCTCAAAAATTTCTTTTCCATAAAAAATCTAGTTTTTTGATTTTTCTATGGCAAAATTTGAGAGTAATTTAGATTCACCTACTAAGTATCAACTCGGTTAAATTAATTCAGCCCAGTTTTTGTAATTGAATTCAAAACTACGCATCAGTTTTCCAATCGTGAGTTTTCAATTCAAAAAAATGTCCCTTTCAATGGAAATTCGTAGCAAAAAATCTAAATACAAAATTCGAAATCAAAATCCCACTAAAAAAATCTCATTCCAAATTCCAAACCCCCACCAAACCATCTCCAAGCACCATCCAAACTCACCCTCCCAAACCAAATCAAACACCACAAATCGCAAAATTCACCCACATCCACATCTCCACTTCTCGCGACCCTGCAATGGCTCTAGCTCTCATCGCCGCATTTGAAAATATGTTAAGGTACGATTACAGCGCCGTGATAACTTACGACGGCCAACAGGTAAATTAATGTAGATGTCGGCGGCATAAAGTTGTCGCTGGATGGTTAGTGACGGTTTATGCACGAATGTACGCGGACAGGTGAGTCACAGATCCCGCCTTTTTTAAAATAACAACCACTAGTTGCTCGAACGGTTTTCAGTTACCCGGTCGTCCGACAGGTAATTACGAAATTCGCGAAAATTTCGCGCCAGTGTGGTTCGCAAGTATAAAGTTTTTTGTTTTTTTTCTCCTTCGTTTGCTCGTAAAAAGTTGATAAATTTGCGTTGTTGCTCGCGACAGTGATCGTGAAAATTTACGCGGAATTCGCGCAGTACAACTCGTATCAATTGCTGGTTTAACGAATCGATAATTTGGTTTCGAAATGTTACGATCGTAGTGTTGAGAATTTTTTCACATCTTGGTATTATTTCGGTAAATTCGAGTAAAAATGGTTACAAAAATAGAAAAATAATCAAAATCGCGTTCACGATGACTTGATAAGAGTGCGCAAAAAATAATCGAGTGTTTTGGTTTTTTTGGAGCATGTCATCGACGAATTTATCAGAACCAAGCACTGATCCAACCTTAATAATGTTGCAGCAAGAACATCAATTAAACAACGTAAATCCGTTCTCTTCAACATCTTACACGTAAGTTACAACCCGAAAACAGTTAATCTTTAATAATTAATCTCATTTAGCCTATATTGGGAACCAGTTCTTTGCGTATAAAAATCGATTTTTTTTTCGTATCTACAATGTATTTTTCGCTTAACCGAACTGGTTGCGTTGTAAAAATTGTCCGCGTGTCACAGTTTGCGTGTGCATTCGGTGTTTATGGGCTGTTATCCGACCATTAATTGATTCGTCGAGTACTCTGTACATCTTCATTATCCAACGAGTACAAAATTGACCGAAAATTTCTCGCCAGGTTGGTTCATTCATTGAAAATTCACCGACGAACATCGAAACCCATTCGTGTCGTTGACGATCGAATTTACCTATAAATCAATTTTCTCAGACACCAACGAATAATAATCGTCGAGAAAATTGTCCAATTTTCATCATTTAATCGGCGATCTTTCATACCTCGTTTGATACCCGATGTGCTACCAATAAAAAACATGGGTATTTATATACGTTCGTTGACTGCAGTTTATATAACCATTTATACACCTGAAATATACGCGAGTAAATAAAATGAAAAATGCATCTAAAAATATGTACGTAAATACGTAAAATCATACCATAAAGTATTTTACCATTAATATGCGTATAGCTGTGAAGTACACATACGTTATGGGGTGGTATATTAACACGTGAGATTATAGGCGACTGATTAATGGAGGTTGTTTTGTGATAAATATTTCTGTTTTTGTAACGAGCGAGACTAATTTTAAAATTTGTGCGATTTTTCGTTCCTAAGAAACTTAAATATTGACGAAATATTGAGTGAAAATGACTCGAAGATAGGTTTCTGTAGGTACAGACTTTGTCAAATTTTAGGATATTTTATCATCTCGTTTCACGAACAAATAAGGTAATAACCCTCTAGCTTTGCGTGAAAGTGAATTTTTTTCGATAATTTATCTGTCATCTTGACCATGTAATGAGGTTCTGAATGGTAAAAATTACTCATTTTCATGGCAAATCACTCGTTCTTTGAATTATAATTACATGTTCGAAGCTAATATGTATTTATTCAGGATAGGACGACGATGACTAATGAATGCTCGTTTCGTATTTTCGTTCAGATTATGTTACTTTTTGTAGATTAAGCTTGATGGGAAAATATTTTCAAAATATCTCATTTTGGGTATTAAGTGCCTATATGAGAAATAACGAATTTATTGAGTCGATTTTAGGCTAAATAAAAATAAAAAAACATTTATGTAGCGTCAAATTTTTCAATAGGAACAAAAAATCTGAACATTTTGCTGAAATTTTTCACATAATTGATCTCATGTTCGATAAAAATGCGTATTTTCGTTACAATAACTGAAGGTATGAAGTTGAATTGAAATCTCGAATCTTTTCCAGAGACTAATACAAAAATCATCAGAGGAGAGGGGATGATGTCCATTTGCCCAAGCTGGGAAATTTCAATTCAAAAGCTGAATGTGTACTCTCCCATTTATGAATCAGTAAAAATTATCGAAAAACGGTAAAAATTATTGAAAAGCGGTAAAAATTATTAAAAAGCGGTGAAAATTATCAAAAATCAGTGAAAATTATCGAAAATCAGTAAAAATTATCGAAAATCAGTGAAAATTATCAAAAATCAGTGAAAATTATTGAAAATTACTAGAAAACAGTCAGAATTGCAGCACAGTAATAAATCAGTGGGAAAAATTTCACTGAAACCAAACGGTGAAAAAAATTGCTGAAAAATTGGTAAAAATTCACTGAAAAGTCAATGGAATTTCTGAAATTTGCTGGAAAATAAGTGAAATTCTTTGAAAAATCAGTGAAATTCGTTGAAAATCAGCGAAAATCCGGGGAAAATCGGAGAATTTTACTGATTATGCCTGTGCTGTAATTCTAACTATTTATCAGTGACTTTTCACTTATTCAAAATGAGAGGGTGCAGTAATTTTCTGCCTTTAAACGAAAAAAATTCAAATATTTATCTATCGTTTTGTCTTGATAAAAATTTTATTGAAAATTCTTTTGAAAACAAAATTAAAATTTATTGACTCAAAATTCATGATTGACTGACTTTTGGATCTGTGATACATCAAACATCATGGAAAAAATTGCATTCATCTTGACCATATTGTAGTTGGAATTCTAATTCAAGTGCTTGCCTATTTTTGAAAAAATCACCCATTCCATATTTCAATTAAATCAAGAATCAAAAGAAATTTCAATTAAAAACTCTAAATTTTCAATTAGATAAACAAGGCTTGAAATTATTATTTTGAAAAATGAGGTTTTCGCGAAGTTTGAAGCTTTATTAGCCATAAAGTTTTGAAAAATGCTGCTCAAAATTCTCCAATTTTCAAGCTCGATTGAGGAGAATATCCTTCCAAATCCTTGGTAATGTACTTTTGCATTCAATTTTAATGATTCCAAATTTAAATTCTTAAATTCGATCCTTCATTTTTTCACATAATTCTAATCACGATTTGTTCAAGACAACTGAAAATTTTGATTAAAAAATAAATGGATTTAGCATACTCAGATGTTATTAAAATGTTCTTTAGATTTAGAAAATGAAAAATACAGATGTTTTCTTGATTTTCCATTCCTTTTTTCATGCTTAAAATTTGTCCAATAATGTACCCCCCCCCCCTCCACTCTAATTTCTGAATCTCAGTGAAATTTATCAAAAATTACTGAAAAACAGTCAGAATTGCAACACAGTAATAAATCAGTGAAAATTTCGAAAATTTTCTCATTGAAAGGAAGTCAGTGAAAGAAAATCACTGAAAATCAGTGAAAATTCGATGAAAAATGTGTGAAATTTTTTGAATAATCAGTGAAAAATCGCTGAAAATCAGTGAATTTCACTGATTTTTCCTTTGAAGCAAATCTGACTGTTTATCAGTGATTTTTCACTGATTCAAAATGAGAGAAAAGTAACCAAATTTACTCGTTTCGCAGGAAAATTCATGCATTTTTTTTTAAATTAAAAAAAAATCAAAATAGAAAATAATGTTACACGCAGGTTCAAAACACAGAGAAAAATTGTCAAACAAAAAATGAATGAGCAAATTTACTATTCATCTTCAAATCAAAAAATTTTAAAATGGAAAATTTTTCTTGGCGTATTCTTGCTTTCTTTTTGATATGTTGAGGAAAATCTTGATATTTTATTATTTTTTCTTGTTTTTAAGAAATTTCGAATTTTAGATATGGATGAAAAGGAGGTCGAAAAGAAGTGTTTTTTATTTTCATTAACGATTCTATCATTGCAAATGATTAAATATCTAGCTTGATTTCATCACTTTCAAAATCAAGAGGAATTTAGTTCAATTAATGATAAATTTTTTCCAAATTTTAGGATTGTTTATTTTTTAAAAAGGTATATTATATTTTTCAAAAAATTCAGTTTTCATCAAATTATTTTCTCGTTTTCATCAAACAATTTTTTGACAATGGTAGGAGAGATTTTTCACCTGAGTATTGTTTTCTAATTTATGTGCGGATGTTGGGACTCTCTGTGAAGTCCCAAACACCTCAATTGAGATCATAAAAATTACTTTATTCTTCAAGATATCTACTACACTCACTAGCTTTCGAATTTTCATGACATTTTTTCAAAACTTTTTTCATTTTATTTGTCATTCCTATTTTAAAAAAAAAAAAAACTATCAGAGCGAAAGTTGACAAACGTGTTCAAGGTCGTAGGTAACATGCACGAAAAATTCAACTTCTAGGTGAACAGAGGATTTAGAGCTGGGGCTCAAATAAAGGAGAAAATAATTGAAAATTCGTCGGATTTAAAAAAAAAATCGTGGGTTCTTCATGACCGATAAACACTTTATTTCAAGTTTTTTTTATTTTTCTTTGTGAATCACTCCGCTTATAATTTTTTTTCAACTTTCTGATTAAAAATTTCCGTCCAACTCTTTGAAAGCTTTTGTAACTCGGTTTTTTGGCAGCTAGTTCTCGAGTCAGATCAGTCAAGGAGTAGGATGAGATGGACGTTCAAATTACCTCCACAGTTTCAACCCCATAACCTCACTAAAAATGCACTTGAAAAGGGGAAAGTGGATGTAAAAAAAATCGGTCAAAAAAAACTCGATTAAAGAAAATAAATCATAAATCAAGTCGTGGAGATTTTTAGAGTAGGGCAGAAATTTTGTACTATTACTTACGCCAGTTAGGAAAAATTAAATCAATAAGTGAAAGATCTTATTTTCAAATTTCAAAAGTAAAATGTCACAAAAAAATTGTAAGAAATGTAGAATAAAATCTTTTTTTAGAGATAATATCAGTTTTTTTTTTGAAAAACATAATCGAGGGTTTTTTCCAATTTATTAGATATCTAATTTGAAATTGCAGGCTCTCGCTCTCGCAGGGATGTATCGATAAATCGGCATACAAAATCGAAACAGCTCATTCAATGCATTTGAAAACCAAACTTTCCAATTACATAACATCTTAGGTACCTCAAGAAATAAGAAAAAAATTGCATCAAATACCTATCATCTTTTTTTGATGTGATGAAATTTTAACAAAAAGAAAACATAATTAATAAAATCAAGTAAAATTGAGTCAGATTTGTTTTTCTATTCAATTGAACCTAATTTCCTAAAATTAAATTATTTATACACAAAATTCAGAACATTCCTGAACTTTTCATAATTTTTCACATTTACATCTGTACAAATTATCTGATTTAATGAAATTTGATGTCACTTCTCAAAAAATGTGACTTTTTAAAGAAAATTTTCACTCTGAACACATTTTAAATTTGTATTTATGTGGATCCAGTTTTAATCTAGATTGCTTTATCCTCAAATATTTCAACAAAACAATTTTTCACACTTGAAACCGATAATTTTGGATAATTATAAGATAAATTAATTCATCAAATTGATATTTCTACATCTCGACCTCGAATAAGGTAGATATACCTACTTTGGATTCGTATCATTGAATCTCAATAAATTATAACTGTCAGATTTTCGATACGTATAAATCAATTTCCTAATTTAAATTCTTTTTTTTTTTTTTTTTTTTTGTTAAATCAAAAATATTAGAATTTGAAAAAAAATCAAAACCGATTTCAAAAATTGAAAAAAGCCATCACAGTAACCCATTCTGCTCAACTATCCAAAACAATCGCTCAATCCAATCAGATTATTTTTAGGTCACCGCGCATCAATTTGCAATATA